>JANIJM010000007.1:0-590346 GCA_030557885.1 Lachancea quebecensis | reverse complement strand
AGAGCCATTTAGAAGAGTGCAAGCCCCGCAATTCCAATATGCAGTCTCAGCCTCATTATGATTTTTACCCCAAGAAAGAAGCCAGCTTGGTCCTTGCTTCCTTCTCAGGTGGTCAGCCCGTCGCCGGAGTGGATATGGCTCCGGCCAGGATGCTGGATCACGGCGTTCAGCAACAGCTTCAAGAACTCGGCTGGAAAGTCAATATTGAGGAACCTTTGTCTGGTGAAAAGTACCAAAATTGCGAGTTGGAAAATAGTAGTGAGGCGAGTCTGATTCGCTAGTCGAAAGGTTGTTGAATTCGTTGGCTAGGTTCTCCATTATAGAATGATCTGATTACTTTGTGAGTGATGGTACTAAATATCTCCCCTGTTCTTCCTAAGTCCAAGATTCGAGTCCTGTCCTTATCCAATACTCCGGGTTTTATACACAGTTTTACGGCGTGGCTTAGCTTTAATCATAAGGTGATAGTTGTACTTGTGGTACCACTCCTTGCCTTCTCCAAGCCACTATGGTCTGATCTGGATCATGAACAGTAAATGCGGACCTTCTATGTACCTTAGTTGGGTATCCGTCGAATTTATGATATGCCCATGTGCCATATCATTTCATACCGGTGTGTCATTATGCAACTTGGCACTATCGCACACCGCTGATCCGATCCCGGTCTGACAATCTTAGATTAGGTAAAATGGAGAAGCACAAAGAATATATGAAGAGTGCAAAAGTAAACGAATATCGTATGTTACACTTTGTTTACGAAGAAAGAGTTCAGTTTTGCTTCGAGAGTTAGTCATTAAATGAATGATGATAAAATTTTTGAGCGCTTGTTCCTCGAACTTGATTCCATGGTATTAGTATCTTCAAACTCTTCTTCATCCATGTCTTGCCTTCGCCCCTCTTCGAGATTGACTTCATAAACGTTTACAGTGCGAAAGCCCCGACTTTTCAGGATATTGACACCCACATACAACAAAAGTGCAGCTGGTAATAAGATGTAGGCATCAACAAAGTCTTTAGGAGCAAATGGAACAAGGCTGGTCCATCCTTGGACAAGGGCTAGGAATATATTTGCAGTGAGGCTAAAAATTGTCGTCCACGGGTAGAACAACGCTTTATAAGGGAGGTCATCAACCGACCTGCCCTGAGCCGCCCATACTTTTCTGAAACGAAAATGGGTTATTGAAATTATAGCCCACACGATGAAAACCCCAACACCAGACAGATTGACAATATAGTTGTATGCGTTTGACGCTCCCACACTCACGTTCATTAAGGATGTTAGTCCTAGAGCGTTAAACAGAACCAGAGCAGGAACAGGCACTCCCCTTCTGTTTGTCCATCCAAGGCATTTGGGGGCAAGACCTTCGTGAGCTAAGTGACTAATTGTTCTGCTTCCAATATAGAGAGAGCTGTTGATTGCAGAAATGCATGTCATCAGGATAAAAGCATTGACCAAGTGCACACCTCCTGCCCAGCCTGCTCTCGCCAGGGCAATGCTTATTGGAGACCTGAGTGTTTTAGTCTGCGAGCCTAACGTTGAATCATCGTAAGGAACTGTAACGCCATAGAAAATGGCTATACCGATGTATACGATTAGAATCCTCCAAAATGTCTGTTTAACAGCTAAGGGCACAGCTTTCCCTGGGTTCCTGCTCTCAGTAGCAGCGAGGGCAACAGATTCTGTACCTGAATAGAATGTCGAGCAAAAGACAAATACCACCGCAATACCCTTGAAGCCATTGGACAACGCTCCTGGACTGTTCCAGTACTGGAAGCCAAAAGCGGGTTTGCCAGGAATACCTCCTGATATGTATACCACAGAAAAAAAGTAGTAAGCAACTAGCCCCAAAATTTTGAACCATGCGAGCCAATACTCACACTCTCCAAAGGCCCCAACGCCAATAAGTTGAAAACACAAAAAGAAAGCCCAAAACATAAGGACATATCCATAAAGAGGCACCTGCGGTCCCCAGAATTGCAAAATGGATGATATGGTGCTATATTCATTTGCCAACACGGCAAAAAAGACAACAATATACGCGTAACCGGAAACCGCAGATAAGCTGTCGCTATGAAACCTTCGCGCTAAAGTTGTGAAACCACCACCTGATGGATATAGTGTGACTAGCTCTCCAATTGATTCCACCACTGAAAAGCACACCAAACCAATAATTCCGAAACCTAGCAATAAAGCCAAAGGTCCTCCTTTGTTTAGTGCGTTGCCAGCACCAATTAGGCACCCTGGGCCAATAACGCCTCCTAAATCCAAGAGTGAAATGTGCCTATTTTTCAAAGCCCTTTTTACACCTGAATTCGGATCAAACTGTGCTAATGAAGATCCATCGAGCGCCCCTACATCAAGCTCTGAGACTTCAGGCTCGGGCTTACGTAGCGTTTCATCTCCTCCGACACAGTCTTCACGAATTGCAGCCATAAAGCTCAGATTCAAATCCAGATTACCGTCATGAAGTCCTCAACACACCATGGCTATCTACTAACTTTTACCTTGCTATCACTTTTATAGACCCTGAATTTTCCGTACCTCTCGTCCACGCCGCAAACCTAAGTTAAAATTTTCATTTCTTGTTTGTCTTTCGAAGCCACAACTTTTATCGAAGGCTGAGTGCAATTAAACTATTATTGTAGAGAATGGGCGTTTGATAGCTTCAGCGGCTAAAAACTAAATCTTGCTGCTCTATCAAAATACGCTTACTACGGCATTGCACGCGACTTTTAATTCCCTGAGATGTCATGCATAAGCAGGATGCTTACTTGTTCAAAATCCTACCACAATTAGTAGCTTGATGTCTTCAGATGATTTTTAAAATCAGAAAACTTTATGATTTGTAGACCGCTTCATTTAGAACACGGGTGGGCTCTAAGTTGCCTTGAAAAAAAACTCACGGAGTTCAGTATCTACACGGAAAAGGTTTATATACTGTCAGATCAACATAAGGGAATACAATGATCGGCAATTTCAGAAAAAGTTTATATTTGATAACTTGATAGGCATACTTCTGCATAAGTAGCACCTCTGTTGGCCTTTGCTCCGATTTTTTCAGACAGATGTTAAGGTCTATACAACTTTACGCATAGTATCACAGCACGGTGGAAGTTACACTGTTAAATAACAATCACCATCATTTGGAGAGAAACTGACCATGTTACTTTCTAAAAACCAAAATGTCCATTAGATCTATAAAACATTCTGTAATATTGTGTTGAGATGCATAGTATTGAATATCACGTCTAAAAAGTTTAGAAGCTTGCTAATTAATTCAGATACATCAAATAAATTGACAGTCAAAATTTTTTTTACTTGAAAGTACATTTCTTTTTTCGTCAAAGGAGAGGATAACTGCAGGACAAAGGTTTTGTGACTTCGCTGACGCCTCAGTTCCAAAGACAAAGTTTTAGGAGCAGCATATACTGCTTTTAGTTACGCAGGCCAAAAAACTATATCGAAGAAACAGTCTCACATCCTTCAAAAGTGGTGTATTTGCTCTTTTGACATCCCACTCTGGATTATGGCTGTTTGTGAGACAAACGACAGTGCCTGTTGTCAGGGTTGATCCCCTTATGCACTATTTACCTAAGCAAATACTTGCCTTCCTTCTAACTGCGCCACAAATAGGGCTCTGAACGTCTTACGCCATTATGGCATTATGAGATTTGAGTTCTATCTACATAGTTAGCTAGTAGTCATGCTTTGTTTGAATCAATCGTATGCTGCCACCGAACTTTGTTACTAAAAAGCTGCGGACAATCTTGAACTTTCACGATAGACGACAACTGTTCGGAGCGGAAAACAATTGGATTATTTGGGTGCCTTTACTAATATATATATATAAGAAAAAGCTCAACGTTCAATTCAAGATTTCTTTCAACTCAAATAACCAAATCAATGCCAGTCCTCGGCAGTTCTTCCACCAACCGCTCCTATGTTTTTCAAGCAACTGTTGACAAAAAGAGCCCTCATATTATTTATTGAGGCGAGTCTGATTCGCTAGTAGAAAGGTTATTGAATTCGTTGGCTAGGTTCTCCATTATAGAATGATCTGATTACTTCGTGAATGATGGTACTAAATACCTCTCCCGTCTTTCTTCAGTCCAAGATTTATGCCTTGCAAACCAAAGAAATCATCCGGATTTATGCAAAATTTCTGGGACGTGGCTGAGCCTTAATCATAAGGTGATAATTGCACTAGTGGCACCACTCCTTACCTTTTCCAAGCCACTGTGGTCTGATCTCGACTATAAACGGTCAATGTGGACCTTCTATGTGACTTAGTTGGGTACCCGTCGTATTCATGATATGTCCATGTGTCATATCATTTCATACCAATGTGTCATTATGCAATTTGGCACTATCACACACCAACGAACCGTTCACAATCTGACATTATTAAAGGCAAAGGAGTCAGGATCGCAATAGAAAATGACGGAAAAGTATACGAAGATATATTAGATGCTGTTAATGGTGCAGCAGCTGGCTCTCCAGGCTGGGGAGATGAGGAAGCTTTTGAAATCATTAATAATGCTGCTCGTCAATCCACATACTCGTATGCCCCTTATGTCTCGAACAGGAGCTCCGAGGCTTTACCCCAGTTCTACATAGAGAATTCTCCTGCAGGTGCATTTTCGGCGGCTCTTTGGTGTTCATCGGGGTCTGAAAGCAATGAGAATGCTTTGAGAATTATTAGGCAATATTACTTAGAACGGGGTTTACCAGGAAAGCCCAAACTGATTAGTCGAGAGAACTCTTATCATGGTTTTACCCTTGGGGCTCAGTCCATTTCTTGGAATCCAAAAGTTGACCCCTACGAACCATATTTAATGAACCGCAAGCACATCAATATTAAAACCCCTGTGCTTATACCTACCGCTTTAAGAGGGACGATGAGACTGAGTCCGAATACACTCAAAGGCTTATATTAGACCTCGAAAAAAGATCATTGACAATAATCCAAACGCTATAGCAGCAGTCACTGTCGAAACTATACCAGGTTCTTCGCTAGGTACTACACCTCCGCCTAAAGGCTATTTAAAGGGAATTAGAGACTTGTGCAACAAGTACGATATTATTTTCCACCTCGATGAAGTTATGTGTGGAACTGGAAGAAGTAATCCAAACGGGCGACTAAATTGCTGGGAAAACTTTTTGGCTCCCTACGATGCTCCAGATATTCAAACTGTGGGAAAACCCTTGGGGTCTGGATACGTACCTATTGCAGGAATACTAATTGGACCGAAAATTATGAAATCTTTTTTAGCTGGTTCAAAAACTATAATTGGAGGACACACTTATTGTAGCCATGCGTTCTCTTGCGTAGTTGCTCTTGGGGTTCAAGAAAAGATAAAAAGAGAAAAATTGACGTCTAATATATTTGAGATAGGAAATCTATTAGGAAACAAGCTCAGAAGCGCTCTTATTCAGAAGCATAACATTGTCGGGGATGTGAAGGGAATTGGTGGATTTTGGGCCCTCTAATTTGTTAGAAATAAGACCACAAAAGAGGTGTTTGAGCACGATTTAAATGTGGAGCCTCGGTTTCAATCTTTTTGTTTTCGTAACGGGGTCCATATAATGGGTTTACCTGCTTATCTCGACAAGATTTGTGGCGATAGAGCAATACTTGCTCCTTGTTTTATCATTACAAATGATATAGTAGATGAACTCGTGAGCAAAAACGTGAAATCTGTCGATGAGCTTAGTACACAATTGAAGCTCGAGGGCTTCCTTTAATCACTGCATCGAGACTGTGACTCGGATAGTTTTTTGCTAAAGTAAGTGATTAAAAAGATGTGTGATTCAAAAAATCCGAAAACAGTCTTGAGGCTACACCAATCTATTTGATATAGCCAGAAAGTGCAATATCACCACAACTGACAAAATGAGTATCGCTATGTATATAACAGGGGTATTACTTTCCAATTTTTATACTGGAATGGGTACTCACTAAAATATCATTATGTTTGCCATGAAATTGTGGCTAACCACTCTTTTACTCGTATATTAGGCTCCATTTACTCGTGGATCTTTTTGAGCTCTGAGCGTTTTTCGTATGTGAATAGTATTGATGTGAGTCTGAGTCATCAGTTGAGAGGTTGTTGAATTCATTGGCTAGGTTCTCCATTATAGAATGATCTGATTACTTTGTGAATGATGGTACTAAATATCTCCCCCTTCTTCTTAAGTCCAAGATTTGAATCCTGTCCTTATTCAATACTCCGAGTTTTATACACTTTTTTACGGCGTGGCTTAGCCTAGTAATGAGGCGAGAATGATGCTAGTGATGTCACTTTACATCATTTCTAAGCGACCATCGTCTGATCTTGATTATCAGCGATTGATGACGCTTCTTTCGTTGGTTCCGGCTGAGCCTCTGATGCATTCGCAACGTGTTTTATCTTAAATCATTCTATACTAATGTGACATTATGCAACTTGGCATTATCGTATACCACTGATCCGATCCAGGCCTGGCAAAGTAGTTGAGGTGCTTACTGTGCAAGGTTTAGTCAAAGAAGCTTTCAGCTTCGAAACCAGCTACTCAGGCTAGTCTCAATAAAACTTTTGACGTTAACTAGTCATTGTGACCAAGCAATAACTCTTCGAAAAGCTCCTCAAAACAACACGTCTCCTAATTTATTGTCGCTTCGCATTTGTTTTACTCACAAAAAATTCATTCTCTCTGAGTGCAGATACTGCTGGGATATTCGCTGCTTTCCGGTTTTTCAAAATTCTTTGATAGGGTACCTAATTTGTCACTTTTCCCGCTATGGCTGAAATTTTTTTTCAAGTGGCTTTTTTTTTGATAGGGTACCTTCCGAATGAAATGAACGAGCTCCAAGAGTTAAACATATAAAAACACAATTAAGTTTCGCAGCTAGGCTAGAAATTAAGAAAAATATAAGAAAATTAATTACAATGAGTAACTTTATTCATCCAGTATGCCGCAAGATCGAGGTAGACGGGGGAACCCAGGTATGGTACCGAGAAGCTGGTACAAAAACTAACCCCGCTATACTACTACTTCACGGTTATCCCACCTCTTCGAATATGTTCAGAAATTTGATTCCTCTTATTGCTTCTCATTTTCATGTCATTGCTCCAGACCTGCCAGGATTTGGATTCACCACTGTGCCTGAAAACTATTGCTATACTTTTGATAGCCTGGCTGATACAATCTCTGATTTTGTTAAGGCTATAGGTTTGTCGAAATATATCATTTATATCTTTGACTATGGAGCTCCTGTCGGGTTGAGACTAGCTTTGAAGAACCCTTTTTCGGTAACTGGCTTAGTGGTTCAAAATGGAAATGCGTATGAAGAGGGTTTGGATGATAGATTCTGGGGACCTTTAAAAGAATACTGGAGAACAGACCAAGACAACCTACAGTTTGTCAACCAGCTCAAAGACTTTGTGAAAGACCCTCAAAATATCATTTGTCAATATTATGACGGTGTTTCACATCCCGAAAGTATTGATCCTTCAAGCTATACACTGGACATTGCTTTATTCGAACGACCAAGTCAGCCCAGTATTCAAGTCAAGCTTTTTTATGACTATCAGAGAAACTTGGCGTTGTATCCGAAATTTCAAGAATTCTTAAGATCGACAGATATTCCAGTACTTATTGTGTGGGGTATAAACGATGTTATCTTTACTGTCTCTGGTGCCATGGCTTACAAAAGAGATTCAAAGAAAGTAACACATAGGCTTTACGATACAGGTCATTTTGCTTTGGAAACTCATGCTGTTGAAATCTCCAATGATATTATTGAAATTTTTGGAACCTCCTCCTCTTTTTAAGATAGTTGAGCGTTCTTGTAATTCTACTTCTAGAGCAAACTGTGCAGATCAGTTCCCTTTTGATCTACAAAACTACATCTCGACTGATCTCTTGGCGTATATAGGGTCTTTTTAATTGGTTCACCTCAGATGTATATACGCATTTATTGAAGCGAGTATAATTTGTCAGTTGAAAGGTTGTTGAATTCGTTAGCTAGGTTTTACATTTTAAAATGCTCTGTTTACTTTGTGAACGATGATACCATATTTTATTGAGGCGAGTCTGATTCGCTAGTCGAAAGGTTGTTGAATTCGTTGGCTAGGTTCTCCATTATAGAATGATCTGATTACTTTGTGAGTGATGGTACTAAATATCTCCCCCTGTTCTTGCTAAGTCCAAGATTCGAGTCCTGTCCTTATCCAATACCCCGGGTTTTATACACAATTTTACGGCGTGGCTTAGCCTAGTGATGATTCAAGAATGATACTAGTGATGCCACTTTACATCACCTCTAAGCCACCATCGTCTAATCTTGATCATCAGCGGTCAATGACGCTTCTTTCGTTGGTTCCGGCTGATCTCCTGTTGCATTCGCAACGTGATTTCATCTGATATCATTCTATACTAATGCGTCATTTTGCAACTTGGCATTATCACACACCACTGATCCAATCCTGGTCTGACAAATCCTGTCCTTGCTCAAAACGTTGGGGTTTATACAGAATTCTACGAAGCGGCTTAGACTTGATAATTTTAAAGACAGCGTAATGTTGCCGGGTCATACTACCTCTAAGCCACTATCGTTTGATTTGGACCACGGACGGTAAACTCTGGTGCTCTCGGGAGTTCCTGCTGAGGAATTGTTGCATTTGCAATACATTCTACTTGAATGTCATTTTGTACTAATGTGATAATATGCAACTTGGCACTACCACTTAGCACTGATTCGGTCTCGATTTAACAGCCTTACCAAAACGCAAGTTATGTACTTCCTATTTTTAATTTTGATATTCGTCAAACGACTATCCAGATCCTGCATTCGATGGTTAGTATTCCCAGAAACTGCTACTGAAACCGTATTGCAATAGGGAAACTGGCAACTCTACATGAAATTCTTCATAATGTTCAACCAGCTTACTGAAAGAGGACGCAATCCAAGAGTTACATTCTATATGCTTACAACGAAGATCTGACCACGATTTTGCCTCTTGGACATAGTCTTTACTGTAAATATTTTCACATTGACCAATAAATGATTCTACCAATGCGTCACTTTCTTTGGTACCGCGAGACTTTAACGTGGTCGGACAAATTAACTCAATATCCTCAGGAGCAATAATGCTCGTTATATGAATTTGAAGCAAATGATCCGACAACATCCATTCTGTGTCAAAGACTTCGTTGCATGCATCGTAGCTGCATATGTAAGAATTTGGCAGCTTGTGATTTAACTTGCCTTGAAAACAACTTTTTGAGGTATCGATCGGTTTTAGGTAACTGCAATTAGCCACGCTCTCGTGAGTATTTTTGTGAGTACTCCTATGTCGAAAAAGCTGCTGATTGGTAGTAAACGTCTTATGACACTCGTCACATTTTAATGGTTTCTGCTTAGCATGTGACCACCTGTGAACATTCATATGGCAACGCCGTATAAATCTTTTGTTACAGTCTGGCTCTGGACAACCAAATGGCCGCTCGTTATTGTGCGAACGGGTGTGTTCTCTTAACAGACATGGCTTGCTATACCGCTTTAAGCAATCCTCGATAGGACACATGTATTTCTTGTTTGATTTTAGTGCCATCTGCGAATATTTGTTGATTGACTGTATTCTCAATTACATGGACTCGCTTCAGAGTACGTCTCCTTCAAGGCTCAGGCAAATACTTTTTAAACAATCTACATACATATAAACAAATATATTTCATGCTGACAAATGTCTCAATGTAAAAATAAAAAAGTACATGACAGTGTTAGCTTGATAACAAGATTTGTTGCCAAGGCTACTTAATGCAACCTGGTCAATAGAAAAAGCAGAAGAATGCCAAAGGGGGAATTCTTGGGCGCAAATTTGGAAGGACCGATTAGGGATTAGAAAGCCCCGCATTTTGGGCCTTTAAAAGATTGTGAGCGAGGGGGTGAAGTCATGTGAACATGTTTTTCTTTCAAGTTGATCGTTTCGAAAAAAAATATACCATGAACCTCAGTGAGTCATTTTGTTGAAATTGATTCTTTTCTAACATGCTTAAGATATCTAGGCTTTGCAGCTTCCAGCATTAGTTCTCAAATACTTGCGGCAGCGCGTGGGAATTATTGAATAGTTTAGTTATAACTAGCACATTCATTGAGGCAAATCTGAATTACTGGTTGAAGGTAACCATCATTGTTGATTAAGTCTTTAATATTGAATCTATTGACACAAGTCTGAGTCATCAGTTGAAAAATTGTTGAATTCGTTGGATAGGCTTTCCTTTATAATATGATCTTACTGAGGCGAGTCTGATTCGCTAGTCGAAAGGTTGTTGAATTCGTTGGCTAGGTTCTCCATTATAAAATGATCTAATTACTTCGTGAATAATGGTACTAAATATCTCCCCTGTTCTTCCTAAGTCCAAGATTCGAGTCCTGTCCTTATCCAATACTCCGGGTTTTATACACAATTTTACGGCGTGGCTTAGCCTTAATCATAAGGTGATAGTTGCACTTGTGGCACCACTCCTTGCCTTCTCCAAGCCACTATGGTCTGATCTGGACTATGAACAGTAAATGTGGACCTTCTATGTACCTTAGTTGGGTATCCGTCGAATTTATGATCTGTCCCTGTGCCATATCATTTCATACCAGTGTGTCATTATGCAACTTGGCACTATCACACACCACTGATCCGATCCCGGTCTGACAAATATCAGTGCTGAAACCCAAGGTGAATTCTCTCCCGATAGTTGCAGAGCTGGGGCATCAGCTCTACATTTTGAAGAAAGTATCCTCTGCAGGACCCAAGTGTCGCGGTCCAGATAACAAATACTTCAAGTTCTCAATAGTTTGTAAGCCTAATTAATTTCAAACTGTGCCATGTGTCCCTCCAAATACAGGGCGTGTGTTTTATAGCACGTCATTTTCTGACGACTTTAATTTCAAATGAAGCGGTCACGAACTACAGTTGCCCGCCCACTTGGCTTTGTTCAAAACTTCGAAATAAGAATATAGTAAATGCTTAACTTAACTCATCAAACGGGATGGCTAGGTCGAGTTCCTTAATTAAAAAGAAGATGACACAGAATGCAAAAGGTGCGACCAAGTTTTATTTTAAGATTTTTTATTTTCCGGCTTCTACTAAATTGGAGGTTGTCCGCACTGTCCTTTTTTTACTTTCACTCAACTTTTGCATTCTTTGGTCAAGATCAAGACCTCGTCAGCAATTTTCATAAGAAAAGAGTACGAGGACTCTTTCTACACGCACTGAAAGTCAGGGGAAGCGAGGCATGAAATTAGCGTTGTAGGACACCCGAAAAAATGCTTAGATCTCTATATAATATGAAGGTTTTGACTGTTAAGATAATGTATTTGACTTCATATAATAGTGAGCTAATTGTTCATACAGCCCGCCAAGAGGCTACATCAACTAGCAGGCTATATATTATAACCGAGAGTAGAATTACAACTCAAAAACATTTGGCGTATAAATGAGGAAGGAAAAGAACTGATTTCTATTTGATAACATAATGATATGTATTCAAGCTTCATAAGAAGTTTAACCCCCTCTTGAAAGTTCAGCGAGTTCTGTAGTTCACATCAGCAGGACAGACAGCTTCGACTTCAATTGCCTCACACCACGGTGGCAAAACATCTTCAGTATTGAAGATATTGACGGTTGGAGATTGAAATAAGTCTGTCGCAAACCCGGGACTGCAAATAGCAACTTGAACGCCGTAAGTTGAAGAGTTTAGTAACTGGGGAGCGACACCAGTGACAGCAGTCGTGTTCATGCTGAGAGAAGCCCAGCTGTCATAAGAGAGCTCATTAGTTACACTGTTGATATATGGAACGACGGCGTTCTCAATGGATTGAAAATTGCAGGTGCTCTTGTCAGTGGTGCCCACAAATGGACGAAAGTTGCCAGTGTCATTCAAGGTTTGGACGGTGGTTAATCTAGGAATTAGACGATATTCTTCTTTTAAAAATCTACTCCATACGTCGGTGGCGTCATTTGCAAGAGCATCAGCGCCGACGAAGTAGCTTTGGCCGAGGTAAGTATCGTTTTGACCCTTTACTTTCAGAAGGTACGTTCCACAGCGAGGCCCATGCAAACCTTTGCAAGTGATATTATTCCAGTCAAAACGAAAAGCAGCAACCGAAGTTGAGAAAAGGCCAGTGATGAACAGAAGTATGATGCTTGACTGCATGGTTGAGGTTCTCTAGTAAAAGGTGGACTCTTACCTGAATGGTGAAATTGAAACTACAAGTAAGATGCCCAAGACCCAGACTAAAGAAGGCAGAAAAGAGGCTTCTTAAATATTTTTTCTGATCTCATTATTTAATTGTCAAAACTTGTACCTGAATGGTTCTAACTAGAGCGGCTAGAGCTAATGGGGAAAAAATTCCCTGAAAAAAAATTAAAAGAGCAATTCAAGTGACTTTAGAGGTTATCTTCAGCACCTGCAAATATAGGTCCTAGGAAGAACCCTTTTTGCCGGAAACAAGTTTGAACGCATGGTATTGTGCAGCATAATTATTTAGTAAAATTTTGTATCTTGAGCTTCAGCCTGGTATGCAGGAATATTAGAGAAAAAGCGTATAGTTCCAGTTCAATTCCGTAGCAGTTACATATCTCGTTAATATTTATTTCGCGGCCATTCTATTTTTTTAGGAGCTTTATAGTGCGGTACAGGACGAGGAGCCATCATAACGTTTCATTAATTGTTTTCGTGACTGAGGCTGCTATTGTACTTTCAAAACGAGAAAAACGGCTTTACTCTCAAACATTATTTTAAAAAGTCAAAGGCGTACAACTTTTGTATCTACGAAATACCAAGTCACGGTAGAATTGGTTGGAGAAATAAATTCAAAATAGTACTGAGCGTCCTAGATTTGGATTATTGAGTACTTCGAATGAGGTGGGACAAATATTCTTAGACATTCATTTTGAATTATTTGATTTCAACTATTTCAGCAAAGTATTTCTATTGACGAAAAGATGATACTGCAAGATTAGCTTCACCATTTCAAAGTACCGCTGAATTTCCATCAGCAGTCACTGAAGAGAATACTTCTTATTCCCTATCAAAAGTGAAGACTTGGCCCTTCTGCCTCCAAGTAGTTTTTTTTTCTTTTTGGAATTTCTCCTTAACAATAAGAACTTTTGGAAAACCAGCCAAATCCTTCCCTGTGTTAGCTAGACTTTATCGAAAGGTTTCTTATCACGTTTGCCCATATAGTTCAACAAGAATGCTCGCAAGTTCTTTTATTACATCCTTACTCACTTCAGAGAGTTCCAAAAAGTCAATAGTCATTGAAACTACCGCCTAAAACCCAAGAATGATACATATGCGCTAGTTTAAACAAACAAATACCCCGTTTTCAATCTTTTATTTCAGTCTTGCTGGCTGCCAATGTTGAGAGTGTTTTAGCAAGCAACCGAAAGTTAAAAGGGAAGTCTACAGCCTTAGTTAGAAGATTTTGAGCCTAAATTGTGAAGCAGGGGTACCCCCCCTTCTTTCCGATTAGTTTTTAGAGCTTTTCACTCCCTCGCACCTTTTTTTGTAACTTAACGAGTTTATATACGTTTTTTTGCTAATGATGATATAGAAGTGTAATGACAACGTTACAGGATTAGTCCCGAACTCTAAATTATATTAATTATTGAGTTATTCTGCATCAGTTATATTAAAGCGGCTTAGCTCTTTTGGCAAAGGTAAACGCAAATCCCAAATCAATAGTAGCCAAAGTCAAGGAGCACTTTCCGACTTGGAATCATTTCTAGCCAGGGATATTGAAGCTGATTTATCTATGTGTCAGAAACAGTCTAAGTTGCCACCTTTGAGAATGAAGACATTCCACATAGACGTCTCATATTTTTGCCGCTGGCTTGGTAGCCCTTCCATTTGACTATATGCACGAGAGT
The DNA here is from genome assembly GCA_030557885.1 of Lachancea quebecensis. Taxonomy (NCBI): domain Eukaryota; kingdom Fungi; phylum Ascomycota; class Saccharomycetes; order Saccharomycetales; family Saccharomycetaceae; genus Lachancea; species Lachancea quebecensis. Next base: position 576,432 of record JANIJM010000007.1, on the reverse strand, counting down.
TACGAAAAACGTGAAACGTGAGCTACCCAGTCGAAGGGGTTGCTGCTACGCACAAACGCATGCAAGGGATATAAATATCATGTGTGGCCTTTTTAAGATTGAAATACCCTTCAGTTGAATCAACTACATGTCTTAGGTATGCTACTTTGTGTTTACGCATTCTTATGAGTCATCAAAATTGATTTGTTTTATGCAGTTTTTTTCTTAAGTGAATCTAGCTTCAAAGTAGAAGGGCAGCTTTGAATGATTAGATGTCTTTGCAAGTTTCTTCTTGAAATCGACTAACTCCTATTTAATCTCTTCAAGGCTAGATTACTTTTCGATATGCCTTTCCTCCGAAAAGGCACAATTAGAGATTTGGGTGATATTACCAACATTATAGAATCTGCCAAGTATTTCTTGAAGTCGCAAAACATCGATCAATGGCAACAAGGCTACCCAGACGAAGATCAAGCTAGAGTGGATATTACGAGAGGTCATTGTTATGTCTTAGTCTGTGATAGCAAAATCGCTGCAATTGGAACAATTACCACAGATATTGATTCCGGCTATACTGCAATAAAAGGAAGCTGGAAGGATAATTCTAATGAGGACTATGCGTCTCTTCATCGCATAGCTGTATCTGAGCGTTTTCGAGGGAAGCATCTGGCACAAAAATTGTTGCTTGGCTTGATCGCAAAATGTAGAGAAATGGGTTTTGTTGATATAAGAGCTGATACCCATAAAGATAACAAAGCCATGCAAACAATACTAACGAAAAATGGTTTTGGGTATCAAGGAATTATCTTCAAGGCCGAAGACTGTTCCCCAAGAATGGCCTTTCAGTTGCTTCTGGATTAGTTGTTTTACCAGCTACTAACATGTCCAGATCGCTTAGGAATCATCTTTGAGTATCCACAGTTCTGGTCTGCCAAAGTTATAAATACAGCGACAATTTCAGCGCGTATCTGATTAAAGAACTAAGTAAAAGGGCTCAAGAGCATTAATAGTGTGTTGGTCTTTTAGCCTTCGCCAAGTATTGGCAGCTCAAGGGTTTGCCTTTGCGTACAAATTGCGTCTTTGGATGAACGCATATATTGAATTCATTTTTATTATTTTGACTAATGAAACAGTAGTATTTGCTTTCACACAAATGGGTCTAATCTAATTTCAGGGAGGCGCCTTGGATTGGAATGTGTGTGTGTGTGTGTGTGTGTGTGTGTGTGTGTGCTTGTTGGAATGGTTGCGCGTTAGACTTAGCAAAAAGATACAGTATTGAAACTGAAATTTGGAAAGAACTATTCAGCGCGAAGATTTTTTCTATACATAGTTTCTGGTTCACGTCAACATCATCGTTTGAGAGACCATTTCTTAGGTGCTGTGTTGTTCATTTCCAGGAAAGGCTTGTCTGGACTGCGAACTTCTTGGCTTTTCATTTCTGAACCAGGTAGTCGAACGGACATTAATACTAGAATAGAGAGAATTGGCATGCGGAAGATGGTGTAGAGCATTTCCAAATGATAAGCCAAACGACACATCTCAAGTATCATCCGTTACTATTTCCCCTAAGAATAATCGCACACGTAATTACGGATATTGTTTTTCTACTCAGTAAGTCTTAATATTCAAATCCGCTGAACAAATGCTTAGGACTCTAAGTAGTGCGAAGCTGGTGCAGTTCAAGATCGAATCTTAGTTTTTCGCTGGAATATTATATTAGCATTGAAAATCGGCTTTGCGGCCGACCGGCAACCATTATAGAAGCCACATTCGTATCGTTGAGTCTACACTTCTTTTAAGTCAGAAAGGTTTAGCTTCTTGGTAACTTACTTCGATGAACATATTTACTTTACACTTTGATCAAAAATAAATCTTTAATCTCAAACATCGCCATTGCCAAACTTCCGAAAATTTCTATAATTTTATCGTAATTCAATTGAGTAGGCGCATGGCGGTCTCGAATGCGGCAAATGTTGCGCCATTTACTGGCAAAGACCGAAACATTGTGGGCCAAAAGCCTTTTAAGAAGGCACTAATTCCCCTTTCGCGTTTTATTGACCTAGCAACAGAGAGAACAGTACGACCGTATTTTGGGTTTTTTAAGCTATCAGCCTGCATCACGGACTTTATGACGTCGAAAGGATATGTCATCGCCCAGAAGAAGGCTCCCGAGAACGCACCATACAAGCAAACCTTCCAGGCAGGTATTTCTTGGCGGGATACGCCGTGATAAGCTTGATTCGCTATCAGCGCTTCGTAAGTTGCAAAATAAACGCCAAAGCCATGAGACGTTCTGAGCATAGTAGCAGACAAGCCTTTCATGAGAGCTCCTTCTTTAATAAGCTTTTTTGTGCAATCAATGCAGCCACGATACTCTGCCTTGTCTAAAGATTTTGTTTGAAGTTGAAGTCTTATGCGAACGTGCTCAATTGGGGAAGCCAGAAATGCATTAGCGGTACCACTTACAAAGCCACAAGAATAGTATTGCTTCAGAGTTAGAATCTGATCGCTCTCCGTACGGTTGCGCAGAAAATATCTTTTCATTGCTTCATTAACCCCAAATTGACAGGATACACATGCCCCTACACCAACTAGTGGAACTAGCGTACCCTTATAGAAAGCCAAAATACCTTCGTTTTTAATTAGGTTTTTGACTACCTCCACGGCCTTAGACGGGACAGGGGATGTTTGAAGCCGAACTTTTGTGATGTCAAACGGCTGACCCACTAAAACTTGTGCAAAACCACCTACAGTGCCGCAGAAAACGTCTTTCAAAGCTTTGTTGGCATCGTGGCTGTCAACCAAGTCGTCTACGACTTGTGGCAAAGTCAATTCTTCAGACATGTGTAAAAAGACTTAAGAGGGTTCAATAATGCAGCGCTGTTGAAATATGAAGGGCAACCTATACCCTAAAATGTCGTGCAGTCGGCTGGTTTCCGCCCATTCGTACCTGATCAATTCTTCTCATGTTAGGGCGCTTAGTACTTATAAGCCTTGTTTATTTTACACTTCAAGTGTCGCAAGTTAAAGGCCGCCGATAAGATCAATACAAAGACTTAAAAGCTGTAGACGGCAACTTAGTTTTCAAATTATATGTATTTCCGATTAGGCGACAAAACACCATAACGGGTAACGCAACCCGAAGCTGATAACACCAATCGTACGAAAGTATACATCGTGTTATTTAGATCGCTTTCTCGAATCTAAACTGTATGTAATGATCTCACTTGGTAAAACAACAAAAACCGCATTGACATAGCATTGCCAGGTATTTTCTTACAATCCCGGACCACTCAACATCATAACTAAAAAAGGCTTTCAAAATGGCGACTAATCAAGCCTTCAACAATGTAGAATTGTAATTTTTTGTTTCCCAATCCCAGTAAAATGTGAGATCTGTTACGTTACTGACACTTGACGTGTTGCAAACTTTGAAGAAGTCTTGACCCGCCATTCTTTGTTCAGCGTACTGGTAAAACTCCTCAATCTCACATGAAAATCCTGGTCCGGAAGAACAAGACTCGATAGGGATCACAGCATCGTTCACCACGTATCTCACATAAGAGTCATTTTGACACTGGAATTTCTGAGTATAGACACGAGCGCCCTGAGGGATCATCCAAGACTTATGGAAAACATGGTCCCTGAAGGGAACATGCGTGGCATTTAATTTTTTGCCGTCATCAAACAAACCGATTGTTGTTAAGTAGTTCAATATGTCCGTGTCGTGCGTGAAACTTAGCCAGGCTCTTTGTGATAACTCCTCACTTTGCTTGAGTAGCTCTACAGAAGCATTGAAAAGATTTGTTCCCACTGCTTGGATCATTGGGTTGCCAGGGCCGTCTTGGTAATAACTTTCTAAATCGTCTTGATATGCGTAGTTTAGAAATTCCTCTCTTGTGAATATATTGCAGACGTCACTGAACCCACGAGCGTTGAGCTCAAATGCGCACCAGGCAAATAAATTAGTGGCATCACTGCTCGTCAAATTTAGACCCTTGTTTTCGTTGTTGAGTCTGATGGAGATTTCTTTCAAGTAATCAGTAGAAAAGCTATCGGTAATCTCGCTAAACTCATCGGCGTCCCAAGCTGGGCACGAGTATCCTGGTGACAGGTTGTTAGCTCCGGACTCAGGCTCTTCACTAACAACTTGTAATGAGATATTGTAATCGCTTCCCAAACTTTCAATGAAATACTTTGCAGTATCATGAACTCTCTGTGAGCTTGCCGCAAAAACTGCGAATTCCTTGCTTGGATCAAGCAATTCGCCATACAGCGCTAAGAATTCTTGTGCGTGCTTCTTGGCATCCATTTCCCCAGTGTATGGGTTGATTGCATTTACAGAATTCGTCGTGGTTGTCTCCATTTCAAGGACATCAGAGCTCTCGATGAAGAATCGATAATCTTCGTTCAAAAACGAAAGAGAGCCGTTAAACTTCTTAGAGTATTCTTGTAACTTTCCCCACGTCTTCGAAAGCTTCTTTGCTTTGTTCTTAGTAGGGTACCTCTCTCCATGTCTTGCTAGTAACTGAACTTGTGATAATTTGCAACCCGTAGGCAATTCGACCGGGATACCATAGTCGCCTGGATACGAAAAATAAGGACCATCACCAGCCAAAAACGGGAAAAGATCGTCCTGAGTTCCTATTTTGTGAAAATCGGAAACACTTCTAGGAACAACCAACGCTTCAGTGGCCTGTAAAATGGCAAAACAAATGGAGCCACGTATTAGGCGATTTTTAAGTTCTATCATTGCAGTTGAGCAGTGAGGAGATAATACAAATATCGTGAAGAGCGGCGTTGGGCATTGAAGATAGAAAAGCCTTGAGTTTAAATAGAGACCCGTGATGGCACCACATTCAGTCGATTTGGTCATCACCGGTTTTTGGTCTATTTGGGTTTATCCCTTTTAAAGAATTCTGCATGAGGTGCGCGGCAAAATTTCCAAATAAGCTCTCAGACTTGCCTTCGATTTTGTGGAAAGCCAAAAAAGAAACTAATTATATAATCGTGCAGGTGATTGTTTCTAGCCTAAAGATCCAAAGGGTTCTTTACAAAGATGCGTTCAATGTAGCAGGAGTGATGTCAACGTAATATAATGACTGCTCGGGCGCCAGCGATTGTAGAAGAATGGAATCATGTTGGGAATTGTGATTTCTGCTGACTGCCAGATTTTGAAGTATTTTATTCTCTAGCTGGCTCTTGTTCAATGTAACGGGTCCTTCAAAAAGCTTAGCATGAAATACAATTGGTACAGGGTTCAGAGGGCGTAAACGATGAGAAAAGTATTTCAAGGAAATCACGCACTCATTCCGTTTGCACTTCTTCATTTTGCCTTGGTTAATAAAGCATAAAAAGTCAAATTTGCTTTTCCTGCGTGAAAAAGTGGTGACTCGCCTGCCTACTATTATTTTTCGATTTATGTTCAAACATCGTGGAAGCAAGTGTTATCTGTAAGGCTAATCTAGACTTAGAAAGAAACTCTGTCATTACCCTAGGAGCCTTGTTTAACCCCTTTGCGTTTTAATGGGCACGAGTTAAAGTGTTTGACAATAGTTTTAGATGCTAGCTATATCTCTGGAACAAAACAATGATATAATGTATGCCTAGTACAAAGCACTCTTTACATAATAACCTTGCAAAAATTTGGATACAAAACGCTAACATTAGGGCTTGGAAACGAAGATTTCGAGCGGGACCAGACGATCGAGTTATAGACAACATCTTTGCGTCCTAAATCTAGCATTTTGAAACAGTCTGTGTTTATTTATTCGCGAGCAAGGTAAAACAAGGAAAGCGTTATCAATACTGTGCTGTTCTAACGCTTTATAATTCTTGCTTAGCCCTTTATGAAGTAGTGGTCCAACAAGAAGTTGCAAAGCCTGGTTGCTGGCTCAGCAGTAAGTGATCGGCGAGCAAAATTGATTTTCTTTTGTAGTTCATGGTTGAAGCCCAAATATAGAAAACAGCATGACATTAAGTAACACGGAGGTAGCTGTTGGTTCCTACGCTTATCGTGCGCACTGATACTTGAAATCCCGGCAGTTGCAGTCGCTCAAATCATTAATGTGATGTCTCAATGGTGGTGCTGGCCCCATGATAGCTCAAAAAGTAAACCTTTCTTTCATGGAATGACCTCAACTTCAAATGCTGAAACCTGTTTTGCGTTTTACTTTTACTGATTAGACTTTGATTAGGGTGCGCTGGTAACCTCCCCGGCCTATGTAGCACAAATATCGACCTCAACTGTGACTAAAAGCTATTAGAACTAGCATACTTGCATTTTTCTTTTTCAAGATCCCCTACCTCATGGCCCAATAGCCATCAAGGCTAAAAATAAAAGGAACGAGCCAAAGCTGTCCCCCGCACTCTCAATCAAATGTTAGTTACCAGCGAATGCATTTGTTTCCCATATCGCCTTTTGTACCGCCTATTCTTCAGCCAATCTCAAAATTTCTGCGCTCTCCACAATTTTTACTTTGGCAGTGTTTGAAGCATCAAGAGCCAATCGAACTCCCACCTTGCCAACCTCCTCTCCATAGACAGGGGACCCAAAGAAACTTTGAAACCTTGTCCTATACACAACACTCCCGATCTTTGAGCTCAGATCGTTCAAAAATCCTTTGGATTTTTTGCGTTCACCAAGCAGCGGACCAGGGCGAAGAATGATGGTTCTTTCGAATCCTAAGGCTAATATATCACGTTCGAGCTCCCCTTTGGTTTTCATATAGTAGAACATAGAGTTTGCATTTGCGCCTGTAGAGCTAACAAGCACGTAAGTGCTGTATCCCTTCTCCTTTGCGGACTTGGCGAGTTGGAGGTTCATATCATAATCGACTTTATGAAAGTTCTCCTTGCCAGCTTCACCTCTAGTGGTTGCTAATCCAGAGAAGAGAACGTCAAAGTTTTCGGGTATGGCTGCTGGCCAAGCTGTACTATCCTCCAGCACCAGTGAACGAATATTGCCCCCATAATTATCATTTAGCCCCCTACGAGAAATAGTCAAAACCTCTTTTAGAGAAGGGTCTTTGGCAGCATACTTCACAAACGCGGATCCGCAAAGGCCAGTTGCTCCGATGATAAGGGCTTGAGAAGACATATTTAGGGCTTTATTCTTCTTGCAACGAGTGTCGAAAGCTCGCTGAACAATATTTTTTGAGTCCGTGATTGCAATAAGAATAATGTGACCTTTCAACCTTTACAGAGATACACCAAACATAGCATTTATATACGTCGGCAGCGAGAAAACAACAGAGGTAAGGGTTCAACCACCTCATTTCTTTCTTCTTTTAATAGATTTAAAGCTGGTTTGTATTATGGGGTGCTGAAGCTATCTAACGGGCTGCTAAAAGGATGGCGGCAGTCGTCTGATTCTTGAATTTTGGAGTGCATTGCATCTCAGCTGCTTCTTGAGTTATCATAAAGCAACTTACAAAGTGCTCTCCGTTGTACGTTTCTGTCCGTGAATAGCATTTCCCAGCCAAAAAGGATTAGTCCTTTATTAAAACTAATTTGATTCTCTTTCAGCTTGTGTTTATTCCATCAAGCTGAACTCACAGTTGGCATCCTTGATAGGCCCGGAAAGCTTCATTCGCCCTAAATGCATATCGATAAGTTTAGGAGCAAACACAATAAATATGTCGAGTACTCTGATAATCAAGGTATTGCAGATCACAGCAGGACTTTTAATCTGCCTAAATGACGTCTGTATTTGAAACCCCCCTGGAAAAGCTATAGCTCGCTTAAATCATACTACGAAAGTTTATTCCCTAAGTGCTACATAACAATACAATCACCGCTTTCGCCACTGAAGCCACCGCCACCTCTCACGCCGCCGCTGCTCCTGGCAGCATTATTAGCTTTTGAGTAAGCCTTAGTAGGTATTCTAGGGTTTCCGCCAGTACCTAACTGCTCCCTGCTGCTTACATTTGAGGTTTGTCCGGCAAACGCGGCACATGTTCTGCTAGAAGGTGTTGAGAAACTGGGCCTATCATTTGTGCTGGGCGCGCTCGAGCCACTTCGTTCGTCAGAAGCAGCTCTTAGATGCTTCCCGCGAGGGTCTTTTTCGGGAGCATTTCGATCGCTAGCTTTTTTCCAGCCACCCCCTCCTCTGACGCTTGCTCCATAATGAACATAGTTTTCATTAGATGAAATTAGTTGTTGATTTGAACCATCCCACGCTCCTGCACCTCGTACCGATCTTAAATTTCTGTTCGAATCTTTTCTGTAATTCTTGTTCTTTATCCCTTCCTGTCCAAAAGATGCATTGCTTTCTGAAGATCTCCCAGTGGGGGTTCCCGATAGTAACCGACCAGACGAAATTGGACTAACTTTTTTGGTTGGTTCGTTAGAGCTCATTGTGCTTTTACTAATATTGGAAATATTGGTCTCTTTGTTATCCCTTTTACTGTGAGACCCCTTGGAGCATAGCTCGGCACTGTTTATCGAATCTGGTCTTTCGCTTATTTGTGGAAACTCAAGAGTTATATTGGAGAAGCCGGAGTCTAGCAGTATCGGGTCAATACCATATTGTAACATGCTGTTTGCCAAATAAATGTATATTCGAGACCATAATTCGTCAAGCTCTTTAGTGCAATGGTAACCAAACCTATCGCGCAAAGTCTTCAAAAATGCAACCCCGGCCACATCAAAATGATCCGTACCGACGCCTAAAATTCTAGCATGATGCTTTCCAAGTGAGCTTAAGTACGAATCCATCACTGACAAGTCTTCTAGATTACTGATAGCCATACTCAGCACGCCAGTTACACCAGCAGCAGCATGCTGAATGCCTGGGAAAGAATATTCAATACTTGGGACAATTTCACGAATATTATGAAGAAATTGAGCCCCAAACAAGAATGACGATATTCCTGGACCGTCCTCAATTTCTTTGAGCTCGGTCAAGGGCCTTTTGCTTGTGCAATACAATGCCTTATTAGCAAGTTGGTTATTTGAAGTCTTCCGCCCTTGCCTCTTAACACAACTCTCCACAAAAGCATCATATTTAGATTTCGGACACTCGTCATCTAACAATATCGACCACGAACACCTTACCATCTCAATTTCACACGGTTGCAACTGAAGACTCATTTTGTAATGTTTCTGAAAAGTAACAACAGTCGCCTCAGGATGTTCGTTATTACGCATTTTGGAACTATTTCCTTTCCCACCTTCATCCCTCTCAAACTCCATTTCGCTAGTAGAGCAATCAGAAGAGAGCTCATCGTGGTATGTGTCAAGGAAGGATCTAGGATATGTTCCAGAAGAGTACGCAGACTGCCTCAACAGTCCATCTTTCTCAAGTGGTTGGTCGCTCAATACTTTATGTTCAAGGTCATTCGACCGATGCCATTGCTCCTCCGTGCTTAGCGGCCTAGTCAAGAGGCACTTGCCGAATTGTGGGGTAGAGAGAGGGCTATGGTCAGTTCCTTCAAACATAAACTAGTCTTTTGGAGAAGAGAACTACTCAAAAAGTTCTTGGCCTTCGTACATTACTGAGGAATGCTACTTTTGATTCATATCTTGAAACTGAAATTGGTATCACCAGAAGTACTTCTATATATTTGTGTAGAACATCTTATGGCGGAACAACTTTAGCTTGTGGGAAATGCCGCATTGGAACTTTTGAAGCCTCTAATAAGCTGTGATTAGTGCTAAGGACTTCTGATTGCAGCACACAGGAAAGCGCTTATCAAAAATGGTGCTTTGAACGGTTCAAAGATAACTCTATCATAAGCAAAAAAAAAAAAACCCATGAAGCCAAGACTCCTCATAGAGTAGAGATCGGAGCTGTTGGACCAAGATGTGAGTCCCCAGAATTTGAAGGTAGGGCGGTTTTATGCAACAAATTGTGTCTAACCACCCGAACGGCTAGGCCAAAATATACTTGAGTGTTTTGCAGCTCCCTAATATGACGAAAAAAAGAAAGTTTCGTTGATCTTTACTCACATTAATTACAGATGTTTCAAACCTTGTTATCGAAATGTTCGAATATTCAATGGTCGAGAATAACCAGACAATACAAGTCGTGTCTTCAGGAGTAAATGCTTTTGTGCTTGACTCGGATTACGCAGCATTGCTTACGAAGCATTGCAGGAATACTTTTATACGTTATTACTACTACAGGAGAGTTCAGCCGTCATCGCTAATTTGTTGAGCGCATGTCTACAACGGCGCACTATCTACGCGCGCAAATAAATGTCAGTATTCAAAGATACTTAATAGAGACATTGCTCTTGAGTCTTTGTACAATCTCAAAGCTATTAACGTCAAGAACGTGTAGGCAGCTTTCTTTTGCCTAACGAAGAACAGCTGGCACAATCTGACCGACAGTCATACCTGCTGATGTCCATGCTCATTTCCGTTGGCTAAATTTGGCTAGAAACGCTTAAATATTTACGTGAGCTCGGTAATGGACTTTTTGATCTGGATTGTAATCCTTGGTTGAAAATAGCCGAATTTGAACAAGAACTCCTGTAGAAGTTACAGTTGGAGTTTTCTTCGAAGGCGATTTCGAACCCTTTCATGAAAAAGAGCTAATCATAAATCGTTTGCTGCATTGCCATGCCCATATGCATAAGAGGCGTCAGTTTGTTTGCTTGAAACATAACGTGGGTACCCAAGAATCCTCGAGTTTTCGCCTCGATATTTTTGGTATCGGAGTAAACAGGTATGTCCAAACTATTGCACCTACAAACCTTTTCTTCTAATAGAGAAAACTATCTTATGCCATCATTACATTTTGGCGTATATTGGTCGACCAACATATTTTTCCTACGCTTACCTTCACCATTATAAATATATATTTATATACACTTTCTCTTCTTCACTTCTTATTTCCCGAGAGCCACATTGCAGTATCTCGTTATATCACTTTTACTCTTCTTTTAAACCACATGCCTCTAACTCAATCTTCCAACTTGCTAGCCTAATTAGATGTAAACAAAAGTCACCACATAACCCCACTGAACCTTTGGGACAATTTTTTTGTACTGTAGCAATCGCAACGAAAAGAGGCAGTAAAATATTTGGTCTCTTTCGAGTACGAGGAAACCTCTCGCTGAAGAACTCCAATAAATTCAATTCTCCTTTGTTTACTTTCTAAGGACCGAGGTGCTTTTTCGCATTCTTTGCCAGCTACAAAGATTTCTTTGTTTTTACGAGCCTGCATAATTTGGTCAAAGTACTTCTCCACGCAATATGCGTGGAGACGCTCGCCCAAATCTCTTGCCCTTCGTTTTCCAAATTTTTAATACTCCAATTATACCCCGCATCTTCTGTATCACCTGTATGACTTAAACTTAAATTCGGGCCGAAGTCTGAGTATTGGGGACCTGTTAGCCTAGGACGCTTCCCGTGTTTCGGTTGTTGCCTTAGGAGACATACGGTGATAAACCGGTACTCCAGATTTCTGGAGAAAGTCCTGTTGACACTCAATGAACTTCCTGCGACAGCTTCTGAGAAGTAATTTCTCCACCGGATGATTTTGGGGCGACCGTTGCTATGAGACTTCAATCCGATTCATATATTTTTCTTTGAAGGGGTCTGCATGTTTGATGGAAGCCGCATCTCCGGAAAAAAAAACGGTCACATCTTGCTTTGTGATCGGAGAAAGGATAATCCGCTGTTCGCTGAGAAAGGCGCGCGTTAAAGTGGAATAATCGAAACGACGAAGTGGAGATGCAGCTACCGGCCCAATGGTGCATACGAAGAAAGAGAGTATCTTGTAGAAGCAAATGTGTGGGGTAAACAGTAGCCGCTGTTGGATTGAAAGCCGAAAAGCCCAACCAGGCATCCATCTTGACTTGAAAGCTTCATTCATTTGAAACCTCAGCAATTATTTATATATAAAGAGGTTATTACACTGGTATAGATGGGCAAATTGCTTCTGTACTTTTGGTATTCTTTTAGAATAAGTTGGAATTCTTGGCCTTTGTTTCGGTGGCTTCCAATATTAATATCAGGTGAGATAGTTCCGTGGCACTCGCTTACGGCATTACTTAATCAACTAATATCACCATAAGCGCGCACTCTTAACGTTTGCGCGATGGGCTTTTTACAAAAGGTCTTCCTTGCAGAGGAAGAGATCCAAGGCTCTAAGTTCCGGGCAGTATTTGTGGGCTTGTTCGTCGCTTTCGGCGGTGTTTTGTTTGGATACGACACAGGCACGATATCAGGCATTTTGGCAATGAAGTATGTCAAAGAGCACTTCACACAACGCGGAAGTTTTACCGCTGGGGAAACATCGCTAATCACGTCCATTCTTTCTGCAGGAACTTTTGCTGGCGCTATCAGCGCGCCACTGATTTCTGATACCATGGGCCGTCGGTTTGGCCTCCTTTCCTCCACTATCGTATTTTCGGTAGGCGTAATTCTACAGATTGCGGCCACGGGCCAAGATCTCTTAATTGTGGGAAGAGTCATTGCAGGCATGGGTGTTGGTATTTTGTCCGCTATCGTTCCTCTTTATCAATCTGAAGCAGCCCCTAAATGGATTAGGGGTGCAGTAGTTTCTTGTTACCAGGGAGCTATTACTGTCGGACTACTACTTGCGGCGTGTGTCAACCAAGGTACTCACGCTAGAACGGACAGCGGTTCTTACAGAATACCTATTGCTATACAGCTAGCATGGGCATTGATCTTATTTGCTGGTATGATAGTACTTCCAGAATCTCCGAGATTTTATGTGAAACAAGGGAAGATTGAAAAGGCAGGTGACGCTTTATCTCGCTTAAGAGGTTTACCAGAAAACCATCCTGTTGTTGAAGGAGAGCTTGAAGAGATTATTGCTAATTATAATTATGAGAAATCCCTCGGTTCTACAACGATATGGGACTGTTTCAAGCCAGCTAACCATCAACTAAAGCGTATATTTATTGGCCTCGCTATTCAGGCACTACAGCAGCTCACTGGTATTAATTTCATTTTCTACTACGGTACTCAGTTCTTCCAAAATTCTGGTATCAAGAATCCCTTCATCATTCAGGTTATTATGAACGTCGTTAATGTTGTGATGACTTTACCTGGTGTTCTGCTGGTTGAGCTTGCTGGAAGAAGAAATTTGCTGCTTTGGGGCGCTGTTGGCATGTGTGTCAGTGAGTTGATCGTTGCATCCGTTGGTACAGCGCTTCCCGATAGTACCGCTGCAAATAAAACGTTAATTGCATTTTCGTGCACGTTCATTGCTTCATTCGCCGCAACTTGGGGTCCCTTGGCTTGGGTCGTGGTGGGTGAAATTTATCCATTAAGAGTGAGGGGCAAGTCGGTCGCTTTATGTGCAGCTTCCAACTGGCTGTTCAATTTTGCAATCGCTTATGCTACGCCATATCTTGTAGACAGCGAGCACGCAAACCTTCAGTCTAAGGTATTTTTCATCTGGGGCGGCTGCACCTTTCTTTACTTTCTGTTTGTCTACTTCTTCATCTATGAAACTAAGGGCCTCACCCTGGAACAGATTGATGAGTTATTTGAAACTTGTACAAGCGCACCTGACTCTAGAAACTTTGTTCCTTCTAGCGGATATGCACATGGGTCTCCAGATGCTGAGAAGGCAGATGTAGAAGCTATCGAAAAAGTTTAATGAGGCGTATTTAATACAACCATCTCTTATTAGATGGAATTTGTAATCAGTTAAATCGCAAGTAATTGGAATGTATAGCTCTTCCTCAGTTTGCGAATAACCCAACACACGCAAAATTAATAAACATCTGGTTCGCACCGTAAATAAGAGTTGCTAAATTTGCAAAATTTCAATAAAACGCAGATTGGCGTAGTTGGCATGATCTTGAGCTTCTGAATTACTGAGTGCTATTAATATAATCAAACCTTGTGGCCAGACATACGCAATTTAACGCTACAGCCAATATGGCAGGTACTTCCATGCTACATAACTGCCGCGTTGGGAGAGTATTCCGGTAAATCGCGGGTTCAGCCTACTAGGAATTTAAAGTGTTCGTATTGGCGACTCTGTATTATGTGTCAGGCGCATCAAAAAGCGTAAATTAAAACCCGACGCAGTCATATGATTCGTTAATGAGCTAAGAGGCGTCAATACATAACAGGTGTATACAAACTCTGAGCATTTAAGCTATGCTCTTCGTAAGGATTCACGAACTCTGAACTTTTTGGCGACGACTTTTGGCTTTAAATGGTTATGGAACACGATATTCGCACCGGAAATCTACGCGCCCTGGATTTAGGACAAACTACTTGCTCAAGCTTTTGCTTCTCATCTAAACTTGGAGGAAATGTTCGCTTGTCCCCCTTATTTGAATGCTTGTTTCTCTCGACAATCTTATATGGCTCACGTCAAAATCTCCAATAATAGAGCTACCAGGTTCAGTGACTACACAGTTCTTTTCATAAATGTTCAGGCAACCTTCTTATAAGCTTGACGTTTGGAGCTCAGACGCTTCACCTATATACAAGAGCTCGTAATTTCTATGGTCTTCTTGGGGCGATCAATTGAAAGGATTCGTCGGATAAACTAGAAAGCGTTTTGAGTCGAGGAGCAACAAGTTCGCTCACGCAATCACATCAGTCAGGGCCAATTTCTGCAGAGCCTGTAATTTGCTTCCGATGACTCTTGGATACACTGAAGGCCCTCTCTAATCTCGAACGAAACAATGAAGAGAATCGTAATATTTGTTGAGATGTGTCTGGTCACGGGGTTTCGTGCATAGAAAACGGCGGCTTTCGAAATTAGTCTCAAGTCAGGGGCGGCAGATCGAGTATCTGGAATCCGGTGACAACTCTGCGGCTAACATGCCATCATGGTTTGCTCAGAACTTGCAACGGAGGCTACTGCTATACTTCTTGCAAAAAGTCTCACTATTCTCCAACATTGATGTTACAACTTTGGATGTGTCTTTAGGTTCTAGCTCACAATTCACCTTTCATGACCTTGACCTAGACGTTGATAATATTAGTGTCCCAGATGTTGCCATCCGAAGTGGTTTCATAGAAAAGTTGGAGCTGAGCTTGACTGTTAGTGGCGGGGTTAGAGTAGAAGGCTCAGGAGTGGTTTTTGTTGTTAAGCCTTTGTTGGCGAGCACGGATCATACAAAATCATCTACCTTCTCTTTAAGCAAGACAGTTAACGACCTTGCAAGCTCAGTCCTGCAATCGGGCGAGAATGAGAACATGCCAGAGGAAGATTTCAGTGGGGAAGACAATAGCAGTGAAAGCGAAAGTCGAAGCTACGACAGTTTTGCGCCGCCAGCGCCTTCCGTTCTCCAAGCCATGCGCAACAAGGCGTTAGATTTAGCGCTTTCAAACTTAACAATTCAGCTCAAGGATATAACTATCCAGTTCCTTTTTTCACAAAACAACGTACTAGAAGTCAGCTTACAAGAAGCACTCGTACTTTCGGTGAATAAGTCTCGAGAAGTGCAGCTGTTGAATCTCAGATTGTTTCATTGGAAACAAACGAAATGCTGCGATGAAGAAGTTGATTCCAAAGAAGAATTAACAATGAGCGACTCCCTAGTTTACTCAAAAGCGGAGGCAACTTCTATATATATGAGTGCTTTACAAAGCTTTCAAGAGCATGAAAACGAAAGTATTTTTGTGCCACAGAAAAGCGAGGTTCTAAGCTTTAATACTTTGAGCATGAAGTTTAGAGGCTTTGCTTCTATTGATGATTTGTCAATTAGTGATATGGCTTTTGACTTTGATGAAAGCATTATCAATTTCCCATTACTGTTCGAACTTAATGATTCGATATCTTCACCACTGCTGGCAATGCTTTTCTCAAAATTTCACGTCAACACTTCAGATACTACCAAATGCCAGCCACAACATTTGCAGAACTACAAAAGATTTCAAAACGAGCAGAACATACATGATGAGCCTTTTTTTTCTAGCTTGGAAGGTTCCAGTGCTATTATCAAACTCTCTGATCAACTCCAAGTAACTCTGAAATCTCTTCGCGTTAAGATGATTGAAAACAACACATTGAGCTCAACTTTGGGGAGTATTGACGTTTCTCATCAGGGCCTCCACGTTTTTTCACATACTCCAATGGATACACCATTTTTTACTTTGATATTCATTATTAGTGCACGAAAATTAAACCTTACTTTGCACCAAAATATAAGTATTGCTTTGGATCTTAATTCCCTAACTGATATACTAAGGTTTGTGAAAAGCTTAGAAAAGTGCATGGCTACGTGGCAGCAAGTCGTGCCCCGAAAATCAAAAGCGCGGAGCACCGAGACCAAGTCTTATTCAGTTGGGATTGAATGCAAACCTTGCCATCTAGAGTTGGGCCTGGGGGAAGACTCAATTAATATAAATATCAGTGCATTTTCTGTGCCTGATATCTTCGAACGTGTGACACTTGAATTTGTTGAGATCAGTTTAAAAAAGAATGTACAGGAAACGCCGCTAGCCACTATAAAGAATATCAATTTGGTAATGCCCGGAAACCCAGCACGATTCAACTCTTACAATCACGGGTTTGAAGAAATTGTTATTTCTTCCAAATGTTGCGTCAACATTGAATCGGTGAGAGCTGAGATTCCATTTATTGAGCTAGAATCTCTATCTTTGAAGGTTCAAATGCTGCTGAAAAATGTTCTAGCAAGTTCAGATGTCAGGCGCTCTGATTGCGGTCCTCGTAAAAACTATAACAGACAACTTAAAAGAAGTGTGAGAATTTTGGGATCTTCCTCGATAATCAGCAAGCAGAGCTCGACAGTGCAATTTGTTATAAGAATTGGCACTGTCGATTTGTGCTTGAAGAATATACTGGGCCATGATTTTGGGGACCTTCGAGGACAGTTAAGTGATATTTTTGCTTATGTTGGCACCGATCAAAGATTCACTGCTCATTCAAATCAGTTTTCTATCCATCAAGTTAATTTTCCTCAAAATGAACCGATGGTCGGTGCGATGCTTTTTAGAAGTGATAAAGCCCCTGTGTTCATGGTTCACAAGAAGCTTACTGGAAAGATCTGTTTTACTTTAAGATCTGTTTGCTTGTGGTATGATGCCCAAATCCTGGACTTTTTCAAAAACAAAAGAGCTTCTGATAACTCAACCTCTCAACATCTTCCAAAACAGGCTGCTGAAGTTAAGCAGGATGTTAAAGTCTTCGAGTTCAAACTACTTGACTGCTCCATCTCTTTAAAACCATACCGGTTGAAATCTACGGTTGTACTGATACTAAAAAAGGCTTCTATTGAATTCTTCCCGACCGATTTCAAAACCAAAGGAACTTTGAAGGCGTGCTACATTCTGCTAATAGATGATGTATCAAACGCGGTTGATTACTCGAGTTCAAATTATTCGAGCCTCTTGTCTTATTATACTGAACGTGGTTTTGCGAACGTTGGGAAGCTTGATAAATTAAATTTCTCATTGGCAAAGCGGAGAAACACAATGGAGATACAAGTTGGCCTGAGTTTAGTTTCCTTATCTTTGTGTGCGGACTCGGCCCAAACACTGATACAGACGATCATTGACCTTGGTGTACCCTTGACTTTCCCAGAGGACCAAAAATACCGAACAAAACCAGCACCCATAAACGTTTTGGAAGATGTTGAGGACGACTTTTTTACAGAGACAAAGATACAGCTAAATCCAATTTCTGCGAAAGAGGACCCAATCTCGATATTTGATAACTTTTTCGATAAGCCCCCTGAGATTGTGGATAGTGATTCAAACTCACCTACGGGCGAGAGCAGGTTCTCAGAGTCAAGCGATCATCATTTCATGGAAACTGAAGAAAACTATTTCTCGTTTAAGGGTTGCTGGGAAGAGCCAAAGACACCTGAAGGTCCCTGTGTTGAGCTTCTGATCACCTTAGCAATTGACGATGTTTCTTTAAAACTCTATGATGGTTTCGACTGGAAGTACACAAGAACTTCAATATCAGAAATAATCTCTCAAATGGAAAGTGTATTGCGGCAACAAAACTTAAATCAAGACTCAGAGTTAATCAAAGCGTCGATTTTTGATTCAATATACCTGTTTGCCGATAAAAGCACTGATGTTGACTCTTTAAGGCAGCACATAAACCGAGACCTGCAAAGCGAGTCTAGTGTTTCGGTTAAGGGTTCGTCAAAGAAGACGAGATTACGCCCCTCGCGTGATTATAAAGTTCGTATTGACATCTCAGGTATAACGACAACTTTCACCAAGTATGTTGTCGACGAGCCCACAGAATTCACGTCAGATTTATCGGCTGATACTTTGCATGATGTATCGCTTTCGGTGAGAGACTTTGAAGTTGTGGATAATGTTCCGTCCTCTACGTGGAACAAACTTCTAACAATTCTCAAAGACAAGCCTCGGGCGAAAGGCTCTGCTATGCTCTATTTGAACATCCAGACAGTGAGACCAATTGATTTCCTTGCTGCAACAGAGCTTATCATGTATGTCCATGTGCTTCCGCTGCAAGTTCACATTGACCAAGATACTCTTGAATTCTTGACAAGATTTGCAGAGTTTAAGGATTCTCGATTTGAGCTTATCGATGAATACCCCGACTTTGTTTACATTCAGAGACTTGAGGTTGAAGCCGTGCAGATTAGAATGGATTATAAGCCGAAGAAAGTGGACTATTCCGGATTGAAGTCTGGACACACAAGTGAGTTTATGAACTTCTTCATTTTAGAGGGTTCGCGATTTCAACTGCAGCACCTAATAGTGTATGGTGTTAACGGCTTTCCTGAGCTTAACAAGACACTCAACAATGCGTGGTTACCGGATATCACCGGAAATCAATTGAAAGGTATACTTGGCGGCGTTGCACCTATGAAGACGCTCGTTACTCTGGGGTCGGGCGTTAAGGCACTTGTATCAACGCCAGTTAAAGAGTACAAGAGAGATCGGAAGTTCGGCAGAGGCCTACAGAAAGGTACACAAGTTTTTGTTAAAGTCACTACGGGTGAGTTTGTACGACTTGGAGTCAAGCTTGCTTCTGGTACTCAAGTGCTGTTGGAAAATGCAGAGGAGTTCATGGGAGGCGAAGGTTCACGTGCACGGAGCCATAACTTCAATGGATTTGAGTTTGATCTCGTTCCTGAAGAAACAGTCAAGCAGTACGAAAAACTGATGGGGGGCACTAACCCAAGTCATAAAGGTCATATCACAGAAGCAATCGTAGTAGAACCACCCTCAAACGATAAGGAGGTCCCTAGAGTTTTCAGTTTGTATGCTGACCAGCCAAACACTTTACAAAAAGGTTTGAAGGAGGCCCAAAACTCATTTGGGAATAACATCCAATTAGCCTACGAGGCACTAAAAAAAGCACAAGGAGAAATAAAAGAAAGCGAAAGCACTCAAGAAAGGGCTTCTACCATGGCGCGAGTTGTTCCCATTGCTTTATTGAGACCCATAATCGGAGCTACAGAAGCCCTTTCCAAAGCATTACAAGGTATTTCAAATGAGATCGACGTGGAGCAAGCGACTTACTTGCAGGACAAGTACAAATCCAGAAGATCCAAAGAAACCTTGTAAATTCTCAAATTACGTATCATTGTTTACGTTGTTTACTAAATGAAAAACACGAAGTTTCTTGACAATGAACCAAAACACATCTGAGTTGAAGCTATATCATCAATAAGAGGCAGGCATTGTTGGGACGTTTGGACTTCAAACGTTTAAAAACCTGATTAGCAGAAACAGGCAGGAACTTACCTAAGGTTAATTGTAGCCGTAGCTTTTTCCTGTTGGGCGCGGAGAATTTACTATGAGTAGTGCAACAGAGCCGCATATTCAACTAGTGCTTAATCGGAACAACGACCGCACGATCAATAGCGGGCGCTCTGCAGCTACCTCTAATGAAAGGTCTCGAGAAAACAGACCCACCCTTTCACATCAACAGAGTTCACGAACTTCGAAAATATGCGCTCGATGTAACGAAACGATAGCACGCGGGTCCTTGAAAGCACTTGGGCGTTATTACCACGAAGATTGTTTTGTCTGTTATGACTGTGGGAAAGTGTGCAAGCCCAAATACTTCCCCTTCGAAGATCCCAAGACAAAAAAGCTCATACCTCTATGCCAACAAGACTACTTCAAGAGAAACAACCTTCTATGTTTTGTCTGCGGGAAAGCCTTGAGAGGTGTATACTATAATGCCTTTGGAAAGCTTTATGATGAAGAACATTTTTGCTGCAAAATCTGTAAAGAGAAGTGTGGGGTGAATACATGCTTCAACTACCAAGACGACCTCTATTGCAAATACCATTTTCTCAAGTTTTTTTCAAATCGCTGCAAAGGTTGTCAGTACCCAATTTCAGACCAATATATCGAGTTCCCTAGAGGCGAAGAAGTTCATCGTTGGCACCCCGAGTGCTATGGCGTTCATAAATATTGGCATGTTAGCCTTCCTCCAGAAGCGGTCGGACTACCACAGATAAAAAGTGCTGATCCAAGCGATACACCACGTATTGAGGAGCCCCTCTCCAATCGCACTGACTTGGAAAAGTACGTCTTCACATTTAATAAACTCGTTTCCAAGACGTGGTCTGTCTTGTACCGTTTTGAAGAGGAGACTGCAATTTGCATTTCAGATATGTTTCAGTACCTGACTAGTTTTGATCAGCTCAAGGGTCTCAATTCAACAGCTTTATTTGTTCTGAAAATCGAGTGCCTTTTCAAAGCCCTAGATTCCTTAGACTCGCTTTGTGGATACAATTTATTTGGAAAACCGCAAGAAAAATATGCATACTCAACTGATGAAAGGCTTGAAGCTGGAGACAATGATATAACTTCAGAAAATGCTGATACAATATACTTGAAGTATGCCAAGTTTCCCCGGAACCTTTCGACAAAGGTCATGATCTATCTACAACTTTTGCGCAAACTTAGCTCTGCTTCCCGTGAAAAGGACGTGAATGTTTCATCGCTGATGTCCGTAATTACTGGCGTGGCACATTTTTTGAAATTATTAGTTCGCCATGGTTTGCAAACTGCACTTGACCGCAATAAATCCGTACACTCCGCAAACGCCCTCATCAAATTTTTACGGGAAATTGAAAAGAATGAAATTGTTTCTGGAGACCCGTTTCGTCTCATCAACGTCAGCATTAATGCAACAGATTGTTGTGCGGCCTGTGGGAAATATATTCAGGAGGACTGTATTCAATTCAAATCGCGAAGATGGCATAAAGGCTGTTTCAGTTGCTCCATATGCCAGCGACACATCGATTTGTATGGCGTAGCCGACGCTGCATTTAACACGAAGGCCAATAGTGTTCTATGTGCTCAGTGCGCTGTAGGAGACCCCGACTCTTCTTCTGGCTTCAAATCTGTAACTAAGCTTGCTCAGTTGATATTTCTCCTGAAAATTGCCTTGGTGAGATCTAAAGCCGTCATGGAAATCCAGCTTAAGAATAGGGAAGCTTTGAAACGTTCGAATAGTGTCAAAGAATCAATCTCAATGCAACAGACATACATAAGGACCTTGAATGATATTAAGAGACTAAAGTCCAGGAGGCAGAGTGTCCCTTTAACGACAAACAAACAAGAAGCGCGCAGGTCGCGGATTCTTGAAACTTCAGAGATGGACACAGGAAGGTCGTCGCAGGCTGGGGACAAGTGTCTAGTCATTCAAACGGATAAGAGCCCGGAAGCCGAACCTGAAAACCAAAACATGTTCAATAGCACAAAGACGCTAACACTTGATGATATTTCCCGAATTGTTGCTGCCGAGCAAGCAAGAGAGTTAAGGCCCAACGCATTTGCTTATTTCAAGAAGCTTAAGGAAAATGATGATGATGCAGTGAATATCATGAATAAAAAAAGTGGGATTTACTACTCAGAGCTGAAGTTCGAAGAATTATACCTTATCAAATTGATAGCACTATCTCTTCTTAACGCGTCTGCGATAGATGTTATCAAAGACGAAGCGGTTGTTAGCAGCTTAGTTCCTTCGCCTCCAAAATCACTGAAAAATGGCGCTAATTTTTGGTCCAAAATGAGAACGATGATGAGCAAAGACGCAAAGAAAAGTTACAGTAAAAAGGTCTTTGGAACTTCCTTGGAAATCTTGACTACACAGTGGGGTGTCGACTCTGATTTAGGCATTGGCCCTTCTAAGATCAAAATCCCTATAATTGTTGATGAGCTGATATCGTCTTTGAGACAGCTGGATATGTCAGTTGAAGGAGTTTTCAGGAAAAACGGCAATATACGCAGATTGCGCGAGCTAGCAGTGGCTATTGATGAAAACCCCTCAGAGGTTCCAGATCTATCAAAGGAAAACGCTGTGCAGCTGTCTGCTTTGCTCAAAAAGTTTTTAAGAGAATTACCAGATCCGCTACTGACATTTCCATTGTACAAACTGTGGATTGAAATTGCGAAAGTAGAGTCAGATCTGGAAAGGCACAAATATTTCGGTTTGTTATACGCCTTGCTCCCCGGATTCAATCGAAGTGTTGCTGAGGTTCTTTTCTCTTTCTTGCATTGGACGTCATCTTTTTCACATATTGATAGTCAGATGGGGTCCAAAATGGATATTCACAATTTATCGACAGTTATCACACCGAACATTTTATATGAGCAAGGAGTTACATCGGCCCAGCCATCGGTTCAAGGAGGAGCCATTCATAATACTTACAACGATGCTTTTGCTCAAAATGAAGGTGAGAACTATTTTTTGGCAATTGAAGTTGTTGACTATCTTATAAATTATAATGAGGACCTCTCCGTGGTTCCAAAATATATGGCCACTTTGTTGAAGGAAGTTAAAGATAAACAGCTCTTTAGCTTTGAGGCAATAAAAAGTTTTGTTAGTGCCCAACTCAATGGAGGCAGGTTGAACTTTTCCGAATACGATGTTGTGGAGTCAGTTAAAATGAAAACGTCGTCATCTGTAGCGAAGTTGGAAGTCAAAGGGAATAATGCATCATAATTTCGAAAATCAGCATAAGCTTGTTACTAAGCACCCATTTTGTATCTATATAATGAGAATGTTAAATCATGAACAAATTGCATGCTTGATGAAGCAATCTGATATCATTTATGATCGTTACTACATATTCACATTTTAGAGTCCGTACTGTTCTGGCTCTTCTTTGTAACCTCTGGTGTAATTACTGGCCATTGGTAAGAACCAGAATCTTCAAACACGTAGTCGTGAGACTTCAAGAAGTCGACTAACTCGGCAGGGCCTCTGGAACCATATGCGTATTTTTCAGGCTTTGGAGCATCCGGGCCTTCCAAATACTTCAATAAAGGAGTGAAAAGTTTCCAACTGATATCTAACTCGTCGTCTCTTACAAAGTTGGAGTGGTCACCGGAGAGAACATCTTTTATCAAAGCTTCGTAGGCTTCAGGAATCCAAAAGTCTTTGAAACGCCTTGCATATGTCAAGTCTAGCTCAGACACTTGACTAGTAGTTGACAATCCAGGAGTCTTGGAGTTGCATTTTATGTAAATGGCTTCATCAGGCTGCACTCTGATAACGAGTTCATTGTGAGCAACTTCGCCAAAAACGCCGGATGGAACAGCCTTAAACTGTATTCTGATCTCAACTTTGCCTTCATTCAAAGCTTTGCCAGCTCTCATCACGATAGGAACGCCGTCCCAGCGCTCATTTTGAATCTTGAAACCAAGCGCGGCGAAAGTAACGCACTTGGAGTCAGGGTTGACGGTATCGTCGTCGAGGTACCCAGGTTTTGAGCCATCATCAGATTTGCCATATTGACCAATTAAAATGTCGTTGTGATCAATAGGAGCGAATGCCTTCAACACTTTGACTTTTTCGTCACGGACAGCCTCTGAGTCAAAAGTAACAGGACGTTCCATAGTCAGCAAAGTTAGTACTTGCAACATGTGGTTTTGCATAACATCTCTGATGATACCTATTTCGTCAAAGTACCCTCCGCGGCCCTCTGTGCCGAACGGCTCTTTGAACGAAATTTGAATCATTTGAATGTTTTCCTTGTTCCATGCGGCGTTGAGGAATGTATTACCAAATCTCATGAATACCAAGTTCTTCACCATCTCCTTTCCAAGGTAGTGATCGATTCTGAAAAGCTCATCCTCGCGAAACAATGGAGAAAGTTCGGACTGCAATTCGCGGAATGATTCCAGATCATGGCCAAATGGCTTTTCAACCACAACTCTAGTCTCACCATGCTCTGCGTACACTTTCTTCTTGATTTGAGTTGCGACTGCGACAAAAGTGCTCGGGGGCAGTGCCAGATAAAACAGCCTGTGTGGATTCTTGACGCCTTGCTCTTTCTCGTAAGAATCGAGCTCCTTGGCAAGTTTGTCAAAACCCTCGTCTTTATCATAAGGACCGGAGATATAACTGACCATCTTTAAAAACTGTTCTATCTTTTCGCTACCCTTTTCGTCATTGTTTGTCTTTAGGTTGGGTTTGATCTTTTCATGAAGATCTTTGTCGCTTAATTTAGAACGAGCAAAGCCAATGATTTTGCAGCTTGGGTCTAGATAGCCCTCCCTAAATAACCCGAACAGGGCAGGGAATGTCTTTTTTTTAGACAAGTCTCCCGAGGCCCCAAAAACCACAATAGATGTGTTTTCCTTGAATTCTGTTGGTTTACTCATGCTTCCTCAGTTTAAGCTCAGTTAGGAGTATTCACAAGTTGCTTAAGCGTCTTTGTATCTTGCTAGACCCTCAATTGCACGTAATAATCCCTGTCTGGATCCTCTTGCTTGCTCCTTTCTCGTGTGGGTAGAGCAAAAAAGGTGCTCAAATCTCCCAACCCTTTTTATACTCTATTTTGCCATCCTCGCTGAAAAAATCTATTTAGTCGAGAACTTCTAAGATATGAAGTGCGAACAAAACAAGGGCCAAGAAAGCCAATGCGGGGGAGAAGAAAGAAGAATCGCTCACCCGCGCGCTATGGGGCTTTGAGCCTTGATCCAGCGTAGTTATCCCTCTCTTCTTGATCATATTTTGCTGAGACCGCCGACGGCGTGCAATGTGATACTTGTGCCATGCATAGAGTATCCGTGTCCTCACTTCACGTTCCGGGTTGTAGCCAGTCCCTGAGGTGGTGGCCGTGTCACCTCTGTGGCGGACGGCCTGGCTCAAAAAGCTTTGTAAGCTCGTGTAAAAGGTGCGGAACCGACAGCGCATGATCACGTGAGTTTACGGTGGGATCACAATGGCATGTGAGTGGTGACCGTTGTGAAGTGTTTGGGGTGTACAAACTTCAGATTAGCAAATTGGCCTCTTAGGTTGTTCTACTCGTTCGATGGTCGAAACTAAATGTTGAAGAGGTGTAGCGGGCTCCCTGCATATCTTCCAACCCTTTCGTAAAGCAAACTACACACATGGCTCTTTTGAATAGGGTGCAGGCCATTTACGTACTACAATGAGCGAACTGGTCACGACAACCTACTTTCGTTAGCGAAAAACGCTACAAGCACTGAAAACTGTTTTTTTACGACCGGGAATGGTTTTTGAATGGGTTTTGTGTGCAGTCGACATGATGTAGTAGCATGAACCACCAGGTGAATAGGTGAAATTATTGTAGAGCCTTGGCCACTAGGGAGTCAGCAAAAAACCCAGTATTATCGGTACTAAAACGCATCTGTTGGCTTGACCCGCGACCTTCCTTCTCTTGCAATTAAAGACAATGGCAAACCACCTTTGCGCTACTATCACTTTGTACCATTGCGTCGTTAGCCGTGTAAAAGTTCATAAAATGAGGGCAAAATACGAAGATGAGGTGTAGACGAAAATGCCGTGTCTTTGAGTTTCCACGTATTCAAGCTTGGGGGCTGGGCCTAGTATTGGATGTTCACGAATAAATTGTTCGGGAGAAGTGTCATGGCAAAGCTTGGGCCTGTGGTTAGTAACTACTCAAGTTCAAAACATGTGATCGTAAATCCTGATAGGCACAGTTTAGAAAGCTAGTTTAAAGCCAGATCACATGATATTACGAACGGAAGTGGCGACGACGGCAGTAGCAAGTCAACAGTTGTTGGGAGTGGGTTGGAAAATCGCCCTTCCGCTCAACCCATCAACTGATTTTGAGCATTTCTTTGTATTTACTGGCTCTAGGTGGTTAGATAATTATGATAACGATAATAAGAAGCGTTTCGATATCACGTGATACTCTGCAACAGTCAATCTATGCATTTTTATGTTTGGTAGGCAAGGAGGAGTTTTGAGGAACAGATGATTTGACAATTATCATGTGGTTCGCACTGAAAAGAAAGAGAAGGAGTGATGCCACCTCAGATGCCGCCATAAGACATAAAAGGAGGTGAATAGTATCATTAAAGTTGTAAAAACATCGATTTCCATCACTCCAAATGAGAGGTGGTGCAGAAAAACCCTTCGCAACGATGTACTATAAAGATGTCCTTTTATAGCTCTTTGTGACCCCATCCTATAAATAAATAATGACACTCGAGAAGCACAAGAGTGCCCCAATCGCAATACAAAATCTTGGATAAATCGAAAAATAAAACGAAGTGCCCGTAGTGAAATTCTGCTACATGGTGCGGTATCATAATAAGACTCTCGCGTGAAGCTACCAAAGATTTCCAACGGTTAAAACATCTTGAGGCTTTTCAACAGCACTGAATTTGTACTTATAAGCGCTGTCATCATGTGAGAGACCATGGCACGACACTTTCGGTAATGTGTTATCATATTCCGATTCAAGACTCTTGGCTAAGGCACGACGCCTACTGCTGTTTTCTTCGCCATTTAACAATCCTCCTCCGTTGATGCAGCCACCAGGGCATGCCATAACTTCGATAAAGTCCGTTTTGCTAGGTTCTGCCAAAGATTCAACGCTTGACCCGTTCTTGGAGTTCGTGGACGCCCTCTTGCGCAAAATCTTAACATTTCGACTGGTAGATCCTGCATTGGTGAGCTTTCGTACAAGATTTTGAATGTTTCTAAAGCCATAAAGCTCACTTGAGGAAGCAATGACGTTATCATTCGATAAATCCACCAGTCTGAATTCCTTCAGATCCTGATTTTTTCCAGCAAGTGTTAGAATTCGAGAACCGGGGTGTAGAGCCTGCTGATGCAGGATATATTGATAAGCATAGCCGCCTGACCCGCTACCTTCATTTGATGCCCAATGTAAATTCACATCCCAGCCAGGTGGGGAGCATGATTCCTTTAATGCCATCTCGTCTGTACTAGTTAGGAAATCTGCCAGTTTCAGATTTTGTTCTTGTAGCATCGTCACAAATTCTCGCGGAGTAATTACACAATCAACCTCTCCTTCACCGTCTTTTCTGCTTGCTTCAAGCTTCTTATCAAAACAAGGCATAATCGTGAGATGATAAATATTAGCAATAGCCTTCTTCAGTAAAGCACCTGTTATTTGCTGGGGTGACTTAATGTCCAAAAGGTATGGCACAAGCTCGGGTTTTGTCTTTTCGGCGTAGAGCACAAAACCTGGGCACACTGCACAGAGAGCAGGTTTCTTGATAGTTTCTAAGCTTTTTCGTTCCGTTAAAGCCTTGTTCGTTTGATTCACAGTTATGTTTCGACCAATTTGAGTACCCACAATGAATTTAGCCCCGAAATTCTCTGTCATCAGTCTCAAAAAGCACTTATCAAATGACTCTAGGCTCATTTCATAGTAGTGAGCCAACGAGAGGCGGCATTGTGGCGGTATGCTCACTGCCAAAGCTGTGTCATTTGAAAGGCTCTTCCAAGCCGCCATGAAAACTGTATGGCTTTGCCTGCTAAGTAATATTTCTTCGCTTGAAGTAATACACCCGGAACAGGCGAGACAGTCTTGTAACGAGATTGAAACTTTCTCCATATCATTTGATTCTTTTCCAACTTCTAAGTCACCTTCTTGCTGTTCACTCTTTTTGATAGGCTCTGCTGGCTTCACACAAGCCAATCCTGGACTGATAAAATCATTGAGGTCCTTTTCCGATAGCAGAGAGCTCATGATGCGCCGGTTTTCAACGTGCGATGACTAAAGTTCAGTATCAATTAAGGCCCTCTTAAAACTGATTTAGCTTGAGATATCACGTGTACATTAAACGTGATAGAGAATCGTGGATACTCTCTCACATAAAACTGCCGTTGGATAGATGTTAGAGTATATGCTGCATTACTGTAAAGTATAGTCCTGTGTCCCAGATGTACTTGCAGGCACTTAATGTTCATCTTTAATACAGCTAGCTGTGCGCGGGCGAGCTTGTTGAAAGCAACAGCGACCTGCCTCACTGGGAAACTAAATAATCCTACTGCACTTTGCTACTATTTGGCTTAAGGGACTGTAGTAAGAGCTCACATGTTCTTAGTTTGCAGTATCTACTCAATAGCTGCCTCTACGCAGTTTGCGTTATGTCAGTTAGATGATCTAAAACTGTCTTTTGTTATAGCTCCCTGAAAACAAGACACTAATGAATCTCTTCCCTTCAGCTCCCATTGTGAGCAAAATCGAGTCTTCTGAATCAATATTGCTTTTTACCAGCACTGAGCCCAAAGCTCAGTTCCCTTGCTTACTACCTTTATATCGTCCTTCCCTGATTCCTCAAGTAGTGTCGGGAGACGTGATAGAGCCGTCAGAAGTAAATCGTTGGTTTTTAGGTATGGTTGAGAGCATGCTGGTAGGAGGAGATGGACTAAATTATATGCCAGTCATATTTGGCAAAACTAGCACACAGTTTTGGCCATCTCGTTTGTAATAGTAATATTAAAAGGGCCTTGGGTATGTGTCCGTGCCCTTGCTTCCACCGATGCTTTAAGGTGTTATTGGCGTTTCAGCAACTGCCTAATAATTAATAGGCTCTAATATTTGTATACCATAAGACAGGCGTAAAAGGACTTGAGATTAGCCTAGCCATGAAACTCTGTATCAGCTAGGCAAATATTCCAGGCGTGGAGCGCTCTAAGCATCAAAGGTCAGAACTCTGGCTTCTTCACGCGCAAAGTTGTTAGTGCGCGAAGGAGCACATTCACACTTCTTTTTGTGTCACATGACCATTGTAATTGGCTGGTCTTTATGGAATGTGTAAATCACTGAGACAGTATTATGTGTAGATGTATATACTAACTCTACTTAAGCGGCTTTCAAAAGGGGTTTTGGAGGTTGGAGAAAACCGCTTGAAAAGACCCACACTCTCAATCTAGTATGAGGCTTGCATTTTGTAAATATGGTCTTTTGCAGGTTTTGTTGATGAGTATCGTGACCCAGGCTGTAAGAGTTCCAGGCAAAGACCATTCATCCAAGAGCTACTTTGCGGTAGAAAGTGTACTCGAAATATCGCACTTACTTAAGTTGCATCCAAACTGGGCATTCGAACATGAAGCTCGGGGCCTAGATAACCACTACGTTTTCTCTACTGAGAAAGGCAAATACTCCAAACGTGATGAAGTCAAGACATCTTACAAAGGTGTTAAATCTTTTCACCCTCTGCCGCCCAAGAAACTACATAAAAGGTTGCCTGTATCGGATAGGCCTGTGGATTCTAGCTCGGAAGTCGTTAATAAGGTGAGAGATCGTCTCTCTATCGAGGATCCTTTGTTCGGATTACAGTGGCATCTGGTTAACGGAAACTATCCCGGCCACGATGTCAATGTCAGTGGACTTTGGTATGAAAACATAACAGGTCACAGTGTTGTTGTTGCTGTCGTAGACGATGGTTTAGACTATGAAAGCGAGGACTTGAGAGACAACTTTAGTGCCGAAGGCTCTTGGGATTTCAATGACAACAACCCTATGCCTAAACCGCGCTTATCTGATGATTACCACGGTACTCGTTGCGCTGGTGAGATTGCTGCGGTAAAAAACAAAGCATGCGGCGTTGGTGTGGCATATAACGCCAAAGTGGCCGGCATCCGGATCCTCTCGGCTGAAGTTACTGCAGAAGATGAGGCCGCTTCTTTGATCCATGCCCTTGACGTGAATGATATATATTCGTGTTCGTGGGGTCCGTTAGATAATGGGCGCGTGTTACAGGGACCAGATGATTTAGTCAGAAAAGCGCTAATCACTGGTGTCACCAAAGGAAGAGACGAAAAAGGTGCTCTATATGTTTTTGCAAGTGGAAATGGGGGAATGTATGATGACAATTGCAACTATGATGGCTATACAAATTCAATTTATTCCATTACCGTGGGTGCAATAGATCACAAAGGGCTACACCCCCCTTACTCTGAGTCTTGCTCTGCCGTAATGGTAGTAACGTATTCATCTGGATCTGGCGAGCATATCCATTCTACGGATATTAATGGTAGATGTAGTGACACGCATGGTGGAACTTCTGCAGCCGCTCCATTAGCCGCCGGCGTTTACAGTCTCGTCTTAGAGGCAAACTCGAATTTAACTTGGAGAGATGTACAGTACCTTTCTATTCTATCATCTGAAGAAATCAACGATGACGATGGGGAATGGCAAGAAGGAGCATTAGGGAAACGATACTCTCATAAGTATGGCTACGGGAAACTAGACGCGTACAAAATTGTCTCCATGGGTCGTGAATGGAAGAACGTTGGTCCTCAATCCTGGTACTACTCGCCAGTCTTAAAGGTTGGAAAATCCACTAACGCAACGGACGAGGATTTAGTGTCAACAATCTCAATTTCCTCGGAACAGTTAGAAAACGCAAATTTCAAGCGTGTCGAACACATCACAGTGACTGTTAACATCGAAACTACTATAAGAGGCCAGACCACTGTTGACCTCATCTCACCTAAGGGCATTGTTTCAAAGCTGGGTGTTGTAAGAAGAGGTGACAAGTCGCCGGAGGGCTTTCATAACTGGACGTTTATGTCAGTGGCGCATTGGGGTGAAGTTGGCAATGGGGACTGGAATTTGCATGTGAAGACTACGCAAGATTCAAACCGCGTCGAATTCAAAGACTGGAGGTTAAAACTTTTTGGGGAATCTCTGGATGCTTCGAAGGCAAAAACGTTCGAGTTTGGCAACGACAAAGAACCTACCGAAGATTCGCAACAGCAGGAAGAGTCTGTTTCGAATGTGGACACTACCTCCACGGCTGCGTCTTCTGTTACATCAACTTACTCCATAGTCTCCACTACTAGTACGACAGCAGAAGCAAACGAAGAAGACGTCAACAGTCCCAATAGGCTTCCTCAGCCATTTGAAGGGCTTCGTTATTTTCTCGCTATATTTGCTGTGGGATTCCTTGTTCTACTCTTGTACTACTGTTTTTTTGTGAAATCAAGAAGGCTTGTCAGAAGAAGCCGTGCAGAAGCCTACGAGTTCGACATCATAGACACAGACTCTGACCATGACTCCTCGCTAAACAGTGCTTCGAACACTAGTGTTCCTTTGATGGATGAGCTTAATGAGGAGAACTTCGATTTTGATTTGTCTGACGAAGAGCTCCTCAGGAGCACTACAGCATCCCCAACGCCGAGAGATGAACATATTGTTCCTGTCGGCGAAAGTACAACAGATCAACCTACAAAGGATCACTCAAAAGGAAAGGCACAGAATGACGCCAGTGGTGATAACAACAGTAACAAAAATATTAATGCCCCTAGTGAAGGCCCTCAAGGCCTGAGTGTTAAATGAGAGCTTCCGGCTGTAAATTAAAGTGTATCACTCAAATTTGGGAAAGGACATAAATTTTAGCATAAAAGTATAGCGTTCTCTTGGTTTGCGTGGCTTCCGTCTTATCCAAATACGTCCCCCAGGTCACCTGCTTTCCTTTGCGCTTGTATCGGGCTCTCTTAAATAGGGGTGCCCTTGGCAAAAAAAGCTAATTGGAAAGCGTGTTTAGGTAGTTCTCGTGTCCAAGATAAGACACGCTCAAAAAACGAGAAGGAGCTAGTATGGGGAGTCACAATGGTTACACCAGGAACTCGATAACTTTTGTCGTTATATCTTTACTGTTATTCGAGCAGGGAACATGTACAGGAATGCAAATGGACGACACTGAGGGGTTGACGCGCCCAGATGTTGTCCATGCAGGCTCTAAGACGTTTCACTGGCTATGTACCTTAGCTCTTTTGTTATTAATGCCTTCAGTATCTACAGCTCTCTCTTTTGCTGGTAAGCTCTATTTCTCAATGTTCTTACAGATAATATCTCTAGCGTATGCGTTCGCGGAAGCCTTTGTGCTCAGATTTCCAGATAGCGATGGCATCGAAAACCGGACATCGAGAGGAACTGCGTGGTTTATGTTGGTTTTGCTTGGCGTTACAGTTTTTTTTGGAAGCTTAGCCACTGGTACAGGCGCTTTGGTACAGAATAAAAGGTTACAGTCCCTCGCGTCGCGCACAGGGGAAAAGACATTACAGTACCTTCACAGAGGTCTTTCTTTCGCTGTCGTACTTACTGGATGGATCAAGTGTTGTTTGGCGCCAGTTGCGATGTTTGGATTTTGCCGCGATAAGCACACAGGCCAATGCATCGCGCACGGTATAATGGGAACAGCATTTGTTCTGTATGGGTTTGTGTACTCTATGGTATTAGTTGTTCCGTGGATCCGTAATTCACAAGCTGAATACTCTCAAGATCGTATTGACAGCTTGGTAATGTGTGCCTGGGGTATAGTAAACACGTTTACTGAGCATAGATGGGGCCGGGAAGGATGGAACCACGGAGATTACCAACATACTGCAATGGGGATAATCTGGTGGGCTGGCGGTCTTCTTGGAATTTTCCTTTCGCGAAAGGGTAGAAGAACCTTTGTACCAAGCCTTCTTATCTTATTTACGGGCTGGGCGATGTCCGAGCACAGTCAAAAACTAATAATCAGCACAAAGGTTCATGCACTGTTCGGCCTTGTGTTGATGGCAGGGGGTGCACTGCGAATCATCGAGATCTCTTTTCTTCTGAGAGATAGGCGCGCTGCCTCAGATATACTATCTTTCCAATATCTCGCCCCGTTTTGTCTTGTTTGTGCCGGGGTCCTTTTTATGGGGGCAAATGAAGAACAACTGCAACTTGTTTTGAGATTAGGTGCTGATCACAGTGCTTATAGCCTGGTAGCGATTTCTGCTGCATTCGTGGTGTACCTATGGATATTGTTGTGCCTCGAACTATACTTGAAGCTTGTGAAGCTTGCAGAGAAAGGACCTTTAGATAACTACACCAATAACCAAAGACTTGAAAGCCTTACAGAATTTGAGCTAGATGACATAACTGGCGAAAACCACGAGACGATCAGTAGAAGTTGAGATTTTAACATGTCAGGGAACAAGCTAAACAAAGGGCAAAAACCAAATCAAAACCGTCAGCAGAAGTGGCTCAAATCTATTCTATTCCAAATTTTAGATGTGTTCTCGAGAGTGGCCTTGATATAACTTCCTGGTAGTTTAGTGTCACCCAGAGAGGAAAGCTTCCCCAAATAAAGGTTTGCTCACTGCTCTGCTTAAATCAACCCATCCGCCGCACAGGGGAAAGGAAGGATAAGAACCGTCATTTTGCTGGAAAGTATTGTGCCAAACCAGAGTGCAATAAGCCTTGATAAATATTCCTTAAAAAAACTTCACAGTGCTCAAAATCCTGTACTACAGTGGCGGGCTGTGCTATCACAAAGTACATCAACCAAAAGTTGGCGTATAATCGTAGAATTTGTAACTACATCATATATCACCTTGTTTTTAAATTAGGGGCGGATCAACTTTTAATGTAGGGCTTGTGGTAGTGACAAGCTGTTGAAATTCATAAAGGGCTACCCAGCTGGACTATAACCCGAGCGGGAGAGGGAACTACGCGCCCCATACATGTGTTCGATCTCTTGCTGATTCAGAGCACGTATACTTCACTCCATACAGTGACATTCATACCCACTCCTAACCTTCATTGGCTACCAAAAAGCTCGGTAACGGACTATACTTCGAACAATATGGTCCAAATGGGAAAGTAAATAATCTAAGGGAGCCTTGATGTGGATGGCTAGTGTGTATAGATTTTGAAAATGCTCTATGGACGAAGCACAGTGTCTTTCATACTGCGGAATATCTTAGTATCCATATGATATTTTTCTATTTTGTTTGTTATCATCAGATATCCGTGGTACGCGTCTTTGAAGTTCATTTTTCTTGATGTATGTGAGTTACAAACAGTGAAGAAATTACAAAATTATCGATATCGGCAGCGGTGGCCATAATGTCGCTGTTTGGGACTAAGGATGGTGAATATGTTGCATGGTCCAAGTCGGGCTTGATCGCGTATCTCGATTCCAAGTCTCCCTATGCCAATTTGTGCGTAACTTTTATGGAAACGATCAATGGTACCAACTGGAGACTTCATCCAAGCAAGAAGTACGTTGTCCATCCACATTTGCTAGAAACACAAAGTCCCACCGGTGGCTCGAGTATGGTTGGAGGAAATGGAGGGGGAGGTTGCAAGTCTTTTCATAATTTGAACTCTGTTCACTGGAATAATCTGTCGAGCCATACGGGAGAGCAGCTCGCGGTGTGTGACGAACTAGGGAACCTAACGATTATTGCTGCGGGGCAAAGTACGGAAGGACAAAGTACGCTTGATAAGATGATGGTGCTCTGTCAAGACAATATATACAAGACCTACAATCTGAGTGCACCATTACAAGAAGCTAACCCCGCTGCGAAAATTCACCGCAAACAAGCCAAAAAGGAGGTTCATACAACAATTATAGAGTTTATGTGGATTGGGACCCAGAAGCCTGTGTTGACAATGTTAGGCGCTTGCAAAGACTCGACGACATCGACTTTTCACAGCCAAATCCAGCAATGCCAACCCTATGGACTCTTCCACCCAACATCTATAAAATCTGCGTTCATAGCGCTAAGAAGGGGCGGACAGTTAGACTTTTGGTACCAGTTTTCCAACTCGAGAGATCACAAAAAAATCTCCCTCCAATTAAATGGTTCTCAAGAGGCTCGAAGTAAACAGTTCGAATGGTTGCAGATGGGAAGCTTTGCACAAATGGAAGATGAGCAGACTCTTTTGATTGGAGCATTTTCAAAGTTGTCAAATCGTCTCTCATTTTACAAGCTACATGTTAATTGGAATCTGTCCTCTCAAAATGCAATGAACGATCCTTCTTTGAAACTGCAGCATCTGTTGGAAATGAATCCCGACTATGTTGGCCCTCATGGAGAGCTTTTGAACTTTACTAATTTTGAATTACTTCCACCCACATACGATCGGCAGTCGCCTTTGGAGTTGTTGATGTGCTATGAAGTCGCAGGCCTTGGCCGTTCGATTGTAAAACGTTATAGCCTCATAAAGACGACCCCATCTGCTGACTTAACTTTAGAATTCGGGGTACTTAGTAGTGACATCCCTTCGTCTGGGAGCAACTGCTCGTTCTCAGAGAATGAAGTTATTTTACTTGACTCAGGAATCATCGCGGTTAAATCTTATAACTCAGAAACACTGATAATTTTTAAACTTAAAAGCGGGCGGATTGAAGTTTACAACAGGAAAACTTGGAAAAAAGAAAATCATGAGCCTACCAAAGTCGAAGCCTCGACCTCGAACGCAGTTGCTCTGTCTTCTCCGTTTTGTACTGGCATCAACTTCCAGGATACCCCATCTTCTGCAGCTACTGGATGGTCAGAAATAGCTCCAGCTTTGGGGGGTGTTCTCACAAAGTCTAGATTGGATGAGGAGTTACATTTTTACCCCATAACCGCTCCTGTTACGGATAATTCAAAAAATGACTCTAATATTGCTGCTGCTTTTGCTTATGCATTTGTATGTGCCAACCATCTACAAACCTCTGGTGAAGACTTGTCTATTGCTATCAAAACCTACATGCTTCAAGTCAGACAGCGAAATGTTACTCGTTCGGACATATTTGTTCGAGAAGTAATCGGCATAATTTATCATCTCTTTGGTCTAACTCCAGACGCCTCGAAAGAAGTGAAAGATAAATTAATAATGAGCAGACCTGTACAAAGAGCGATGCTTTTGCAGCTTGAACTTGGTAGTTCTTTTGACAATAGCAATGTTTACAACATGTCCAGAACGGCAATGTCTCTTCGAAACATTCTATTTGCATTTAATGGTGTCTCTCGAAACATTCAAGTTTTGATTCATCACAGTGCTACCATGAACTTCCAACAATCAAACGGGAAGCTGTTTCAGTTTGCATTCTCCAAACAGGATCTCATATACTCACTGATACCCTGCGCCAAATGGTTTGTGAAGCTTGTAACATTTTTAACGCAACAAATGATCGTGTTAGTTAACTCACCTCAAGACAAAGACAATACACTCGTTCTCGGAATTTTGAGCTCTAAAATGACGAGGCAACTTCTGCTCTCAGTGCTAAGCGAAATCAGAAAAATAATACACCTAGTTACAAAGTTTCCAGAGACCGCGTTTCCCATACTTAACGAGTCGTCCATCTATCTCCGAAAAGTTCTCGGAGACTCTCCTGTTAACTTTGAGAAGTTCGAAACATTCCTGGCAGATGTAAATAACAAATTCACTTCTCTCAGTGAGCAGCAAGCCCAGGGCAATGCAATGAAAGACTCGTATCTCATTATAGAAGGTGATATACCTGAAGAGATTTCACACTTGAAAGATTTCATGCTGTCGTACTCCAACACCGCTGTGCTATCACATATCAAACCCGCAGAAGTTTACTTCTCTGATACAAGGGGCTTACGCATCTTTGCTTCAGAACTATTCCCGGACTCTATATTCAAACTACTGCAACCTATTGAAAGGGGTCTTGTGATAAGCAGCAAGGTTCTACCGGATTCAACACCCTCTAGTTCTTTTTGTGTGGCCGAGAGCGATGATATTTCAAAAGATACCCTTAAAACTGTCAAAGAGGGCCAAAAGATCAAAAGATGCTGCAGGTGTGGTGCCATAACACGTGCTGGATATACTGTGCCAAAAGACAACACTATTGTACCAACTAGCATCTCAACAAAACGATGGACAAGCTTGTACCTGAAAACATGCATCTGCTCAGGGTTCTTATATGAGCTATAAGAAGGAAGGAATGAGAAAAACCTCCAGGGTTTTTCATGCTGCTATCAGCTGTGGGATATCTAGCTCGGACTCTTATAAGAGAACCTCCGATGAGCTTCTTCGGGTGTCCTCGGGAACTTCCTGAGTAATTCTTCTCCGTCAGAAATCGAACCGTGGAACTGGCGATAGATCATGAGTAACTAGATACGATTTTCTATAACGAGTTTCAGGCCTCTGCAGGTGGCAAAAGGTACATTTCACCTCAACGCTATTGAAATTAGGGAGAGAATTGGCTTTAACACATACCAAAGCGTCATGTTTTTGACTAGAAGTGAATATGATCGTGGTGTTAGTACATTTTCCCCCGAGGGAAGGCTTTTCCAGGTTGAATATTCATTGGAGGCCATTAAATTAGGATCGACTGCCATCGGCGTCGCCACTTCCGAAGGTGTGGTGCTAGGTGTTGAAAAACGTGTTACTTCGCCGCTATTAGAGGGCGACTCAATTGAAAAGATTGTCGAGATAGAGCGTCATGTGGGCTGCGCCATGAGTGGTTTGACCGCGGACGCGCGCTCAATGATCGAACACGCTCGCGTGTCATCTGTTACTCATAACCTTTACTATGATGAGGATATAAGTATTGAATCACTAACACAATCAATTTGTGATTTGGCACTGAGATTTGGCGAAGGCGCCTCAGGTGAAGAAAGGCTGATGTCAAGACCTTTTGGCGTTGCGCTGTTGATTGCTGGCTACGACAGTGAGCAGGGATACCAACTGTATCACGCTGAGCCCTCTGGAACATTTTATCGTTATAACGCTAAAGCTATTGGTTCTGGCTCCGAGGGTGCTCAATCCGAGCTTCAGAATGAATGGCATTCCTCTTTGACCTTGAAAGAAGCAGAGCTACTTGTTTTGAAGATACTGAAACAAGTCATGGAGGAAAAGCTCGATGAAGGCAACGCACAATTGAGTTGCGTAACTAAGGAAGACGGATTCAAGGTATATAGCGACGAGAAAACTGCGGCCATTATCAAGGAATTGAAAGGTCAGGAGGCTCAAGAGAAGTCGGAGACACAAGACGTCGAAATGTCTACTTGATCTTGCAGCGTTGCATAAAATAAAGTGTGTATCTAGCTTAAGGAGAATCAGCATTCCAAAAGCAGCCGTCTTAATTCAGTGTTCATTTATAACATTTTAAATATGCTGGTCATTAAACTCCTAGTCTACTAGGTGTGAATATTCTGGGATCTCCTTCATCTTGGTATTGAAGAATTTTTCAAGTCTGTTGGCGTATTTGAAGTAAGACGTGTTTTCGCCATTGTACGCACGACAATTGTTGAAGATAAGACGCGCATCATAGACAAAGTTGTCCATTTTTTCGTAGCGATTATTTTCCAATTTTATCTCCATGGTGCTTA
The DNA here is from genome assembly GCA_030557885.1 of Lachancea quebecensis. Classification (NCBI taxonomy): domain Eukaryota; kingdom Fungi; phylum Ascomycota; class Saccharomycetes; order Saccharomycetales; family Saccharomycetaceae; genus Lachancea; species Lachancea quebecensis. The sequence goes on along the minus strand of JANIJM010000007.1, from coordinate 538,220 downwards.
AGTCCATTGGCTCTTTGATAAACTCGTAATAGTCTGGGACTTCTTCTTTATTAACGGGTTGCAAAAATGGCCACGCCGCTGCATGGTTCTGCAATTCAGTTAAAACATTTTGCATCGCAGCGAAATGAGGACCTCTTTTTGGCCTTTGAGCCAGCTCGTCCATCTCTGGGGTCCACCCAGACTCCTTCAGGCCTGGAATTTCCATGGGGTCGATTGGTTTGATATTTTCAAGGTCTTTGAATTGTTTCAAGCCAGGATGGACAATATAACTTTTGGACATGAGCCGTATCTTCCTTTGAACTGCCGCTTCTTGTAGAAGTAAGATCTTAGCAGCATCCAAATACCTTATCCGTGGGAGCATAGAACATTGCATCAACGTGCCACCTTCATAGTCCTTAATATAACCCATCCAAACACTTTTATCAAGTGTGATCTCTTTGGTAAAGCCTTGCTTTTTGAAATACCCTATGGCGTAGTTGTCTGCATAAGTGAGGAAATATTTGATTTTTGAAGTTGCTCGCACGTAGTCCTTTAAATGATTCATCAAGTGCGCACCATAGCCCCGAACCTGTTCTGTTGAACTAATGGCACAAAACACTATTTCGGCGAATTCACGATTGTCGAAAGGCCTATAAGTAATCCCACCCACCACCGTAAGCGGCTTTCGTACAACAGCCATCGACAAATGACTACGGTCATACACCAGCCGTGCGATATACTCCTTGGGCATTTTAGGAAGTTGCTTTTGGAAAATGTTTTTGAGTCCTGTCAAAACCATCATGTTTTCCTTTGTGTTGTCATTATTAACCACCCTAAATTCGATTTTACCTTCTTTTTCTTCGAAAACGCTAGCTCTCTCTTTGAATTTGTACTCTTGCCCATCAAATGTAAAGTGTGTGACCCCTGCTTCATCGCTTTTCTCCTCTTCTTTGTCTCCAGAATTTACTCGACTCTCCGTTACGGGCTGTGCCTTCAAAAGGTCAACTGCTTCCGGTTGAGGTTCCGATTCGTCCTTCGCGTTTCTCGCAATCCTTTGACGCTTCGCCTCGCTCCCCTCTTCCGCCCCATCCTTTCTCTTTGAGGCCATCGATCGATTTTCACGTATTGCTTAGTGGAGCAGACATGTTTATTGATCAAATATTAACAGTATACCTACGCAAATGATCTTTTCCAAATATTCGTAACACATGATATACAATCGGCTATAGCAACTCCCCATCCTCTCCATCATCGTTCCACTCATATAAAACATCATTCATAACTTCTTCTGCTTTTAATTGAACCTCCGAAAGTCCGCATAAATCTTCAACGGTTTTGTAATCATTCAACGCGTCTCGCACGAAATCCCAACCTCTAGATTTGCACTCTTCAATTATTGTAGAACTACAGGCAGAGCAGTGCTCATATGCAGTGGTACGCAATTTTAATGTTTTAAACTCGCTCAGGAAACCCCGAATTTGATGAGGAAGATCACCGAGAATAACTTTTTCGTCCGGTCCTCCGCTGTTTCTTTTGGGGTGCTGAAGTATAGATACCAAAAGCTCAACGCTTTGTGATGCCGCCATTAGCGCGACGCCCGGCCTTGTTACTGTACACATTTGATCCAATGTTCTATCTGTGAGACTGTCACTGGGCGCAACAATATCTTGACAAAAGTAGCAGCCTAGGCGGTCGGCCTTTTGCTCCCTTTTATAATTTCCGTGTCTCATAACCAGATAACTGTCGAACCCAAGGGCAGCATTTATAACAATTTTGTCTTCTGCATAACCCAAAACTGTAGGAAGCCACCGGGTTTCTCTGGAATCCATTAGTAAAAACAATACATCGTGTGCTTTGACCAATTCAAGAAGTCGTTCGTAGTCTTCAATTTGTTTCGCCTCGTTAGTTATTGGGTGACCTATCATAGGCACGGCAAGCTCAACGCCTTCTGCTTCCACGAGAGGAAAAATTTCTCGAAGAGAGTCAGCAGCAGCTTTGGCTTTAGGTTTGCCACAGCTGCTGAAAGTAAAAAGGGGTTGTCTAACAGGGTTTGAGAAGGATACAGTCCCATTGTCCACAAATGTTATTTTCCGAACACCCCAAGCTAAAAGTACGCGTGCCACATAGCAACCCAGCGTTCCGCTGCCCAGCAGTAGAACTGATGTACTTTTGATAATACCCAAATCGATCTCTGGTGCGATACGCCATTTCATGAGTTTGAGATTCAGATCGAGTGATTGATCCGCAACATGCAAAGGGTCTATTAGGGAGCTCAAATCCACTGCTCTTGGTGTCAGCTTATTCTGCAGATTTCTCTCCCAACCAGAAACCTTGAGTCCAGCCTTTTCAGAACCCTTGACAGAAGATACATCAACATCAACCCAGAAACTGCTTGCCTTCCCTGACCTTATAAAAACCAATCGTACCTTTTTTAAATCGGGACTAAAATGCTTCAAAAGTGAAACAAAACTCTTCGTAAGAGCTGAAGGCACCATCTCAACCGAGCTTGTATCTCGCATGCACAAAGTTGAGCTTCTTGCGCTATTGCTTTTGTTAAATTCTATCAGTTCCCCAGAATCTGTAACAAGACAGCTCCAGCAACTTGGGTGGGTCACGAACCACTCATTGAACTTCGAAGGTGACGGTAAGAGCCCAGTATCTTCCACAGTGGGATTTAGTGAGTCCAGTTGGAAGCAAGGCACGCACACCCAATAGAAAAATTTGAAGGCCTTCAAATCTGCGAAGCTTATGATCGAGAATTTCACGCAATTATTGGGATCATTTGTACCCTCTTTCCAAAGTTCATCCGCACGGTCTCGCAGAAATTTAGTTTTGTCCACCTTTTTAAACTCTTCGATTGTGTTGAAATTGTGCAAGGATCCCTTAATCAGCAATTCTCCTTCTCTTGGCTTACGATCTTTAAAGCTGTCACTATCTAAGAACAGATGTGCACATGAAGATCCTCTAGGAATATGGGAAGTATCAATTGAGCTAGTTAATTCCTTTGTTGTTGAGTCTAGTTTTAACACATCCAGTTTCAGCCGAGCGAGCTCTTGAAAAAACGACGTATCTAGGAAAGATTGACAGGGAGACACAAATTTGAGATGAATGTCAGACATGTGCGATCTTATTCATTCGTAATTTTGATTTCAAGAGTTTTTAGCAACAGGGCAGAGTTTAATCATCAGCTTGCAAATCAGGGGTTCAGAGTTGTTTAGTATATGTCGTTCAGAATGAACAATATTGGCAATTGAACCACTAAAGGGTAGCCAAGAAGCTTTATATGGTACATGAAGTTAGAAATCTATGTTTAAGCTGGAGGGGCCCCTTCATCAAGAGTCATCTCGTCTAGTTCATCCAAAAGCTCGTCGATGTCGATCTGTGGAGCATCTTCGTCTTCGTCTTCATCCATTTCACCCTCTTGTGGTACCTGCTGCGCGCTTTTGTACAAATTGACCGCTTGCCGCATCTCTGAGTCCTCCTCCAATTCTTGCAAGAACAGCTCATAGTCTTTCTCAGCTCTCTCCATCTCCTGCTTTTGCTGCCTCGAACTGTAGTCTTGGGAAGCCTCAATATCTTTGTGCTCACGAGCCATTCTCTTCAATTTCCAGTTTCTGTTCTTGCGCGTCTTCCTGATGTACTGCTTCTTAACTAAAACCACATCTGGAACATGCTCCATGTTCAATCCATCAAACAAGTCAGAGTTGTAGTTAGAGTTGGCAATAAAATAGCCCATCACGCTATCTCCTGGATGGCAGATAGCGCCGAGATGCGACCTGACGTAATAAACCTGGTCGTTGGAACCAAGGTCAGAAGCTCTGGCGACAGTGATATCTGCGAGAACCCACTTCCCCTTTGTCTGTCCTGTTGGGTCAACATCCAGAACGATAAACTCCACCAGTTGAGAAACATCTGCCAATGAGTCAAATGGACTTCTCCAAAAAACTGATGCTGACAAGTCAGAAGTTTGTAGAGTCATTGGATCTAAGAATTGAATCGTATTGGAAATCTTCGAACATAAAACGAATTGCGAAATATTTCCCAAAGACTTGGCGAGTTTCTTGGGCAACACGACCAAATCATCTCTACAAAGCGGCACAATTTCAATCGAGTACGAAAACTTATAAGTGGAAGCTCCTGTGTGCGTATCTTGTGAGACCAGCTCTTCGGACTTCTTGGACTTGATGGGAACGACAGCATTGAGGAAATCCAACATTTTCGCGGCGTGGTTCTTCTGCGCATAAAAAAAGTCTAGTCCATCCTTAGCTTCTTGGATGTTGATGGTGTCAACATGAGCGTTGTGCTTCAAAATTAGTTGCTCCAGATACAAAAAGGTACGCTTGTGTGGAACCTTTTGTCTAATCTGAACAGTAGCTCTCCAAGTGTTTGTTGTATAAGATCTAGCACAGTCAGCGCATTGCATGGCCACAACAACATATTCGACTTCAAATGTTTGCTGAATAATGGTATTAGTCATAGCCTCACCCTGTACAGTAAGCTTCACTTTAATACGTCTTGAGTGTGGTTCTGTCCATATGAAAGAAGCATCAACAAGTCTGACTTTGTTGAGGCCTTTTAAGCGGCGCAGACAAAGAGCAAGCAGCTCCCTCGACTCCAGCTCTGCTCTCACCCACTGTCCTGGAGGCTGTAGAAACCTTTCACAGTTTCTGCAAAAAGAAACATTGGATTCTCTGGGAATACCTTCAGTGATGTCCACGGTTAGCTTGATACAATCATAGCACATAACCAGCCCTGTGGACCCGTCCATGGGGGTACCACAGTTACAACACAGAACTGTTGCAGCCTGATGGTTATTAAAGGCACTTTGATCCAATGGCGTGTAGTTCATTTAATACACCTGCTTAAGTTCTCGCTTGTCTGTTACTAATGGCTTGCGATGAGATGAGATGAGATGAGCTTCTAAAAATTTTTGTAGCATGTTCTCCAGTAAAAAAGTAAATCACATGACCCGAACCAGTTTGGAGCAAACGCGGTAAATCCTGCTATCTCTTCTTCTGCGTTTTCGATTGAAAAAGCAAGCCATATGACTTTCTCGAAGTCTTGGATACCTGGGGCTCTTCATCGCTATCACTATTCCGGGAATCCTCTTTAGCTTCTGGCCTGGGCTGGGCAGCGGTGGAGGTTGATGTTTGTGATATTTTGTGTCTTAGCTCCTGCCTGCGACCGTTCTTCATTTTTCGCTTCAAAGCTACCATTGCCCTGGTATCTGTCGAGTTTGCTTTGAAAATACCTTCGCTTTGGCTTGGGGAATTAGTGGCACGTTTGCCTTTCTTTTTGGCTATTGATGAAAGCTTTTTATTACTATTGATAAACTCCCCAATAGTGGACACTTCGCCCTGACTATGGCCGCCGTCGTGCTCTTCAAAATTGAGACCTGCTCCAAGGCCTATAACTGGCAATTCGTAGAATGAAGCTTTTGACGAAGATAGTTCGCATTTTTGCTCCTCTTGAGAATCCTTCGGTAGCCACTCGGAAGCTTTCAAAGCTGTTGCGTTAAACGATGCCTGCAATTTGGCTTGTAAACTTATCTTCTCTTGAATCTCTTTTGCTCTTGACATCTTGCTTGTTCAACTATGCCCAACAACTAAGGAAGACAAATAGGTCTGCGGAAAATTGTCTTTTTTTGTAACCATGCTTAGCGCTTAAATTCTATAAGAGGTCTAATTTCAGCAAACGCCCTAACAAGATTCATTCCACAAGCCAAGGGGGCGTATTGGAGCTTATAGTAAACAAATCTATCAAATTTTAATACTCATATTTACATCTAATTACTCCTATAGCTTTTGTGTAGGTCGCTCTTTTTTTCGTGACGCCTTCTTCGCTCTCCAAAATTTTCTTTCTCCATGGACATCAAACTTTCCCTTTTTGCAACGGTGACTTTATTTAAAGCCTTTCTTATGACTGCAGTGTCGTGCACATCTTTAAACTCTTCCATTTTTTTGTTAATCCGCTCTTCGATGGCTTGGATTCGTGAAACATCTCGGGGCGCCACGAAACAAATGGACTCACCGCTCCTTCCTGCTCTAGCTGTACGACCAGCTCTGTGTATAAATGTATCTGGATTCGAAGAAATATCATAGTTGATGACCAACTGAACAGCTGGGATGTCTAGACCTCTCGACGCCACGTCGGTAGCTATGAGAACACGAGCGGCATTCGCCCTAAACCTATGCAGTGAGTTGGTCCTCTCCTGTTGGGGCATCTGGGAATGAAGCGAGGCGACGCGGACATCCAGCTGCTTGAGCGTTCTTCTCAGAACCTCAGCGGTTATGGTTCTATTCACGAAGATAATGGCGCTTGATTCATTGTAAGTCGCATTAGTGAGAATCTGGTAGAGATAAGCTTCTTTGACTTGTTCAGGAACGAGCAGGTATGTGGTCTTAAGAGTGCTAGGAATGGCTACCTTGTCCATGCTCTCTACCTCATAGGAAAATAGCGGAGGCTTGCCTTCAACAGCTGGCGCGTTTTGAAGCGTTTTGACCTGATCAGTCACGGTGGCAGTGAAAAGTAAAGTCTGTCTCTTTTCCTTGGGAGGAAGTATACTGATACACGTTGCGAGATGCTCGCCGAAGGTATCCGTAAGTAAAATGTCAGCTTCATCTAAAACCAAAAACTTAGCTCTTTTCAGTCCTCCAATAGTGTCCTCCCCGCTGTTCATAATGTGATGCGCCAGACGTCCGGGAGTGGCAACGATAAAATGTGGCTTTCTTTGCAGATTGATAGCCTGGTCAACAATACTCTCACCACCTACAACTAGCGCAACTCTTATGTTCATAGAGCTCCCCAGCGCTGTAAACTGCTCCGCGATTTGCATAGCCAGCTCTCGCGTAGGAGTTAATACAACCCCGAACATGCCGCTAGGGTCCTCAGACCATTTCGTGAGCATTGGTGCGCCAAATGCGATGGTTTTACCCGAACCTGTCTTTGCCCCACCTATACAATCTTTTCCCTGCAGGATCTGAGGAATGCATGCCTTTTGAATGGCCGTGGGCTGTGTAATTTTCATTGCTTGTAAGGCCTCAACGAGCCACTTAGAGAGACCTAAGTTTGCAAATTCACTTGACATGTGAATGGCTGATCTTGGCTATTTCGACGAGAGTTTTTAGTTTACTTTGAAATTTCAGTGGAGCCGTGATGCCCATCAAACTCAGCTATATCTATATCTATATTCAAGAGGTAGAATTTTTTTGTCGGATCTGACAAGAAGCAATACTAGCACGTGATCACAAGGACCTTAATATCAGCGGTTAGAATTTGAGCCTCTATAGCACCAACTACTTGCCAAAACCGCAATAATAGCGAGGTGTTCCATCTCTAAGAGAACTGCAAGTGTTTTCAAAGCTATTGAGCCTCATGCTATAAAATTTATGGATGACTCCTGCTGGTACGGTCTAAAAGCGCTATGAAATGCTACCTGCTCTTACGTCTCAACATAATTCTGCTGTTGTCAGTGTTTTGACTTTATTTCATTCGTAGCGATGTTAAGGTATTCTTTGGCTTGTATATATATACTACCACAATGGTTTATCAGTTCATAGAAGCTGAGTGACTACTTCTTTAGTGTTCAGCCTTTTTGCCCCAGAAGGTTTTATGATTGTTGAGACATGCCTTGAGCTCGGTTTCCTCTTCTGCCTTGCATTCTATCTGTTCATGCTCTTTATCAAACATGTATATGACATGTCTTGGTAAATATTGGGCGGCTAATCTGAACTGGATTCTACAGAGAACAATCTGCCACAATATACTCGTTGCTAATGAGAATGAAGACAATGGCATACTTTCAAGCGCCGCTTAAGCTTCACGATTCATATAGCAAATGCTGGTCATCACCTAGTTGTTCGATATCACGAGGTATAATGAGACCACTTTGAAGGATGCCGGTGGTAGCAAAGAGACTCTATAGTTAAAAGGTTGTAATGTGTGACAATTTACCCTTGACCTTGTCAACGATAAGGTTTCTACATTCATTGTTTCTACCCAAATGATCCGGCATTTAATAGCTACTGGAAAACAGCGGTAGAAAGCGTAGCCCATTGAGAAGCTCATAAATTGGATAGCAACAATTACGAAAGACCCAATAACGAAAAGAAGACAAGGGCATAGTTGGCTAATTTCGAGCTTTATCTTTCCCTGTTTCTTTGTGTTTTCTTCGCGCGCAAGCACCCTTTTTTCCAAAGGTTGCTCGGTTTGCTTTTCAACTTATATCTTTGACTAAAAGCGTATTGATAAATGTCCGAGAAAGTTTCGTTGGTATCCAATTTCCGACAGCTCAAAATGTAATAATTTGTCATTCGCTTATCAAAGTTCTTCCAGCACTGTTCGACAGTGGATTGCAGTAATTTCTGTGACTAGGCATTCAAAAAAATGGTACTCTGAGGACTTTCGTGATACTACCAAAGCCACCAGATCTTAATGATTATTATGAAGAAACTAAGCGCTTCTGTAGGCAACTCTCTTTTCAACTGAGAAGAATTATTGTACGGACCAAAGAATCTCTCAAACCGAATGTTCTATTCAACAGCAAACTTCTTTTGCAATAGCTCTTCAGCACTTCTCCGTACACCGCATCCCAACCTTTGTTGTTATAACTAAAAGCATTTTACCCACAGACCAAAAATAGCTGAAGTATGATCAACCATGGTGGTGTTCAAATAATAATTAGACTGAGATTTAAAACCGTTCTTCCTCCTTCTTAACATGATGGTACGCACTATACTGCCTAGCTGGCAGCGTGATTGAAGATGACCGGTTTGCAAAAGCTACGTGATACAAACTTCAGCACAACGGGCCATTTTTTCGATCAATATATCGATGTTTTCTCCTTTTATGGCACTGATAGGAACTATGTCCCAACCGTGCAATTCACAAAACTCCTTGACGGCTAGAAATTTTTTCAGTGATTTGGGATTATTCGATTCTATGTCAGCCTTGTTACAAACAACAAGAACATTTTTTTTGGTAACTTCTTCCATGCTACCTAGCTCATTTATCAGAAGCTGTAAATCGGCCATAGGGTCTTCCTTTTCCAGACTGATAACTATTGCCCAGCCTTTAGATCGTTGAACATGTCGTAAAAACTCCAATCCCATTCCTTTATCCTTTGAAGCATCTTTAATGATACCCGGAATGTCCGCAACCGTGAAAAACAAGCCCTCGGTGCCCACATTGACCGTTCCTATGCTTGGATGTGTTGTTGTAAATTCCCAATGCCCGATTTTTGGTCGTGCCCTCGAAATTTTGTTCAATATAGTCGATTTTCCCGCATTTGGAAGTCCAACCAATCCTATATCAGCGAGACTTTTCAGTTCGAACATGAAAAACTGCTCCAAGCCGTTTCGCCCCATTTTAGAAAACCTCGGGTTTCGAACGAGATTCGTTAAAAAATGCATATTCCCTAGTCCTCCTTTGCCTCCTTTCACCAGACATACAGGCCGATCGCTAGGTTTATCAAGGTCAATTCCGAATATAGGAAACCTGTCAACGCTAAGCTCTGAACTTGCTAGCTCCAGGTCGTAGACTCTGACCTTGTCCTTGAGTTGTTTGAACCAGTCTTTTTCGTGGTGGTAGTCTTCATCTTTACCTTTGAAGTGCCATCCTTCACCTGCTTCGTAAGCCTCGCGGAAAAGTTGTATAAAGAAAGGTTTTTGGTCCATTTCAAACCGGCCAGTACATTGCAAATTCACTTTGTTCTGCTTAAGCAATTGCCGAAGGTTTGAGGCTTCCCCGTTTTTGGACTTTTCAATAAATGATCGAACAGCAGATGGATTCAGACACCACTTTACAACTGTTCCGACGGGCACCGATATCAAAACGTCTTTACCGCGCGCCCCATCCAGCTGCTTAGCAGCCCCATTTGCTCCGTCTTCAGCAATGTAGCTGGTTTTTAGTTTTGCCAAACTGTTTAGCCCTTCAACGGCTTGTACGAAAACGCTTCCGCCATCGCCCCCATCCCCGCCGTCTGGTGGTCCAACAGCTCGCCCCGCATCTCTAAAGAAAGAAACAGCACCATCACCACCACGCCCGCTCCGGCACTTCAGGATGCGAACGTCAACAAATTTCTTAGCCTGGGCGTGGCGTTGGTTGTTAGGCTGAACATGACTTATACTTGTAAACTCGGAAAGAGGAGCTTTAACACAGATGTAGGAAGATTCTGGTGGAGCAGAAACGATTTCGTATCGATTTTTATATCCTTGATCACCACCTGTTGTTTTGCTTTCTTGGCTAACTTTTAGTGCATCTGACAGTTTTCGGTTACTGCCCAATTTTCGCAGCCAAATTTCGTTATCAGATGCTTTGGGTGCATTATCGGGTGCAGTTGAATTGAATCTAACGGGCAGCCTCAAACGCCGGATTGAACGCCGTAAAATCATTCTATTTTCATTTGCTTGCTGAGCCAAGTGAGAGGAGGACTTCCAGTTCTTGGAGTGAAAATCGAGGTCATTGATTCTATCAGGTTGCACGGTTTGCCGCTTGGGACTAAATAAGATGTGGCAAAATACGTTCAAAGTTCCCTAAAGATGCTGGGCTCAAAATGGAATGATGCACGATTGAGTTCTAATTATCCGTGCGGATTTACTCCATTATTACGTCTTCCTCCTGATCTTCTCTTGAACCGCCATTCAGCTGCGGCCTCAGTTCCTGAACCTTGTGAAGCATTTGTGAAATAGAGTTCGCGTTTTCACCGAACATCATGCCTTCAATAGAATCATAATTTTCTCTCCAGCGAGTTACCTCTAAAGTGAGATTTTTCAAAGAGTCTCTAAGAATGTGCTGGTTTTCAAGACTGTACCTGGCTTTTTCCAATTTGACAGAGTCGATCCAGTCCAAAAGCTTTTCCTTCAAGCACTCGGTGTCTTCATTGACTGTGCTATTTATGTCGTAGGCTTCCAGAATCTGGCTTAACTCCAGATTTTGCGTTGAGTCATCAAGCTCAGTCGGAAGCATTTCAATTAATATAGAAGAAAGCCGGCCTATTAGATTGATGTGTTCTAGACTTAAATCGTTCCCGGTGTTAATCTCATCAATGTAAGACAGCAAAGCTGAAGGATTCCCACTTTCGTCTAAAGTGGCTGAGAGGCGACTCTTTGCAACGTTGGCAAACGGTTCCAGCTTCTTTTTGGTATTGTAGGATTCCAATGCGTTATTGTTTTCATCACGCAAATCTGCCAATGAAGTTGTGAAGCTACAGAATGTCTTTTGTAGGGCATGAATCGCTCCAATCGTCTTATCATCTGAAGAGTCCGATGAGAGCTCAAACAAGCTTTCAATCAGCTCGCTAGAGTAAGCATAATTCAAATCTAACGATTTATTAAGTTCATCCAGAAGCTTGTCCTCAGCTTTCGAGCTCATAGTTGGATTTTTGAAGCTTGTTTTGTAATCAAGTGTGTCTTATAGTATTTAATTAAGATCAAATATATTTTACCCAGGCTTTTTGTGTTGATAAAACAACAAGCGCCATAAAAGATACACCTTAGGACGACAGCACATGTTAGACACCCCGTTTGCAAACTTCCTGTCCGAACTAAAGCTTGAGCTGCGGGAATCCGCGGTGCAGTTGTCAAGGCTGAAACTATACAACTCATCCAAATGGTCTGCTGAGGCTCTGTGTGGAATGTGCGAGATACCTTCTGTACCAGTGATGAAGACATTTATGAAGAATGATGACTCTCCTCTTAAGAATCGAAGCAACATTCAATTTGGACAACAAGAGTCTCCTCAAAAATACCTAGCAGGAATGGAGAGTTCAGAATACGATTTGTACCTACTTGCGTCCACACTATTTGAATGCAAGGAATTCGACAGATGTGCCTACTACTTGGCAGATACAAAACATCCTGAGCTCAAGTTTTTGAAACTATACAGTAAGTACTTATCGTGGGATAAAAAAACTCAGGAAAATATGGAAAGCTCAATGACTCCACAAAGCTCTAAACAAGGTAGCGGTTTCCGGGATAACACAGAGATGACCAACAGAGAGGTCATGAATAGGCTTCGTAGCCACGAATCTGGAAATTCAAACGCTCTAAAAAAGTCTCAGAAAAGCGTGGACTTAGACAATGGTGAATCAACAAGCATACCAATGATTTTAAAAGAGCTCAACGATTACTTACTCTTAGAGGGCGATAAACCCACATTTGGAATATCACTTTTACACTACCTTAGAGGGATGCTGTACAAGATTCAGGATATTCCTTCAAATGCAATAAGTTCTTTTCTGACATCATTAACTATGTTTCCCTTCAATTGGGTATGTTGGACCGAGCTTCTTAGCTGTATTTCACGAACGGATGAATCTGCTCTCCTTCTCAAAATCTTATGTGAGAAATTTAATGATGAGAAGACTCAAGTAATGCTAAAGTTCTTCAAGCTGTCTTTATTTCAAGAGTTCAGCGGAAACATCGATGAATTTATTCAGGAACTAGATTATCTACTTTCCATTTTTCCAAATTTCGCATTCTTGAAGACGCAGCATGCTCTCATAAACTATCACTACATGGACTATGTCAGCGCTGGTTTAATTTTTGAACAAATTATCAAGCTTGACCCCTATCGTTTAGAAGATATGGACACTTACTCTAATATACTGTATGTGATGCAGAAGCCTTCTAAATTGGCTTATCTTGCTCAGTTCGCTTCAGGGGTTGACAGATTTCGTGCAGAAACGTGTTGTATCATCGCCAATTACTATAGCGCGAAGCAAGAGCATGAAAAATCGATATTGTACTTCCGACGTGCTCTTACACTAAACAAGAACTGTACAAGTGCATGGACGCTAATGGGACACGAGTTTGTGGAGCTAAAGAACTCACACGCCGCCATCGAATGTTACCGTAGAGCAGTCGATATCAATCCACGCGATTTTAAAGCCTGGTACGGGTTGGGCCAAGCTTATGAGGTGCTCGATATGCACTTGTACTCTTTATATTACTTTCAAAAATCTTGCGCTCTGAAACCCTTAGATAAGAGAATGTGGCAGGCTTTGGCCAGCTGCTATGAAAAAGTTGATAGCTTGGAGGAATCCATCAAATGTTACACGCGTGCTCTTCAGCTATCACTCGACAGCGACCTTGATACTACAATTTTATTCCGCCTCGCGATCTTATATGAGAAACAAAATGACACAATGAGCTGTAAAGAGTACATGATAAAATGTGTCGAAGCCCAACATAGCACAGACGGTTTCATTAACGAGGAAACCACTAAAGCAAGTCTATGGTTAGCAAGATATGAGGCAAAGTACAAGAATTTTTCAGAAGCTTATAAACATGCCTTGCGGGTTACCCACGGAAGCTCTCAAGAAATAGAAGAGGCCCGTGCAATAGTACGAGAGTGCAGGAAGAGAATGGACTAGCATGAGTATCTCTCAGGCATTGCAGCGATATAAGGTTAAGTCACGTGATATATTGTTTTCAAGGTAATTAAAATTTTTGGGACGTAGAGCGAAGTCATCAGGGCTTTCTAGAAAGAAAGACCTTAACTTGAAAAGTTGCGAGAGTAAAAGCTCTTTTGAATTACATCAGTTCCATACGCTCAAACATTTAAGCGGCAGCCGAACGCCTTTAGCATAACTAATATCCTAACATTGTTCGATGAGTGGGCTTCCTCCACCTCCACCACCACCTGGTTTCAATGCTTCAGTGCCGCCGCCGCCCCCACCTGGTTTCAAAAAGAGAAGTTCACTGAACCGGGATGAAGATGGTCCAAATTCGAGAGATCCAAGTGCGCCACCACTTCCCCTGCCACCTCCACCCCCATTGCCATCCTCTAAATCTGCATTACCTCCTCCCCCGCCTCACCATCGCCATCGAGAAGGGCTTCAGACATCAAAACCAGCTCTGAAGAAGCAAAAGCTTTCTCCGAAAACTTTGGAAATTCCTAGACTAAGCTTCGAAGAATTACAAGAACGAAAGAAAGAGTGGATCTCTTCACAAAAGCAGAGGTTCAGGCTAGCTTCCTCCAAACCTAAAAGAGAAAAAGTTCAAAAGCGTGGTATGGTACATTCACATAAAGTCGACATGCCACCGGAGCATCTGCGAAAAATAGTCAATGATCATAAAGATATGTCCTCTAAGAGGTTTATCTATGATAAGAGGGCTTTCTTGGGAGCACTGAAGTATATGCCTCATGCAATCTTGAAACTTTTAGAAAATATGCCTCAGCCATGGGAGCAAGTGAAGGAAGTCAGAGTTCTATACCATAATACAGGCGCTTTAACGTTTATCAATGAGGTTCCACGCGTAATAGAACCGGTATTTACCGCTCAATGGTCGGCTACTTGGATAGCTATGAGGAGAGAAAAGAGGGATCGTCGCCACTTCAAAAGAATGCGGTTTCCGCCTTTCGATGATGAGGAGCCGCCCCTTTCTTATCATGAACACATACAAGGAATAGAGCCACTGGATGGCATAACCTTACAACTGGATGAAATTGACGATGCACCCATTAAGGACTGGATTTTTGATTCAAGGCCACTTTTAGACGATAAAAGCTGTGTTAACGGGTCCTCGTATAAGGCATGGAGCATCGGTCATCGCACTATGGCAAATTTACACAGATTATCATCACCGCTTTTGGAGGTAGGGTCTGATGCAAACAAAGATTACCTTTTCGATAAGAAGTCTTTCTTTACTGCTAAAGCGCTTAATAATGCCATTCCAGGAGGCCCAAAGTTTGAGCCGCTGTTCCCTGCTGAAGAAGAAGATGATATTAATGAATTCAACTCTATTGATCGTGTCATTTTTAGAGTGCCTATTAAAACGGGATATAAAATAGCATTTCCGCACCTCTACAACAGCAGACCTCGCGCTGTTCAGTTGTCATGGTACCATACCTCAGTTACATGTCTCGTTGCGGGAACTCAGGATGAGAGTGTCGAAGCATTCTACTTTGATCCTTCTTTTAATCTCGTTAACGCTCGTAACACATTAGAGCTGCTTGATTTGGAAAGCGAAGATTTCTTTGTTGACGCTAGTTTCAAGCCGCTTTTGAGCGACGAGGAAATTTGCCTGTCCGACACAAAATCGGCTATGAGCCTTTACCATGCGCCATATCCATTCAACCTACGGTCAGGTCGGACTGTTAGAGCACAGGATGTTGCTCTTGTTAAAAAATGGTACCTTCAGAAGCCTGAAACAGACGTTCCAGTGAAGGTTAGAGTTTCATATCAGAAACTTCTGAAAAACTATGTTCTCAATGAACTTAAGAGTTCGAAGCATGGAGGACAGAGCAAGAAAAAACTCCTAAAAAGTCTAAGAAACACCAAGTTTTTTCAGCAGACGTCCATCGACTGGGTTGAAGCCGGCCTGCAACTATGTACCCAGGGATTCAACATGCTAAACCTACTAATCCATCGTAAGGGTCTAACATATTTGCATTTAGACTATAATTTCAATTTGAAGCCCACAAAAACGCTGACAACAAAGGAGCGAAAGAAATCTAGATTTGGACACGCCTTCCATTTAATGCGTGAAATCCTAAAAGCTACGAAGCTTTTAGTTGATGCACACGTACAGTATCGCTTGGGAAATGTTGATGCTTTTCAGCTTGCAGATGGAATTTATTACATTTTAAATCACCTCGGCCAGTTAACCGGAATTTACCGGTACAAATACAAAGTCATGCATCAAATAAGAGCTTGCAAAGATTTGAAACATGTCGTTTATAATCGGTTCAACAGAATTATCGGAAAGGGACCAGGGTGTGGTTTCTGGCAACCAGCATGGAGGGTGTGGATCTTTTTCATGAGAGGGATAATTCCGCTCCTTGAAAGGTGGCTAGGAAATCTTCTCGCCCGCCAATTTGAGGGGCGCTCTAGCGAGGTAATCAAAACAGCAACAAAGCAGCGGCTAGATGCTTACTACGACCTGGAATTGAGAGCCGCTGTCATGAATGACATCTTAGATATGATGCCTGAGGGCATCAGGCAAAACAAAACGAAAACAATCCTACAACACCTCAGTGAGGCCTGGAGATGTTGGAAAGCTAATATTGCATGGGATGTGCCAGGGATGCCAGAACCTATCAAAAATATAATCGAAAGGTACATCAAAGCCAAAGCTGATGGGTGGGTATCAGCAGCCCACTACAATCGAGACCGGATTAAACGCGGCGCTCACGTTGAAAAAACAGTTGTTCGGAAAAATCTTGGAAGATTAACACGTTTGTGGATTAAACATGAACAGGAACGACAGCAATTGATTGAGAAAAACGGGCCAGAGATTACACCTCTTGTAGCAACAACTATATTCAAGACAATGGTGGACTGGTTAGAGCACAACAACTTTTCCCCTGTGCCATTCCCTCCCCTCACGTATAAAAATGACACGAAGGTCCTTGTGCTAGCTCTAGAAAACCTAAAGAATGCTTTTGCGTCCAAAGTGCGTCTCAACGCATCTGAGAGAGAAGAGCTTGCTTTAATTGAGGAAGCGTACGATAACCCACATGATACATTAAACCGCATTAAAAAGTATCTGCTCACACAACGAATTTTCAAGCCCGTTGACCTATCCATGAAAGACCAACTTCAGAATATCTCGCCTGTCTATTCAGTGGATCCTCTAGAGAAGATAACTGATGCCTACCTTGATCAATATCTTTGGTATGAAGCCGACAAACGCCAATTATTTCCAAGTTGGATAAAACCCAGCGACACCGAAATCCCCCCCTTATTAGTCTACAAATGGGCCCAAGGTATTAATAACTTGAATGGAGTTTGGGATGTTGATAATGATCAGTCTACGGTGCTACTACAAACGAAACTAGAAGGACTGGCTGAGAAAATCGACCTAACGCTACTAAACAGATTGCTGAGGCTTGTTATGGATCCAAATCTGGCAGACTATATCACTGCAAAAAACAACGTTGTCATTAATTTCAAAGATATGACTCACGTTAATAAATACGGCCTCATTCGGGGACTCCAATTTTCGTCTTTCGTCTATCAGTTCTATGGATTGATGTTGGATCTTTTAATTTTAGGTCCTGAAAGAGCATCTGAATTAGCTGGGCCATCATACGCCCCAAACAATTTTTTACAGTTCAAAAACTTGGATGTCGAGAAGAAGAATCCAATCAGATTATATTGCCGTTACTTTGACGTCGTTCACATTTTATTCCATTTCGAAGAACAAGATTCAGAAGCTCTTGTGCTTGATTTTCTTTCTGAAAATCCTGACCCTAACTTTGAAAATGCAGTAGGTTACAATAACAAGAGATGCTGGCCCAAAGATGCGAGGATGAGGTTAATGCGTCCAGACGTGAATCTGGGCAGAGCAGTATTCTGGGAGATTTCTAATCGCGTTCCAACATCTCTTGCAAACATAGCATGGGAAAATTCTTTCGCTTCCGTTTATAGCAAGTCGAATCCAAATTTGCTATTCACTATGTGTGGGTTTGAAGCTCGAATCCTGCCAAACTTTAGAGCAGATGAAATGATGTCTTTCGATGAAGGTGTTTGGGACTTAATTGACGAGAGAACCAAACAGAGAACCGCAAAAGCCTTTTTACGGGTCTCAGATGAACACGTCGAAAGATTCAAGGATACGATTAGGGGGATTTTGATGGCCTCGGGATCTACAACCTTCACCAAGATAACTGCAAGGTGGAACACTGCTTTGATTTCGTTGTTTGCATATTTTAGGGAAGCTGTTGTTTCGACAGAATCGCTTCTTGATGTCTTGGTAAAATGTGAAACAAAAATTCAGAACAGAGTTAAGTTGGGTTTGAATTCGAAAATGCCAACAAGGTTTCCTCCTGCTGTTTTTTATACTCCCAAGGAGCTAGGAGGGCTTGGAATGTTGAGTGCCTCCCACATTCTGATCCCAGCATCTGATCTAAATTGGTCTAAACAGACAGAAACTGGAATCACACATTTCCGCGCTGGAATGACACACGAAGATGAAAAACTAATTCCTACTATATTTCGGTATATCACCACTTGGGAAAATGAGTTTCTTGATTCTCAAAGAGTTTGGGCAGACTACGTAGCTAAGCGTCAGGAAGCCCTTAAACAAAACAGACGTTTAGCTTTCGAAGAGCTAGAAGGATCTTGGGATCGCGGTATTCCTCGAATTAGCACTTTATTCCAGAAAGATCGCCACACACTGGCATACGATAAAGGTCATAGAGCGCGTTCTCAGTTTAAAGACTTTTCTTTAGAGCGCAACAACCCTTTTTGGTGGACAGATACACATCATGATGGCAAACTGTGGAATTTAAACGCTTATCGCACTGACGTGATCCAAGCACTAGGTGGTATTGAGACAATTCTGGAACATACGTTGTTCAAAGGCACTGGATTCAATTCTTGGGAGGGACTATTTTGGGAAAAGGCTTCAGGATTTGAGGACTCAATGCAATTCAAAAAACTAACACACGCGCAAAGAACTGGTCTGAGTCAGATTCCCAACCGTAGGTTTACCTTATGGTGGTCGCCTACAATCAACAGAGCAAACGTTTATGTTGGGTTTTTAGTACAGCTTGATCTTACTGGCATATTTTTGCATGGCAAAATTCCGACTTTGAAGATATCTCTGATTCAAATTTTCAGGGCTCATTTGTGGCAAAAAATTCATGAGAGCATCGTATTTGACATTTGCCAAATACTAGATGGTGAGATGGATATGTTGCAAATTGAATCTGTCGAAAAGGAAGCGATTCACCCTCGTAAGTCTTACAAAATGAACTCATCTGCCGCTGATATAACCTTGTCCAGCAACCACACCTGGAATGTCTCCAGCCCGTCTCTGCTGCACAATACGAATGATGCTTATAATGTATCCAACTCCGGAAAGGTGTGGCTAGACGTACAACTGCGATATGGAGATTATGACTCTCATGATATTTCCCGCTATGTTAGAGCGAAATTTCTTGACTATACTACTGATAACGTCAGCATGTATCCTTCACCAACTGGTGTTATGATTGGAATTGACCTTGCTTATAACATGTATGATGCATACGGGAATTGGTTCGATGGCTTGAAAACATTACTACAAAACGGAATGAAAACAATTATGAAGGCCAATCCATCTTTGTACGTCCTACGCGAACGCATCAGAAAGGGTTTACAAATTTATCAATCCCAAACACAAGAACCATTTCTTAACTCTTCCAACTATGCAGAACTTTTCAGCGATGAAACAAAGTTATTCATTGACGACACGAACGTTTATCGAGTTGCAGTTCATACAACTTACGAAGGAAACATCGCTACAAAACCTATTAATGGATGCATATTCACTTTGAATCCTAAAACGGGCGAACTTTTTTTGAAGATAATACACACGTCAGTATGGGCGGGTCAAAAACGCTTAAGTCAGTTAGCAAAATGGAAAACAGCCGAAGAAACTAGCGCTTTAATTAGATCGCTTCCAAAAGAAGAGCAACCAAAGCAGGTAATTGTCACTCGCAAGGCTATGCTGGACCCACTAGAGGTCCACATGCTCGACTTCCCTAATATCTCAATTAGGCCAACAGAATTGAAACTTCCTTTTTCGGCATCGATGGCTATTGAAAAACTTTCGGATATTGTTACAAAGGCGACTGAGCCCCAAATGGTCCTTTTCAATATTTACGACGATTGGCTTGAGCGAGTGTCATCTTACACTGCTTTCTCAAGACTAATTCTTCTTCTGAGGGCGCTGCGGACTAACGAAGAAAAAGCGAAAATTATTTTGAAAGCCGACCCAACTATACCAATCAAAGAGCATCACTTGTGGCCTTCGTTTTCAGATGATCAATGGATCGAGATCGAGTCTCAAATGAGAGATCTAATTCTCGTGGAATATGGGAAGAAATATAACGTTAACATTGCTTCGCTAACGCAAACGGAGATTAAGGATTTGATTCTTGGCCAAAACATTAAGGCTCCATCTGTGAAGAGACAACAAATGGCAGAGCTTGAGCTGTCAAAAGCAAATGAAAGCAGTGCAAATTCGCCGTCTGCCTCCGCCATGAAAATAAAAAGCACAAATGTTCAAGGAGAAGAAATAGTGGTAGTAACGTCAACTAATTATGAGGCCCGGACATTCAGCACGAAAAATGAATGGCGAAAGCGCGCTATAGCAAACTCCTTGCTTTACATGCGTCTGAAAACTATTTACCTGGAATCAGATGATTTTGTCGAAGAAAAAGATGTCTTCATTTTACCCAAAAATTTACTCAAGAAGTTTGTCGAGATTTCAGACACAAAAGCCCAAATTGCAGGTTATATTTTTGGCAAGAAAGCGGCTGGTCACGAAAAAGTCAAGGAGATCCGGACAATAGTAATAGTACCTCAACTGGGCAATAATCATACCGTTCAGCTAAGTAAGCTCCCAGATTACTCGCCTTTCTTGCAAGGTCTGGAACTACTGGGATGGACTCACACACAAAGCCAGGAGATCAAATTTATGTCAGCTCCTGAGATTACAACGCATTCAAAACTTTTCAAGGGTGAGAAAGACCTGATAGACCTGTCTGTATGCCTAAACCCAGGATCGGTTTCTTTAGCAGCTTACACTGTTTCTGATGAAGGACAGTCCTGGGGATTCTCGAATAAGGATTTGTTTGATCCAGAACCACAAGGATTCGACCCAGAATTTAGCGAACATGCACAGTTGATGCTATCAGACCGCGTGACGGGCAACTTCTTAGTCCCATCAAACGATGTTTGGAATTACGCATTCATGAGTGCAGCTTTCAATCCTCTAACTGAATGTGAGCTTAAGTTGGATATACCGATCGAGTTCTACAACGAATTGCATCGCTCAATCCATTTCCTTCAGTTTAGCGACATAATGGAAAAAGAAGAACTTGAGCCAGAGCAAGAAGATGTTTTTGCATAGTTATGGTCCGGTTGATGCTTTTGTTTGAAACATTGTTTATGGACCCCTTGAGAGCCGGTCGATATAAGGTTCCATATTGTGTTTAGAATCTGTCTACTCAGCCAGGTCTATGAAAGATCGGAAACAGCATGCTTAATAAGAATAACACACGCTTCCAGGCCATGGATCGCATTATATATTCTGTGTCACTTAAAGATATCGACCTAAATTATATCTGCTAATATTTCCTTTTAAGTTAGAGCGACCACCTTTTTGTCTTCAGAAGATCATCTCTGTGTACGGTACAACAATTAAAATCTTATTTAGCCGATGAGGTCAAGCTGCAAAATGAGTTCAAAGCATTTATGAACGTGGATAAGAGAGAGCGCTCTGCTAGCGACAGTGAAACCGATGGAAAGATAAATCGTATCAAAGAGAGACTCGAGTCGAAACGGCAAGCCTTGCTGAACTCAATATCCGAGAAAAAGGAGCTACAAAAATCACTGGGACTGCGGGAGGAACAGGACAAACAAGTTCTAGGCGCTGTAGTCGAGCTATCCAGACTAGGATTCAGTTTCAATCAAATAGTGGCAGAGGCAGGCGTTGACTCCTCGTTCCTAAAGCGCGCTTACGAAAAAGGTGGACGATCTGCTCCTAACCCACCGAGACTGACGCTTAGTAGCACAGGAAAAGCAAAGGAGATATATGGCGGGGAAAATTATAATAGGAACCCGGAAGCAAAGGCTAATCGTAATTTACAGCACCAACCAACCACCCGGGGGGGTATTTCAATTCAAAACAAGGGACGGCCCATGATAAAGAAACGCAGAACGAGAGAGCAGCCCCAATGGTTGAACAATCTCGTAATAGATCTTAATAGTAGCGAAGACGAGAGAAAAGACGATGCTACTATCAGTCAAGTCAGACCCCCCTCCACCGCTACCCTTGCCGAGAATTCACCTGCAATCAAGACCGCAGGTGCCCCAACCAAGCCCGCAGGTGTCCCAATCAATATAAATGCAGAGGTGGGCAGGATTACAATGCGTTTAAAGATAGAAATTTCCAGACTGAAACAGCGAATTAAATCCTCTCAAGGATTTTCTCTCGATAAACAGGGTACAAAGGCTCTTGCGGACAAGAAAGCAGTCATTCTGAAAGATATTGAAGAGCTTTTTGAAGAGGTATGTTTGATACAAACACCGCGCCCTTCCTAAGGACCGGTTGCGCACAATTTAGCCTACGCGCACCAACATAGCCAGCCCAAATGGACCTTAATGGCTTCAAAGCCTCGATTGCGCTAAGGTTTTCGGACGCTTCGCAATACCTACTCGACGCAAGATGTTACAAGGGACAGAATGCTCAAAAGGTCCTTTTAAGTTTACATTGACTTATTCTAGCGGTTGAACGGAGGCCCACGATGTGGGGTCATAGTGACATTTTCTGGCATAATTCTAATAGTGCAAAGGAGTCATTTTTTTAGGTGGCATTAAAGTTCTGCTCGACTCCAGTTAGTCATTATTATCACACGCTTATTACTGGATTGCTTGAATGCTTGAATACAGCACAATTCCCTTTAATTCGACGGAAATGAAAGTTGACGGCGCAACATACATAGTTTTTAACGACGCATAATGTTCAAAAGGAGAGTATTTTAAAAATGACTTGATGCCATTAAGGAACAAGAGTTCACTTATCTTTAGGCTAGGAACCCAGGGCCAAGACTGGCTACGTATATGTTATGTGCTCTAATGAGATTAAGAAGCGTGAGTTCAGCCCTTTGGCGTCTCCTGATAGGTCGAAACAAGAAGAGCATGAGCATAACCCATCAAGGAGCTCGGCGGTAACGAGTGTTTCCCGTAAGAGAACTTTGCAAAGCAAAAAAAAATACAAATTCGCACCTGTGGACACACTAACTAGAGGAGCGTCTTCTGAACCCCCCGTACTGCAATCACTTTCTTTATCACAAGTGCGAAAGTCCAAAGTTTCTAACGCGCCGCGCATAGATCATGATCCCAGTGCTGTACCGAAGCCTTCGGTTGCGCCAAAAGCTGTATTCAAATCCTCAAAAACAGTCGCCCTTGAAGCAGGAGTTCCAAAGATTCTTGAAAATGCTCCGCCCGAAGAAGTCATATGGCAGTACTCACCCTTTAAAACCCCCAGAACAGACTTCTCTGACCGGGACCGCGGCTACAAGTCTACATCAGAAGACAGTGTTGCCGAGCATGTAGTTAAAGAATCTTCTACGCCTATTGTTCCTAATAAGTTCAAGAAAGTGCTTAACTTTCCACATATGCATGACGGACAGGAGCTTCTTGGAGACGCAGCAGTCATGGCAAGTAAAAAAAGTTCACTTAGAGCAAACTCGGTTCAAAAGAGCTTCAGTCTGCAGCCTCCTTCCCGAGCTTCTACCCGTGACATTGACGAGATCATCAATGATATCGAAGATGGGTTTGAGCTCAAGCCGCCCTTCCAGGGAAAAGACATTCCTTCATCTCCCACAAAGATGGTATCACAACGCCTTCGGGAAAGGCAAAGCGGCACTCAGGAAGACCCTCCGTTAGTGAATCATCCTTTGTTAGACTACAGCGGCTTAAAGAATGCCGAAGTAAACGACAAATTGAGGTGCGAACCTGAAATTCATCAACGCAAAGACTGCAGAGAAAGGGCTAGCTACAAAACCAACAACGATAACGATAAAAAAGACGAAGAAGAAGAAGAAGATGATGATGATGAAGATGATGACGAAGATGACGAATCACTGATTGAACTACTCACTCAAAAATTTGTTGGCAAACCCAATAACCAACAGGGGTCAAACTACTACGAAAATGAAGATGAAAATTCTCAAAACAATAACTCACTGAGTTCTGATGCCGCGCAAGATGATTCTTTACTTGAGTACTTTCAGTCTAGTGAGGCTGGGCCGTACGAAGCTGGTCCGAGTTGTGTACCAGAGAAAATGAATATCGAAGATACTATTGAGTCGGTTGAGGCTAGTTTTTCCCAAAATGTTGTTTTACGAGAGGTTGAAAATGAATCTGAGAAATGGCAAAGCTATGCTAAAAAAGCTCATTGCGCTACTTCCCGGGTTGGTATGGAAAGATGGGTTATTGTAGAAATCAAAGAGCTTCACGTTTCCAAAAAGGGGTTACAAAAGGTGCTTAAGTGCATTGATCGTAATGGAGACATCTCTAATCTTGTTACCAGATCGCCCTGGTCTCGACTAGACTTCAAAGAAGGCGACGTTATCCATACGATAAGTGGCTTGAATGCTACAAATAAAAGACTTTTTTCAGACGATACAGATCCAGAAACTGGTAAAATAAATGACAATCTCTTGATACTGAACCCTGATATTTTGATATCAGCTACGACTGTTGGAAGAGCCGTTGAGTGCGAAAGAAGAGCATTGCTTTCGAACCAAATATCGGGACCAGGCGAGCCAAGTTTACCAGCACTTGTAGGGAATATTGTTCATGAGCTAGTGCAAACGTGCCTCAAGTATAAGCTTGGTCATATTCAAATTTCGCGGGAACGCATGATCTCGTTTTTGGATGGAATACTTGACAATTACGTGGCGGATATCATCATGTGTCAAAGTACTAAAAATACGCTTTTGCAGCAGATAACAGCAGAGCATATTCCAAACATTAAACAATTCCTGGACGCAATTGTGAAGCGGGAAAAAAGCCGCAGGTTTCCCGGCGATAGCAACTTTGCAGGTAAGCAACAAATCTCAATTTCCAACATTATTGATATTGAAGAAAATATTTGGTCACCAATGTATGGTCTTAAGGGGTTTATAGATGCAACAGTCGAAACAACACTACCTAATGATTCAACTTTTGTTGCACCCTTGGAATTAAAAACTGGGAAATTCAAGTCAATTTCTCATGAAGCGCAAGGCAGTATCTATAACCTGTTACTGAGCGACAGATATGAACTTCCAGTGAACTTTTTCCTTTTGTTTTACACTAAAACTAACGACTTCACGAAACACGATACCCTATTACATTCACTTAAGCATTTGATTGTCCTGAGAAATCATGTTTCGGAATATTTGAGGCACGAGCTTTCCGAAATGATGGAAAACAAGTGGCAAGGGACAACGCTGCCTTCCATCTTAGGATCTGCAACGTGCGATAATTGTTACTCCAAAACTGAATGTATGGTTATAAATAACCTCTGCGAAGATGGGAACTCGAAAGAGAGCGGACTCAGAGATGGTGAGTATGAAGCACTGACAGGCCACCTTACTGGCAACCGTCTAAATTACAAAGAGTTCTATATGAAATACGAAGACCTTATTGTCAAAGAAGAATCGAGTTTGAAAGGCATTAATAATGAGATATTTCTTATTGACAGCAAAACAAGAGAATCGCTCAGTGGAAAGTGCGTGAGCAGTTTAGTTATTATTGCGTCTGAGGATGACAGCGATTCCAAGCTAATGAAGTACACATTTTGCCGAAAAGACGGAGACGTAGAGTCGCTACCATCGATAAGCAATTCTCAACTATCCAAAAATGACATGGTAATAATAAGTGATGAAGTTGGGCATTTTGCCTTATGCACTGGGCGAGTCGTTTCAATTTCAACCATGGAAATAACAATATCAACTTCACGAAGGTTGCAAAGCAATAATGTTCATGCGCCTGGGTTTGAGAAGGGTAGGAAACAAGTTCTAGAGACTGTTCTAATGCCTCCAAAATTTGCAAACTTGAGCCATAAATCAATCACTTACCGAATTGATCGAAATGAGGTCCAACAAGGGCTAGCCCTGGCAAGGTTCAACCTTTTGAATCTTTTCTTGCCCCCCGTTCCCAAAGGCGCTTTGACCACAGATCCTTCAACTGGGCGAGAGATTGCGTTCAAAAAGTCTTGGGGCGGTGATCAAAAAACTCGCGAGATTGTAGTAGATGGAAGGGCCCCTCGCTTTGTGGCTTCCTCTGAACCACCGCGTGTCCAATACGATGAGGGCCTTAAAACTAAATTTAATGAGGATCAGTGGAAAGCTTTTGAAAAGGTTATGCGGCTAGACGACTACGCTTTAATACTGGGCATGCCCGGCACAGGAAAAACGACGCTCATTGTTGAAATAGTCAAAACGCTAGTTGCTCATGGAAAGACAATACTCTTGACATCGTACACACACTCTGCAATAGATAACATCCTGATAAAGTTGAAAAATTGTGAAATAGACATTTGCAGGCTTGGTCACAGACACAGAGTTCACCAGGAGGCATGGGAATTTGTCCCCGACTTTACAGAAGCTAGCACTTTCGAGGAATTTAGGGACCGAGTAGAGAAACCTTCTGTCGTTGCAACAACATGCTTAAACATCCACGACACTTTATTGTCATTGAGAAGTAAAGACTTTGATTACGTGATCTTAGATGAAGCAAGTCAGCTTTCGCTCCCAATATGTGTAGGGCCACTTAAGTTTGCTGAAAGATTTGTGCTTGTGGGAGATCATTACCAGCTTCCGCCACTGGTGAAGAACGAGGCAGCCCGAGTCGGTGGTTTGGATTTATCGCTATTCAAACTTCTATGTGAAAGGCACCCCGACAGTGTAGTAGAGTTGACCCATCAGTATCGGATGTGTGAAGATATAATGACGCTATCCAACTATCTCATATATGACGGAAAGCTTAAGTGCGTGAGCGAAGAGGTACGTGACCAAAAGCTTGAGATTCCACAGGTTGCAGAACTGAAAGCAATGCATGTCAAGGGGAAGCACGGACAATGGCTTGATGTTGTTGTGAACAGCGAAAAAAGAGTGGTGTTCTTAGATCATGATAATTGTCCTGCTTTTCGGGAGATTGCCGAAAAAGACAACATTAAGAACCCGGGGGAGGCCGAACTAGTATGGCAATGTGTTTCCGCTATGGTACATTGCGGTGTCAGTCGTCGCGATATTGGTGTCATGACACTCTATCGAGCGCAACTGCGAACACTTCGAAAAATGTTTGAGTCTGAAGAACATAGCGAGCTCGAAATCCTGACAGCAGACCAATTTCAAGGACGAGACAAACAATGCGTAATAATTTCAATGGTGCGTAGTAACGATGACCTTAATGGCGGCTCACTGCTAAGGGAGCTACGGCGCGTGAATGTCGCAATGACGCGCGCCAAATGCAAGCTCATAATTATAGGTTCTAAGGCTACTATTAGCTCTGTGGAAAGCTTGAAAGGATTCATGAGTTTGTTAGAGTCTCGTGGCTGGCTGTATTCGCTACCTCCGGACTGCCTTGAAAGTTACAATATTCCGCGACCGGCACCGTCACAGCATTCTCGGAAGAAGAAGCAAGGCAGTGTTGTTGCAAACATCACTGCTGAATCCAAGTTCACCCAAGACAAAAATGTGCTTCGTGATACTTTGAATGGTATGTAAAGCCCGGGCGAAGGCAACCGCACAGACTATAACAAGCAGTCTGCCTTCAAGTGCGCTTTCAGGCCACGAGAGATGTTAGCATACAATACGACTGTATATGTCCGCGGCTACGCGAATCTTTAAAGAGTAAGGACTTAGTCTTGTATTCAAGTGTTTAGACTTCGAGAAAAGAGCAGAGGCTGGATTCTCTCAGCTCGTGTCCAAAGGCTCGCGTGACAAAGCCGCTATAAGCGGCTTGCTCAGGTTTGGAGTCATGGGTTTCATTAAGCTTGTACTCTGTAGTACTCAAGCGCCAAACAGAAGTCAAAATACAAGCGTACAGGCATTCTGAACCCAAGAGAACAGGAGAAGTTTCTGCTATCGGGCCTAGATAACATATTTTGTATTTGTTGCGGCCTCAGGCCGTTGGTACAAAAGAAGAGCTTTGTAACTGAACCGGCTGTAATTAGTTTGGCCGAAATGGTAAATGCAACTGGACCATTACAAGAAAGCGCGGCGCAACCTGGCACACCGGGCGGTAACTTACAGGCAAATTAGCAGTTTAGCAAGCGTTTACTTTGGTTAATACTGGTGACTGAAGGCTTCCAAAGCGGCAAAATAGGAAAACGCCACTCCTCTTAGGCAAGTGCAGCTGTCTATACGGCAGAGAGCGGCGGGCCAAACTAGTAAAGCTGCTTGAAGCTCCAGCTTCAGTGCATCCACCAACATCGGGCGCTTCTCAACACGTGTTCAGCAGAAGCCCGTGCTGCCCATGGGACTATTTTGAACGGAAGCTGCCTCGGAGGGGCCTGTGGTTTGTTCAATGGCGATCACCGCGGTACTGAAGCGCCTGCCGCATGACGAACAACCCCCAAGTAGCGCGAAGCAAGAGCGCCGCTTGGTCAGCAGCCTTCACTGACGAGGTCGAGAAAATAAATGCGTTATCTACGCATTGAGAAGAGGCCTCAAAATAATTAGAGTGTCATCGCGCTTCTCCCACTATCAGCCCCCGTTTAAGGTCTGTAACTCCTGCACTGCTACATGGGCAACGGTGCCCGCACACGACATTTCAGTTCGAACCCGCTACGACCCCGTCACGGCCCCGAAACTCGAGGGCGAAAGGTCGTAACAGTGGTCTGCAGGCAAGCCCCGGCCTTAAGGACCTGCTATATTTTGATCTCCGCTGACTGTTACACATGGCCTGACTCAACGGCGCTCCACGTAAGGCCTAAGTTCGCATTTGAGCCATGTGACAATTCGGAATGTGCTTATGAAGGAGCCGTAAAGTTGTTCAGCTACGGCCGCTGCGCTGCTTCTACACGCGCTAAGATATTAATATCAGACTGCTGGCGCGACTGCAGGTCGTAGGTCAGAATATCGCCTACGCCCTCGTACGAACTTCCTAAGAGCATTTTTCAGGCATTTTTTTATAACGGTTTCCCGTAACGAGCGGAAAATGTTGCACCTTCATTAAGGCTGCATCTGCGCGTGTTTGGAACCGGTGCGGCGTAGTAAGGGCCAGCGAGTTTCGGGGTCGGAAGTGGCTAGACAAGAGTCCGGAGCCGGTGGGATTGTGCGTTTGAAATATTGTGGGACATCCGGGTGGGTTCTGGAAGAGCGTGATCAGAGTGATTTTTGTGGGTGACATCTCTGAAAGCGAGTTTCGGAAAAGCTTGGCCCCAGTTACATACACCTTTGTGGTAAAGCCAAGTTCGAAGCATTTCAGGATATCGCAAGGAGTGTGAACTATGAAAGTGGCAGAACAGACGGAGCAGGTGGTCAGCGAGCTCGCGAACGTGGCAATTACGGATCAGGGGCCGCATGAAGCCGTCAGGTCGCCGGCTGCGGTCGGGACCCAACAAGAACAGGCGAACGAGCAGGAGGCCCGAGGCCGCGAACAAACTAGGACGCAGACGCAAGGGGGGGCACACGCTGCTAGTCAAGACTTGGCCATCGACTCAAGTGACAGTAGGGAGGAGGACAGAGCCGAGAGCCCGGAGCAGGACCGGAGCCAGGAAGAATGTCCCTCCAAAAGCCAGTCGCCCAATTCGAGCGCGCTGCAACTGGACCAGCTTGCAAACACAAACCTACTGACGGTGCGCATCAAGTGGGTCGACAATCAACTTCTGGACTACGAAACAACACAACTGGTTAACAAGCTTTCCGAGCTATCACACGCGCGCAAGGGCTTTGTGGTTAATCCCTCAGTCATTGAGAATTACGAGTATCTGTCCGACGTCAGCAGGCTTGCAGTGCTATGCGAGAACAAGGATGTTTATATGCACGAGTCGGGCACCAAAGAGTTTGCCGACTCTCACAGTAACGAGTCTCCCGCAGGTGGCTCTTGGCTCTACGACTACGTACTACAGGCGCAGTTCAAGCACTGGACTGACCTTGAAGCAGTGCGGGAAAGTGTAGCTGCAACGTTGCGGGAATCCACCATCGTCTCCAAGTGGTCAATTAGCGATAATGCACACGCGCTTACTCACCCGGGCAACTTGTACGTGAGGGGCATTCCCAAAGATCTGACAATTGATGACCTTGTGCCTGTGTTTGCAAAGTTCGGTCCCGTGCTTTCCATGAAAATCATATGCGACTCTACCACGGGCGACTCACTGGGTTACGGGTTCTTGTCTTACCCGCTGGGTTCCCAGGCATCCCGCTGCATCAAAGAGCTCAACGGCAACTTAATGAACGGGTCGTTGCTGTTTATCAATTACCATGTGGAACGAAAGGAGCGGGAGCGTATCCACTGGGACCACATTAAAGAGGACAACGACGACGAGAGGTTTAAAGGCGTCTTTATTGGAAACCTGCCAATTGAGGACGAACAGGGGAAGCTCATCACGCCTGAAGACGTCATTACCGAATTTCAAAACCAGCTTGGCGATGGCGGTGAAACTTCACAGATCATTTCCTACTACCTTCCCAAGCGGAACAGTCAAAGTGACATAGAGTATAAGGACGACGACGAGAAGACTGACGACATTGAAACCTGCATTAGCAAGCATGAGGAGTCTCCTCTGAAAGGCTACGGTTTTATCAAGTTTGCATCCCATACCCAAGCCCTTGGCGCAATCGAAAAATTCAACGACATGGAGTGGCTAGGCAATAAGCTTATTGTCAACAAGGCAGTCCAATCCAAGCCTCAATCTCATCACCACCACCACAATCACCATCATCAGAACCATACTGAGTACCGCGGTAGACGCCACAGTGAACGCTCTCCCTCATCGAGGCAAAAGAGCATCACAAATATATCCTTCTACGCTCCTTTCAGCGGATCTCAAGCAGGCTTTGGGTTCTACGGCAATCCGCCGAATGCAAGGTACCCTGCTCCTAGCGATTTGGGCCCTCACGATATTGCAGCAGATAGTTCTCCTAATTCTTCGCCCTCGCCGCACCAGGGCTACATTCCTCCTCTGCAACTATCCCATCGTTACGGAGCTCCACCATCACTAAGTTCTACGCCGGAGAGCTCTACAGCGCCTTCATCCCGCAATGACTCTTTTTTCCAGATGCATTCGCAAGGAGGTATGATGCCGCCCTCTCCATTCATGCTGCCAATCCCAACTAAGGATCAGCAAGAGTCAAACCTATACGTCAAGCACTTGCCTCTTTCCTGGAAGGACGAAGATTTTCTACAATTTTACGAGAACTTCGGCGAGATAATCAGCGCCAAGATTATTACAGTGGGCGGTAGCAAAAATGACGGATCTGGGGATAACGGCTTTGCCAAGCAAAGTGAACCCGCTTTGGGCTCATCAAAGGGGTACGGGTTTGTCTGCTTCAAAAATCCTCTTGATGCTTCACGAGCCATGTTGATCACTGATAGATATCAGGTGGATGAAAATCACACGCTGTACGTCTCATTTGCGCAAAAACGCGCAAAATCCATTAGTAACGGTGACTCCGTTTTGGTCTCCGCCAACAACTCTCGGCCATCATCGCGTAAAAACTATTATTATAACAACGCGAGGCAGGACATTTTGGGGAAGTACAACCCTAAATTTTTAAACGCAATGTTTAATCAGCAAAACGGCGGTAGGTCGTACCCAAGGCCACGTGGCAGTTGGCCCGCGCCTATGCCAATGCCGGTTGCACCCCCACATATGGTCCCTATGATGCCACCGGTAGTTCTCCCGTCACCGATCACTCCGGAAACCGTGGTCCCAGCGAGCGACGTCGAGCAGGACCCCATCGTTGAAGCGGCAGTACAGATAGGACAGGAGTCCAACACAAAAAGTTAATAGATAGGTTGGCATAGTACCAGCTATTCTCCGTGCGCATGCAGCAAAGCGCAGCTACTAGGAATACAAGTTATTTTTTTAGTTTTTTTCTACAGGTGGCATCGCGACTGATACCAATCCCGCTTTGAGCTCAGAAATGCGCCCGCGTCTTTTACCATGGTCATGCTAGTGTGAAATTAAAAAATGCGTATGGTACATAGTTGTTACTTTCCTGTGATAATATTACAATCAGACTTAATAAGATGTCTTCGAAATCCTTCTTAATAGTGAACCGAAGTTAGAGTAACTTGCAAATGAAAAACAATTTCAAAAAGCAAATACTAGACGTATGAGAACCCGCTGATACTTCTTGGAACTGTCCATAGGACCTGGGCCTTTGTAGCCCGTTATTTCTTCTTGTGAGGAGGGCCTAAACCCCAATTGTCGGTTGTACTCTGGCCTGAGGATGAGCTTCTCGGTATACTGGCATTGCTGAACCGCGTGCTGCTAAACACCGAGCTCTTTTGCGTCGAGAGACTAGGGAAGCGGCTGCCGGTGCCAGGAGGAGCATTTGAGAAGGATGACCCCACGCTGCTGAAGCTGGAATGTGCAGAGGCGATAGGGAGCCGCAGATGAGTCCATTTGGTGTCCGCGCTTATGATATCATTTCTCAGCGCCTGCAGCGTAGAAGAAATGGTCTCAGTCTCGGTAGAGGACTGCGGAGGGAACTGCTGGAGCACATCGAGTATTGTGACCATACTCCTTTGGATGAGGTTGATGTTGTGTTGAAGATGCTGCAGGGTCAGATTTTGGGGGCCTGCTGATATAGGGGTGGATCCGGGGTAGGAAGATAGTAACTGGGGAGCAGAAGTCGAGGATCCGCTGGAGCCCTTCTGAGAGAGCAAATCGGGGGAGGATGGAGTCTTCGCCGAGTCCGGTGGAGCAGGCGTGGCCAAGGGCCTGAGGCTCGGCAACGGCGTCATTTGGGGAGCTTCGTCGCTCCCCGACATCGCTGAGGAGGGCCTTGACACTATCGCCGCCGCGGCACTGGTGTCGACGTAGTTTACGCACACGGCGGAGAGCACGTTTTTGCGCTTCCCGTTCTTGCCGACGCCGCCGCTCTTGCGCTGGATACGACTGAGCTCGCTCATAGAACTCTCCCGGTAAAAGGCGCCGGAGGGGTGCGAGAACTGCCACACGACAGCGCTCTTGCCGGTCTTGGAGCCTGTGGCTGTGGCCGCCTCCGCGCTACCGTCCGTACTGCAGCCACCGCCCGCTACGCTTGAGCTCGCGCTCGCAGCCGGGCTGGTGGCCGGACTGGCCGGCTCGGCGCTGGGCGGCGCCGGCGCCGCCGCCAGCTTGTGGAAGCCGTACATGTGAAGCTGGCGGACAAAGCTGCTAACGTTTCCGTGCTTGAAGTATCGCTTGAGCACGTTGGTCGAGAACGCCGCGTCGTGCGGCCGCAGCGAGAACACGCCGCGTAATTGTCCGTCGGGCTCCCACCGGATCCAGCGCTCCAGATCGGGCTGCTGCAGGATCGCGTGTAGCTGGTGTATGAAAGTCTTGTTTTGCATGGCTCCGACACGCCCGATCAGATCGCTTGCGCGCGGGGAGGGGTGGGGCTCTGCTGAGTGTGTGCGCGCCTTGGTATACGGGCTGCGCGCCGGGAAAACTGAGGGGTTGCTTGCGCGCTCACAGGCTTCTGGGCTGCCTCTTTGCGCTGGTCTGCTGGCGAACCTCTGTGATCCGCTGCGTGCTTTTTTCCTGCTTGAAACTCCTTCGCGCTCGCACACCGGTATTCCCACTAACTGTGCACTGGCCGCTGGACAGGGAAGTAGATCGTTCCGTTCTTCTAAAGTCCCTCCTTTCACTGCTGTGTCGCTGCTCTGTTCTTGTCAGTTCCCCACTGATATGTGTGTGTCTCAAGGTTCCCTTTCTTGGCTGCAACTTTAAACCATTCTTCCAAACCGTTGAACTTCATTTTCAAGCTCTGAAAAATTTTTGTCAGCGCGAAAAGGAACTTTGCAGGAATCGATCAACAATTGCAGGCACGTCTTCTAGGCACCGAATCATGCAGTGCGTGCATGAACAGGTGCATGACGGTGCATAGAAGCCGCATGCGTCAAAAGAGGCACGTGCTATGATGCATGGAAGCTGCTCGAGCGCGTCTTGGGGACTTGCGCAAGCGATTGTGCCAGGAACGCACCAGCGATCATGGACGAAACATTGGTAAGGATAAGTGCGTATGGGTTACCGTAGATCTATGTTGTGAGGAAGTATGTAGGAGGCGAGGGCCAAATGTGGCGGGCCCCGCCAAGCCGGGGGCGCAGGGTTCGGGAGCCTATGGAGCCCATGGAGCCCATGGAGCCCATGGAGCCCGTAGAGCTCGCAGAGCTCGCAGAGCCCGCGGAGCCCGCGGAGCCCGTAGTAATAATGGCCAAGGGCCCGAGGCGTCAGCGAAAGAGCAGTTGTGGCGCGGGGCTCAGTGATGGTAAGTGGCCGCGGGCACAGACAGGTCGTGCACGGCGGAGCGGTCGACAAACCAGGATACGCGCTGGGCAAAGCGATCGGTGACTAGCGCAGCAGGCAAAGAGATGTCAGGGCTGGATTGCAGGATGCGCTGCAGTACGGGCTGCTTGGAGGCGCCCTCGGCGACGAAGCACAGGGCGTGCGCGGAGGCCAGGGTGGGAAGGGTAAAGGTGATGCGGTCCGCGGGCGGCTTGGGCGAGGAGTGGCACCAGGCGACGCGGCGCTCGGTGTGCGGGTCGAGCAGGTAGCTGTGGGTGTCGCCGGGGAACAGGGAACAGGTGTGGCCGTCGGGCCCGCAGCCCAGCAGGATGAGGTCGAACTGCGCGGGCAGCAGGGACTCGTACTCGGCGGCGAGGCGGTCGTTCTCGCCGAGGCCGACGAGGGACTCGTTGATGGCGTAGCAGGTGGGGCCCAGCACGCCGTCGTGTTGCAGCAGCGGGTCGAGCACCTGGGCCTTGAAGGCGCCATAGTTGCTGTCGGCGTGCTCCAGGGGCACGATGCGCTCGTCGCAGAAAAACACGTGCCAGCGGGCCCAGTTGGCGCGGGCGCGCAGCTCGGCGTCGTCGACGAGCCCGGCGCGCAGCGCCTTGAGCAGCGAGCCGCCGCTGACGGCGATGTTGAAGCGGTCGCCGCGCTGCAGCGCTTGGTCCTGCTGGGCGAGGATGTAGAGGGCGAGGTCGCGGGAGAGCGCGGCGGAGTCGTCGTGGGTGTATACGGGGACCATTGTGGGAAGGGAGAGGAGGGTTGGTTGATGGATAAGCGCGGAAGAGTGCTTCGAGGGCGGGCGGCGCGCGAGCGACGAGTTATTATATATGGCCAGGGCCGGACGCCGATAGATTGCGCGCGTGGCGTTCGTGTGGGGTGAGGGGAGAGGGGAGAGGGATGGAAAGGCCTGTCGTATATAGGTACATGTGTGATTCGTGATAGGTGATAGTGTCGTACCTCGCGATGCGTACGATATGATGTTTTCGTACACAGGTATATGAATGAGATTCGTGCACCATGACGAGTGGCAGGTGATTCCGCACGTGACCAACATCGTCATGTGACCAGCAGTCGTCATGTGACCACCGACGTCACGTGACCAGCATCGTCATGTGACCAACAGCGTCACGTGACCAGCAGTCGACATGTGACCAGCATCGTCATGTGACCACTGCCGTCACGTGACCACCGACGTCACGTGACCCGCCCAGCGCGACGTACAGCATCCCCATCGCTCTCGGCCTCTCGGCCTCTCGGCCTCTCTGCTTGCTTCTCTGACCCTCTGCTTGCTTCTCTGACCCTCTGACCCTCCCGCCCTCGCTCCCCCTATACGACGTGACTCACCGCTTGACTCACCGCCTCCACGCGCCTGTCCGGCCTTAGCACCCGCCGCTGCCGCGGTCACTACCGACATCACTATCAACGCCTCCCGTCACGTGCGCTTGTCTTTGCCGCAACCGGCCCCGCGCGCGCAGTTCTGCGCGCGCCACGGCCCGCGCCGCGTCCGCGGGCCCCGCTCGCGCCCAGTCGCGCCGTAAGCGTTCTGCCACGCTGTACGAAGAGAAAAAAAAAGAGGCCAAGCGCACCGCTGCGCAGCGGGCACATACGCCGCATGACCTGGCCAAACGCAAGCCAGGGACCGGCGGAGGGGTACCAAAAGCTATATAAAAAAACAGTGGGCGGCGGGCCGGGGCGATGGCAGCTTAGCAGCGGCAGAATCATCACTAACAGAGAACGCACGCGCTTGAAGTCCCACGAGCTCCGCGCGCCGCACTGCATTAGAAGAAGACCGCCCCTAGCGCCCCCTTTCGTTCCGTCCCACAGCCACCGCCATGTCCGCAGCCGGCGCAGCGTTCCGGCGCTTTTTAAACAGCGAAACAGGGCCCAAGACCGTGCATTTCTGGGTATGTACACGTGACACGCACGTGGTGCGGGGAGTGCTGCGCACTTTCACGTGACGGGGGCATCTCCGCTTGCCTCCGCTTGCCTCCGCTTGCCTCCGCTTGCCTCCGCTTGCCTCCGCTCCTAGTACGCCTACTAACATTTTCCCTCGCAGGCCCCCACGCTCAAATGGGCTCTTGTGTTCGCAGGTATCAGCGACATCAGCCGCCCCGTCGACAAGCTCTCGGGCGTGCAGAACCTGTCGCTGCTCGCCACGGGTGTCATCTGGACGCGCTGGTCGTTCGTGATCAAGCCCAAGAACATGCTTCTCGCGTCCGTGAACTTCTTCCTCGGCTGTACGGCTGGGTACCAGCTGACGCGTATCTGCAACTACCGTCGCGCGCAGGGCGACACGCCGGGCCAGGTATTTGACTACGTGATCAACGGCCCTTCGCCCTCGCACCTTCCGGCAGAGCGTCAGCACGCGCTAGCGCGCCAGCCGTCGCCCGCCACGTGAGCGCGCGCAGCGTGCGCAGCGTGCGCAGCGCGGTTCCCTTTGCATTCGAGCGCCGTCATGTATAGTGTAGCTCCATAGTTGTACAGTATTTATTGCATATGAAGAGAGTAGCGTGTCGTACAGGCGGATTCGGGACGGGTGGACTGGCGAGAGTACTTCGTATCGGTGTGGCTGGGTCCGCTCGACGGCCAAGAAGAACTACCCCTACTTTGAATGTGTATGCGTCAGGCTGGCTTTGGGTCAGGTTCGCTCCGGGTCGGATACGCTCTAATTAAATTGCTACACTGGCTACTTGCTAATCGCTAATCGCTACTGGCTACTCGCCGCGCTGGACGCGCCCTCACCTCGTCAGCTCCACCACCTTCTGCGCAGCAGGGTCCAGCTCGTCAAACGAGTAGATCTTCAGGCCGGACTCTTCGATAATCCGCCGACCCTCCTCCACGTTCGTTCCCTGCAGCCGCGCCACGATCGGCACGCTCACGGCCAGGTTCTTGGTCGCGGCCACCAGGCCCTGCGCTACAAAGTCGCATCTCACAATCCCGCCAAAAATGTTCACGAAGATCCCGTCCACCTTCTCGTTCGACAGGATCAGCTTGAACGCGGTCTCGATCGTCTCGGGCGTCGCGCCGCCGCCGCAGTCCAGGAAGTTCGCAGGGTCCCCGCCGTACAGCTTGATCACGTCCATCGTCGCCATCGCCAGGCCAGCTCCGTTCACCAGGCATCCGATGTTGCCTTGCAGCTTCACAAAGTTCAGGTCCGACTTCTTGGCAACCACCTCGTCCGCGTCCTCCTGCGACAGGTCTCTCCACGAGTACACCTCCTCCTGTCTGAACGACGCGTTGTCGTCGAACCCGAACTTGGCGTCCATGCACATCACCTTGGTGTCCTGGCCCTCAACCTCGCTCAGCGGGTTGATCTCGATCTGCGACGCGTCCTTCTCCTTGAAGATCTTGTACAGCTTCGTCACCGCGTCCGCGGCGTCCGCCTCGGCCTCCGCCGAGAACCCCAGGCTCTTCGAGATCTGCTTAGCCGTCTCCGCGGTCAGGCCCTCCGACTCGGTCACCGTGAACTTCTTGATCGCGTCCGGGTTTTTCGCGGCCACCTCCTCGATGTTCATCCCGCCCTCGCTCGAGCAGATGATCATCGCCTTCTTGCTTTGTCTGTCCATCAGGATCGACAGGTACGCCTCGTGCTTCGCGTTCACACGCTCCACCACGTACACCGCGCTGACGGGCTTGCCCTTGGCCCCCGACTGCTTCGTAATTAGCCGGTGCTTGAGCATCTGCTTTGCCAGATCCCGCGCCTGCTCCGCGCTCTCGATCATGTGTACACCGCTCTTCAGGCCCGTGTCAAAGTGTCCCTTGCCACGTCCGCCCGTTAGCGCCTGCGCCTTAACCACCAGCGCGTCGTGGCCCAGCTTCTTCGCAATGTCGTAAGCCTGCTGTGCCTCAAACGCCGCCTCGCCCGCGGGCGTGCCCACGCCGTACTGTCTCAGCAGCTCCGCGGAGCGGTATTCGTGGATTGATAGGTTTCTGATCTGCTTCGACGCCCTCAGGCTGCTCTTTAGCTGCTTCGCAGCAATCGCTCTAGACAACATCCTGGCTGTTCGCGCTGATTGATGCTTCAATTGACTTTTCTGCCTGCTCTTGTGCCATGCGGGGAAGGAACCTTAAGATATCCTCAGGGCCTTATATCTTTGTTCCACGAACTGTATTCGAGTTCTCGTTTTTGATTGGCTTTCGACCCAATGGAACTCGGGGCCCTGTATGTCCGGGTAATACAAACATTCAACTTGCCGCGATAGTAGGCAAAACGCTTGCTATCTGAGTTGGCCTATCTCGCGTGAAAGCGGAGCATGAATGGGCCATCCGAGCACCTCTTTTGCTCTGTGAGGGCGCGCTTGTTCCGGACCAATGCATATGTGTCACTATGTACGTTCGGTGCGTGCTAAGAATCGCCGTCTTCTGCGGAAGGCGAAACGGAAGAGCCCGAAAGGACCAGGAAGGACTGCGAAAGACTGGTACTCTGTAACGATTGTAACGCGTTTGAAAATCGGGACGCGGCTCCCGCTTCGAAGCTGATTGCTAAAATTTGCTGGATATGTATCACATCACGTCCGACGAATTATCATGAGTAACAGTCTAAACAGGGTTCTCTCGAAGCGACCTGGCGGGCACGGTCTGCATCAGTTTCATTCTCGTAAGGCTAACTACTGCTGGTCCTCGCCCGTCTCGCCCGTTTCGCCTGTCTCGCGCTGGTCCCCAAAAAACATTTCTATGCATTGGATAATGTACAAATACTTATTGAACGCCTACTCAGAACTAAAAGCCCTTCTTCTTCTGCTTGGTAATGTGCTGGCGCAGCACCCTTTGACGGTCGCGCAGCGACATCTTTTGCTTGCCTTTCACGGATCTCTTGTGAATCATCATGACAAAATTCTTCTTGCGTTGCTTCTCGCGGTTCGTGGTGGAGTGCTCGGTGCCTCTGCTCTTCTTGCGCGACCCGAACTTTTCTCTGCCCTCACGACCCTCGAGAACACTCTGTAGCCTCTCCTCCTTGGTGTTCTTGTGCTTGACAGGACCAACCAGACGGTCAGAGTCCACGGTCTCTTCGTTCCTAACGCCCATCAGTTTCGCAACGCCCTGCTCGGTACGCAGCTCCTGCAGCTTGGCGAAATCGGCCGGCGTCAGCACGCGAGTAGACGCCAGATCGCGGAACGCAGTCTCAGCATCAATCTTCTCCTCAGGAGCGGCAGACTCATTTTCCTCAGGAGCCTTCGCCTTCTTCGCCGCCTCAGAATCCTCATCGTCGCTTTCGCCCATATCGACGTCGTACTCTTTGTCACTCTCCATGGTGACCCACTCGCCATCTTCGTCTTCTGCGTCACTGTCCGAGTCTTCAGCAACCTCCCAATTCTTGTCATCCCCTTCCTCGTTGGTTGCCTTCTCGTTATCCTTCTTCCATTGCGCCAGCAGCTCGATGCCTGCGATACCCTGGACATGGTTTTCCTCACCGAATTTAGGTCTGCGCGACTCCTTGCCCTTGCGAGATGCGTCTTGCATCTCCATAGAAGCAACCTTACCACGGTCTTTACGCTTTAGCATTTCGGGCGCAACCTCTCGATACAGCGAAACTAGCGATTTTGCAGCGATGCTGACACCCTTGGCTTTGGAGCCCTTATACTCGGTCAGATCTTGCAGCAGAGTCTCGTCGATTGCCAGCGGAGCACGCGAACATATCTCACGGATTGTATTCAGACCCGCAGCGGCAACCTCAGAAGCTACACCATCACTCACAAACTCGTCGGCGATTTTGCGCACCATCACTGATATGGTTTCTGGAGGCACCAAGTCGTGGCAAGCTTGAGCTGCAGAAGCCATGATTTTTGTCACATCTCTTTGCTTGGGCGTCAGGTATTTCAAGAAGAAAGAATAGATACCCAATACCATCAGTTTGTGAGTACCGATCAGCCTCGAAAGCAACTGCATCAAAGCTATTTTCTGGTCTAGGTCAAAACGATTGTTATTTTTGCTTGACAACTGTTTCGTGAACAGCTTGTCTGCAAAACCTTGGGGGTCTCTTAACAGGTGGATCGCACTGAAATTCAAAAACCCTTGGGAAGCCTTGCCTCCGGCCTTCTTCTTTTTAACAGATTTTACAGCAGCTTCTAGCTTTTTGCCACGCTTGCCACTCTTTTTGTTGATCTGCATTTTGTGCTTCAAAGCATCAACGTCAACGTCTTCATCGTCAGAGTTGTCCTCGAAGTTTTCCTCACGTTCTCTATCAGCACCGAGGAAAAACAACACACCCGAGTACGCAATCTTAACGTCATCGTGAAGAGCAGCCTGGGTCATGATTTCAACAGCCCTGGAGTCGTCCCAGATACCTCTTCTCCAAAGTTCTCTTGTCAATCTTGAGGCCCAAATACCTTGTGAGTCGGGCTGTTCTAGAAGATTGAAACAGATTGCCTGCGTGGACTTGTTGAGCTTCTGGTTCTTGGAACCCGTGTTGCAGTTTTTGAGCAAAGATATAAGAGTGCTGTAAACTAGCTTACGCACCTCCTTTGCGTGCGAGTTGGGCCCCAGCGCATTGCTATGAGATGAGTAGGCGATCAGAAGAGGGAACATAGTCTGGATAAGGGTGTCTGCTGAGATCACACCCTTATTTCTTAGCATTGTTAGACTAGCAATGATTTTTTCTCTGACTTCGAAGGGTAGCGACTTATGGTACTCCAAAACCAGCTGTCTCAGCTCATTTGGGAAGTTGGCAGTTTCTTCTGGAAAACACGAGCAAACTTGGCTCACAAATCCAACCAGCTCCACAAACTGTCTGGTGTTGGAATCATCAGCAACCTGGTTTTCCATCGCATTTAGCATGAAAATGTCTCTCAGCGATTCATAATGCGAGTACTGTTGCAAGAATTCCTCACGGTAGGATTGAGGGTCTCTTTTGACCAGGTTCTGCAGCAGAATAACATTTGTAGGCAGTATGGCTGCTCTAGATTTCCGCACCATTTCGTAATGTGTAAAACCTGCCTCTTCTCTGGATCCCACTAGAGACGTTGATAATATGAGATGAGATGAGATGAGATGAGATGAGATGAGATGCGCCGGAAAATTTTGTTAGAGCGAACCATTACTTCCTTTTGATGTATTTACGTATATAACGACTTGTGAACTATTGGCGCTTAAAACGGATTGATATCCTCTGCTTCTTCACAAGGTTAGCAGCCAACTGAAATCCGTATATACGCTCCTTTTCAGCCGACTGCTTTCTTCAAGAGCTCCCGAACAGGCCGTCAATCGCATTGTAGTTGATCTTCTTTGAAAAACTTGACTTCTGGATCATGTTCTTCACATTGTCAGCAGTCGTGAAATCACCAGTATCCTCGGCGAGCTTGAGTGCAGCGTGGAGACCTGAATCGTCTTTAATATCAGCAAGTACTCCATCTGCGTCCGCTGCCGCCTTCCTTTTACGACGCGGTCCACCGCGCTTCTTGACGGAAGCATTCCCAGAGGCCATATCTGCCTCCTGTTTGAGTCTTTTGGATTCTTGTTCGAGCAGAAAGTCACCATTAATTCCAATCCATATACGCTCTTTTAGTTTAGAGGCTTCCTCGTCTAGAAGTTGAGAGTCCAGCTCCGCATCATCCACATCTTGCAGGTCCTCAGGATCGTCTGCCACTTTAGAAAGCAGCGCAGAAGTTGTTGGAAGCAGATGAAGGTTTCTTGGACGGTGAGGGTCTGTCTCCACAGAGTAGCCATCAATAGCGTCTTGGAAATTTGGCCGGCCGTTGGGGTTGATATCCGCATTGGGGCGGGACTCGGCGCCAGCTTCACTATCAGAGCTCACGGCGGTATCCCCACTGTGCTCATTTGCATCGCTGTGGACTTCTGTTCCATTGGGGCTGCCATTACTGTTTGCTTTCTGAGTGTTTTTCTCCCTCCTCTGGGAGAATTGCTTTAGGTAGTACAAAACCTCTCTTGACGATAATTCTTGGGCGCCCAGCACCTGAGATAAGATGGGATTTCTTGTAAGGGCCTCGTCACTGGTCTCAAACTCGTTTTCCACAATCTTTTGGCGCAGCCGTTTCTCCTTGGCCCTGTTTCGCTGGAAAGAGGGCGGTTGAGCCTCAGATTCGACCGTAGCATCATCCCTAAATTCATTGATAGATAATTTACCAGATTTAGTGCTTTTGAACTCATTTAATCTCTGCTGCAAAGTCTCCTCAGCAACATGTGAAACAGCAACGATCTCGGAATGCGTTCTGCGCAGATTGTTCATCCTGCAAGCAAGCAAGAGACATGCTCCTGCTATCCCGGCGGGACGCCTTCCCTCGTACATCCAGTCGCGAGCCATGCGCTGCGCAAGTTTTACAGCGTCCTTAACCACCTTGATCTTTTTATCGGCAAGATCTAGCTTCTCAGCAAAGTGCTGTATGAATAGCGATGGATCCGCTAAAGGTAGTTTCGTGATGTGTAGCGCTTTTACCATCTTCAGGAATGTAGCGCCGATTGAGTAAACAGAAACCTGAAGACGCGATGAGAAGTCTATGAGCATATGATGCGTTTTCTCCTTGCGGCACGCGATATAAAGACAAGCTGCAATCACGTTTTGCGACCTCCGACCTTGAACAAAGTTGTTGGAGAGCGCCAGTGTATACCACTGAGTGGCAGCGTCTGTCACATATTCTGGGATGGCTAACGCGTGCGAAACGGCACGTAATTTTCTTCTCGCGTTGTTAATGGTTGCCTGCCGTGACTCAAGTGCAGAAGAACCGCCACGAGGTCCAAAAGCTGCGTGTGACTGGCCAGCACCCACGTAACTACCATGTACCACAGCTGCACCTGAACTGGACTCGCCAAAAGTAACCTCTGAAACAATAGGATTGTCTTCCGAGACTGTACCACAGTCTTTACACACCAGATCATTATTGGCATTAGAAATATCTCTTTCGAAGTCAACGCCTCCGCAGACCTTACACTTGGCCATCCTGCCGTCGTTATCCGCTTTTACTGATGTGATGAGCTTGCCTCCAGTAATCAAAATTTTGTCCGGGAATTATATATTATGGCCCGAAATGGTAAACCCTAAAGAAAAGAACAATGCGGGGAACTAGCGAGAGAGGTAAAAGGGGGAATTGAAACCGGTTGCCTGAAAGATAATTAGCTTTACAAGCGCATTGGCTAAAGGTTTGCCTGAGTGACCAGTTACTGGACCTCGCAGCACAATGTAACTATTCGTGTATAATTATCACCGGCCCGCAGTGAGCCGATGTAGATCGAAACCTTTCTGTACAAGTAGATACTTTGAAGCTTAATGCTTTGACGCTTGATGGCTTGAGACCCGCCACGCATTATTTGGCTCACGTTTGGTGTCTTTGTTTCTGCCTACATTCTTTTGACATACCGGTTACTGCTGCCAAACTTAATCTCGACGAAAGCCTACATTACTGATAAAGCAGAAAAGCTGCGCAACTCATACTAATCAGCTTTGGTATAATGGGCATTGCTCTGTGGTTCGTACCGCACTCTAATTCTCAAGTGCATGATACTATACAGTCCCTCATTTTGTCTTTGCAAACCCTGTTCCCCGATGCGCCTGTGTTTGAGCCCCACTTGACCGTCACGTCGCAACTCAAGTGCCAAACCTTAGATGAGGTGAATCACATACTCACATCGTGTG
Organism: Lachancea quebecensis; assembly: GCA_030557885.1. Lineage (NCBI taxonomy): Eukaryota > Fungi > Ascomycota > Saccharomycetes > Saccharomycetales > Saccharomycetaceae > Lachancea > Lachancea quebecensis. The sequence continues at coordinate 494,720 of JANIJM010000007.1, read as the reverse complement.
CAGCAGCTGTTGGGGCCATCAAGGAGAGCATCAAAGGCAAAGACGGCGCAATAGTATCTTTTTCTGGCGTTAGCGTGGGCAAAGGGTACTTCACTAAAGTGAGACTGACATGTATGGAGCATAAGTACCTAATGGGCATCGCTCAGGTGATACGAGAGCTCTTCGTCGCTGAAAAGCCCGAAGAAGCAGCAGAGTGGCTTACAGAGGAGTTTCGGCCTCATGTGTCTCTAGTGTATTCCGATGTATACCACGTCAACCAGGCGCTCGAGAGAGTCATTGCGCAGAGGATTGAAGATGCTCTAGATCTACAACTGCATAAGGTACGCGTTGCTGGAGATCATAACCAATGCACCTGGCAGTTCGACTCCCCCATGACGGGCTGGGGCGTGCCTGGGGTGTTCAAGGTGGTCAGGTGCGAAGGGCCCGTCAACGAGTGGGAAGTCCTTGGCAGTGTTGAAGTGTAAAATGAGATTCTCATTACCAGCTTCGATGTACATACGCAATATGGTTACGATCGAAAATACCAACACGCTGATGCTGCTTGAGGCCTTCAAGTAAAGATTCCTAAGTAGTGTGAAAAGTAAAAGAAATGAAATATCGAGGGGGCGAACGAACGTTCCGGTCCACCTACTTCCTACGCGGCACGACAGCTGCTATGATCAGCGTAGCGCTAGTTGTAGTGCTGTCTGCATGCAAGTAAAGACTTGGCGTCCAAACGGTTTCCGTCTCAGGTGACTATCAGGATGCTCTGCTTCCACTTGAGCTGAATAAATGGGACGAAACAGACTTTTTTTTCTAGGGTTCAAGGCCCATCGTCGCACGTTTTATCGCGAATGCATCTTTGCTGAGTGCTTTGATAGGTCGCTTTGCCCATGGCCGAGGCTCCGCAGCCACGAAATAATGTTAACTCTGTGACGGCATGCGCCAAGCGCACGCACCGCAAAACAGGTTGCGTGCCCTGCAAGATCCGCAAGAAGCGGTGCTCGGAGCACAAGCCGGTTTGCACAGATTGCGAGCGCCTGGGCTTCTACTGTGTGTACCTACCCGAAAAATGCCCGAAGGAAAAGGTTCAGTTCTACCGTGAAAAAGTCGAGAAGCAGCTGCTTGAGAAGAAGACTACGCCGGATAGGCGGAAAGCCGGCGGAGCAGTTCACATTGAAACCCAGGCTTGCAATACCAATGAGGTGGTGGTGCCGGAGAGCGACGACGAAGCTCCCGTGTCACATGATGAAAAAGACGAGCAGCTCATCGTGCGTAGCGATGCATACGATGAAGACGAGCGACTACTAGATGTCACCAATGTGGCAGAGCTGCTAGGCACGGAGGGCGACTCAGTGCCGCTCATGCCAGGTCTTTTGTCCTTATCAGGCTCTCCCTCTCCACGCGCAGTGACCTCTACGCCTGCGCCGTCGTTGGCAGACCCCGTTCTCGCTCGGCTAGACGACACAGCGCTCCACCTATACCAGTACTATCGCGATAGGTTGGCATTGATCGTGTCAATCGCACCCTCGCAGCAAAACCACTACCGTAAGATCTTTCTACCGATGGCGCACCAAAACGAGGGCATCATGTACGGGCTCCTGGCTTGGGCCGCGCGGCATCTGTCGCTCACAGTTGATGATAATGACACAGCCCTCGATGGCTCGGCAGCACCCTCATCCCTGGCCAATGGCCCGCATACGGACCCGCGCTACTCGGAGCTCGCAAACAAATACACGCTGTTCTCGCTACAGCGACTTTCATATCGAAACAGTGGGTTTCTGATGTCGCTTGCACAGATTCTAGTGCTGTGCGGCGCGGAAATTTGCCAGGGTGACGTGACGCGCTGGCAAACCCTGCTACAGTGTGCCACTAGCATGATAAAAGAGCATGCCCCGGAAGGCGACATCGGTGCCCTTCTCGCTAAGAGCGAGCTGGCCAGCTCCCTCGCAGATACGCAGACAACGCGCTGGCTTCTCTCTAATTTCGTATACCACGACATCATGGGATCGGACCAAACGCATTTCCCCATGTCACAGTACGCGCGGGTACTCCAGAACCCCATGAATCCACTTGAGTCTCCTGTGGATCCTCTGCATGGTGTGAACAGGCCGGTCTTTCAGATACTAGGCCAGGTCAAAAACCTGGCGCGCCAAGTTAAGCAGGAACTGCGACAAGAGTTACAGCGTGCTGGAGACAGTGAAAAAGATGAAAACTTAATACCACGTGACTCTACAACGCCCGTCGCTGCGCTAGCACCCTCCCGAGAAACAATGGCCATTGCGCAGGAGCTGCAGGGTGCTCTTTATCGCATTTCGCCCAGCGAGTCTGACCTGGCTTGGTACGATAATTTCGCAGAGATTGGAAGCGACATCCGACCTCTTGCAGAGACATTGTTCTCGGTGTTTCGCACGGCCGCTCTGATACTCCTCAAGACCGCGGTTCTGGGGCAGTCGACCAATTCTTATGAGATCCGCTTTCTAGTATCGCAGCTGTCCGACGAGCTTGACTGCGTGTTGGGCTCCCAGCTCGAAGGCGGGCTGTGTTTTCCGCTTTTTATATGCGGCATCAACGCTCATGACCGCGCACAGCGTATCAGCGTCGAAATCAAGTTTGCAGACTTCATCAAAAGATATAAGTTCCGTAACGTGGAGCGTGCTCTAGTTGTTATGCGCCAGCTTTGGGAAAGCGCCGATAACGGAGTCAGTCAAGATTGGTTCGACATTGTGGACAGCGTCGGCTGGGACCTCAATTTTGCATAGTTGCGAATGGCCAATAGCACTGCGCCCACGCATTTTCCCAATAAAACATTAAATCCGTTATTTAAATATATGGACAGGTTCCTAGTTGTAGATGTGTTTTCTTTCGCATTTCCGCGCTCATGACCATGCCTGCCGGTGCTGTTCCAGTCTTTCCATCACAAACGCCATACCCATCCTACTGCGCTTCACGTTTTCGTCGAACTTGCTGTGTGACCACTGTTCGATACGGCTGCGTATTCCAACGTTGAAACCACTTGAGAATTTGACTGTACTCGAAGCATGGGTCTTGCCCGACTTTACATCGAAGTTATAGGTAGTAAACTCCTCGACCTGGATGATGCGGGTGTGATCGAGATTACGCGTGTAAGTTCGCAGCACTTGGTTTTTCATGTCTACCTCTGACATTTCGATGATCCATGACTCGGAGATCCGCCCAAGAAAGGGCTTGACCCATTGGGGAAGTTTGCCCGTCTTTTTGATGAGCCTCGTCGTGCAAAGCTCGCCCGCTGGTGATAGTTCTCTCGATAAGGTATCTATTGAGAGGACGTGTGAGGCATAAGGATTTGGGTACCGGTTGAAAAATGCCAGAGATACTGTTCTGAAGTCATTGTTGAAAATGTGTGAGTTTTGGTACCAGAGCACCATCGCCTGAGCTGATTGAGTTCTATTGGGTTGTATTCGCTGAAAGGTTTAACGAACTCAAACTCACAATGCGCAGCCAGGACGCTATGTGCGGTAAAACTCACTCACTTATCGGCTTCGTCAGTAGATGATCGCTGTTTCTTTACGAGTTTTTTTCTAAAGAGCTCACGAGTTCCGGTTTCATGAAGAGATTTAAAATGGTAAGTAAAACTAATGAAGGAGAGGCAGGGTATTCCGGCTTGGCCATATGCTATATTTATCTAAATGCAGTTTCGAACAGTTTGTAGTCCATGATATTTGGAAAACCTGTCAGGAAGTTCAATTCACGCTGCTAAAGCGCCCAGTGCTAGTGCCCCGACGCCAAAAAAGACGTCTAAAGAAAGAGGAGCCGCAGCGTTCGTGGAATTAGAGATGCTGGCGGTAGACGAAGACCCAGCGGAGCTTTTCTTAATCGAGGTCAGCACATCTGTTGTAATAGTCGTTACGTGTGATCCGGAAGTCAATGTCTCAACGTGACGGCTTGTTGAGACGATATCAGAGCTAGCGTCAGAGCTGACACTCGAAGCTGTGAGTTCGCTAGTAGGCGTCCACCATTTTGTTACGCTAGGCGTCCACCAAACGGTCGATGTCACTGAGCCGCTTGTGACGACCGTCACAGGTCCTCCATTGTTGGAGTTGGAGGCGTCTGCAGAGCCAGTTGTGATACTTTCCGCCAATTGGGATGTTTGACTGTCTGCCGCAGTAGATTCGAACGTCTGGAGAGCGGTAGCCGGTTCGTTAGTCGACTCTTGAGAGGCACTAATGACATTGGCAGTTTGAACCAAAGATTTAGTGGACTCTTTGGAGTCTGAGTCCTGGTTCGAGCCCATGCCTCCGAGGGCGCCGCTGCTTCCGAAAGCGACGCCAGTGTATGCAAGAATCGCCAGGGTTTTTAGTAGCTGCATTACTCTGTTTTTTTAGATTGTAGCTTCGGCGCTTGCTTGAACAAACACCTCAAGAGCCTCAGAGGCCAATGGTAAAATTCATTCTAACTTATATGAATGAGTGCCGTGCCGATGATCCCTGAATCACTAATTGGGTTCGCTAGCCTGCGTGAATTTTTTTATTCATGATTTGTATTTTTCGAAGGTTACGCGCCAGCCATCTATTTTTCGGAGCGTGATTCCGAGAGGCTTTACGATGCTGAAAGGCTAAGCCAAGAACCATCCATGATTGAAGTACCTCGCGGCATCATGAATCCGCCCGCCACTCGAGCACACTTGAGGGAAACACTTAATTTTTTGGCAGAACATGTTGCACTAGCGCTGCTTGTATATCTACATAATTGTTTTTCGTTTTTTTGGAGTCTAAAGCATTACGACACCAACATTACTGCGTTTCTCGGTGTCAAACGAATTGTCTTTTCTCAGTCCTCCTGATATTGGGCGTACCTTGTAGTTGAAAAGATAGAAGTTCAAGAAACCATCACCAGGACCAAACTTTAGATCATCCAAGAACAAAGAATTATCCTGGCAACTCATGGCGTTGAAAACATCCATCTTGAGATCGCGCGCCTTAATACACACATCAGTGATGAGACGGTTTAATCTCTTCTTGAGCTTCAGACTACCTTCAGGGTCGTACCTATCGCTATAGTCGAAGTCTGCGTCAGAGGCGTAATAGAACAAATACCCAATCCCCAGCTCTTTGTAATGGGGGTTGTTCAACACGGTAAAGGGCAGAGAGTAGAAGGAAACAAAGTCTGTGATCTTGTTGTTATTCTCTACCACGTAGGAGTACACGACGGACTTGGAGCTCAACAGCAAGTGACGAAACTCCTCTTTGGTGAAGACTTGAACCAACTCGAAACGGGACTGATACTTTTCCAAAAGGTCGTAGACTTCATCTAAGTCCTTTTCTTCCAGAGGTCTTAAACCAGGGGTGTCAGCTTCCTTCGGTAAAGTGTACTTTGCAATCATTTGCGTTTTAGTAGCATTAGCGGGAAGCCCGGTGAAGCCAACTTCATAAAGCTTGGACCAGTTTAGCGGACGATGCGCGTACCGGCAAGTAGCTGCAGGAGAAGGCAGGACCACGCCGGCAGTGTAAAGCGCCTGCCAAATGTCCTGCTTGTTGACCCTTCTAGTCACCTCCTTGATCAAAATTGGAGTCAGCCTTTTAGACCTCAGCTTTTTGTGGATGCACAAAAAGTTGATTTCAACGCTCTTCACAAGTTTGGTTCTTACGCGCAGTGTGGCTGGCACCGCGCTAATAAAGGCCACAAGTCTTTTGGACTGACGTGTGCGTACGCCGACGTGCCAGTCTTTCCTCCAGCCAGGAGGTTTCAGCGACCAGTTAAAGAATTCACGGGAGTAATTGAAGCGGAAAGTGGCGTCTTGATCTTCTACGTAGTTCTCATTCAAGAGTACGAAAACATCCTCGAGCTGCTTAGGGTCGGTAATGTCAACAGTACACCACTCGAAGTCGGCAAGCAATGGTAGTGGCTGATCGGGGATATTCTCTGGGCGCTGAGAGCTGTTGATGGGGCCTTCGTCCTCGACCTCGTCGTCAAACCGCGGCACCGGCTGAGTTTTCCAAAACTTGTATTCCTCAAACTGCTTACGCTGGGGCTGTGTGAGCTTAGATGCGTCGTTCTGGGAGAGCGACAACATCTTCAAAAGCTCTTGCAGCTTTTTTGCCTGATCTGGGTCCTGAGCCATGGAAAAATGTGTATGTTTGGCGGCAGTGGAGTTGATTTGGCGTTCAAAATGCGAATGACAATTTCATTTGGCCCACATAATCATTTAGCACTGGGGTCGAATTCTACGAACTGTGACTATTTGGCTCATGAGTCTGCAAAACATAAATTAGGTGCTTCTATACGAAACAGGGCTCATCTTTGAAGATGGCAGACTTGGTCAATGAGCATTACTTCATACGTCAAGCAGTCGAGTTTTCATACGTTGTACACCTGGCTCGAGAATTCTTCATGGGCTCTGATGAGGCTCTCTTTGAGACTGAATTAGACGACGAAGCAGTCACTGATACCTTTGATCGACAATCGTTAACAGGAAGTTGAGCAGGGGAAACATTTGCCGGAAGCTTTAGGACACATGAAAAATTCGTAGGGCGACACATACCCTACGTCAAATACTTAGCACTTCTTGTTGGCAATTAGCATTGTTTGATTAATGAGATCTTATTCAATGCCAGAACACACTTTGTATGGAATAATATACGAATACTCGATAATCCCCACCAAATACTCGCTTGTGTGATGTGATATACTCATATAGCTATCGTCTTTTCCAAATGAGTGAGTAAACGCTATATTCATACTCAGGAATTTCTGACCTGGTTTTTTTTCGAATACTCAGGCTACTCGCTGATTATGTCTGGTTTTAATAAAATGAACGTTGGCGGGGGTCATCTCCAATGTCAGCGATATACTATTAAAAGTCTCGCGGGTAGAGAAAAAGATTCTTCAAGCAAAAAGTTTATAAGTATGCGGGGTTGACCCCATCTTTTGATAGTCTTTAGAGAGCACTTGCTGACTTTAAACGGAAATACAAACTTACATATGGAATTAGCGCTGCTTGATTTTGTGTTTTGACTGTTTTTCCAACTGTTTTCTTCCTGTCGTCCCTCTTTCAGTTTCGATACGATGGCCAAGATGAGTTCCTCTTATATAAATGCACTAAACTAGCAAGCGGCAACTTCTGTGACAACCTCAATAGAGTTTGGCGATAAGGCTAGATCAATATGTGAAATGCTCTAATAAAATTTATGGATTCGGATCGTTATTTTGCCTTTTCTCTCATTATGAGCTAGAGTGTTGAATATGCTAAGTGTGGCGGATGTAACCAGGTTTTCAACATCCTGATGATGACCACAACTTGCGAGTTTTTAATATTTCTCTTCACAAACTTGTTCTGCTTTATGGGTTTCAGATGGTAGATTCAAAAAGCTTCCTTGAGATTTTCCCTCTAAGAGAAATCTGAACTTGTTTGATATTCCGAGAGTGAATTGTTTATTCCTCTAGTTGAGTGAAGAAACTTCACTGACGATTCCAATTGTATCAGACGGTGTTTATAATAAATCATGTCAGACCGGGATCGGATCAGTGGTGTATGATAATGCCAAGTTGCATAATGTCGCATTAGTATAGAATGATATCAGATGAAATCACGTTGCAAATGCAACAGGAGCTCAGCCGGAACCAACGAAAGAAGCATCATTGATCGCTGATGATCAAGATTAGACGATGGTGGCTTAGAAGTGATGTAAAGTGACATCACTAGCACCATTCTTGCCTCATTACTAGGCTAAGCCACGCCGTAAAATTGTGTATAAAACCCGGAGTATTGAATAAGGACAGGATTCAGATCTTGGACTTAGGAAGACGGGGGAGATATTTAGCACCATCATTCACGAAGTAATCAGAACATTCTATAATGGAGAACCTAGCCAACGAATTCAACAACCTTTCGACTAACGAGTCAGACTCGCCTCAATAAAAAAAGAGAAGCTTTTCTATCACATTTAAGTCTAGCATCTGATTCTCAACTGTCCACCTGGAATTCTTTATGGCTTATATCTCATATATGGGGTCAATGGGAGAATTAATCGCGCAATTTGACTAAATGATCAGTATAGTGCCACCCGCGGATGTAAGCGTAGCTCTCTGGTTGTGCCCAGCACCAGTAATATCCGTTAAAATACACCCACATGCGTTCAGTGATTGGAAACCATCTGTTCGAAGCGTGCCGGGATTTGGGTGCTAATAATCGAGCAGCTCGCAGGTCTGTTCATAAGCAAGAGAAAATTAATGTTTTTTCCTCATTTTACATTTTTTATTGAAAAGGTTCGATTAATTGCAGAAGACCAACAATTACATAAAAATGAAATCTTGCCTTTACATCATTAGTACTGCGCCGGGCAAAAGATAGTCCGAAAAGACTGTCTGTTCTTAGAAGGCCAGCTGTGCTTTGAAGCACAAACTGTGGAACTAGAGAAACTAAGCGTCGTACCCGTAGCGCAAAATGCTGCTGTGCTCTTTTCTGTTTCGTTGGCTAAATACCATCGCTCAGTATGTAGCATATTTCCAATTGGAATTGCTTGTGAGATGACCATCTCTAGAGTATTTACGAGACCGTGCTTTGAACTATTTGACAGCAGAGAATCCTCTTGCACGTTCGGGGCCCGCATGGGTATCTCAATATTGCCCGCCACATGATCGTGGGAATTGGGTACATATTTGTGAGTTTCGAAGATCAGTAGTCTTAGTTTCGCCACTACTATTTTTTACAGCAGCATAAAAGAGAGCTGAAGTTGACTTTGACGATTATTAACGCTACTTGCTTAAACAAAAATATGCCTCAAACGGAAGCATGCACCTTTTTGATCTCAGGTAGGCTGAAGCGTTTCAGAACCAATTCGAATCGAATCCCCTGGCAGGACATTTCAATCAGCCTTAACAAAATAGTCACGTGACAAAGATTCTCGATGAGCTTTCCTTCACGCTTTCTTTTTACCTCTGAAAAATGTGAGAAAAATTTACTGGCGATGCCTGTCGATGAGCGGAGCTCATCCCATCATTTAAGTGGTTAACAAATCTGCTAGCGTCAAGTAGAATTGATCTACAATCAACATGATCTCTTCCACTACCTGGGTCCCCCGTGGATTCCCATCAGAATTTCCAGAGAAATATGAATTAGATGACGAAGAAATGGAGAGAATCAACCAACTTGCTCAACTGAACTTGGATGATGCCAAAGGCGACATTGAAAGTGATCCTGAGGACAGCGAAGTGGCCGGTGAGGACAAGGATGTTGATGAGGCGTCTGCCCACGGTAGCGCGAAGCTAGCCTCCCAGGCCGACAATGACGACAATCTCGAGGAATATAACATGGAGCACTACGGTGCTGAGGAGGACGAAATGCTCGGCGAAGGTGCAGAAGCTTCAATGTTTCCAGGACTATCTGACGAAGTAAAGTTCCACGAAGGCGAGGATGGTGAAGACGCAATCTTATCTCTGCCCACACAACAAGACACGCAGGAAGAAAAACAGGAGCTGCAGGTATATCCTACCGATAACATGGTGCTGGCTACGAGAACGGAAGACGACATTTCCTACCTTGATGTATATGTTTACGACGATGGTGCTGGCTTCCATGACGCCGAGGTGACTCAGGAGCCAGGCGACGACAAGGATCCAGATGTCGCACGCGGCTTTGTTCGTGACAGCTCCCTCTATGTCCACCACGATTTGATGCTGCCAGCTTTCCCTCTGTGTGTTGAATGGGTCAATTACAAGCCAGGATCCAACTCGGATGACGCTGCCAACTTTGCGGCAGTAGGTAGCTTTGACCCCCAAATCGAAATCTGGAATCTCGATTGCGTAGAAAAGGCATTTCCTGACATGATTCTGGGTGACCCTCATGCTACTTCAAATGTGGGAGGCTCCAAGAGCAAGAAAAATAAGAAAAACAAAAGTAAGCATGTTCTTACCCACCACACTGATGCCGTACTTTCGCTGGCGCACAGTAAACAATTCCGTGCTGTCTTAGCGTCCACGTCCGCCGATCACACTGTCAAGCTGTGGGATTTGAATGAAGGTATTGCGGCTCGCTCCGTTGCATCTATTCACTCAAACAAGAACGTCTCTTCTTCTCAATGGCACAGCACAAGCGGCTCTGTCCTACTGACTGGTGGTTACGATTCTCGCGTAGCACTGTCCGATGTTAGAATTGCAGATGATTCTCAAATGAGTAAGTACTGGTCCGTCATGACCGGAGAAGACGTTGAGTGCGTGCAGTTCGCAGATGAAAACACCTTCATGTGCGGTACTGACTCTGGTAACGTTTACTCCTTCGACATTAGGCAGGGCGAGGGTAGTAAGCCTCTGTGGACTTTGAACGCGCACGATGCTGGTATTTCAGCACTTAATGTCAACCCATTTATTCCAAACCTTTTGGCTACAGGCGCAATGGGCGAGAAGACTGTTAAGTTCTGGAAGATCAGCGAAAATGGACCTAGCATGGTTTTGAGCAGGGACTTTGGTGTCGGAAACGTATTAACAACCGCGTTCGCTCCTGATATTGAGGTCGCGGGCAACATCGTCATCGGTGGTGTTGACAAGGGTTTGAAGCTATGGGATGTTTTCACCAACAGATCCATCCGTAAGAACCTCTCAAAGGAACTGTCATCTTTGCAGAAGCAGGCGCGTGCGGAGGCCTCCAAGATCGGGAGAGCTTCAAGAATTGCCAGAAAGTACACTAAGAATGATAATCCCGACACCGTGGTCACCGTCGATGATCAGGGTGAGGATGAGGAGGAAGCAGACACAGAGTAAGCGCATTACATAGTCATATTGTATAATAAGAGATCGAAATAGACCCCATCTACCCTGAAAACCACCTAGAGTTCAAACCATTTTTGTACTACCGCTGCTCAGTCCAAACCAGCAGACTGGCAGTCTCCCTTATCCTTCGCAGCGAGATCACGAATTGGAAAGCAATGACTTATAGTACCGGTTTTCCTCAGTGTCGGCACCAACGTCAATGGTCACGGACTCTGTTCTCTGATAGCTACCGTTTTTTGAGTCTGAAGTAAAGCTGATAGTTCTTTCAGAACGTCTACGAGGCCGCGTCAACTCCTGTGAGACCCTCCTGCTCAGATACTGGTCTGTGCCATCCATATCTTGATCCTCCTCGTCAAATACACTATCGTTAAGTGTCGTGGCACCGCCGCCCTGTAGCAACAACCGGACTCGCTTCATTACCGTGTCTGCATGGTCCTCATGACCGTCGAATGCCACTTTGCACATTTGTTGGTACTGCGATGCGAAGATATCTTGGTTCCATGCAAACCCCTGAGATTGAGACGTTGCGATAACAAACTGCACAGTATTTGGCGATGACACCACGAAAGGCGTCGCATAGACTACAGAAATCTCGTTGTTAATCATTTCCGGTGAAATAAGCATCCTTTACTTGCTTGAACTCTTTTTATCGTTCTTGAAAATTATAAGGGGTAGTGAGCGCTCAGTCAAGTTAATTAGCGTATCCCCGTTTCTTGTGCTCATGGGGAGACTCAACCGATTTTGTCAGAAAGAGTCTCGTTAGAAAGAAAACTGCGCAAAGGTTCTAGCCGTTACAAACAATACGCTTGAAATCCTACACACAAAGGTCTATGGCTTCGCTGGCAAAATGGCTTTTTGGTGTGCCTCTAAAGTTCCAAAAGTTGAGACCCCTTCGCATAACGTGCCGGGTAACAATGTTTTTCCTTTTTTCACACAAATTTTTCACCATCAAGCTCATCTCTTGAAAAACTAAAAATTTTTTTATGGTTTAGCTTGATGGGCATCGTAACAGCGACGAGAAACGAGACATCATGGCGCCTATCGAGTACCTGCTGTTCGAAGAACCTACCGGGTATGGTATCTTCAAGGTGAAGCTGCAACAAGATGATATTGGGTCCCGCCTAAAAGAAGTCCAAGCTCAAATCAACGATTTTGGCTCCTTCACGAAGCTAGTGGAGTTGGTGTCATTTGCGCCATTCAAGGGTGCTGCTCAAGCTTTGGAGAATGCCAATGACATTTCCGAGGGTTTGGTGTCGGAGTACCTGAAGGCTGTGCTCGACATGAACCTGCCTAAGGGCTCCAACAAAAAGACCGTGACTCTAGCGATCTCGGACAAGAACTTGGGTCCTTCGATCAAGGAGGTGTTCCCTTACATCGACTGTATGTCCAACGAGCTTGCACAGGACTTGATCCGTGGTGTTAGATTGCACGGCGACAAGCTTTTGAAAGACCTTCAACAGGGCGATTTGGAGCGTGCGCAGCTCGGTTTGGGTCACGCTTACTCCAGAGCTAAAGTGAAGTTCTCCGTTCAGAAGAATGACAACCACATTATCCAAGCGATTGCCCTGCTCGACCAGCTCGACAAGGACATCAACACCTTTGCCATGCGTGTCAAGGAATGGTACGGCTGGCACTTCCCTGAGTTGGCCAAGCTTGTGCCCGACAACTACAAGTTTGCCAAGCTCGTACTTTTCATCAAAGACAAGGCGTCTTTGACCGAGGACTCTCTGCACGACCTGACCGCCATTCTTGACGACGACGCTGGCATCGCCGAGCGCGTTATCGACAACGCCCGTATCTCTATGGGTCAAGACTTGTCTGAAACTGACATGGAGAACGTTTGCGTGTTCGCTGAGAGAGTCGCTTCTTTGGCTGACTACCGTAGACAGCTGTACGACTACCTGTGCTCCAAGATGCACACCGTCGCTCCAAACTTGTCGGAGTTGATTGGTGAGGTCATTGGTGCCAGACTGATCTCTCACGCTGGTTCTTTGACAAACTTGTCCAAGCAGGCGGCTTCCACTGTCCAGATCCTTGGTGCTGAAAAAGCGCTTTTCAGAGCCTTGAAGACCAAGGGTAACACTCCCAAGTATGGTTTGATCTACCACAGTGGCTTCATTGGAAAGGCTTCGGCCAAGAACAAGGGTAGAATTTCTAGATACCTGGCGAACAAGTGTTCGATTGCCTCGAGAATTGACAACTACTCCGACGAGCCAAGCAACGTTTTCGGTACCGTTTTGAAGAAGCAGGTCGAGCAAAGACTTGAGTTCTACAGCACTGGTGCCCCAACTCTGAAAAACGAGCTAGCTATTCAAGAGGCTATCGAACTGTATAACAAGGATAAGCCAGAAGAACCTGTTAAGGAGTCCAAGAAGAGAAAGCTAGAGGCTAGCGAAGACGAAGATGCCGAGGAAGACCAGAAGCCTGCTAAGAAGGACAAGAAGGAGAAGAAGGATAAGAAGGAGAAGAAGGACAAGAAGGACAAGAAGGACAAGAAAGATAAGAAAGAGAAGAAGGAGAAGAAAGAGAAGAAGGAGAAAAAGAAGAAGGATTAGGCTGTGTGTGATTCAACCTTTTGCATTACTTTCATGTAGTAAATTTTCAACCTCACTTTGTATATTGTGTATATCTAATAGACCTTAAAGGGAACCTGCTATGTTGTGATACTGTAAGAACTATAAGTATAAACCAGATTGGGCGCCCATGACCGTGCCATTAAGCCGCCAGTTCCGATGACAGCTCTTTACGTAGTCTTCCCTGTTCCCAAAGTTCACCTCAGACCAGCACAAGTCTATGAGGAGATCCATGGTTTCCATTGATAGTTTCTCGTAGCCCGATGGCCCTTCACTAGGCGCCACGTAACCATTGAAGCAAACCTTGCTTGAGAGCAGTTGGGTCATTACGCTCGCAGTGAAGTTGGCTACTAGCTCAGGTGGAGTTAGCAGTGGCAGCCCTTTTCCAACGTTGCCTGGAAACCCAACATATTTGACGCGTTCTACCCGGTCACTAGAGCCAAACAGGAGAACTTCGAGCCCTCTGCACAACTTAGCTATCTCTCGCGACAGCAAGTTTATTGAAATCGGAGGCACATGCAAGAAGTCTTCCCGCACACATATGAACAGCGTACCATCATCAAGTTTGTGCACTGGAAATTCTAAACGTTTGGTTTCATCAGTGCTCTTGGAGTCCTCTTGTGCTTGATAATCTTCGCGGTATAAGTGCTGCTCACGTCCCTTCGTTTGCCAGGCAACGACGAAGGTTGAAATATGTTCTGCGCAAGCTAGTCTTTCCTCAAAAAGAGAACGAAATATGCTGGTGATAATGAAAGCACGTTTAAAACCACTGGTATTTATTGGCTTCTCAAGTACTACTTCAGGCAGGGGCGTCAGCTGCAAAGAATCTAAATCCGCGTTTTCTTCCAAGGGAGCATCCAGGTAATGTCTTGGCTCTGAATATTCGTTCCACTGCTTGAACTGAGAAAACTGTTAGTACCTTGACTCAAGAAAAGCTTTAAATATGTGCATAGACAGGTTCTTCATACAAGCATTGCGTTATAGTTTGGTTCTTCGTTGAAGGCGGTTTCAGAGGCGATGATCAGTTAATAATATCGAGAACTTGAATTTTTCAAGAAGTATGAAAGCCAACACAAGTTCATCACCAACCAAAAACGTTTAATATTCTAGGAAGTACGCCGACATGTCTTCATCAGCCCAGGACCTCACAATGAACTATAACACATCGCAACATGATCTCGAAGAGCTGGTGATAGCAAGACAAAAGCTCGAGACGCAGTTGCAGGAAAACAAAATTGTACAAGATGAGTTCGACGGCCTAAAAGAGGAGACTCAGGTGTATAAGCTTACCGGCAATGTGCTGCTTCCTGTCGAGCAGTTCGAAGCCAAGAGCAACGTGAGCAAGAGATTAGAATTTATTACCGCAGAGATCAACAGGTGCGAGGAGAACATTAAGACCAAGCAGGGTCTACTGGAAAAATTGAGAGCAGAGCTCTTACAGGCACAGCAAGCAAGACAGCAATGAGCGGGGTGTTTATTTTTAAATGCAAAGCGAAGATGTGTATATAGTCATAGTTACGTGAAAACAGAACTTAAAGCACACAGCGATGTCCGTTAGCTTCTACTGAGCTGAGACTTGGCTAAGTTCACGCTCATAAGGAGCGTGTACCACATGTACTCTTCGGTATTGTTATAGTACTGGCCCAGTTTGGAGACGTTGTGGAGCTTTTCAGCGGCAAACTCAAATGTGTCGGCGTAATTGGCAGACTTGTCCTGGGCCATAAAGAGCTCGCTGCTGACGAACGCACACGATAGAGCGATGCGTTTGGAATACCACGCAAAGTCATTCGCATCAGGTTCCTTAGAGAAGTATACCATATCGTCCGAGAGCCTGTGGAGCTCCGGTAGAGCGGTCTGCAGCAAGAATTCGCCGGGGATCGATAGTGAAGACAGGAGCTGGGTCAGATGCGGAGCAATGGGCTTGTTCAGCTCGAGGCGACGGTGGAATAGCGTCTCAAGCACGGGTGGCTCCGCAGGCGAGGACGTGCGGGCGGGATCGAGCTCTTTCGTCAAAGCGTACCTCTTTGTGACAAGGTGGAACTTGATCAATTCAAGTACGGCGGGTGACGCATTCAGGAATGATGGCGAGTTGGTAGCCCCAATGACGGAGAGCATTGAAGGGCCCATGTCGAGGTCATTGAGCGACGCCACGAGCGCTCGCTCGTTGAAGCCGTACGAAGGAACATGCTTATTGAGGGCGTGCTCTAGCACTTTGAACTGCGTTGAACCAGGGCCGTATGTCAGTGGCGCGAAGCTGTGGGCCAATTGGTGTTCCAGCGCACTTGGGTGGTAGAGCCGGCGTGCTAATATCCTCGATAACTGTAGCATGACGAAAAGGGGATGCCGGTGCGCTACAGTCTTACAATCAAACCCTGTAGGTGATGAACTAAATTTTTCCCAGATTTAAAGAGGTTGATAAAGAAACACTAGACCTACAAAAACGAGGTGGCAGAACGAAGCGAGACGTTCCAGAAAGACTCCTAATGAATGGAGTATTCCGCTTTGTACTTATGAAGCACTGAGTTCACACGGCCTGTCGTTCGTTTATGGACTGTATTAACGTCACGTGATGTCGCCAAAGACGAAACAATATGCTGTACCTACTAAAAGAGGCAATTATCCCGAAATGGCCGTCTTACTAAAGATAGTAGTACTTGCGTAAAGGGAATAATCCATATATGGTTAAAGACAACCAAATAACCAAATCTGGACGTCTTTCCAAAGGCGTAGAAAACAATGGAAAAGGCAAATGCTCGCTGTATACCATTTAGGGGAATATCCGTCCGAAGGGATATCTACGATGTGCAATATCAATTCAGATAGCGATACTGGATTGCTGCGCTAAACTTTCGATCGAACATTGACCATCTGCCACTTCCGCTTGCGAGCTGCCTTGATCTGAAGATCCGTTCGTCTAACTTTCAATAATCGTCTGCTTTTGCATATTTTAAGATATAGAGCAAATGTCTGAGGGAAAACCTATCACTTGTATCGCTGCCGTCGCTTACGAGGCTGGCAAGCCTTTAACCGTCGAGGAAATCGTGGTGGACCCACCAAAGGCGCACGAAGTACGCATCAAAGTAGAGTACACCGCTGTCTGCCACACTGACGCATACACGCTGAGCGGTGTTGACCCAGAGGGCGCGTTCCCCAGCATCCTGGGCCACGAGGGTGCAGGTGTCGTGGAGTCGGTCGGCGAAGGCGTTACGAACGTCAAGCCTGGCGACCACGTTATTGCTCTCTACACCGCTGAATGCAAGGAGTGCAAGTTCTGCAAGTCTGGCAAAACCAACCTCTGCGGTTCTGTGAGGGCCACGCAGGGTAAGGGTGTGATGCCGGACGGAACCTCAAGATTCCACAACAAGAAGGGCGAGGACCTGCTGCACTTCATGGGCTGTTCCACATTTTCGCAATACACAGTTGTTGCCGACGTTTCCGTAGTGGCGATTGACCCCAAGGCGCCGCTAGACAAAACCTGTCTGCTGGGATGCGGCGTCACCACTGGTTACGGCGCTGCTGTGAAGACCGCTGACGTTCAAAAAGGCGACACCGTTGCTGTGTTTGGTGCCGGTACTGTGGGTCTCTCTGTGGTGCAAGGCGCCCATGTCAGAGGGGCTTCAAAAATTATTGTTGTCGACATAAATGACGAAAAGAAGCAATGGGCTCTTGAATTCGGTGCTACTGACTTTGTCAACCCTTCTAAGGACCTCAAAGACGGCGAGACTATTGTCGAGAAATTAGTCGAGATGACCGATGGCGGCTTGGACTTCACGTTCGACTGCACCGGTAACACCGATGTCATGAGAAGCGCGCTCGAGGCATGCCACAAGGGCTGGGGCCAGTCCATCATCATCGGTGTCGCAGCTGCGGGCAAAGAGATTTCCACCAGGCCTTTCCAGCTCGTTACTGGTAGAGTGTGGAAGGGCTCTGCTTTTGGTGGCATTAAGGGAAGATCTGAGATGGGCGGCTTGGTCTCGGACTACATGGACGGCAAACTCAAAGTTGATGAATTTATCACGCACAGAAGGGGCTTCACCGATATCAACAGTGCCTTCGAAGACCTCCACCACGGCGACTGCCTAAGAACTGTGTTGGACTTGTCCAAGTAATTGAGTTCTATAAATTATGTCGTAACTTTTAAATGCTGTATTTAGGGACAAAAAACGATTACAATATGCGAACCTTATTCTGAACAAGACAGTGAGCTTGATCCAAACTTCCCTCCCTACCATGCAGGCTCCGAAAAACTCCTTGTGTTTAAGGAGATACCCATACCATTGCCAATATCCTGGATATCAGTGTAGGAATTGACAGTGCCCAACTCCTTTTGCTGGTGCTCTGTACTTTTAGGACCGCCGCAACGTAAACAAACAACATTTTTAGCGAAATTGTGATATGTACAGGTGGCACATTTCCAGTCGCCTGCCCTAAAAGGTACGTTTGAACCACCCTGATGTTGCTGCCCTTGTCCAAACCGTTGGCCCTGATTGTAGCGCATGCGTTGCTGTTGTTGCTGCTGCTGTGGCGACTGACCCATGTGTGGACCCGACTGTACTTGCATAGCTTGAAGGCCAGCTGGTGTCCGCATCTTATATGCTGCCTGTTGCTGAGACCCCGCTTGTGCATTGTGCGATTGCAATGTGTTTTTCATATATCCGTTGTTGTTCATACCAGCCCCGCTTGCTGCTGGAAACGAGCAACGGAAACAGGATGTACGCCTCTGAAAATTCGAAAAACCACAAGATGGGCAGTTCCAGTCGCCAGGTCTTGGCTTATTTTTGCTTTGTGGGAAAGGTGACAAAATTTCTTGAGCCCTGTCCAAGACACGAGCGCTTGAGGGCTGTATTTCTACTATGTGTTCAATGACCCTTGGCTGCTTAGTGTTGGCGATGTTAGAGAGAATGGACCTTCCATTCAAAGAAAGTGCCTCCGTGGCCTCTTCGTGGGACTGAAACACCACAAACCCGGAAATGCTATCCTGAGCTTCCACGTATGTGCTGTTGTTGCTAGACCAGTTATTGTTGACATTGGAAGTTTCCTCAACAATGTTTTTCACTGTCCAGAAGCCCACAGGACGGGCACCAAACTGAGTGAACCACGATTCAAGTTCGCTTTGGGTTGTGTCAGGTGGCAAGTTATTCATGTAAAGAACCTTGGATCTCTCTTGCAGAAAGTTGCGAACGTCCAAATACGAGTCATAAGGGTGAGTCAAAACCAGCGATTTGTCATCTGGAGTAACACATTTTTTGTGTAGCTGTATGATAATGGCCACCGCTTGTGTTAGAGTGTCGGACTGCTCGGCGGTAGAATGTTCTAAGCTGGATGGCTCTGTGTTGGGCTGGTCTGCGTCTGATTGTGCCACGCTGGATTGTTCAGCATCGCTATGGTTCGCATCAGAATGAGAACCTTTCTCCGCGTCTTCTAGTCCTAACACGCTTCTTAGCTCGTTGAGATCCTTTGTCCTCTTACCAGAAGGGCTCTGGCGTAATGCCGCGGTCTCCGGGTGATTCATGCACCATCTGTCATACTCCTTCCATAAGTCAAAAACTTTCGGATGCTGTAAGTGCGGCGGCAGAATGAAAACTTCGTCGCGAGCCTGGCGTGGGATGGTGACCCTAAAGTGCCATGTAGAGTTTAGAGAACAAAGCACAAAATCGTCCTTGACATGCTCGGTTATGTCTTTCTCCAGTTGCGCCACCGCATCTTGCAGGGTACAACCATTTCCGAGTTCTACGTGCTTATTTTCTTTGAAAACAGGCTCTAAAGTATCGGTATCCAAGAACTGGTAGTTAAATTTCGCGATCTGAGACCAGTCCTTCGGACTGTCTTCACGGTGCGCCAATTCAACTTCCAGCACAACATAATGCATCTTTTAGACGCCTATTCACAGCCTCTTCGAATTCGACTTTCAGAAGTCAAGTCTCCAGAATAAATGAGATGTGCGGGTACGAAAATTTTTCAGAACTGTCGCCAATGGATCAAAATCAAGATGTGTGATGACCATGTGACATACACGTGATATAATAAACGGTGGCAACGGCTGATCTTTGCGCCTCAAGCGCCCTCAGCGTCCTCTTCGCTGCCAGCTTCGCTGCCAGCTTCGCTCCCGACAAAACTTCCATCGCTGTCGCGACTGTTTTCAAAGCTACCGCCCTCTTCATCCGTGTCATCCTCTTCATCCAACCCCTTCCCTGTGAGTTCGTTGGTGATACCCTTGGGGTTTTGCTCGAGCCATGCGGCACACCAGCTCACAATACGGTCCACATTTTCGTCCATTTGATCCGCGGTGTCACTTTGCAGTTCGACAACAATTTCCTTTTCGTAGGAGTCTTGGGCGTCCTGGATTACCACACCCATTATTTCAGCGTCCAGATTCTCTTGGATTTTTGCTTCATGGTAGCCTCGACTATTGAGCCTATCGTATAGTACAGTGTTGTTAGTGCGAAGCACAACGACGAGGTCGATTAAACGCTCAGGGAAAACATCATTAACGTGCCAGTCCACAATAGCTCCGCCCTTACGCAACAGTGGCTCGAGCTCATCCAATAATTTGTCTTCGTCCACTATATGCGATTTTCTGGCTTCGTCGTAGCCATCGTAGCACTCGTGTTGCTGCGCAAAGTCGCTGATGTTGTAGTAGTTCGCGTCTTTCAATCTGCGCTGTAGAAGTTCGCATGTACTGGTCTTTCCGCAGCCTGGTGTTCCGGTTACCAAGATGTTAGGTGAGAATCTCGTGGGCAGCATTGTTTCAGATGTACAGCTAGCAGCAGATAAATTTCAGTGCCTTTTTCACTTCTTGTAGTAGTAATTATCGGTGTCGAAGCTCTCCTTCTTCAACAAAATTTTTATACTAGCTAACATTCAGTATTAAACTATTTAGAGATAAACACTAGAGCTCTTTAGTACTATGGAGAAATACGGACTGAGCGCGCTGCTACCGCTTATAAGGCGTGAGGATCAATCACCAGATTATGACTCCTCAATGACCCTGGGGATTGACCTTTCTCCAGTACTGCATTCCCTTGGCATCCCAAATAACCAGTCAACAAGACACCGCGTTCTTGACACATTCCAATCTCCTTGGGTTGAGACATCAAGAAGCGAGGTAGAGCCAAAGTTCTTTGTCCCGGAGTCGTTCAAGAACATCCCTAATGTCCTGCAATCGGGCGACAAGCCTCCGGCGTTCAACTCAGTGCAACAAGACCACGCGAAAATTTCACTCTTCCAAGATGAAACACTGTTTTACTTGTTCTATAAGCACCCTGGTAGTGTTGTACAAGAGCTGACGTATCTCGAGCTACGCAAACGCAACTGGAGGTACCACAAGACGCTTAAGGTATGGCTAACGAAAGACCCAATGATGGAGCCTGTGGTGGCACCAGGCGGCGCTAGTGAGCGCGGCTCGTACGTTTTCTTCGATCCTCAGCGGTGGGAGAAGTGCCAGCGGGACTTTGTACTTTTCTACAACGCGATAATGTGAGGTCCGTGAATTATGGGAGTTCAGGTATAACAATAATATAGTATTTACAAGATTAGTTCTCTTTGCGCTATATCTTCGGGCTTCAGACTTCGATGGCGTGATATCTCTTGCCTCTGAAACCAGCCATGAACATGTTGAACTGGTACACCTCTTGTGGGTTCATGTCGTTCAGTTCCCATTTGGTGCTACCAAACGCATTATGCACAGGCTCCATGAGCATATCAAGCTCCTTCCCGTACTTTTCAACCACTGTTTCAACGTCACGCTTCAAATCCAGCTCATTGAAACCTGTCGTGAAAACTGCGCATTTAGTGTCCAGTAGCGCCTCCATGGTCTTGCCCATCCAGTTTTCGCGTGACTCAGGGGCTGCAAAGCCGGGGTGGAAACAGAAGAAGATGTCTGTGTAAGGATCGTAAGGGAAAAAGTCCTGCGCTTCGTGGTAAACGTGGAAGTAGTCCGTGTGGTACACGAAACTGAGCGTCTCATCAACTCTGCGGACGATTGGCGACGATGAGTGCACGTATTCGCGCTTGCTTCTATCGTAATGGCACTCAGGTCCCACAAAGTGAAGCTCCATATTGGTTTCAGGGAACATGAATTGAAGTTGCTTCCAGACGTGGCCAGGTAGCTGGGCTTCTGCCCTCGCACCCAAAATGAAGATCCTTAGAGGGCTGTTCTTGGTGATAGACGTAACCCTGCGGTTTTGCTCTGGATACAGGGTGTAACGTAGTGCAGCCAATGATTTCAAACCTTCAAGAGTCACAGGTCCTTTTGGGTTTAAGGAATAAGGTGAAAACTGATGCAGAACTGACCCGATTGTTACGGGGTAGCTGAGCATTTTGGTGACAGCAGCAAGCTGGAATTCGGTATCCATGGAGTAGAAACCACGAGTGTAGAAGAAAAGATCCCAGTTGGTTAGATTAACCATTCTGTCGAAGTCTTGGTCTAACGGAAAATCGAACTCCGGGAACGGCCTGCCGGACCTCAGATCGTGTTCGTAGATATTCACTTTTTTGAGAATCTCGGGCCTCTTGGACTGCTGGTACTCCAAATCTTTCTCCCAGGCCTCGCGGGAGTGGTGCGTTGGAATGCCCGATTTGGGACAAGTGTAATTGATTTCGCGCCCTGTGACTGGGCATCTAGCTAGAGCCCGTATCGTGGCAGCCCTTTCCCTCAAATCAGGTGATGGAGACTGGTCCCAAGCATGGAATCTGTTTTCCGGTGTTGGCTCATCTGGAGATGGGGGTGGGTCCAGCCCCAGTGCATTTCTCACAAACCCCATAATATGACGCTTTTGCACATTGTGCTGGCAGCTTCGTACCGTGTTCCGACTAAGAATACACCGCTGCATATTACAGTTTGAAGATATAGGTACTCTAGGTCGTCAAGAGTCCTAAGCTGTCTTTTTTATTATAAAGCCCAGTCAAGTCAGTCCCATATTAATTCGTTAAATTCTAAAATTTTTTATTCACCAATCTTGACAGAATTAGGTACGTGAGAAGAGAGACAACAGGAACTACTGAATAGCGGTGACAGGTGGCTCCAGTTACAAGTCGGCAGAAAGGCTGTGAAAATCTTTGAGCAGAGGTCGGATTGCTCAATGATATTTGAATATAATTAGCTCAATGGGTCGTAGCTCTACGGTAGAAGTCTCCCAGCCCGCTGAGAAATTGAGACTACTGAGCTGACAGTGTACACGCTAAATATTTAACGAATAATTGCTTCTCTACAACCTCCAGTTTCTTCTTTATATCGAAGAATACGCGGTTACTCTTCCAGGATCGTCCAGAGCCGGCTTTTCAATGCAAGCATTGGCAGTATTGCCAGCATCTTCAGCCACTCGGCAATTTGAAGCTTGGAATACTCGAGCATTCGAAAAGTGGTACAGAAGGCAGTTTTGCCCTCAACATCCACCCTGCTCTTTTATTCGGTTGCCCAGAAGCTCTTCAGAGCTCACTTTGACGATGGAATCATAACAGACGAATGTGTCGCATATTAACAGTAGGCGGCGGATTAGCCGGCAACTCAAGGACACATCTTTGTATGGCTCTTTCATAGTATTCCTTTCAACCTAGTGTTCAGTAAGAGTATTCCAGCCTAAATAAAATATGCTTTCGTAAGCCAGAAACAGAACAAAAGGCGTTCTGCACCTATATAGAAACAATGAAGCGCACAAGTCTCAGCCGTGCAAGTACATGTTGCCCAAAGGGAAATACAGCCGAGACAAGATAGTGCACCTCTTACGCTTGTTCGAATCTCATTACATCATGTTACACGAAATCTCAAATTTTTCAATATTCAATACTAACAACCATTGATGCAGCTTACAACTCTCAACACTAACATCCCGGATCGCTCAGCACTTTACCTTTCGGGCCATGCTGGGAGCTTTCACACGTGTATTCACCTCGCTGGTGAAGACGCGAGCACCGGCTGTTCGCTTCTCTTCCTCTCTACATGCCTTCCGAGGCTCTGAACTTCCCCTCAGATGCATGGAGCCTTTGATGCTACTGCGACCTCTCGCGCCTGTGGAGCCTGCGCCTACTCCCGTGGAGGAGATGCTCGCGGACAGTGTGATGCGTAAAAGGCGGCTCAAAATGAAGAAGCACAAGCTACGGAAGAGAAGAAAGAGACAAAAGGCCGAGAAGAGAAAGCAGTCGCAGGGTAAGTGAGATCGCTTCGCTTTCCTGCTTCACGCAGCTTCCTGTACATAGCATATTTAGTAAAAACACAATTACAATTGAGAGAAACCATTCGTTGCAGCACAAATCTGAAAAAAAGGTCGAGCGTGTCCGCTGTATAACTCATATTTGCACCTATGTAAACTACACCACCTCATTACCTAAAAAAGTTTCCGCAAGACCCAGTACATCAGCAGGATTTGTAGCACCGCGCCCGTGGCCAGCACGAGACTCTTTTGTTTGCGTGTCAGTTTATCGGAGTACTGCCATTCCTCGATCACAAACGTGAGCAGACGGAAGCTGAGCTTACCCATCAGTTCTTGACGGTTAATCTCGCCAATCTCAGTTACCACACGGGTGTTCCACTCGAATATGGCGTTTGAGACGTCCAGAATGTTGAGTTTCTGCTCCTCTGTGAGACCCTGACGCGTAGCTAGCTCGTATCCACGCTTGTAGTTTTTGCGCAGCTGATTCTCCGCTTGGACGCCGGCGTCGCTAAAAGTGAAGAAATTGGTACCACGGCGAACCACCTCCTCGGTGCTAAGGTCAGGAAACTTGGGGAAAAGCCCAGTCGACCGGTAGATCGTCGAACGCATGACACGACCGCCAGCGAAAAGTGCCAGGTAGAGTACGTGACAGTACGCCAAGATTGCAGTTGGTCGCGACCTTATACTGGCATGGACGTAGTCGACGAAGCCCTGCAGTTCGGGTGACAACGTGTTTTCCTCTAGGAAAGCCCTCAGGCTCGCACTTGTGGGGAATTCTTTGGCGTAGAGAAGCTCTAGATCCTGCAGAATCCGTGGCGCGCGGCGGAACTCCTCGGTCCAAAATTGATTCAAAATGTCGCGCGTCTGCTCCTCCTCTGGCGTCTGAGCCGTCTGCAGCAACTTGTCCAGCTCTTGTTCTATCGCCTGGAAAACGTAGAAGAATGCGAGCACACCCTGACGGTAGATGAAGCCATGTCTCATTGCGAACGCGAACTTCGCGCTCATTTGCTTGTCAATCTTATTGTGCTGGTCTCGGGTGTGGAAATTGATGCGGTTCGCTAGCGCGCCCACGTCTGTGGGTGAAGGAATTGTTGTCATTATCTTCTTTTTGAAATCGGTACTGACGAGATTAATTCGTATATTGCTTGGTTGAGATTCTAGACTGCTCGTTCGTGTCTCTTACTATTTTGTCTTGCGTTCGCTGTCACGATTCTAAGCTGTGGAACTTCGAAATGCGCAAGTAGCTTTGCTAAATTTAGTTGAACTTCAATAACTCCGCTTTGCAGGCTATTTTTATTCTTTGATCTCTATTCCACCGATATATCAGGTCTTTGAGTCCCTTGTTCTTATATACCTGGCGCCGCGGGGTGCGATGATCGCCAACCGGGTGCCATCCGATAACTCCCCATCCATCACATGACCAGCGGGCCAAAAGACAAAGACCGCCGGGAACGAGAATGAGGCGAATGCCGGGTGTTTGCTAGGATCCTCGGGACTTGCTGCACCTTAATTTGGGTTTCAGCCTACGTGTGACTGGGACTCGTAAAACTCCACAACCTGCTCTGAAGAAGTAGCTTCTTCAGGAGTCTTGTCGTCTCTGAGTCGAATGAAACGAGGGAAGCGGAGAGAGATACCCTTCCCGTAAGAGCTCGCCCCGGCCTTGTAGACTGGTGACAACGAGAGATCCGCGGTCAACACCTCGAAGAGCAGGGTGGGTTCAAACCAGACATCGGGTGGAGCGCTCTCGCTATGGACATAGAAGGCCTTGGGTGCAGGAATCGCTGTGGGGCTGAGGCGGTCGAACAAGGTCTGGAGCATTTCTTCGGAGAAACCGGTGCCAATCTTGCAGCAGGTTTCATATTCGCCGGAATCTTGGTTGTAGCAACCAAGCAAAAACCCACCGTAGGTGCCCGTACGTTTGCCGCGGCCGTAGTATGCACCCAGAACGCAAAGGTCGAGGGAGTCACCGACGCCCTGCAAGTAATCTTTCTTAAGTTTCAACCAGTTGCGGGAACGCTTACTGGGCTCGTAGTGGGACTCTTCGCCCTCGAGGATCTTGACCATGAGACCCTCGCAACAGTCGCGCACGGCCTGGTCCAGATACTGCTGAAGCTCATCGAGGCTCATAGTAGTGACCTCGCTCGCCAATTGTAGCTCGCCTGGGACCGGGACGAGCGCGCGTTCTAGGTAAGCGCGGCGCTCGGCGAGAGGCCGCGTAATAAGAGGCTCATCGTTGTAGCACAGAATGTCAAACGCGAATAAGCACACGCGCACCTTGACATCTTCAATAGCCACACCTTTGCGCTTCCGAGTGCTGAGCACTTGAAAGGGCAAAATGGTGTTTTTTTCCTTGTCCCAGGCCACTGCCTCACAGTCGAGGATAAGCGTGTGCGTACGCGTGGGGTCCGCGATAAAGTCCGAGATGCGGATTTCAGGGTACCTCTCCGTCATGTTCTCGCCGTTACGTGAGTAGATGCGCATGCTGCCATCTGGTAGTAAATGCACTTGCGCACGCTCGCCATCATACTTGTATTCACATGTGAAGCGCTGGCCCTGGAACCGGTCCAGGACCTCTGAAATTGACTTCGACGGTTTTGCAAGCATTGGTTTTAGGGGTATACCTGGGGTCAGTACGCAGTGCTTATCGAGCTCCATGATACCGTGCTCTAGTGCTGTCTCGATCACAATCTGATAGTTGGGCACTTGGCAAAACGCATCGCGGATCTTCTGCTCTGCAACGTCCACAAGTTCACTTGAGGGTTCTTTGCCGTTGTATTCATACGTGAGCAGTGCCTTTGAAAGTGCCACAAGCACAGATTTCTCGGCAAGACCAATCCGGAGTTTTGATTCCAGCGATCTAATGAGAAACTTGGCCTCTAATCCTTGACATGCAGTGAGCATTCTTTTGATAAGTTGCACTTTGCGTAGTTGCGAGTCTTTCCCTTGCGACCTCGCAATGGCTTGCAAGTTTGAAAAGACCTCGCCCGTAGTAAGTGGCTTGGGTTTGAACATTGTAGGCTGAACTGCTCGGGCTTCCTGCGCTATGCGGCCTAGATCGCCTAATTCTCGGTAGCGT
Organism: Lachancea quebecensis; assembly: GCA_030557885.1. Taxonomy (NCBI): domain Eukaryota; kingdom Fungi; phylum Ascomycota; class Saccharomycetes; order Saccharomycetales; family Saccharomycetaceae; genus Lachancea; species Lachancea quebecensis. The sequence continues at coordinate 468,201 of JANIJM010000007.1, read as the reverse complement.
GCCTTGATCTGTTGAAGAGACTTGCCGCAACTTTCACTGATTGTTTTCATGAGTAGGCCCTCACCGAGCCCCAGTTCTAGGCCTGGCTGATAATCGGGACCTAACTTGTTGATAAGTAGGTAGGTGATAGGAACTATGTCTTTGCGCGCTTTGAGCAGCACCGAGTACAGGAAGTCGCCACAGAGCTTCACGATCTGAAGCCTTGACGACGTGCCCTCTATCTCGTTGAACACGTTGCACATCTCAGAATATAGGATCTTGCTATCTTTGGGAGCTGAAGCGCCGAGCTTCGCGGGGTCACCTTTTGCGGCGGCCGCGGCCCGCTTAGCAGGCTCTTCTGGACCTGGAAGAATTGATGTTCCTGCCTTGGCGTTTTCCTCTGTGCTACTGGTCGGTGTCTCAATCTTCACGGAATCTGTATCATTAGAGCCTGTCGCAGGAGCAGGAGAGAAACTTGGGCTTTTGAGATCTGCCTCAATGGGATCTGGCTGCAACTTTTTGGCAGGTTCATGCGACTTTTCCTCTTCAACACTCCTCTTCTTGGAACTAAAGAACTTCGCCAAAGTGGCTTGTTTTTTTATAGACGACATTTCCGTTCGTGCTAGGCTTAACATGCACTGGCCGAATCAATTAAAAGCTCGCGAATTAACCCTGCGCTTTTCTCTTTCTTATCGAGATATCACAGTTTTAACAATTTGGTGATATTAAAGGTTTAATGGTACGAGATATTTAGGTTTCGCGATGAGCTTGCGAAAGACGCTCAGAGACACACGTTCGAACGAACCCAACTAGGAGACGAGCAAGTAGTCCATAAAACCGGACACCCCATGAGATAAGCGGTCGAACCCAGCAATGAAACCCTTCCACGCGCTGCAATTGGCTCTTCACAATTCTTAAGAGAGGACGGCTTGCGTTTGAAATGATATAGCGCGTGCTGCCCGAAAGCCATAAAAGGCGTAACCGAGCGCTGAATTAGCTCCGCATGCAATCCTTGGCCCCCTCAGCCCCAACATAGCACCTCTCTTTCTCGAGCGGCGAACCTGTAGTCTTTATTTTCTTCGCTCATCACGGCACTAAGCCAATGGGCAAATCGAAAGTGAAAGCAAATAGTGTCACCTAAGTACTTGGAACTAATCCCACTATATCACCAAACCCTACCAAATAGCCCTTCGCCCATCGACTTGTTCTTTATCCTGAAGTGACGATTTTAGAAGACGTGTATATCACGTGTATAGTATGTCCGTCTCACGTGATTGTAATCAATTGAAGATGCTAAAAAACTCGAAAGGGGTGCTCGTCAATATCTACTAACTAAACTAGAGAGAGGCGTTGACCTAAAAGTTGGGAGAGGAAACTGAACCAAACAAACCGTTGTATTAGAAGTCAGAAAGTGTAGGAAAAGTTAAGGCCAAATTTTCAAGATGTCAAAATCGTTGATGCGCAGAGCTAAAAACGTAGTAAACGGATATTCCACGACGCAAGTGCTGTTGCGAGAGGCCACTTCGAATGACCCTGACGGGCCCTCGGTGGACTTGATGGACGAGATTGCAGAGCGTTCATGGGACAGTGTGAGCTTTTTCGAAATCATGGACATGCTCGACAAGCGGTTGAACGACAAGGGAAAGAACTGGCGTCACGTGGCGAAGTCGCTAACGGTGCTGGACTATCTCGTACGGTGTGGCTCGGAGCATTGCGTCCCTTGGGCCAAGGAGAATCTGTACATTATCAAGACGCTTCGCGAGTTTACGCACGAGGATGAGACAGGCGTGGATCAAGGCCAAATCGTGCGGGTCAAGGCGCGCGAACTCACGGCGCTACTGCAAGATGAAGAGCGGCTGCGCGAGGAGCGTGAACTCAAAGGACGCAACCGCAGGCCGCGCCGCCGCAAGACCAACGAATCCTATGATGACGACATGCAGCGCGCTCTCGAGGAGAGCAGAACGACTGCAGAGCAAGAAGAAGCCGAACGCCGCCGCAAGCTCGAGATGTATGACAACAGTACAGAGGACCTGCAGACGGCGCTGCAGCTCAGCAAAGAAGAGGAAGAGCTCAGGCGCTTGCGCGAGCTCCAAATGCAACAGCAAATGCAACAAGCTCAGCAGCAGATGTTCGGGCTTCAGCAGCAACAGACCCAGCAGCCTATGTATTACGACGTGTTTGGCAATCCAATCAGTGCTGAAGAGTACTTGCAGTACCAGCAGCAGATGCTCGAGCAACAGCAGATGCTCGAACAACAACAGCAGCAGGCGTTGGCTCAGCAACTGGCTCAACAGCAGTATTTGGCCCAACAGCAGTACCTGGCGCAACAACAACAACAGCAGGCGCTGGCACAGCAGCAGTATATGCAGGCGTACGCGCAGCAACAGAACGCACAGCAGCAGCTATTGCCTCTCGAAACAGGCTCTAACAACCCATTCGCGAAGCACGCGCAGCAAACCCCAGCCGAAGACCCATCAAAGTATGCGGCGGCTTCTTCTTCGCCACAACGCCCTCAACAATTGTCCCCTCAACTACAACCACAACCAGAGCAGCTGCAGCTGCAACAGCAGCAGGTTCCTCAACAGCCGCTGAAGCAGACCAGAACTGGTAACCAGTCTGTTACTGATAAGTTTAGTGACTTGAATAACCTCCTAGCGAGCGGTACTGGCTTAGATACATTTGGTAACACCGGCCAGACTCGTATTCCAGCCCAACATACCAAGACCGGTACTTTCATCAACTCTCAAGGAACAGGCTACAAGCAAGTCCCCAGTGCGCCTCAAGGCAAGCATAACCCCTTCTTAGGCCAGCAATACACCGGTCTTCCCAGCACAAGCGTCGTGCCCTCGTACACAGGATATGGCTTTGGGAACCAAAACGTGCAGAAACAGACAAATCAAAACCGCGCCAACGGCGCGGACCAAGGCGTTAGCTTGATCGACCTATAGTTACTATCCAGCGATCTTATTTCACTATCAGTTCTTTACTGAACGATTTTCTTGTACTATATAAAAATCATCAAGTGCTACATATCTAACAGCAGCAAACCGGATACCCTTTCCAAGTCCTTATGAGTAAGAATGACCTGATCTCCGAGCTGGTCTCGATGCTCACTTTTGACTTGCTCTTTGTTCTCAATTGATCGCAGAAGCGCCTCGCGAACAAACACTTCAAGGTATGCATCAACTAGAGACAGGGTGCTCTCAGTAATCCGCGTTGAGTCATCCTTGAACGCGCATGTCTGAAATATTCGCGCTATGGTGTCGCTAGGTATCGAGTTTGGCATACTGATATATTATGAGATGCCCCTGGTTGATAAGGCTTGATTGTAATTTAGTCAAAGATGATCAATTATTCTATACTAATGCAGAACCGCCTGCAATGTTACGTAGACACCTTTGACGGGTATGGTAAGTTGTATCCTATGAGTTGTAGCGGGCTCTAAAATATACATTGGTATGATGCACCAGCCACTTCCCTGATCAATCATGTTGTCTTTGTGAGCCACGGTTTCAGGCCTCGATAGCCTTCTGGACTTCTCAGTAGCAAGAATATTGGTACTACTGTTTAGCTGGTACGTTGGAACCCGTCTTACAAGACGCTTTATGGTCTCCATAGTAGACTCGCGTTTAACAGGGCCGTCGAATGTCAACGTAAACTGACGCACAGGGATTTGAATTGTAGCCGAGCCTAGTATTGTGATTTCAACAGGAGCATCAGATTGATCACTAGCCGTGAATACCAAAGCCATGGCGTTTTTATCAGAAACAGAAGGCTCAACTTCGGACCGCGGAACAATTTCAAGACTTGGAAGCATATGCGCAGCAAAAGACTCGAGCAGAAGCCTTGAAGATTTTGGGTCAGGATGCGACTTGGTCAACCACTCTCCGCAAGACGGACAACGGAAGTCGAACTTTGCACGCAAGCGAAGAGGATGTGGGAAAGTGGTTTCTTCTGTGTCACCTGCGTCACCTGCGTCTCCTAATCCTATTGGGCGCTCCTCATTTATCATTTTATATAGTTTTGTTTCATTGAGACGATCGAAGAGTTCTTTTGATGCGATGCTTTCATTGATTGCCCCGCCTTCTTCCATGGTTTGTAGCCCCCTCTTGATACGATAGAACTCTCGAAGGGAATTAAATCTCTGGGTATACGCGTCCTCATTTTTCTCCAGCTCCTCCACGCATCCGGTGAGCGTTCTTAGCACGCCAACTTCGGGAGTCTTGTACCTCCACTTGCATCCATTACATACCATCTCAAAGCGTTTGAAACCATTTATCAGTTTCTCCATTGAAATAGAAAGGTTTAGTTCGCATCGGGGACATTCGAGGCAGTTGTGAATGCACCTTAGCTGACCCTCTGATCCCGCAACCCTAAAACAACCAGGGCAGTACTTGACCAGTAGTTCAGGCTTCTGGCACCAGTTGCAGGAAACACGATGGCACTTTGCACAAATATTAAGCTTATAGATGGAGTTCGGTTCTGTTGAACAGCTACACAGCCATTGTGCTATCATTTATTTGTTGACTTCTAGCCGTTGTTCATAAGATGTGTTAATGATATTGAAATTCGTCGTTCAGGTACATTAGACAGTCGAAGAGTTTGCCAGACAAAACACCATTCGGATCAGGCACATACACAAGTGAATGCGATTGCAGCACATTTGGACAAGTGCATTTTTGTGTCGGCTTGTGCTGAGCACTCAAGACCCTTGGCATGAGGCAGATGCTCTACTGCAAACCTTGCCTAGGAAGGCAGATCCAATGGTTTCATCAGCTCAGGATTCGGACCCTTACTTGATACAAGCCGGCAAAGGAATCAAAATCACGCTCCCGATAGACTACTATGAGACGGAACAAGAGTCTAACTATAGATCATTTTTTGAGAACGAAGCGTCGGCTGTTCAACTCGAAGCTTACGAAAAGCTAGTGAGGTCTAGCGATGAGTTCAACAACACCGAGGCGACATATACACTGGCCCAAATTCATCTGGTGCAGAACTTCGGGTTTCCGCACAATAAAACGTTGGCTTTCAAATACATGCAGAGGTTTAACGAACTGACCAACTTTCGTAACGGGTCAGCCGTTTTTGAGCTTGGCGTGATGCATATCACAGGGCTATTTGGAGCAATTCCTGTCGACATATCCAAGGGAATAGCCTTTTACGAGCAGGCCGCAAAGCTTGGCGATTATAGAGCAAGAATGGCTCTGGCTTATCGCCACTTGAATGGGATCAACACGCCGAAGGATCTCAATCTCTCTCAGTTTCTGTATAGTTTACTGGCTAGAGAATTACGCGGACATTTCAACGATACTGAGTGGAACATATTTCCCCCCTACGTCGAATCTTACTCAGTCCGAATCCCAGACTTTAGTGGTGGTCTGCTAGGTAGTGGTTTAAGTACCACTCTCTCCTCAGCTAAAAGGACCAGATCCAGCCGCCCAGACATTACATCTTCAATACTCACAAACTTACAGTCCGGGAAGATAGTTCTGAGGTTTGTGGGAGGACAAGGCGATTTCTTAGAAGACGACGATGACGACGAAAACAAGATTGTGGACTACTATTACACGGCGTTGGACAATTATCAGGGGACATATACACAAAAGAGAAATCTAGAGAAAGCTTTCAACTTATTGGTAGCCACGGTGCATGAATTCCAGCCCTTTTTAAAGTACATGGATCCCCTGCCGAAATATTACTATGCGCGTTGCTTGGAGTTGCTCGGTCATATGTATTTGACTGGAGAGGGGGCAAAGCATGCAAACATAGATTCAGCGGAGATTTGCTTGAAAGATGCCATAGGTATTAGGGATGCCTTACCGCAAGCATATCTAGATCTCGGAATAATAAATCACTATTTCCGCAACAATATAACGGAAGCAGTGAAGTACTACACCCATCTGAGAGGATCGACAGGCAGCACTGGGGCCGAGCTTTTCCAGCTTGATAGAATTTACAGATCCGGTCTACTTCCCACGGACGGTGAGTTCGCATCACTTTGGATAGAGCAGGAAGACTCGCCGCATTCGGTGAGTTTGGGAACGCTCCCCGAAAGGTTTATTGAAGATGCTGCATTCTATTATGGCTGCAACCGCGCCTTTTATGAAAACGCTGTCAACTACGAGAGCGAGGTTTTTTTCAAGGGTCCTGGCGGCGGGTCCCTGGTCGCACTTAAGGGCTACAGGCGGTTCGTACACTCAAGGGAAAACTTAGTGGCTCCACACCTCAGAGACGCATTTGTGGAGCTGCTTCTTGGAAACACCGAGGTTGCACTATGGCTCTATGCACAGGCTGCGGAGCAGGGTTTTGAAACGGCACAGACAAATACCGCGTTCCTACTCTACCAGCCCTCCTTCCTGCTCGAGGAACCCCCACAGGTGCCTCGGGAAAGAAAGCTACTTGCGACCACGTACTACAAGCGTGCATATGGGCAAGACAACCTCGACGCTCTGGTAGTAGCGGGGAACATCTATTACGATATGGGTCTCTATGTGGAGGCAGCCGAGCTCTACAGTGCGTCATCTTCGGCACAGGGTAGCTGGAATCTAGGATACATGTATGAGCATGGTTTGGGAGTAAAGCAAAGCTATCGCCTTGCGTCACGGTACTACAAAAGTTCGCTTTCGAAATCTCGCAAGGTGTATTTGGGCGTAAAGCTCACGCTACTGAAGCTTCAGCTGAAAAAGTGGTTCGACTGGCTTTCAGACAAGGCGCTAGTGCGTTGGTTACTTGGTGCTAGTACCGAGGAAGAGTATGGGTCATTTACGCTCTCGCAACCAGGCTCACGCATTTTTAGGTGGATGAAGAAGAAGCAGGAAAGACCCGCCCACACTCCTGACCAACCTAAACCTTGGTCATTCGTATCGCGGTTTTTCTCCTTCTAGCTCCTTATGCGGTATGAGTCCTGGGCTACGCTACGTTCTCTATATTTAGTCCTCTGTGATGACCCAATATCGGCGGCTAATATTACGTAAACATATGTTACCCGCTTATTACGTATTTAGTGATGTTTGTGAGGATTACCCGGATATGTTCCACTTGTCGAATTTAATTGAGAAACAGTAGCCAAGAGCCTCGCAAGCTATCTAAATCTTGACGTGACCTAGTGAACACGCGGGAGTCAATTGCGAACGAAAGAATAGCACCTGGCAAACGAGATGGTGACAATCACGAATGCACACACGGAACTTATTCATGATGCGGTTTTGGACTACTACGGCAAGAGACTAGCGACATGTTCATCGGATAAAAGCATCAAAATCTTCGAGGTCGAGGGCGAGACGCACCGACTAGTGGAGACGCTGTACGGACATGAGGGTCCTGTATGGCAGGTGGACTGGGCTCATCCCAAGTTTGGCGTTATTTTAGCATCGTGTTCATACGACGGCAAAGTGTTGATCTGGAAAGAGGAAAACGGCAGGTGGTCGCAGATCGCGGTGCACGCAGTGCACTCCGCTTCGGTTAATTCTGTGAAATGGGCTCCGCATGAGTATGGACCTCTGTTGCTGGCCGCATCATCCGACGGAAAGGTCTCTGTCGTGGAGTTCAAGGAAAACGGAACTACCGCCCCTATACTGGTAGATGCACATGCCATTGGCGTCAACACGGCTTCTTGGGCGTCTGCAGCGCTTCAAGACGGTGCCGCACCCCAGCAGATGCGCAGGTTCGTCACAGGCGGTGCGGACAACCTCGTTAAAGTGTGGAAGTTCAACCCAGACGCTAACACTTATCTACTAGAAGACACACTAGAGGGACACACTGACTGGGTCCGTGACGTCGCCTGGTCCCCCTCTGTTCTGCTACGCTCGTATCTAGCAAGTGTGTCCCAAGACCGCACATGTATTATTTGGACCCAAGAGAACAGTCAAGGCCCATGGAAGAAAACTCTCCTGAAAGAAGACAAGTTCCCTGACGTTTTGTGGAGAGCGAGCTGGTCCCTTTCCGGTAACATCCTTGCGCTTTCTGGTGGTGACAACAAGGTCACATTGTGGAAAGAGAACCTTGAGGGCAAATGGGAGCCTGCCGGAGAAGTTGAGCAATGAAGCATAACAAACAATAAGTCAGCACTTTGTATATCAGATAAAAATAGTATATGGGAGACTACGTATTAGCAATTCTTCTACAGTTCACATACAATCGCTTCAACCAACCTTTCCACGTCCACTGATGCAAGGAACCCGGCTTCGAGCACCTCTTCATGAGTAGCTTTACCACGGTCCAGTGGCACAGGGCTTTCGTCCATGGCGCTGGCTGGAAAGTCGGTAACAACCTCATTTGTGATAAGACTCAAAGCAAGAACACGTATTCCGCAATGCCTTGCCACAATTACCTCTGGCACAGTACTCATACCAACCACATCGCCGCCCACCAATCTGACAAGTCTTGCCTCAGCTCTGGTTTCGAATGTAGGGCCAGAAACGTAGGTATATACACCCTCGTGGAGGGGTCTTTCGAGTCCCAATTCGGCCCTCTTGTTGAACATAAGCTTTCTCAACTCCAAGTCGTAGGCATCACTGAGTGGTAAGAATCGTGGGCCATACTCCTCGAAATTTGGCCCGCGTAACGGGTGTTGGCCAGCAATACCTGGCATGTTGATGTGATCATTCAAACACATGAGATCGCCAGTTTGGTAGTTCGGGTTGATAGCACCACATGCATTCGTCACGATAAGATACTTAACAGTTCTCAATTCGTTGATTACACGAATGGGAAACACTGTTTCATGAAGGGCGTGGCCCTCGTAGTAATGCAGTCTGCCGCACATCAGCACCACAGGGCTTCCTTTCATGTAGCCAAATACTAGCTTGCCTTGGTGGCCAGCAACGGTGCTATTTTTGAATCCAGGGATCTTTTCATAGGGGATGACAAGCGGAGCAGGCTTTGGCGCAACCTTGTCAACAATTCCACCCAATCCTGATCCGCAGATTATCAGGGTTCTGGGCTCAAATCTTGTAAAGTGCTCGAAGAGAGCATGCTTCAAGAACTCGACCGCGTAACCAATGAGTAGGCGCTGTTCCTCTAAATCAAATACGTTCATCTTGCCTCCTTTCTCTGTTTTGTTAATGGGAGAGATCTTAAAAGATCAATTCTCGAGCTAGATAAGCTTTCTGAGTATCAATAATTTCCCAGACAATTACGTAGAAGATCATCGTGAATGCAATGGCGCACTTTTTACTTTCAATTGAAACTAGAGTTTATGTAAAATGACGAGTCTAGATGTATCGCGAACTCTGTCGTTTCCCTGGGATGATACGAGTATGCAGGTTGGCGTACTATGCACGCTTCGAAACAATAGTGATGTTTCGCTTTTGTGTTGGTCATGATCGTTTTCGTAATCGTAATGCTGCCACTTCTTGTTCTTCTCGCGCTCCGGCTGTCAGTTAGTATAGCCCTGAGCAGAATATAATACAGAAGTGCGTGTTGATGTTGAACGCACACACTTTGAAGCCAGTGGGGAAGAAAATTGAGGAAACATCGAATAACTTGCCTTAATGTAACAACCGCTCCAGAGGTCATGAAAGAGCTAAATGCCAATGGTTGATATGATATTTAAAAAAAAAAAAAAAATTCGCAGAGACCACACAGCTGACCAGGAATTACTTCAATATGTCTGCTGAGGTGCGTGTCCTTGCATAGATGGGGCTTGTTCCATGGATTGAGGGGGCCCTTGCATAAATGCCTGAGGGGGGTACTGATACTGTTGCTGAGGCATATATTGCTGCTGCTGCTGGGGTGCGTATTGCTGTGGTACAGCATTAAATTGAGGTTGGGTTAGTTGAGGTGGAATTTGTTGTTGTTGACCCGCAACGTTAGCCATCGTGTTTGGCAAGGAAGCCAAGGGAAAAGGCACAGGAACCGCAGAATCGTCATCGGCCACGTACAGGGACTTGTCGATTTGCGCAGGAATAGCAGCAATTTCAGTGCCGAGCTCTTGCTCGATCTTGTAGAGATTGAAGCGGTCATTCCAGTTGATCAAGTTAATGGCCAGACCCAAGTGACCAAATCTACCTGATCTACCAATACGATGCAAGTAGGTTTCAGCAGTTTTGGGGAAGTCAAAGTTGATGACGACATTCACTGCTTGGATGTCGATACCACGGGTAAGCAGGTCTGAGCAGACTAGCGTACGAACCTTGCCCTGACGGAATTCATGGAAGACCTTGTTTCTTTCAGACTGCTTCATACGTGCGTGAGAATAATAGCACGAGTAACCGAGGTCTGTGATTTTCTTGGCCAGCAGCTCGACACGATTCGTAGAATTGCAGAAGATGATAGCTTGATTGATTTGAAGTTTGGAAAACAAGGTGTTTAGACAGTGTAGCTTTTGACGTTCCTCAACGAATGCATAGTACTGGGTGATACCTTTCAAGGTCAGTTCGTCCATCAGATTGATTTCGTAAGGTTTGTGCAGATGTTTTACCATGAACTCCTTTACGGTAAGCGGAAATGTAGCACTAAACAATAGAGATTGATGAACGGGAGGCAGGAACGTGAGGATCTGTTCAATAATAGCTTTAAAGTCGCGGGACAGCATCTTGTCGGCCTCATCCATGACAAAGAGTGGGCACTCGCTGAGGTCCGCGACCTTACGGGACGCCAGGTCCAGAACACGGCCGGGGGTGCCCACGAGTATATGCACGGGCTCGTTGAGTCTCAAAATATCATCACGGAGGTTTGTGCCACCGGTAGTGACCATGCACGAGATCCCGCAATGTTTACCGAGAGTACGCACAACTTGAGAGGTTTGAAGAGCGAGCTCACGGGTAGGAACCATGATCAAAGCTTGGATCTTGTTCACCTTGGGCTTCACCTTTTCCAGCGTGGGTACAACAAAGGCCGCGGTCTTCCCTGTACCGTTTTTGGCACGCGCCAGCACGTCGCGGCCGGCGATCGCGATTGGGATGGCCTCCTCTTGGATGGGCGAAGGCTTCTCGAACCCGGCCTCGAAAATGCCCATCAGTAGCTCACGTTTCAGGTAGAAGTCCTCGAACGTGTTGCCCCTTGTGTTGAGCACATCATCGGTCTGTGGCCGGGTGTCTTTCTTAGGAATGTTCAGCTGTGATTTCCAGTCGTCTTCCATGGTAGAATATGTGGTGTTTAGGCTATCGAGCCAGTAAATTGTCTAGTGACCAAGGGTAATAATGTTCGCAAAAACTGCCTATGAACCAAAACACAAGAGATTCTTCGTGCCGGAAAGGAAGTGATGCGGCAAAAATGAATCCTTGAATTGTTCAAAACTCTGCTAATTGCGTTAAATCGCAATACAACAATGATAAACAAGGATGCTTCGCAAACGTAATTTAGCTTTGTCGCTCAAAATGGTTTCTGAAGTCGACCCGATTGCTTGAGATATGACTTTGACAGATGAATACCGAGCTTTCAGCCTCTGCAAGTGAAAGTGAGCTTTTTGAATACCAGTTATCGGCTTTGAATAATCAACTATCAACTATCTAAAGGCGTATTGACTTGCGTTCACAGTAGTCAACCTTCTGACCCCCATAAAATTTTTTCAAAAGGAGAGCGGGAGGGTAACGAAATGTTAATGAACATGGAAAAAGCCAGACAAGGTACCAATAATGGTGATAATTGTGGAGAGGAATGAACCAAACAGCGGTTAGATTAGTGGGTTTTACAGTTTGTCACGGGTCTTCATTTGGACTGGACAATACCAAACGCTTAAACTGATAATTTGAAGTGGGTTTCAGGGGTCTGTTTTGGGTGAGCTACAATATCGAGTGAACTTAAAAGGGCGATGAGCTTTGCGGGCCAAGATGTGAGCGTAACGCAGAAAAGCAGAGCCGGTGAGTCCGGGCTATTCCAGCCTTCGTCACTGAAACGGAAGAATTTGAAGAAGCTGACTCTCGGTGGCGCAGTAGGTGCGGGACGCGGGCTGCGAGCGGACAACTCCGTACCCGTAGGTGTCGCCAGCAGCAGCAGTAACGGCTTAGAGGTATCTCGAGGTCTGAATGGGATATCCAGCGTCGACACACGGGGCTACGGAAGTACTAGTGTCAGTCCTACATCGGAACCGTCTTCCGCAGGTATCACGCCGACCGAGGAGGTCTCCGGCTTGACATCGGACCTAGAGAACATGTCACTGTTCCAGGATACGACCATAGAACTCCAGGACCTCGTGCAGCTGGGCAAAATCGGTTCCGGTAATTCCGGGACTGTGCTCAAAACGCTGCACGTACCGGACTCGCGTATAATTGCCAAGAAGTCTATCCCCGTCGAGAACAAACCACTCGTCAAAAGTCAGCTCATGCGTGAACTCTCCATCATGCGAAGCGTCAAGCCACATGATAACATTGTCGGTTTTTTTGGCGCTTTTTACACTGCCTCCACTAGTAATGAGATTGTGATCCTCATGGAGTACATGGACTGCGGATCGCTTGACAAAATTATGTCAACTTACAAGGCATTTGTGGCACGCGGCATACAGTCATCAACTGAGAACTGGTTCTCCGAGCCTGTGCTGTCGAAAATATCCTTCGCAGTTCTAAATGGCTTGCTGTACTTGTACCGAGGTTATAAAATCATTCACCGAGACATCAAGCCATCCAACGTCCTTATAAACAGCAAGGGCTGCGTCAAGATATGTGACTTTGGAGTATCAAAAAAACTGATCAACTCCATAGCAGACACCTTCGTCGGCACGTCGACCTATATGTCTCCTGAACGTATCCAGGGAAGCGTCTACTCCACTAAGGGTGACGTTTGGTCACTCGGCCTTATGATCATAGAGCTGGTAACAGGTGAGTTTCCACTAGGGGGCCATTCTGACACACCTGAGGGCATATTAGATTTACTGCAGCGTATTGTAAACGAGCCGCCCCCAAGGTTGCCGCCGCAGTTACCAAATGGACTGCAATATTCACGCGAAATGTTTGATTTTGTTAATAGATGCTGTGTCAAAGAGGAGCGCGAAAGATCGTCATTGCAAGAGCTTCTTTGCCACGATTTTATTGAAAAAGGCCGGTCGCAGGGAGATCGGGAGTTTAGACATTGGTGTAAGCGCATAAAGAAATGGTTAAAAGAGGATAAGATGCTCAGACGCGAAGAACAGGAGCGAGCTAAACTGGTCAAACGCCAGCTGGAAAGCGCTGCTAACGCTGCTACTGCAGCAAGACATCGCTAAAATGCATTACGACTGTAACAATAGAGTATATAGCAGATAATTTATTTGCATTTCTTCAATGCTCGTTCGTATCAGGCTTTTCCCTGTTCCAAAGCCACCCTTCAGAGCCCCTGATTAGCCCAAATACGATCAGCGAACCTCCCATGGTTCGAAGACTTGTTCTCCACCATTTGGGGTTTAGCTGCTGGAATTTCTCGGCTGTGATTCCGCGCTTCTTCTCTTTGTCGGAGTACTCGAAAGGTTTGCCACTCACTAGGTAAGTTCCAAATCCTAAGCTGAAGATGGTGCTCATAACTTGGCAAGGGACGCAATCCTTTGTCTCCTCACTAGAGAGCTCCCTTTGGGGAGGCGGGTTGAAGACAGAGAGTATGTTGCTCTGCATTGGAGTCTAATTCTACGTGCATTTGTCGATGAGCAGAGGTTAACGAGATGAAAATCTCAACGCGTTACTGAAATAAATAAGAAGGACAAGGCTCCAGGCGATATTATCAAACTCCGATGGGGGAATTGAGTGAGTTTCAGAAGCGGAGGCTAGAGAACATTAAGAGGAATAATGATTTACTTAAGAAGCTCAATTTAAGTGGCGTCTCCAATCAGATTAAGAGCGAAGCGGGGGTGAAAGATGAACGGAAACCAAAGAAGAAAGTTGCTAAACAGCGAGTGGTCAAAAAAGAGCCTAAGCCTGAGAAAGTACCGACGCGAAGATCCAGGAGATTGATGGGAGAGTCGGCTGATGGCAAAGAGGTGCCTCACGTTAGTGACCATGAACTCCTCAAAGGCAACAGATCTACTGGCCCCGAGTTGTTGGACAACCTCAAGAATACAGCTTTAGTGGGAGACGTGAAGCTCAGTGATCTCTTGAAGTCTGAAGACGAGAGCGAGCTGCTAGCACGTTTCCAGAACTATAATAGCAAGAGTTTTTCGTCTGGCGATTTCTTCAAAGAGTTGCAGAAGCACCAAAAGGTCTCTGACGATATCCAGGAGTTGCAGAAGGAGTTCAATCTTGAACTTTACGAAATTTTCCAGCCCAATGAAATCAAAATTGTCCAGGACCGCATTAGCGCGCTGTTTTTTCATCCCTCCCTTGATCAAAAGCTAGTGGTAGGCGGTGACACAACAGGCCATGTCGGTCTCTGGAATGTCATAGACGAGGATCCTAATGATGATCTCGCAGAACCTGATATCACTACTGTTCAGCTCTTTTCTAAGAATGTCGCGAAAATCGACGCCTTTCCAACAGAGCCTGGTAGACTTTTGACGGCCTCCTACGACGGCATGGTTCGTTCAATTCAGCTCGATAGTCTCAAGAGTGAAGAGCTGCTTTCATTGAAGAACGAGTACGATGATCCTTTGGGGATAAGCGACTTTCAATTTAGCTACGATAATCCTAATGAGATTTTCCTTACTACTTTGGGTGGAGAGTTCACCACATTTGATACAAGAACCAAGCCTACTTCTATTAACCTGCGGAGACTTGCTGATAAGAAAATCGGGTCATTCAGCATAAATCCTAAGAGACCATACGAAATCGCCACAGGATCTCTTGATCGCACTCTAAAAATATGGGATCTTCGAAAAACCGTGGAAAACCCAGAGTGGTCAGCCTTCGAGGACTATTCGAGTCACGAAATTGTTTCGACATACGATTCTAGACTGAGCGTTTCTGCCGTGTCATATTCACCTTTGGATGGCTCTCTAGTTTGTAATGGTTACGACGACACAATCCGTTTGTTTGATGTGAAAGATGTGCCTCCACAGGATCTGCAGCCTAAACTTACGATGAAGCACAACTGCCAAACCGGGAGATGGACGAGTATCCTCAAGGCACGCTTTAAAGCCAATATGGATGTTTTCGCGATCGCGAACATGAGCAGGGCAATAGATGTCTACCACAGCTCAGGCCAACAGTTGGCGCATTTAAAGACAGCAACAGTTCCTGCAGTGGTGAGTTGGCATCCCCTCAAGAACTGGATAGTTGGAGGAAATTCAAGCGGGAAAGTATTTCTGTTCCAAAGCCCAAATGAAGACTCTTGATAAATATACTTAGAAGTATGGTCTTGTTTTAATGAAGTTGTAATCATATATATAGTTATAAAAAGTCAAGGCCGTGTCAGGATCCCAACACAGGACCAGAGAATCAAGTAGAAAGATATCAATGAAAAAACTTCGAATCGTTAAATTCTATCAAAAAAAATGCAAACACCTTTTTTAGGACTGAGACAGGAACTATGGGACCTTTTCCCAGAGTTTCAGTCGTCAATTGCTCCAGGCAATTCGTCCTTGTAGTAAACCATTAGGTAGCCGACGAAACCCTCCCCGTTGGGGTCCGCTTTGCCGCCGGCGTCGACTTCACCAGCGCCGAAATGAAAGGTATGGTAGTTCTTGAAGCCGAAGTACTCGTAAACAGACCTGGCATGCTCATTAATGGCCTCGAGAACGAGGGCGACGCCTTCTTCGTCTGCCTTGCGCTTGTAGGCGTCAAAAATGGCTCTGACAGAGCCTCTGACCTTAGGGTTCGTCAAGTCCTTGCCGACGATAAACAGGTAGTAGCAGTCTAGCCCTTTCAAGATTTCGTCTCTCTTGTCATGCAAAACTTCAAAGAAGATGTGGTTAAATACAGGGTCGTCAGTGAGATCCTGGTCGAAGTGGTGGCCAGGACCGGTCCAGACAGCCACGGCGTCGAAATCGTTGGCCTCAACAATTTCCCCGCCCTTGGCTGCGTATAGCAGGTTGAACTGGTGCATGATCTCATTGATCCGCGCCTTGGAGATCTCCTCGCTAGTGGAGATGTTCACGAACTTCTTCATCAAGTAGTCGTTGGCCTTTGAATCATTGAACGCCTTAGCTAGCGTGAGTGTGGCCCGCTCGATGTTGGTGACTTTATTTACAGGAACCACAGTTCTACAGTGCCCGTTATTCACCTTTACCACGGGTTTTGAATCCAAATCTACCAATGGAGAGGCAGGGGGCGAAATAGGACTTTGTTTCATCATATTTGTTGTTTTCAGGGAAATGTTTAACGAGGTACGTCTAAAATTTAGGGTTCGGAGTCTTGGCAACCGATCAATATTAGTTAGGGGCTCTACTTCAAGCCTAAGCAACCTCTATTTCCTGGTCTAATCGTGGATCTTCTTATATTCGTTCATTCATCGTGTCCGTCGCTCGAGGCCCTGGGATCCTTTTCTGTCGCTTAATTTTTTTACGCTTATCAATACGTTCCCATTGATAAGCGACATTAGAAGAGGACACGGAATGGAAACATCCGTAATCGGAGAGACAAGCGCGAGCGAAGAACTGCACTGAAGCGCAACGAAGGACGGATAAGCGATGTCCAGGCTTGTAACGTGACCATGCGAGACCATTATCTATGCACACATCTTCAAAAAGCTTCCGGAAAAGTAAGGTAGGGAGCGGCGTGAAACTAAATGCCGTAAAAGCTCTACCAAGTCCACGACAACCAAGCCCACTGAGGTGTACGTGCATAGTTCACGCTTCTTTCCTCGAGTCTAGATAATCACCTGACTGATGTTTTCACGAACAAACAAGAGGTTAATGTCGTCGCGGTCCCAGATAAGTTCCAGGAGGTTGTCGATCTTGAGCGCGCCATATGAGTGGATGGTTTCTGAGGTGCTTTTGAGATATTCCTTTATTACCAGGCGATCTTCCGGGTCGACTGTGAACGCGCCGATAATGAGTAAAGACCATAAAAGGATACACAGAAGTGGATTACCTTTCTCGATGTCGCGTAAACTTTGAATAGAGTATTTCACCACGCCTTGTATCTCCAAATTGCGCACGTCGAAGTCTTCATACCGGATGATTTTACTTAGAAGCAAGTAGCATGCCTTGCTGATGATTGAACCGCTAAGTAGGCCGGGGCGGTAAACTTCGTACTTCCGCTCATCGTTCCGCACTTCCTCGGGGAGTTGTGGCGGGGTGTAGTAGAGGCACTCTTGCAGTAGCCTCTGGGCCTCATCCGCCCAGTGTGGTGCTGTTAGTGGGAGCGGCATTCGGCTCAAGAATGAAACTTTTGCCAGCATTCCGAAGGCATCGACTGAAGGTCCCAGTACGGGGTTGTTCATCCACTCGACGTCACAGTCGTTGAATATTGGCGATTTTAGAAGTGTGGTCAGGTTTGCGAACATGTCACTGAAAGGATTTGGCAATTTTGACAGGTCCCGCGCAACCAGCAAGGACACCGTGTAATTGTACATAAAACTTTCGATAAGCATGCGATCAGTGGGCGTTGACCCACGCTCCTTGATAGTCTGGTACTTGCGTTTGATGATGTTGAAGGAGTGGGCCAAATTGTCCACGCACCTATCAACCATTGATATGCCCTCGCCGTTGTGGAGTTTGTTGGTCAAACACAGAAGTTGGAAACATGCAAAGGCCCATGTTTCGTCACCGCGTATTCGATCGGAGGCAAGCTCCTTCTGCAGTTTGGATTTACTGGATTGGTATAAGCGTTCTGCCAGCTGAGAGTATTTCTGTGGCTGACACCACGCAAGGAACGTTGCCCCGCAGCATAGAAACACATCTTTGACTATTGGGTGTTGCGTCAGCAATGGAACAAATGTCTCGGTGGTGGTTAGCTGGGGCAATGTTTGTTGCGGGCCCACCGCTGGTAGAAAGTAATACACGCATGTGTAGTATAACAAAAGATCCTGCTGTGTGAACTGGTATTGCGACATGAGTTTTGCAACGGACGTTCGCTTAGTTTGATTACTCGTAGAAGTCCAGTCCACGAACTTCTCCATTAGTTTACCGTAGAATTTCTCTGTCTGTTCTTCATCCAAGCCGTACGCGTTCAGATCGTCTTCTATGTGGGCAGTGCTCATGATTGAAGCGGCAGCCGCGAGATCACCATCTGGCAGAGGCGATACACACACTGGGGATATTATAGAGAAATTTGGTGACACTATGGGCTCGGTGAAGTTCATGTCGAACAGCTTTTCCCAGAAGAAGCCTGTTTGAGGAGTGCCAGGGATGTTGCCGGGAGAGTCGAGGAAAGAGGCCCATTCCTCGCGGTCCAGCCGTGTGGCCACTAACGCATTTGATTGGTCCTGGGGAGTCGCTGGTGGCATTGCGACAGGCTGGGCAGTTTCCGACTCTTCGGTGTGGCTCTCGGTCTCGCTGGCTTCAAGGTCCTCTTCGTCCTCGCCGCTCGACTGGCTATTGAATAACTGAGAAGCATCGTTCATCGGCAAGTCGGTACTGTGCAACACTAAAGCCTTGCTTGCGTGGTCAATTGCATAGTTGACGAAACGCTGCGCCTGCGATCGCGAGCCGCGCCGAGAATTCGACCCGTCTACGGTCTGGGGGCTTGTGATAGGTACGAGGAGGGACGACTCGTCGTAGAGATCAACCTCGCGCTTCATTTTCTCGCGCATCTCTTTGGTTAGGCGGCCCTGGCCCTTACGGGGCCAGATGCATTTGAGTACATGCTTGGTGCAAGTGCCGCATTTCGGGTGAACCTCGTCGCATTTCTTGCGTCTTAGGCGGCAGGTGAAGCAGCCCGCTCGAGACCGGTTGCGCTTGGGCCGCAGGGAGGGCCCTGGGTCTTGCTTGGTAGGACTGTCTGGGGATTTGGTGGCGGTCGTAGTAGTCATTCCTGGAGTTAACCATCAACTGTTCCACTTGGGACGGGAGCCGCGGGAGCTGGTGATCGCGTACCAGGAAAGCCGTGTGTGTTTGAAAGCGTCAAGCAGGCCTCGTAAGGCGTATTGCCGCGTCGTTGAAGACCTGAAGCTTCGTGCTACGGGCTCCACAAGATCATAGGATCTTATCGCACTGCGATAAGGACCTAGGGCGATTTCGGTAACACGTGCATCTCCGCCGAAGTCACGGGGTCGGTCATATGCGGCCCCATGGTCACGTGCGCAAGGCGTGACCGAGCCCTGCCGGCAGATTCTATCGCTGTGCACTATAATGCACGACTTGCTTCATGGCTATTTCCAGTAGTGGCATAGGGTGTGATAGCCTGCCAAGTATCTGTCCTAATTAATAGTCAGTTCTAGACGATAGCTGCTGCCTCTGAAACGATAGTCTCAGTCACACGACATACACTTCCACCTCGTTCTCATTAAACTAAAAGGAGAATCCATCGAGCAAACCATAAAATTCACTCATGCATTAGACCACCGTTTCGCCGCATTAAGTAGAGCCTGATAAGTACAAATAACGTAGCGTCCACCGCCCCGGCAACCTGGGCCAGGCCCAGGCCCAGCCCCATCGACTAGCCAAATGTAGTTACAGTCACGTGTGTGCTTATATAATCGTCATCCCCATGAACGAAACACTGCTTAGTAACATCGCATATGTATCACATAGCAACGAACCAACCTTCACTTGAAGATATGCACGTGACCCGATCTATTATGGCAGTGGTGATGGGTATCGTGTTGTACGTTGAGAGCAGCCCGCGCCGCGGACGCCGCCTGGCCTCACCGACCGTGTTTTGATTTCGAGAGTTCAAAAAAAATGTTCAGTTTTGTGCCTAGAAGTGTCAACACTCTCCAAAACAACACCGGCATTAGAATTGAGGTTCCCGCGTGCCGAACCCAGTTCCCATTCCGCCCACCATGCAATATTCGCGCTTCGCCAGCGAGGAGAACCGAGTCTTCGACCACGCCGCGCACGCGCGGTTCAGCAACGATGAGAACGCAGTTCCGCAGGGGCTTGCAGGCCTCGCAGGCTCGAAGTTAGCGCTCGGGGCATCCGAGCCTACGCAGGCGTCGGGACGTCGTGTCGCGCTGAGCGATGTGACCAGCCAAGCCAACAAGCAAGCGTATGGGAAGCCCGGTGCGCTCGCTCTCGCCCACTCCCGGCACACTTCGGAAAACCACAACGGGCCTGCGGCAGCGCAGCTTGACCGCACAGTCGCAGAGCCGGTGAGCCCGCCTATGGAGCCGCAGTCGCCTGAGAAGCTGTACTCGGACGACACCCTTCAGGGCGTGGATCACGTTGGCGAAGACCTCAACGACGACTCGTCGTCGGTGTCATCTGACAGCGAGCCGCTGCTCCTAGTGTCGACCGAGGATTCCGTGCGTGCTGTCCAGCTCGCGAACCAGGAGTTCTACTCGGAGTCCCCGGACCCCCTGGACGAAGACACTTACGACCTCGTCATGGTGGTTGAGTACACCCACGAGGTGTTCCAATATCTCCACGAGCTCGAGGAGAAGTACAGGCCTCACCCTCGTTATATGCATTTCCAGCCGGAACTCAAATGGTCCTACCGTTCCACGCTGATAGACTGGATAGTCCAGGTACACGCCCGCTTTCAGCTCCTGCCTGAGACTCTATATCTGACTGTCAACATCATCGACAGATTCCTGTCTCGGAAAACGGTCACTTTGAATAGGTTCCAACTGGTTGGGGCCGCTGCCCTGTTTTTGGCAGCCAAATTTGAAGAGATCAACTGCCCGACTTTAAAAGAGATTCTTTACATGCTCGACAACTCCTACACCAAAGACGAACTTTTGAGAGCCGAAAGATACATGATAAACACTTTAGAATTTGAACTAGGCTGGCCTGGTCCCATGTCCTTCTTGCGCAGGGTTAGTAAAGCCGACGACTACGAGTACGATATAAGAACTTTGGCGAAATATTTACTAGAGACTACAATTATGGATTGTCGCTTGGTCTCCGCGCAGCCCAGCTGGCTAGCTGCAGGTGCATACTACTTGAGCAGAGTAATCCTGGGCTTTAACGATTGGACCAAACAACACATTTACTGCTCGAGTTACACCGCTGAGCAACTTTTTCCACTGGCCACCGTAATCTTGGAGAATTGCAGGCACGCATCCAAGCGTCATCAAGCCATCTTTGAAAAGTACTCTGAGCGCCGTCACCGCCGCTCTTCTCAGGTTGTGGCGAGGTGGATTGCAATGGCCGAAGAGCGAATCTCATGATAACGGAACTAGGTGTGACATTCTTTAACGACCAGCACGAGGGGGGGGGGGGGCAATTCCCTACTAATAAGCATTATCATACAAACGCATGATCTTACTGGGATTTTGATTTAATACATAATTATATCAGAATATCTGGAGTGTATAACTAACAACAGCACTTTCATTTCGAGATTTTTTTTTTTGCCCATGTAAAGCCCAAGCTAGTTATAGATGAAGTACATACAAATACACTTGATAAAGCACTAGCTCTTGAACTTTACAGACTTGGTTAAGTTCTTCTTAATACCAGTCTTTTCACCCTCGTAAACGCCAGATAGACCACCAGAGTAAACAGCGCGAACAGACTTGAGCTTTTTCTTGGCTTGATCGTACTTCTTTCTCTTTTTGACACGCGAGTTCTGGTTTTCCTTCTTTCTCCTAGGTGTTAAGCCCTTGTTCTTCATGATCTGGTAGCCAATGGCACGCTTTCCGTTTTCGCCAGCCTCACCAGCCAATTCTGCAAGCTTGCCCTCTCTGTTGGCCAGAACGGCATCCTTATGGGCCTGTTTACGTGCTTCTTTCTTGTTAAGCCCAGATTGCTGAATTACATTGTAATAATCATTCGATGAACCGGTATTAACTGTCTTTGCAACCTTCTCGTCTTCTGAGTCATAATCTTGAGCATTCAACTCTGTACCATCTGGACCACTTTGACCACGCTTACGAGCTTCCTCAAGAAGCCTTTGCTGCCTTTCATATAGCCTTTCTTTGTATGGAATGTCATCGTCGCCTTTGAACTTGTCACCTTTTTTGGTTGCTTGTTGATCGATTTTGGAAGTGTAGAATCGCAGGGTCTTTTTGCGGGCCCTCTTTTCCTGTGCGTCCACATCTGCGACCTCAGACTCCACGTAGTCGTCGACCTCTGCAGTAGGAAGTTTATTCGAAGCGCCTGAGTTAACACGCGGCTTGTTAATATCTATGTCGAGATCATCACTGTGATACTCTAACTCTTGGTCACTGTCAGCAGCGTCGGCAGACTGCGCGTCTGACTCATGTGCGATTTCGTCTTCGAGCAGGTCGTCTTCCATGTTTTCAACATCTGATGCAATTTCTTCGGAGTCCTGTTCCTCTTCAACTGGCGCCTCTTCAGGGATTTCTTGAGCCTGCCTCCATAGTTCTTTACAAAGAAGGATATTTTCCATAATAGGATGCTCTTTCATGCTCTTGAAGTCATCATTAGTTTGAATTTCATGCAATAAGATAGTAAAATATGAAGAGATGGCACCTAAGTAGGAAGAGAGGGCTGTTATCTTGATAGAAATGCTTTCAGAGCTCTGTTGTTGTGCTTTTAGCTCGTCGAGTTGAGGAGCTAGCAGAGCTAATTCCTTAGACAGAGGAAAGAACTCGGGGCACCACACTTTGAGCAGTTTTTCTTTACCTTCAGCGCTCATCTTGAGTATGTCACGCGCACGTACTTGTGTCTGTGGTTGATTGGTAGCCTCTTGAAATTGACCTAGACTGAAATCTTTCGCACTTTTAGCCCAGTCCTCCTCAACCTCTTCGTCTAGGTAGTCGTTCATGTCCAGATCTTCTAGATGCTTCTTTTGTTGACGCAGAGCTTCCCTCTCAATTTCTTTTGCTGCTTCCTCGTCATCCAAATCATCGGCTCCATAGTACTCGTTCTTGGTACTGCCCCAGGCACTTTCGTTGTCTAGCATAGTTGCACCTTCATTCTCTGCTTCCCTCGCGTCGCCTAAGTCAAGTTTGCGGCCAAAGACTTGTCTGTAGGCCTTCTCGCCGTCTAATGGTTCATCCTCTTCTTGGGAACCCTCGTCTTGGTCGTCTTCCGAGCTTTCGTCATCCACGTTCATGACACCCTCTTCATTTTCATCAGACATAAGGCCGTCAGAGTCTCCGCTCTCTGGATATTCGCTCATACCAGCCTTATCTAGCATTACCTTCTCACGCTTTTGAGCAAAATCATCCACCTCATTTAGCCCATAAGAATCCTCATGACCGCCTTTCGCGGCTTGTCTCACGTTTTTTCTTCTGGCCATAGTTCACTTTATAGAAGCCTTGCGATATTTCTCGAGCTCTATTCAGTACAGAGTAAGTGCTTGGTTATTTCTTGAAGATGCGCGATGAGCTGTGAAGCTGAGCTTACTTTTCCTACTTGAAAAAATATTTTTCCAATTTTTCCAAGTCAACAAAAAAGAGCTATGGCGATGAGTTGTGAGAAATCGACAAAGTAAAGCTCAGAAACCAAGACCAAACGGTTAGGCCTTCAATTCTGGAATTATGAGTGGCACCGGGCGCTTACCTACACTGAATCAGGGCAATGCAAAGCCAAGCTTAAAATTCAAACCCAAGGCACTAGCTAGAAGATCAAAAGAAGAACGAGAGGCGTCTGTCCCAAAAGCAGCACCAGAAGAGGTCAAGAAGCCCTTCAATAACAAGAAAAAGTACAGCAAAAGAGAGAATGGCCCTAATGGTCAAAGAAGAATCCCAAAGTATCTCCTAAACACACGAGTGGTGAACGCAGGTTTTGGTGCTGAGAATTTCACAGGCGGTGGTGGTGACATGAGAACAGGGTTCATCAAAACCGAGGGCTCCAACCATGATTATCTTCAAAAAGGGCTCAAGGCTGCGAACGAAGGCGACGATGGCCTCGACTCGGAAGGCGAAGGGGCAACAAAGATTAATATGGGTCGGGAATATAAGTCTAGCGAGCTTTATGCCTCTGAAGAGGAAGAAGAAGACGGGTCAAGCCCTGCTGATATAGACGAAGATGCACTGCAATCAAAACGGTTGGCACGCTTCTTCCCAGTTAGGGCTATGCGTGTGAAACATGACGAGATTGACCTGGTGAAAAAAGAGATCCAAGACACTATGTCGGACCCCACGACGAGGGATCCTACACCGGGACTACCGAAATTAGAGGACCCTCAAGATGGTGGCCAGGGCTTGCAAGAAGTCCTGAACAACCGAAGCCTCGAGCTACAGGACAAACTCAATGATTTGAGACTACAGAACGAGTTTGCATCAGTTGACTCCGAAGAAGCCATGCAGGAGGTCAGCTTGCTCAACCAAGATTACAGACATATACAAAAAAAGATTATCAAAATCAACAACCAGCCAGGAAAGTTCATGTTCTTTCAGCTGCCTTCAGTTTTGCCTGAGTTTGAGGAACCAAAGCCACCAGCACCTAGTGCCGTAGAACAGCCTACAGTGAAGCCCGAAAACGAAGACACAGAAAAGGCGGAGGAGCCTGCTAAAGAGACCCAAGAATCTCCCAAAAAGCCTGAAGAACCAGCCAAAAAGCCCGAACCCGAAACAATCCAAGAACCAAAGCCCCTGGCCGGACGCATCGGCGCTCTACGGATTCACAAGTCCGGCAGACTTTCAGTAAAAATTGGTAACGTTGAGATGGATGTCAGTAGAGGAGCTGAAAATACCTTTTTACAAGAGGTGGTCGCACTGGATGAACGAGAAGAAGAGAGGACCGTTGAGCTTCTTGGTCAAATCGTGGGTAAAGCTGTTGTGACGCCCAAATTTTGACCAATCATATACTAGCATCGATGTAATATAGAACCCAACACCGCACTTTCATGTTTTTTGTCCCGAAGAAGCTCCGGTATACTTCTGACGCCTGGAATATATTTTCCCAAGATTGCATGCCCATGTGGATCATCGAAAACGGAGAGAACAATGTGAAGGTACAAATAAACTACCCTTGAAATTCACAGGGTTCGCTGTCAGCATCGGAGCTTGATCTAATTAATTGTAGCTCAATCGAAGTTCAAACTACCAATTATAAAGCCATAGATGGATGGCAGTAGTCCTAAGTATCATGAGCGAGAAAGGAATACATTCTTATCACGCGTTTTCGGTCCACATTCTACTGAAGGGAATTCCATGGGGAACACCGAAATGACCCAGATACAAGCTAGCGAGCAATCTTTTGTTCAAAGTGGCGGCCTGAGACTGATAGAATCGGATCAAGGTAGCTCCTCAGACGATGATGCCTCTTTTGAACGTGAAGAGGATGACAGTAGGGTGCGCGCATTTCATGGAATCCAAAGCGTGGTTCTTGACGCCGATTCTGACGCAGGAAGCTCGAGTGGCGCCGGCTCTATCGCTTCAGTCCAAAAGTTTGGCCAAGGCGCAGATAGCGATAGTGGGTACCAAGAAAGACGACAAGGAGCCGAGGAGGAAAACAATGACGAGGATTCACCGCTATTTCGACAAAATTTAAAGTCCCTGGACTTCCGAAGCCCTTCCCCCGTACCGGCTGGACCGTCTGTAGGGTTTCGGCCAGAAGTCTCTGATAGGCGTGCTTTCAAAAGCAACTTTATCGACAAACATGCACAGTTTCTGAAGTTCGGCAAGAACGAAGCTGAGGCCGAGAGCTTTTTGTTTCGAAAGAACTCAGCATGGGATGAGGAAAACCAGAAACCTAAAACTCAAACAAATGTCCCTCGTATTTTCGGAAATTTCGCTGCCATTGGAAACACACCTGCGGCCAGGCTTCACACATTAAGTCCGAGGGAAAGGGCTCTCTGGAAATGGGCCAATGTTGAAAACCTTGATATTTTTTTGCAGGAAGTTTACAATTATTATTTGGGAAACGGATTTTATTGTATTTGCATAGAGAAAGCGCTCAATATAGCGACATTGGTCTTTGTGGTTTTTATATCTACATTTTTGGGATGTTGTATTAACTACTCGGAGCTTCCTCACAGCACCAAAATATCAGAGGTCTACGTCCAAAAGTGTTACACAAATCAGATATCAGGTACTACAAAAGTGCTTTTGTGGGGATTTTACATTTTCGTAGCGTTAAAAGTGGCGCAACTTTACTTTGATGTTCGAGCACTCCGGGATATTCATAACTTTTATTCCTTTCTTCTCAATATATCAGACAAGGAATTGCAGACCATTTCCTGGCAAAAAGTGATCAAACAAATTATGGTACTAAAAGATCAAAACGCTGTAACTGCCAATGTTGCAGAAGTAAAAGCAAAAAACCGTATTGATGCACATGATGTTGCGAACCGAATTATGAGGAGGGAAAACTATCTTATTGCCCTATTTAACAATGATATCTTGGATTTAACCTTACCAATTCCTCTATACCGAACAAGCACTTTGACAAAAACGCTGGAGTGGAATTTGAATCTTTGTATCATGGGATTTGCTTTTAATGAATCTGGTTACCTCAAACAGAGCTTTTTGAAGTCTTCGCAAAGAGCTTATCTAGAAGAAGAACTACGAAAAAGGTTCATGCTAGCAGGGTTTTTGAATATAATTCTGTCGCCATTTCTCGTTGCTTACTTCATTCTACTTTACTTCTTCAGGTACTTTAACGAATACAAAACGAGCCCAAGTGCACTAAGCTCGCGGCAATACACCCCGATCGCAGAATGGAAGTTCAGAGAGTACAACGAACTCTACCATCTTTTTCAAAAGCGGTTGGGCCTTAGTGTTGAAGTAGCAAACAACTACATCGACCAGTTTCCAAAGGAAAAGACAAACATTGTCATGAAATTTGTTGCATTCGTTTCTGGCTCCTTTGTCGCAATTTTAGCTCTTCTAACTGTTTTTGATCCAGAGAATTTCCTAAACTTCGAAATTACGAAAGATAGATCAGTTTTGTTTTACATCAGCGTGTTTGGTACAATTTGGGCCATTTGTAAAAACTCTGTTTCTGGGCAGTACAGAGTTTTTGATCCCGAAGAATCTCTTCGGGAGGTGGTAAGTTACTTGCACTACAAGCCAAGAGAATGGGAGGGAAAGTATCACACTGAAGATGTCAAACAAGACTTTTGCAAATTGTTCAATCTTAGAGTAATACTATTACTGCGGGAGTTGGCTAGTTTGGTGATGACGCCCTTCATTCTATGGTTTTCTTTACCAAAGTCGTCCGGCAAAATTGTGGATTTCATGAGAGAGGTTTCTGTTTATGTTGACGGTTTAGGATACGTTTGCAAATATGCTACGTTCGAAGTGCAAGGTCGGCATCATGGTGCGAGGAGGCGTCCATCCAGTACCACAAAGAAGCACTCGAAGTCCGATGCCCTTCAAGCGTATAATGAAAGCGAACACAGCTCCGCTTCAGATAGCGAAGATGATGACAAAAGCGTGAACAAAATGATGCGTTCATACATGTACTTCTTGGATAGCTATCAGAACAACGATAACGCAGTTGGGAAACATCAGTTGCCCAAGGGCGGTTCCAATGGAAAGGGGCCTGGCAATACAGAGTGGTTGAATACAAACTATTCTTGGAAAAGGCAATTTCAACCGGGAAAACGCCCTGAATTTTTTCAGGGCAACAATGGCGGCTACTCGTCTAGCATCCCAGAAGGCACGAAAGATCCTGTATCCAAACGGTCTTCCGATTTTAGGGCTGATTTACGTGGCACTGGAAAAGGACAGGCAAGGTACGATAGTTCCCTCGGAGAATCTTTTATAAATTCTGTCCCTCTTGGCGAATACAGACATCTTGACCGAGCTGAAGAAGCACCTGGCGGAAATGGCGTGCTTGGCCTTCTAAATCAATATTATAAAAAGTCAGATGTCGGTAGGTAATAAATGCATTATGGGATATTCTAAGATATAATAATTAAGTAAAAACCCGATCACCTGGCTTCAATGCAAGCATGGCTTAAGCCGCTCTCGATTGGAATCTTACTTCTTGCTATTACGTAGCTTTTTCTCTCTTTCGTACTTCCCTTTTTCCATTCCTTCCTCTGTGCTAATTTGGTTGAAAATGCGTGCCATTTTAGAGTGATAATCAGCGTAATCTTTCTTCTTTGTTTCGATCTGTTGTCTGGCCTCAAACCTTGTATCTTTGCGGATTTCTTTCATAGTAAACTTGCGCTCCTTCTTTAATTGAGCCTTCATCTTGTTTACTTCGTTTCTTGTTCTATCTGGGTCGTAGGACTTTTTGTCTGGATTGAAGTTCTCTTCATACTTTGGAACGTGTGAAGGAATGCTCATAGGACGATGGTTCTGCAGTGAAAGAGGGAAATGTTCATGAAACCTTTCGAACTTCTGAATTTTTTCCAAAATCATTTTTGGTTTCTCGAAATCCTGATAGACTTGCGAAAATGCGGCAAGTATTCTTTTGAAGGATAAAGTAAGCTCTTGAAAAGATGAAAGTTCCTTCCACACCAAAGAAATCGTCTCTTCCAGTGAATCTAAGATATTGCATAAAAGAGCAGACTTCTCTTGGTCGTTTGGAACATAATCCTGCGACATTGCCTGACGAAGGTTTAAATTGTGAGAGGTAATGGCAGTATGGTCCAGTTTTTGGGGGGCGTTAAGGTCTTCTGAATCTTCAATGATATACGCCAAGCCACTAGATGATTTTTCATTCGAGGTTAAAGGCAGCAACGTCACCAAAGACTTTTCAAAAAAGTAAACAAGCTCTGGCACGAGCCTTTTTCCCATTTGTTGGTAGCTCAAAGATATTCTTGCCAAGACAGCACAAAAGAAAATATTCTGGAAGCTGTTGAGCTTCGTTTGTTCCAAAAGTTCGCCTATCAAGACATTACAGGGTGTTACAACCAGATGGTAGTGGTCTGAAGTGGAAAAAATGTACCCCACAAGGGTAAAGAAGACGAGGTCTGCGACCGAGAGTCCATGTGATCTTTCGCTCTTGAATCTTTCTTGGATTTCACTGATAATTTCTCGGCAGGCTTCCGACAATGGTTCGTTGTACTTTTGGGCCATTGACCTGAGAATAGCAATCAAAGAATTTTGAACGCTGCTAAATAGGTCAAGGTCGGAGTGGCCGTATGACACTGAGAGCGCAAGTATGTGTCTCAAAAGGACCCCAGTAAAAACTCCCAGTTTCTCCTTGTTTCCCATAGCTAATCTTGGCTGGAACGTTCTAATTATTTCCTTCACTAAGTTAGGGTGCTCTTTTAACTCATAACTTTGTAGAAATTCTTTTAGCTCATCTTCAGTTTGAGGGCAGGGAATTACAGAGACAGCTTTACTCTTTCCGCCATTAGGCTTGTCATCGTCACCATCAGGAAGCACAACGTCCTCTAGCTCGCTACCATCAGTGTCATTTAAATCTTCTTCGTTCTCAGAATCGTCGCCTGCCCAAAAATCCTCACCCAGATCTTCCACGCCCTGATCTTCCTCCTCACCGAACATACCTCTCATTCTATCAAGTCGTGCTTGTTCCAGTTTTTGACGTTTTTCTTCGTTTTCTTTCTCGATTTCCTCTTCGGTCTTGGTTCGCTCAGCTGGCGCAGCTCTCCTGTCAAGACCGAGCTCCCGAACTTTCGTATCATACTCCTTATCAAGCTCCTTGCTTTTGTCCAGATCATTCTTTTTTGTTTTTGGTAGTTGGTTAAGCTCTGCCATAATGTCCTCAAATTCGTCATCGACATCCTGGATCTCATCTTCTAATTTTTCCTGGGCCTTTTGTCTTTCTTGTTTGTAGAATTTCGACTTCGCGATAACTTCTTTCATGACCTCTGCCTTAGTCTTCTTCCTTGCAGGTAGCTCATCATCCTCACCATCAAGCTGGCGCTCGATTCGCTTAGAAGAGCCTTTGTTTCCAGTTTCCTCATCTAAACCAAGATCGTCCTCCTGAAAGTCATCCTGAAACGAGAGTGATTTACCATAATGCGTGAGCTTCTCCCCGTATACGTCATCGTCCCCAGCATCTTCATCATCGTCTAAGTTAAACAGCGATCTTCTTGAAGAGGCTTGACTTTGCTTCTCCCTGGTAAAACGCTCAAGCATCTTTTCTTCCTCTGTCAGGCCCTTAAAGTTCTCACCAAATCTTCTATCAAGCAGTCCACCAAGTCTGTTTTTGCTCTTTCTCTTAGCTTCGTAGACCTGTTTTCTCTGCTCTTCCCCAATCTGTTTCGAAATCCCAGGTTTACCAACAGGCTGCACGGCTTTTTTCGCTTCCGCATTCCTTTTGTCGCGGTTCATCTTCACATCGAAAGGATTAAACTGCTCCCGGATTCTAGCAATAGCTTTAGTCCTCTCATCACGGTCGTATTCCTTAGCCTTCCGCTTCACTTTCTTGGAGCCTTTTACATTAGTTTGGCCCGTGAAGCCCTGCTCTTTCAAGGCGTTCTTAAGGTTCTTAAGCTGAGATCCGGCCATGTTACCTTGTGAGAAATTTCCCAGAGCGAAACGACCTTGTAACTGATAACGCTTAGTATAGAGAGTTGACGATTGAACCTAGCTCATCGCATCTCATCGCATCCAGAAAATTTTAACAGGTCATAATCACTTTTGACGTGGGTAGGTCTGTCAATTTTAGGTGGCAAAATCGTGGTGATTTTGAAAGTCTCTTGGAACACATGTAGCTAAGGTTCTCATCCAATTGCATCTCAATCAAACGCCCGGGTCCCTTTAGTCAACTATACAATGTCTAGAGACGCTCCCTTGAAAGCAGAAAAGGATTACACTGAAATTCTAAAGGAAGAACTTCCTAAGATTGAAGTTTTAGCTCAAAATGACACACAAGGTGCCTTGGAAAAGCTACTGGTGCTAGAGAAGAAAACTCGGCAGTCTTCTGACTTAGAGTCATCTAAAAAGGTTCTAGCGAGTATTGTTGAGCTCCTCATTAGCAAAAACCAATGGGACGAACTGGATGAGCAATTGATTGCGCTGTCCAAGAAACATGGACAACTGAAAATGTCAGTACAATTTATGGTTCAGAAGATCATGGAACACTTGGAACAGCTGCAGGACCTTAAAACGAAGGTCAAGGCAATTGAGACTATTAGAACGGTCACGGAGAACAAGATATTTGTTGAGGTCGAAAGAGCGCGCGTCACGCGAATCCTCACAGAAATTCGCAGATCAGAGGGAGATATCGACCAGGCAACCGAGCTGTTGTGCTCGTTGCAGGTCGAAACATTTGGATCGATGGACATGTACGAGAAGATTGGTTTCATTCTCGAACAAATGGAGCTAAGTATTCTCAGGGGCGACTACTCGCAAGCAACCGTTCTTTCACGGAAGGTTCTGAGAAAGACGTTCAAAAACGAAAAGTACGAGCCCCTGAAGCTGGACTACTTCAAACTCCTAATCAAAATTGGTCTCCACAAACGCGACTATCTCCAAGTTGCGCAGTACTACCAAGAAATATACAATACCGAGAGCATCAAAAAGGATGAGACCAAGTGGAAGCATGCGTTGACGCATGTCGTACTTTTCCTGGTATTGACCCCATACGACAATCTCCAGAACGACTTAATCCACAAAGTTCAACTGGATAACAATCTCAAGAAGTTGGAAAAGCCAGAGTCTTTGGTGGAATTGTTCACAACAGCCGAGCTAATGAGGTGGCCATTTGTGAAGGAATCTTATGAGTCGTTTTTGAACTCAGACGACGTCGCGTTTGGCAACAACAAGGCGCATTGGGAGGACCTACGGAAAAGGGTTATTGAACACAACTTAAGGGTTATTTCGAAATACTACACACGCATCAACTTGTCGAGACTCAATGAACTTCTAGACCTGACAGAAACAGAGACTGAAAGATTTATCAGTGATTTGGTCAATCAAGGTGTTATCTATGCCAAGATCAACAGACCAGCTAAAATTGTAAATTTTGGCAGACCCAAAAACTCGAGCTTACTTTTGAATGAGTGGTCGCAAAACGTTGACCAACTCTTGGAACATATTGAAACTATAGGTCATTTGATCACCAAAGAGGAAATCTTGCATGGGTTGAAGGGGAACTAGTCACTAGCAGAATGAAAGCAACTGTATGTAAACTACGTATTGCAAATACGAAAGAGTGACGCCAGTAGAACATCTCATTCGTTCTGTTGATTCCTTTTTTGACGTGCGCTTTCCACTAAACTATCCCAGCGTTCTTTTAGTTTCGCAATCTGCCCGGTTAGTTTTCGATTCTCCCTGACAAGCTGTTCTACTTTGTTGTCATATTCTTTGAATTTCTGCTGATCTATGAAGGCAAAGCTTTTGAAAAGCTGGGAAACTTCTTTGGATATGGAATTTTCTATCTCCGAAGCCGATACCCCAGATTTTGGATCTGTCTTTCCTCTAACGATGGCCAGAATGTTATTTTGAAATCCACTCAGTCTGTATGTCATCAGAGGCTCTTGGGAAGCAGTGTTGCTTATCTCAGTAGGAGAGCTCTGTGCGCTGAGCTTCCCAAGTACTTTGATTTCTTGTATCTTCCTATCGAGATCTTTCTTCAGTAAGGTCAATGCTTGCTCGACATCTCCAACGACCGCAACACTCTCGTGCTGGGTTTCAAGTTTGTCAATTGCTTCAACGCTTTTTCTGTAAGTTTCAATTGATTCACTGAACTTCCTATCACGAAGCTGCACCTCTGCACTTTCAATCAGTTTATAAACCTATATCATGTAAGAGAAACCCAGTTAATAGATGAACCAGCAACCGTTTGGCCTTGGAAACGCTTTCTTAAGCTCCCGATTTGCTTACTTCTGTCAAATCCACCATTGCGGTGAGGTTGTGTTTTTGTTGAGGCTGCGTAGTGATACTGTTGTTATCGCGATTTATTATATCTTGATTTCCGGGGAAGCTTATTTTTCAACCTGTTGAACTAGCTTGTATCAACTGACTTTATGAAAAGTACAAACTAAAAAAAAGTATCCTAACCTGTGTCATTCGCTTTCCCATGGAGTGTGGTTCGATATCACTTGATGATGTAGAACCCAGTGCCGCATATTCTCCCAGTATTTTTTGGGAGGAAATGGAACATTTGCTCAAAGTTCCCGATGTGACCGATGAAACCCAAGTCAACACTGCGCTGGTCAAATACATCAAGCATGGCTCCGACAGCTACCAAAAGTGTGTTAAAACAGAACAGGGCCTCTACCGGCTCGGTGTAACATTCACTGAATCAATGATGTTCCACAAAAATAAGACGTTTGTGGTGAGTAAATTGTTATCGTTGCTCAGTGTAGACCTTTTGGAGTGTAATCTCAAGTTTATCATAAGTTACATTATTTTGTGCGCTGCGAAAAGTGATCTTTCTGTGTTGGAGCTACTAGTGGAATTCCAAGGTTTTACGGTTGTTTACAACAACCTCTACAGCACCTTTGCGTACTTGAATCGCTATGGCGAAGATATCATGCCCAGTTCGAGTTCAGGGTCCAAATCTGATGCAGGAACAGAGATTGAGTCTGAAATCATTGAGAGCCTCAAGCAAGTTTCGACAATTTTAATGGACATTCTCTTCCAAATATTCAAATACTCGAAATGCGATATTGCCAATCTAAATATTGTGGACGACTTCTTCGTCTACTACCTCATGCGTACGATGAGATCAGAAACTACAGAAGATATATTCAACAATGCAAAGTTCAAGCTGTTGCTAGCACTGAATGAGCAATACATGATATTTTCGTACCAATACGAGTTGGAAAATCGCGTTTACAAATATTTGGTTGACAGCGCAGTTTCTAAAAGCTTCGTCGAGTTGCTACTTTTAAAGTTCAACAGGGTTACTGACAGGTCGCTCCAGATTATGCTTTGTAAGATCGTTTACCTCATTTTGACAATCGACGAAAGCTCTGCTAAAGACTTTTTCTATCTAAATGATCTTCATGTTTTAGTCGACGTCTTGATCAGGGAGCTTAACAACATTGCTGACGACGAAGAGCTTATTAGAAACACTATTTTGAGGGTACTCTTTCCTTTACTAAGAAACACGGAACTCGCTCAAACGCAGTATCGCAGATCAGACTTAATTGACATTTTAAAGCATCTGTCTTCCCTCGATAATGTATGTTCCTCAGGCGAGGCAAAAGCCGAGCACAGAACGACAGTAAGGCTAGCTCAAAAATGTTTGAAGCAAATTGAATGGTTACAGGCCCCAGTTGTCGATACTTCCGATAAGGCCGCACCGGTATATAGCGACGACTCCAGGGAAGCTAGTGTAAGTACAGGCTCGCTGTCGTCCCCCCACGATTTCCCGGAGAAGGGACCGCCCATATATGGTAACTATGATGCTTCATTATCGGCGGAGTCTATTACGAAGCGATTACAGCCTCCCCCTCCTCCACCAGCTAGAAAGCATCCGCATCGCCTTGGAAGTGGACAAAAAATAGCACAATTCAGGCCCAAATCCTGAAGCAGCATATGCATAATTAAGACCCAATTTAATAACAAATCATTACATGTATCAAATGATGTTGTCTCCATCGGCATCGAGCATGCCTCCATTTCCAACGATGTTCTCCTCTTCCATTAGCACGTCATCCATAAACGTTTCTTGTTCTGCAGCGTAGTACTCATTGATGCAAGATTGAACAACCTCACGAGATTCAATGAACTCCTCCACTCCATTTTGAAACATTTTCCCGTCTTGGTACATATGTAGGAAGGCACCTCTTTTAAACAGAACGTCAAAGCTTGAGCACGCCGTCTGTAGTAGGGCATTCACGGAAGTTGTGTTAGCCAACATCATTCCACTCACTTTATCGGAATCTGGCGTAATATTGTACGCGGACTTCTTGCCAATATTGACGTGAAGTGCACTTGATGACCAAGGTGGAAATTTTATACGCTGCTGTGATTTCAGAATGGCCCTTGTGATGTCCGCCTGGTCTGTTGGGCCTAGTATTGAGTTGTAAACACTGAGGTATACTGGCGTATCGTTGTTTCGCAGGACCATACTATTGCTCTTGTCAAAAAGGTCCAGAATCACGTCATAAGCAGAGCTCTTCTTAAAGTCTCTCACACCAGGGATGAAGTCGGATGTAAATGGTGTGAAGCTTGGAACAAGGAAATGCAAATCTGCTGTTGGTACCAGTGTAGAAAAAATGCTTGGTAGGGAATTGTACATGTAGCTTGGGAACCTCAGACTGTTTGTGATGGAAGACAATACGCTCGCGATTAGTTGGTTTGTCTGCTCATAGCTGGTATTGCGATCCCTGAAAACCCGTGTTGCAAGATTTAATAAAGCTTTGTTATCAAACACAACAGAAGCATCGCTATGTTCGATCAAGCGCCTCAATGTCAAAATGGTGTTGTAGGGTTGTATGACCACTTCAGATTCGCTGCTTGGAAACACAGAATAAGTTGTGATAATTTTTTTGTGGTATCTATCTGAAAGAGCTTCCAGTAAGTTGGATCCCAGTCCAGACCCAGTCCCTCCGGCCACAGAATGAAGGAGCTGGAAGCCTTCAAAACTCTCCGTTGCGTCAATCTCTTTGTCGATCATGTTTATAAATTCTTCCTGGTTCTCCAGTCCATAGTCATAACCTTTTGACCACGCATTTCCCGCTCCAAGTTCGTCCTTAGATACCCAGACGTTTCTCTCGTTGAACAGCCCTGGAAAGGAATTTTGAACATCAGCTATTGCACTTGGCTCGAGGTCGAAAAGCAGAGCACGTGGCGTGTATCTGTTACTGTCATTTTGCTTAAAAAATATTGTAGGGTCATCCTCTTCTACCTTGTCGGTCTCACTTGTGTTCAAGCTTTGTCCATCTTTGCAGATCCCATGTTCTTTTATCAATTGTGACCAAAATTGCTTGCCCACCTGGTTGCCACATTGTCCAATCTGAAGAGTTATTATCTCTCCTGTCATTAGAATACGATCAAGGGTCCCAGGAGGCGTCGATCAGAGAAGTTCTTCAAGATTCAACCCGAGCGGTTCGCGATATACATGATCTATTTAGTGTTTACAATAATTGAGATTCGCGAATCTCTTTATACGACATTGTTGCAATGCTCGCGACTCGCATTCATGGGCCAGCAAGGACTTATTCAAGCCCTCAAAAATGTCGTTGCTGCTTCTCACCACGGCGGGTGCTCAAAGTGATTCTAGAATTGATATGTTATATATAATATTGACGTACTGCGGCGCGTTTGCCGCTAAATTAGGATCCTTAGACCAGATGCGGGGGTCCCGATCTTGGAAATCAATGCAATAGCGTCAAGTTTGCCCTTCTCAGAAGCGTGATATTTTGCCCCGGTGAGAGGATCCGAAAGAGTTGGAGTACCGCTGTATATCGGGGTGAGGGTGGACGCACATATAGCAAATTCTGCGTGAGGGTCAAAGTCAACCTCAATAGCATCATGTGCCATCAGATCAGCACGGTCCTTGACCTTCTGCGCCTGATCGGCGCGAGGGCCTGTAGTCACTATCTTCAGGAACTCACTGGCAAAGTACGACGCCTGAATGAAGTTTTTGTGTTTGAAAGACTGAGACATCGCCACTTGGAAAGCCGTGCTCCTGTGAGGAGGAAGAAGTTTAGTTGTAGTGAAATAAGAAGCCAATTCCAAGTTGCGCTTCACCTGATCAGCAGGCAGAGCACGTCTGGTCAACTCAATGGTGATCCCCAAAACGTATTCGCGCGCTTTAGCGAGCGCTTTGCGAGCTGTGTTCTCATCCTCCTCATTGTTAGTAGCAAACAGAGTAACAATGTACACGACATCGCGGAAAATCTCGATTGCGGCCTCAAGTTTGTTTGCCTTGAAAAGCGAAAACCCCTCATTCATTTTACTGGTTACCACATCGATGCCAGCAACGAATGGCAGAAGCTTTCCGCGCTCTTCCTCTTCGGCAACTGCACGAATCACGCCTGTTATACTTGGCAATTCGGCAGGCGTTGCTGCCATATAAGTCCTGCAGCTTTCGTAAATTTCAAGGAAACGTGGTCTCAAAGGTTCGAAGTTTGCAACACCTGCCTGCTTGTTCAAAGCTTGAGCAGCAGCTTCAAACGCGCCAGATGCAATCAAGACATATGGCAACTTGCAGTTTTTGGTCCATTGGGTAACTTCGTTTTCGTCAACAATCTTCGTGGCACCTTCGTCAGCTAAGAAAGCTTCGGAGGCGTCTTCCTCTAATCCAAGGTCTTCTTCACCAATATCCCAGCCACCGTCGTCCTCCAGAATTTCCTCCTCGTCTGAGAAATCATTTGGTTCTGAAGCGATCACGCTTGTACCCTTCTCTGGCTCTTCTGCACCTGCAGCTTCTTCCAAGCTGAGACCCTCAACTTGACCTGATAGCGCCTTTTCGAAAAAGGAAGCACCGGGGCTCTCTAGTGGCCATTGAGTAATAGCCTCGGATACAACAGGGCTTTTACAAAGTCTCGATGAAGTTGAGTTCTTTGGCAATTTTACACTACCCTCATTGACCCCAGCTTTCTCGAGTATTTGTGCTGCAGCATTTTCGTCGTTGTTGGCTTTGGCAATTGCGTACGCTAATGGCAGAGCTCCTGATTGAGCGAAGACTGATCCTCTCTTTTCAGCGGAGTCACTGTAAAGGGTATTTAAAATCAGACTTGAGACGTCTCCTCTACGCT
Source organism: Lachancea quebecensis (assembly GCA_030557885.1). NCBI lineage: Eukaryota > Fungi > Ascomycota > Saccharomycetes > Saccharomycetales > Saccharomycetaceae > Lachancea > Lachancea quebecensis. Next base: position 430,897 of record JANIJM010000007.1, on the reverse strand, counting down.
CAGCAATGGACTCCATTCTCGACAATTTCGAGAGGTCACCAGTAATCAAGTAAAGGAAGGACAACTTGTCAAAAAGCTTTTGCGTCTGGTAGACCAGTTCGACCATTTCGATGTTTCCCTGTTGCAAGGCTGCTTTACCTAACTGCTCCCAGACCACACTGCTGTTGAGTTTGTTGGCCTCTTCCAATGCAATATTGAGATCGCCGTATTCTAAGGCGAGGTCGAACCTAGTTTGCGGCTCTTGCACAAATTGCAAAGCAATGTCAGGGAAGCCAGATTTTTGCAGATATGAAATGATGTTTTGCCCCACCAGGTTCGAGTTTTTGATTATACGTAAAACTTCGGGGAAATTTTTGTTCACCAGAGCCTTTTTGAAGCGGTACTCTGTTGGATCAATTGTGACAACTTCCACTTCACCTTCGCGGTTGAGGGCATAAACAAATTTACCGTGAACTTTGTTGATGTACAGAGTGTTCTCCAATGTCTTGATAATACCATTGTCTCCGTTCAAGAGGGTGTACTTTATGTGGTTCAATGTGGAATATATCAATACACCAGTCTCGTCCCAAGCCGCACTTTTTATCCTAATAGTTTCGTGCATGGAAGTCACAACCTCCAGGTTTTTAGTTACAATCGTGATTGTGTGCTTACTCATCAGAGCAATAAACTGGCCATCTAAGGACCAGCTAACATACTTCACATTTTTGGCAGGAACTTCAGCTAGCTTCCTGGCTTGCTGAACATCGAACAACGTCACAGTTTTAGCTTGCAACAGTAATACTGATCCAGGCCCTCCATATACAATGTCTTTGACGGCATCTTCCCCATCAATTTTGATGGACTTCGTGACTTTATTGTCTAAGCCACGTACTTCAAGCGAAGATGTAGAGCTGTTGTAGACCACAAATCTGTTCCGAGCGACAAAAGTGGCAAAGGAACCAGAGTCTTCGAGTACACCAGTAGGCTCGATAGCGCCGGTTGCCTGTTTTGGTAGTGGGCACAAAGCAAATTTGCTACCCTGGTTGTCGGAGCAGTTTACCAAAACAGAGTGCTGAGATGGATTGTAGGATAAGCTTCTGAAGGCGTTCCACGCATGTCCTATATTTTTAAGCGACACATAAGGGAGTGACACCACTTTTTTGTTGTAATCAAAAGTTTGGACTTGCTTCTCTTTGTTAACAAAAATAAGCTGGTTTTGGTTGATTGCACTGCAAGGTCTTTCGCGGTCCAGCTTGAAAACCATGATACCGGAATCATGGGCAGCACCAAAGAGGTTAATATTTGGGTGCGCCCTCACAAGCCAGAAACGGTCATTTTCTCTCTTGAACTGCTTTACAGGAGTTCTTTTGTCGAGATCCCACACACGGATGGTTTTATCCTCTCCGACCGAAATGATCAGGTTCTGGTGTGGATGGAAAATCACACTATCGACGTTGTTGGTGTGGCCTCTGCAAGTATCCACTTCCCAGGCTTTGGTAGAGCTCATCCTCCATAGCTTAACTTGACGATCATCACCACCAGAAACAATGAGTGGTAGGGTAGGGTGGAAACTGGCCCAGTTAACGCCCCTAGCGTGACCCTCCAGAATAAACTTCACAACACAGTCACCGAAACCGCCGTCTAGCAGGTTTTGTTGCGCCGCGATCTGATCCTCGAGGGTATAAGTGCTTGGAGCCGAGTGGCGCTTACGCAAGCCCGAAATGTCCCACACACGAACGGTCTCGTCAAGCGACGCGGAGACCACCAGGTCCTCAGTTGGATGGAAATCGGCGCACATCACGAAATGGTTGTGGCCTGTCAGGCACGCGATCTCCTTACGGTTTTGCCAATTCCAGATGCGGATAGTCTGATCGTCCGAGGCAGAAATAATCCATGGCAGCTCGCGGTGAAAGAAGACCGTACGCACATAATCCAGATGTCCGTTCAGTGTGAACAGGCACTTCTTAGTATCCAGGGACCACACCTTAATGGTGTAGTCATCACCCGCAGACACGAACAGAGGCTGCGTGGGGTGGAAGTCTATGCCACGCACGGGGCCCTCGTGGTCCTCGAACTTGTGTAGGAGTGTTCCCATTCTGTAGTCCCATAGCTGAATCGACGACGAGAACAACGCAACTAGTGCCCATGGCCTAGAGGGGTGAAACGCCAGGCCTTTTGCCCTCGTAGACTTGGACTCGAATTTCGTCAGCATCTTCATGTTGGCGGCTGGAAATTCTAACCGATGCAAATGCCTATGTCAATTGACCCAAAGCGCCCTTTTAATGCTCAGAGCCGTTGTTTGCACTCCAAAATCTCGCTTGGAATGTGCCGACCTTTTGATCCATCTACGTGGACACTGTTTGTTTTCCCCTTTTAAAAATTTTACACCTTGCAAATTATACCATACGAAAAGATATTCGAAATATCCTGCTAAACAGCGTAATCTAGCCCTTTTGGTCTATAGCGACAAGAAGTAAGTGAGTACTAATCTTCGGAAAACCCTTTGAGGATTAGGTACAGGCCTATAAGAAGCCGGGTGCCTTCGGTCTCGGAGTGGCGCGAGTGCGCGAAACCAGGAGTCTAAAACTCGCGCCAGGAGTTAACATTCATGATAATAGCCACGACCGCAACTTGAAGAAAAGGTTTTGTCTGTTCATCGCCAACCCAATATTCTCATGGCGACCTATTGTAAACTCAGAAGTTGTGTAGGTACCATACACAGATGTCTTCAATGACGCTGACGTTGGAACTGAGCTTGAAGACGCTGGCGCCAATGATGATTGCACCGATTTGGATGGATCAGACGATGCATTTAAAGCGTCCTGGCGGCTGTCGTGATTGTGCTGTGGGGTGGTCCGCACACACGTCTCATCGAAATTCGAACAGTCTGGGTCGTAGAAGTAAAAAAATACGCTATCTTCTGAGCGCGCTTGCAGTTTGGCGGGTTTGGCCCGAGTGAACGCATTTGCATAAGGTGTGATTGTGACCTGCTTTACTGCCAACTGGAACCGTCCGTCTTTTACAATGGCTGCAGCGTCGTCCCAGTCAATGAGCCCGCCTGCCCACATGATGGTGCCAGGGCTGTTGCTGGGAACTCCACCAGGCCATATGGCTACTTCTAGGCGCATTGGCGTCTGAGGGTACTTGTAGGTATTCAGGGCAGGATCGTACGTGTCTTCGCGGCGCAGGGTTCTGACGATAGCTCCGTCAATAAGCCAATGGATTCGATCCTCATTCCAGTCAAATTCGTAGGTGTGGAACTCGCTGCAGCTATCGGGCTGTATTCTAGCCTTGGTCATGCGTGTATGAACAAGCTCGCCTTGGTAATAGTAGTTGGATTGGGCGTGCTCAAGATCCCCGCCCAGGAATTCAAAGTCAACCTCATCCTTGACTGCTGACATCAAAACCATGGCGGAAACCACGCCTTTTCCCGCGGCCGCCTTCATTGTCACTGCAACTCTGCCGTACAGAAATGATTTTGCGGACGAGAGGAGGCTTCCGGTTGTCTCGGGAGGCATCGTCAGCATCAGCGCAGATTGTGGGCCCACGTCGAAATCCAGGAATCCACTATACGTGTAATCCGCACTGCTGAGCTCTGGCTCGGCTTTGAAATCAGAGTAATGTAGCATTTTGGCGCTCTTGAGGGCTTCCTGTATACGCTCTGCCTCTGAGCTCGACTCTTGGTGAGTATTGTATATCCCAAACCGGGTGTCGAGGGCCGGCGAAAACTGGCCTTCTGTTTCCCCCATTTCGTAGGAGTTTTCCCCCAGAGCTTGGAATGAGCTACTTGCAGATGGCACTAGTGCTGGTATCGCAAGGCAGCTCTGGGAGTTGAACGAAGATCTGGGGTCGCATCCGCCCACGCAAAGAGGACCGTTGCCGCACTGGCCGTACTGCGAGCAGCATGGCCACTCTTTGGGACAGCGTTTGTTGCTAGAACAAGCAATAGCAGGATCTGATTTGTACGCCTCAACCGAGCACCGTGCAACTTTGGCACCTAGTAGAAGAGAAACGATAAAAGTAAGAGCTACCATTGCCGCGAAATCTGCAAAAGATGTGGGTACTGTAGCTGAAGGAGACCGAGGACGTTAGTGAGAGGGCCTATTTTTAAGAGAATGGCGGAAAGCTGTGAGTCGCGACTCAAAACCGCCTGTTGCCAGTCAGCCCCGACGTCAGCGTTAAAAGGAAGTGACAGCGGGCAGAACACAAAAACACTGGCAATCACTGCCGCCAACCAATCTAGTAAATAGCCCAGCTGACATTTCGCTAGCACCGAACCCCTCTTGCGATCGAAAGGAGAATCGCGACACTTTTTCATTACATCTTCCTCTACTCAAAACACGCTTAAAATCAACATTCAAATACGCAGGCTCAGTTACCTTGCATTCTGATAGCAGCATCTAAACATCATCCTCTTGGATTTGCTCCCGCAATCTTCAAGCCCATCATGGACTCAGCTACGGGTTCCTTGTTACCTTACCTCTGCCAGAATGCGCATCTTAGCCAGTTGATCACTTTGTACTCCGGTGACACCAGAGCATAATAGCCCTAAAAGTAGCAAGGCAGTACAGGATGCGTTGAAATCCCACAATACTAAGCAGACTTCTAGGACTATTACCGTCGCTACATTCGTTAGCAAGAACGCGCCCGCACACTTGCCCGCGGGCAGAACTCTCTCTCTCAAGGGTCTTCGCGAGAACATTTCCCGTGCCATTATTTACAAAGACACTCACGAACCCAACAGTGCACTGCGCCATTAGCTGCGATATGCCTCGTAGGTGGTACAATGAAAATGCGAACTTTTATCGCATAAATGTTCTCATATTCGATCTAGGTGGATTAATCTCACAATTGGTAGTGAGAAAAAAATAATGTGCTCGAAGTAACATGCTCGAGCTAATATGCTCAGGTGCGGAGCGATGCGCAGAAAAGCGTAGAGGTATAAAACAGTTCACGTCTCTGTATTCAGAGGGACGTGTGTCGGGAAAGCAAGCCTTTGTGCCTTCAATTTCTAAACCCAAAGTTTCGCTGCATCCATGAGAGTGCAAAACCTGCGTTTGCTGGCGCTGGCATTGTTCAGCTTCGCCGTTACGTGCGTGCGAGGCCTGGAACTCATCGACTCATCTCTCGCATCTGCATGTATCTACTACGAAAAGACATTCGACTGGGGGTGCCATTCCCACGGGAACGGCGCGACAGCATACCGCTGCCGGTGCAGCAACGTGAACTGGCTCGGCACCATAACCAACTGTATTGCGAACAACACCAAGAGCCTGCGGCTCAGGAACCATGGGTTCCGGCACGTGGCGCAGAGGTGCCACGAGAAAGGTAATTTCAACTACACTCTGGCGGACATGCAGCGCTTCTACGCGAACGGTACAGGATACCTCAGAGATCCCGTCACGGCGGACCTTTCTAGCCCCGTCTACACGACGCTCCGCGTCAACCAGACTGAATTTGACTGGTACTACAAGAAAATGAAAGATCTGACCTTCTCTGTGCAGCGGAGTCAGTGGTTCGGCTGGGGCCTTGTGTTTTTCTGGGCAACTATCATTGCCGTCACCACGCTGTTCAATTTCAACGAAAAGTTCGTTGGGCTCAAGCTCACCGATAATTGGTTGGCCAGGTCGCTCATGATCCCTTCTCTCTTTGAAAATATGACGCAGAGATACCCGCGCTTGAGAGCTATCTCTCCAGGGCCTCATCCAAACCGCTTACAGGCTCTAGTTGTGACCGTATTTGTGATCCAAACTTTGATAACGGCGGGCGTGGGCTACGAAATAAAACTGCCCCATCCATATTTGACCACGAGGTGGTTCATGAACCTGGACATAGTTAGCTATAGGATGGATATGATGGCCATTTCGCTCTTTCCAGTAATCTACTTCTTCGGTATTCGCAATAATCCATTCATCCCACTCACAGGTATGTCATATACCACATTCTCTTACTTCCACAAATGGTGTGCCTATGTTTGCGTGATTATGGCATTTATCCACTCCATTATATGGACAGTGTATGCTAAGCACGATGGCGGTTACAAGATGTGGGCAATGGATTCTTACTGGCAGTACGGAATAGCTGCAATGACCTTGATGGCCCTTTTGGTCTTCCACAGTTTCAAAATGGTACGAGACAAAATTTATGAAGTGTTTCTGTTTTTCCATCAAATGATGAACATCTTTTTCATTATCTGCATGTACTTCCACTGCAACAAGTTGGGCTGGCTTGGATGGATTTGGTCCATGGCCGGCATTTTGTGTTTCGACAGGGCAGCCAGAATCGTGCGCATTGCTCTAAGCGGTGGACTTCAGAAATCTACTCTCACGGACTGCGGGAGCGGAGTTATCAAAATGACACTAAAGAACCCTAAGTTTCTTACCTATAGGCCCGGATCATATGCCTTCATCTACTTTATGAGTCTACAGGACCCCTGGTACTATCCATGGCAGTCACACCCTTTCACGGTGTTGAGTACTGCAAAGGGGAAGGGCATTCATGGAAATGAAATGGTTGCATACTTCAAGGCTCGGAAGGGTGTTACTGGGCACATGCTCTATAAGCTTCTCAGGAGTGGCGAGGAATCCATTGATATAAGAGTAATGGTTGAGGGCCCTTACGGTGACACCTTACCTCAGATCGCCAAGGTGAATAGAAGAATTGTTGGTGTTGCTGCCGGACTTGGTGTGACAGCCGTTTACGCTCAAATACTCCATCTTTTGGAGGCACAGGTGCCTGAAATGGGCTGCAAATTGTACTGGGCTGTCAATGATCTGAGTCATGTCTCGTGGTTTGAAGAAGAATTGAAGTGGCTTCTTTCCCAGAATTGCCAAATCACTATTCTATGCACAACACCAAAAGAACTCGAAGAGGCGGGTTCCTCAATTAACACAGACAGTAAGCTATTGGAAATTCTGGACGTCCGCAGCCTTTTCGCTAGACCCGATTTGAGGACGCTAGTCTCTGAAGAAGTCAAAGAAGCGTCAGATCAGTCTAAAGATTTAACTTTCATCAGTTGTGGTCCTTCTACGTTCAACATTGATTTCAGAGCGTCCGTATCGAACGCACTTCGTCAAAAACAGAGCATCAGCGTCGCTCTCAAAGAGGAGAGCTTCGTATGGTGATCTATGCATTTAATTATTATCTATTCACACTAATAATCAGTTATTTTGTTCTCCAGATTCATCATCACTAGAGTCCTCGGCATTTTGCATTTTCAGCAGTTCACCCCATTTCTCAGCTAGCTCTTGAATTGCTTTGGGGTTGGTTATAGCGTCTGCAACTTCTTTTGGGACTTGATTCTCGGAGTGCTCCTTGCTGGCAAACCGAGCAACGTTATTCTCTTGGACTAAGCGCAATTCATAATCGCTTTCAAGCTTGTACGGATCAATTGTTGCAAGCTCATTCCACGAAAAAAGGAGTGAATCAGTCTTCCTAGCAAAAGGGTTGAAATCTATTAGCCAAACCTTCTCAAAAGGCCGAGGAATATAGACGTCGCATACGAACGAAGAGTCAGGGAACTTCGGTAGCACTATATCCTCAATAAACTCATCTAAAAGATCTTTGAATGTCTCGGAGAGTGGATCTAAATAGTCATAATAGTTTAGATCTCGCTGGGAGACGCCTATTATCGCACTATCCTTGACAAACACTCGAAATTCCAAGGCAGGATTTAGGTCGAACCACTTGCGGAGCACAAGCTCATGCTGCAAATGTTCGTCTATTTCGGGAGTGCTGCTTCTGTCGAAGCATTCAGTAAGTGCTCGGTCCAAGTCATGTGTGATGTAATTGGAAGCCTTGAGTAACAGGTACACGTCATTGACCTCTGTGCATTTCAAAGTGTTGTTTGCGAGGATCCAAGTCGCGTCTTTGGGACTGGACCACGTCAACTTAGGAGTCAAAGGCCCCATCTCTCTAAATGTATCTTTCAGCTCCTTATGCAACTCGGGAAACAACTGCACCACGTCCTGCCCCTGTGGGTGTTCCCCATCTTCACTAGCTTCCCAGTCGCTGTACTCATTGTCCTCATTGTTTCCGATCTCCGCGTAGTACGAAGACTTCCCAAACTGGCTGTCATTGGGCAGCTTTATTCCATCTTGTTCGAGGTATTCCAGAAACCCATCTGGCAAAGGCCTGATGATTTTGGCTTGCGGCGTGTGGCCTGCAAACTTCGGATACCACTGGGAGAACGCACAGTTCCTGACCTGTTGAACTGATACCCGAACCTCGCTTAATTCTGCATATTCATTCGCCATAGATACTTCTGGCTCCTGTACGTTGGTAGCTCACCTTAAGTCATCGCATCTTGTCTAAGTAATCTTGGTTTTTCCAGATCATAAGCTCGTTCACGTGCTTATGGTCCCTTCTGACTTTGAACGAACAGAAATTACATCTCAAAGCTCAGAAACTTCATATTGAAAAATTTGCCACCTGGAAACCACTAAATAGAGCGCGAATCGACAAGTGCTTGATAATTGATTCGAGACCTTTCGCAAGCCAATTGAGCCCTCATAATGACTGGTAAAGCTTCAGTAAATTCCACGTTTAAGAACCGTGAAAAACCGCAAGAAGTGCGCAAAGCCAACATCATCGCGGCGCGCGCAGTTGCTGATGCGATCCGCACATCCTTAGGTCCTAAGGGTATGGACAAAATGATCAAGACATCCAGGGGTGAGGTTATTATCTCAAATGACGGACACACAATCCTCAAACAGATGGCCATCCTGCATCCTGTGGCGAAAATGCTTGTGGAAGTGTCCGCGGCGCAGGACACGGAGGCTGGTGATGGGACAACGTCCGTGGTTATCCTAACAGGCGCTCTTCTCGGCGCTGCAGAGAAACTTTTGAACAAGGGCGTACATCCAACAATTATTGCTGAGTCATTCCAGAGGGCCGCTAAACGTTCCGTTGAAATATTGCTGGACATGTCCCAAAAAATCTCCCTCAGCGACAAACAGGCTCTGACGCGTGCCGCAGCAACGTCTCTGAGCTCCAAGATTGTCTCCCAACATTCTTCTTTCCTGGCGCCCTTGGCAGTGGACTGCGTGTTGAGTATCATCGATGAAAACGCTACAAATGTGGACTTGAATGATATTCGTTTGATCAAGAAGGTCGGCGGAACTATTGACGATACTGAGATGGTAGATGGTGTAGTTCTCACACAGAATGTCGTGAAAACTGCTGGTGGCCCAACCAGGATCGAGAAAGCTAAAATAGGCTTAATTCAGTTCCAAATCTCACCTCCAAAACCAGACACAGAAAATAACATTGTGGTGAATGACTACAGGCAGATGGATAAGATCCTGAAAGAAGAGCGTGCTTATCTGCTGAACATATGTAAGAAAATCAAGAAGGCAAAGTGCAATGTGCTGCTGATTCAGAAGTCCATTCTTAGAGATGCGGTTAATGACCTCGCCTTGCACTTCTTGTCCAAACTAGGAATAATGGTGATAAAGGACGTGGAAAGAGACGAGATCGAGTTTTTGTCCAAAAGTCTCAACTGTAAGCCGATTTCCGATCCGGAGTTTTTTACCGAGGATCGTCTAGGTACTGCTGATCTCATTGAGGAGGTTGATAGTGATGGTTCCAAGATTGTCAAGATTACAGGCGTTAAATCGAACATTGCGCGACCAACCGTTTCTGTTATTGTTCGTGGTGCGAACAACGTTATTCTTGATGAAACAGAAAGGTCTTTGCATGATGCCCTTTGCGTTATCCGTTGTTTAGTTAAGGAAAGAGCCCTCATTGCTGGTGGCGGTGCTCCTGAGATCGAAGCATCTCGTACCTTGATGAAGGAGGCAAGAACCTTACAAGGTGTGGAGGCTTTTGTCTGGCAAGAGTTTGCCGCAGCTTTGGAGGTCATACCAACTACATTGGCCGAGAACGCTGGTCTTTATAGCATAAGGGTAGTTACGGATCTACGCACCCTGCATGAGAATGGAGAAAAGAACGCTGGTATTTCTATAAGAAGGTCAGCTACTACAAACACTTTTGATGAGCATGTGTTACAGCCTGTTTTAGTAAGTACAAGTGCCATCACATTAGCATCAGAGTGTGTGAAATCCATCTTAAGAATTGATGATATTACCTTCAGCCGGTGATACGCTGGAACAAGAACTCAATGCACAGGAAAATAATTGATTGTACATATTAACATCCTCATCGATATCCAAAAGGTTTTCTAGTGTCGACCATAGGAAGTACGAAGGTTCGTAGTGGGCTTGAGTAATTGAAAAGTTTAGAGAATCAAGCCCAGCTCTAACAACGAGCCTCGTGTTCATTTCTATTGAAGCGGTGGGCGCGACCATCAAAATATGGTATGGGACCGCGGTTGAGGCTAGAGATACTGTAGTGAGCTTTGACCCCACATTTTAGTATCGGCAACAGCCGATTCTGATTATTCATAAGTCGTCGTGTTTTAACGTGTTTATAAATGCTGAGAAATGTTGGAGGCTATCAAACTGATATTCCAAATTAAATAAAGCTTCTGTAGCATAATAAAGATATGTTTTATCTCTTTAATTCAGTGGCTATCGAAGCTAATCAGTTTTGAAGCAGCATCTCCTATGTACTTCACCCGCCAAATGGCAATCATCAAGGTAACGTCTTAAAATCAGTAGCATTAGGGCGTATTGACTTAGAGTTCATCGAAAAAGTCGCCCGGAGCTCCAGAATACTGGACAGCGTAATCAACTGCTACTAGAGCCTGTTCACCTCACCTTTTTGAGGTACTTCACGGCGTTTTTGCTGAACACATAAGACGCCCCGCTTAGAACAGTAGTGCAGCCAACCACATACCCTAGCCACCCAAAAGCTCTCTGGTATATGTTGGTTCGTTCTGGCTCATCCTCCTCATTCTCGCCGCGGGTCTGGAAAATCATTGTTGCAACGGCCCATCCAAGATATATCATTTGTAAAAACGTATTCCATTTGGATATCTTGGTCGGCCTTACTTCGGCACTAGGGTATCTAAATACATCCCAAAAGCACTTCCAAGTAGCCTTCCCATAGGTGTGCTGCAAAGAGGCGATCCTGTAGTAGATAGCGCTAAGAGCCAGTAGCACGTCTCTCCCAATGATAAGGCTTGCCAACGGTATCGGGATGACCTGCGGGCCTCCGGGGCAGGCCAGGGAGACTGTGGTTACGAGCATGAGAATTTTGTCGGCCATGGGGTCCAAGACGGTACCAGCAACAGATCTCATATTGTATTTCCTGGCAACATATCCATCGAGGAAATCAGTCAGGCATGAGTAAGAGAAGAGGCCCAACGCTGGTACAAGATTGTTGGTCATTATATAGTGCCCTATTAGGGGCGCCGCTGCTATTCTTGATATCGTCAGCATGTTCGGTATAGTATGGATAGAAGACAAGACGGAACGCATCTTCTGGGGGGCTGACGGGGTTGTCGAGTTGTACCGAATCGCGGTTGACCGGCATAGTATGGGCAATTTCTGTCCCGCAAAGATCCCTGGTCTCACGAGCATTTGTGAAATTTGTATTCAAAGTTTTGGAACCCAATTCGAACTTGCAAATGGCTAGCTGTCCTGCGCTTTCGAGGTACCGATGCTTGCGAGAGATTTGAAATTTTTGTTTTTGATTTGTCGGCTTTGACTTTTGTCAATATCAGAATAGCATAGTTAAACAATTTAATTTCCACCATTCTAAAAAGAACTAAAGTTGCAGGGTACTAGTTCTCTCGTAACGTGATAGGTCGCAGCCTTCGATACGGAGTAGCATCAAGAACTAGTAAACATATAGTCCATATCCACCGGACTCTTGAGGGGATAATTCGTACACAGAAGCAAAAGGTATACTATGAATGTTCTTGTATACAATGGCCCAGGAGCTTCCCCTGATTCTGTGAAGCACGCACTCAATACACTTCGTCGCTTGCTAGAACCTTTTTATGCAGTGTGTACCACCAACGCCAGGGTGCTCCAGACCGAACCGTGGGCGGGCAAGACTTCAGCAGTTGTTTTCCCAGGTGGTGCAGATCTTCCTTATACCAAAGAGTGCGCTTCGGTAATTTCACAACTGAAGAAATTTGTTTCTAAACAAGGCGGAACTTTCATAGGATTTTGTGCAGGTGGATACTTCGCAACTGACTGCGTTGAGTTCGCACAAGGCGATCCTCAGCTGGAAGTGGTGGGGAAAAGAGAGCTCAAGTTTTTCCCAGACGCCGGGCGAGGACCTGCCTTCCATGGGTTCAAATACAATAGCGAGGCTGGCGCCCGCGCTGCTTCCTTGCGGCTCCCAAATGGAGATGAGCTAAAGACTTACTACAATGGCGGCTGTGTGTTTGTGAATGCTGAGAAGTATGAAAATGTTGAGGTCTTGGCTCACTACAACGAAACGCTGGATGTCCCCTACTCTGAGGATCCGTCTGAGCTAGGTGCAGCGGTTGTGTTGTGTCAAATTGGCAAGGGTCGCGCGCTTCTTACGGGACCCCATCCAGAGTTTGTCCCAAAGCTGCTTCAAAAAACCAGTGATAATGAATACAACTCTTCGGTCGTCGAAGTTTTAATGGAGTATGAAAAGGGGCGACTAAATTTTATGAGAGACATCCTTACAAAGGCAGGGCTCCATTGCAACAATGATTTTGCCGACAGGGTCGCTCCTAATTTGACACCGCTGTTGGTTATGGCATCCAGTAACAATCGCCTTATTGAAGAACTAGAGAACAATCTAAGAAATAGTGACGGCACTTTTGAAGATGGCGCTGCTATTTTGAATGGAGAAACCGACTCTTTTCGTGTCTATAAAGGCTTTGATCAATACGAAGCTGCCAGATCTGACCTCGTAGGCAAGGAGCCTGATGAGGCCACTAAAAGCGTAATCATCAGCTCATCCAATGAACCTTGCGCTCCACGCGAGCTTACTCCAAACTTTGACACTGCCAAGTATTTCCGTTATCTGAGTCCTCAGAGCTCTGTGGGCTCTTTGCTCATGTATGGTGAGGTCATCACTTCCACAAGTTCCTTGTTAAACAACAACAAAAAGTTCTTATCATTATTTCCACGTAACTCCATGCTTCACATCGGCACCATTCAGGTATCTGGCCGTGGCCGCGGGGGTAACATATGGGTTAATCCAAAGGGCATATCAGCTTCTACTGCTTGTGTCAATCTGCCATTGGTGTCCCCAACAACTGGTCGCCCTGTTTCAATTGTCTTCGTTCAATATCTCGCAATGCTTGCTTATTGTAAAGCAATTTTGAGTTACGCTCCCGGGTTTGAGGACTTGCCAGTAAAAATCAAATGGCCAAACGATTTGTATGCCATGAAGCCCGAATACTACCACACCAAAAAGCTTCGCTTGACTGGAAGAGGCTTAACAGGAAGCAAAACGCCACTGACTGACGTCGAACCGGCATATGTTAAAATATCAGGGCTGCTGGTAAACACTAACTTTCTTAACAACTGTTACTCCCTCTTGCTTGGCTGTGGTCTTAATGTATCGCATGACGGTCCTACCACATCCCTCAATTCATGGGTCAGCATTTTGAACAAAGAACGAGAACAGGCCCACATGAATCCGCTTCCCCTTGTCGAAATTGAAAAGTTACAGGCTCTTTACATGAACAATTTGAATACTGTGCTAGATACATTTTTGAATAAGGGACCTGACTCTGTGCTGCCCGACTACTATGATCTTTGGTTACACAGCGACCAAATTGTCACTCTCACCGATCACCAAAATGTTCGGGCCAAAATTGTCGGCATCACAAAAGACTACGGTTTGCTGATTGCCAAAGAATTGGTTCCGGGTACTAATACACAATTCACAGGTAATGTATACCACTTGCAACCAGACGGTAACACATTTGACATTTTCAAAGGTCTCATTTCAAAGAAGGTTATTTGAAGCGGAATACGAGGCAGAGCGCATACCAAAGAGTAGTCATTTCAGAAACGTTAAAATATGTACATTTATAGATACCGCTGTAAGTGCAAAAAAAGGACTGTTATAGCAGGCAATTCTTTGCGCGCGTACTGCAATTTACGACGTAAAAAGCTTTCCCCTCTTGTGGGCCAGGTTGTTTTAGGCCCAAGAATACAGTAAAATAGTAGCAGAAAATGAGTTATTAATTGCTCAATTACTGCCCTCGCTGTTATCGCTCTCCTTCTTTGGAGAGCTTGGGGAGTACGAAGGAGAGCCAGGGCTATAGCTTGGAGAAGTTGGAGAGTATGATGGCGACGTAGGAGAATAGCTTGGGGACGTTGGGGAATAGGAGGGAGAGGTTGGGGAATAGGAGGGAGAGGTTGGAGAGTATGATGGTGAGGTTGGACTATAACTTGGCGACGTCGGAGAGTAGGAAGGAGAAGTAGGGCTGTAACTTGGCGACGTGGGAGAGTATGATGGGGACGTGGGGCTGTAACTTGGGGAAGTTGGGGAGTAGGATGGCGAAGTTGGTGAATAGGATGGTGAGGTGGGGCTGTAGCTAGGAGATGTTGGTGAGTAAGACGGTGAAGTTGGGCTGTAGCTAGGAGATGTTGGAGAGTATGATGGAGAGGTAGGGCTATAGCTTGGCGACGTTGGCGAGTATGATGGCGACGTTGGGCTGTAGCTTGGTGAGGTTGGCGAGTATGATGGGGAGGTTGGGCTATAGCTTGGAGATGTGGGTGAGTAAGCTGGGGAAGTTGGTGAGAAGCCAGGAGAGGCAACACCACCAAACCCGGGCGATGTTGGAGCATCACCGTATCCGCTGAAAGGAGAAGAGGCTCCGCCGTAGTCGGCACCTCCATACGCAGTGAAACCGCCTGACATGGCATCCGTAGAACCAGAATCAACCAAAGGCGAGAACATTAGTTCGTCCTTCACATCAATGTCTGCGTTTACCAAACCACTTTCGTTATTATAAGGAGTTCTGGCACCATCATGGCCGTCCGCAACTTCATCCATTTTCTGCTGTGGCATGAATTTAACTAGCGATTCTTCATCAATCATGACATCAAAAGCACCAGTACCAATAGGAGCCACTTGGCCTAACAGCACGTTCTCCGATACACCGCGGCAGTCGTCCAGCTCTGCTGCTGCGCCTGCCTCGAATAGAATCTCGACAGTTTCTTCAAAGGAGCACCTCATCAATGCACCAGTATCAGATCTGTTGAAACCGTGACGAGTAACGGACATTAGGAAACCCTGTGATGTCATAACGTCAACTAGCAAAGCCATATGACGGTAATTAACGTAAGAACCGTCCGATGCAATGACGTTGTAGACTTCTTTGTACAGCGCAGCGCGACCAGCCTCGATGCCCAGAACATTCATGATGTCGATAAATGAGTTTGTGTAGATACGCGAGGGGTCCACCCCGGAAACGCACATGACCTCAGCTAGATTAACACCATCAGTTTCCAAAACCCACTCCGGAACCTTGTGGTACTCACCGGTAGGACTTGGTACTTTGCGATCGTACTTCATCATAACGACTCTAGTGATATCCTCAACACCCCGTAACGTAATGCTCTCAAGCATAGTGTTCTCAATTCTTTTGAGCATATGATCTTCTTCCGCCTCTGCCTCCGCATCTAGTGTCTTGGGATCACGAACAACGCGACAACGAATGATCAACTTTTCTGCGTTATCTTCCGACCAAATCACAAACAAATCATTTTTGAAGGTTTCCTTGATTTTCTCGCCAACTTGTCCCATTGTCAGGTCTTTATCGTTCATTGCAGCACGGTCAAGTTCGAGACGTAGCAGCCAAGGGGATTGATAGTCGAGGGAATGTTCTGTTTCTTCATCCATCAACGAGAAGTGCAACTGGATGATTTCTTCATCTTCCTCAATGACTGTAGAGCGTGGATCAGGGTCGTAGTAAATCTCAGACGCAACAGTGATACTTTTCAAAGTTGTGTGCTCGATTGCAGATCTGATCAGCTTGGCCTTTTCCTGATCAGCGGCGTGATCTTTATCTAGGTAAACTGTTAAAGAAGGTGTTTTCATGTTCTTTGCCACATTCAAAATTTCTTTCAAACGAGGAACACCGGAAGTAACCTTCTTAGAGGCAACACCGGCAAAATGGAATGTGTTCAGTGTCATCTGCGTGGCTGGCTCACCAATTGACTGGGCAGCCAAAACACCCACCATTTCACCTGGGTGAACGATCGACCTCAAAAATTGAGACTCTACATTGTTCAAAACCCATTCAAAAGTTTGTTTGTTTAGCCTGTATTCCTGGATGACTCTACGAGTGGCGAGTCGGGAGCGTAGCAAACAGCAGAAAAGGGTAACCGCGTTTTGTTGAGCTTCTTGCAAAATCTTGCTCTTACCACGCAAAACAAGTAGTTTCTCTTGTAGCTCTTTGACACCATAAACCACATCACGGATGGTCAAATCTGTGGGTTTGGTCTGGTCAATTCTGAAAGTTTGTTGAGCGTTTTGAATGATACGCCTGATATTGACAGGCAAAGGCCAGTTTTGTTCTCCGTCCACGAAAATCTTTCTGAGGAATTCACGATCCTCGGCGAGCTGTTTGAATTCTTCGTCTAGTAAAGCCTGAAGCTTGAGATCACCAATAATTTCGGAACCCGATTCGAGCAGCGAAGGGTCTAAGGCATGTTTAGGGTTCAGTAAATCAATTCTGAATCTGCGTTCGAAAGCAGCATCCGAGGATGCAATAGTGTCGATAGTCTGCTTTTCAATGTGAGCCGCATCCATACCATCCTCACCATAAATGAACTGAATCACATTACCCAGCGAATTTCTTGTTGTTCCATCGTAGTGAACCATGATATCCTCTAAGGCCTTGACTAAACGACGTTGAATGTAACCTGTCTCTGCTGTTTTCACAGCAGTGTCGATTAAACCTTCACGACCACCCATGGCGTGGAAGAAGAATTCCTGCGGAGTGAGGCCTCTCAGATAGGAGTTCTCGACGAAACCTTTAGATTCTGGAGAATAATCATCTTTCGAAAAGTGGGGCAGGGTACGGTCCGCGAACCCAAAAGCGATACGCTTACCTTCAACTGACTGTTGACCAACGCACGCAGACATCTGAGCGATATTAATGAAAGAACCCTTTGAACCAGCACTCACCATTTGTTTGACGTTGTTCAAATCCTTTAGATTAACTTCAGCAGAACGCCCTGCTTTGTCTCTAGCTTCGTTAAGATATCTAACGACGCTATCTTCGAAAGACTCTCTTAAAGTCATACCGTGCTTAGCTGTCAGTAAGTTTGCCTGAGCCTCCTTTGTGACTTCTTCGACCTTCCTCTTCGCAACAATAATAGCTTCTGTAATTTCTCTCATGGATTTCTCATCAGCAATTGTATCTCCAATACCGATAGAAAACCCGTTGTGAAGCAGCCAGAAATTCACTACCTTTTGAAGATTACTGAAGAGTCTAGCACAGATTTTTGGACCTTTTTCTCTTGTGACAACATGAATCAAACCACCGCTTGAGGAGCCAACAGTTTTCTTGTCTACAACACCAAATATGATTTGACCATCAATAATCAGCATACCGTTATCTTTGGGTGAAAGCAGAGTAGTGCCCTCATCGAACCTTTGCAGATGGATACCACTTGGGATAGCAATTGAAAGTATCTGCTTACCAGACCATAGTGGTTTGGGTTTTAGGATTATTGGGGTTGGTATCACACCATCCCAGTCCGGAATCCAGTAGAGCATATTCAACACCTGGTCTAGCTCGATAAAAGTGTCTCTTAGCGTCATCTTTCTAACACCGCATAAGGTGTCCTGGACGATACCCATACATGGTTTGTTGGACTGCGCTGACACAATTTGCTGAGGAACAGCACAAAGTTGGGAAAGCTCAGCTCTAGTCTCCTCCGATTGTGGCACGTGCAAATTCATCTCGTCACCATCGAAATCCGCATTGTAAGGCGATGTTACAGATAAATTCAACCTGAAAGTAGAATATGGCATAACCTTAACCCTGTGCGCCATCATAGACATTTTGTGAAGCGATGGCTGACGGTTGAACAGCACTGGATCTTCATCAATAATGTGACGTTCCACCTTCCAACCATACTGAAGCTGGATATCACCAGCCCTTTTGCTGTAACGCAAATCAATTCGATCACCGTTATCGCGAATAATATATTTTGCACCAGGATGTTCATTAGGGCCATTGCGTACCAACTGTGTTAGCCTATCGATATTGTAAGGTGTAACAACTTCTGGGTAGGTAAGGGTTCTTGCAATAGACTTCGGAACACCAACTTGATCCAGATCTAAGTTAGGGTCACCAGAAATAACAGTACGCGCAGAGAAGTCTACACGCTTTCCCATAAGGTTACCCCTGATACGACCTTCCTTACCCTTTAAACGGGCTCTGATAGATTTGATTGGACGGCCAGACTTTTGCAGTGCCTGGGGTTGTCCTGCGATATCGTTGTCCATGTAAGTTGCAACATGAAATTGCAGCAAAGCTTCCGATTCTTGTATTACGTGCTGCGGAGACCCGTTAATTTCCAGTCTTTGAACATTGATGTTGGCTTTGAGAATATCACCCAGCTTATAGGTCAAATCATCCTCACCTCTTTGTGTTTCATTGAAGGAAATTGAGGGACGTACCGGTGGGGGTGGAACAGGGAGAACCGTAAGAATCATCCATTCCGGACGGGCGAAATCTTCATTGAAACCAAGCCTTACAGAATCTTCCGGAGAAATATGTTTAAAGACATTAAGAACTTCATCTGCTGAAATCACACGTCTTTCTGGCTGGTCTGCATCATCGGCACCCTTGTCCTTTTTCCATGTACCCACAAGCGAGAGTCCGTCTTTTCTTACACTTGGCTGAGTATTACCACAACCACCTCTGGACACATATTGAGCAGGGTCGTTATCGGAGGGCACCTCTGTCTCGCATACCATCTTGGCCTTACACAAAGACCAAACAGCGTTGAATCTCCTTTTGGAATCTTTAATTTTAATAGCCTGTCTCATAAGTTCGCTATGCTCATCTAGGAGTAATTTACCACAATGCATACAGACACACTCGCAAACCTTCTTAATTTTGGAAATGTAACCGATGTGGAACACAGGTTTGGCCAGTTCGATATGACCAAAGTGTCCTGGACAGTCATTCATACCTTCACCGCAAGTCTGACACTTAAAGGCGCGGTCTATAGAGCCAAGACGAGGGTCATTTAGACCTCCGACCTTGGCTCTCATTTGAGTCTCGTCCATGGTTTCAGGGAACTCAATTTTGGCTACACTGATAGCACGAACCTCCTCGGGCGAGAAAATACCAAATTGGACTTCCTTGACGGTTCGTAAGGGAGCACTGGAATAAGGAAATTCAACCATAATGTGTGATCAATTGGAATGTTGTGTGTAGATGTGTTTTCTGAGTTTTGGGCCAGTAAATATCAAGAATTGATGTACCGACTAGCTTGGCAGGTGAGCTTGCTAGCAAAATGTAGCCTTTTTTTATGTTTAGTTATTATTATCTCAACTGGCTTACTATTAGCTGCGCGTTGAGACCTGTGTATGAAACGGTAATTGTAGTTGACTTTCAAAAGTATTAGAATATCACTAGCGGTTGAGTGCCAATTTGCTGAACCTTAGTTCTGATGCTCTTACTCTCCAAAATAAGCAGTCAGATATCCGGTCTAATAATCCGCTATCGTTGAGGGATTGCACGTCTTTTCAGTTCCTGAGTGCTGCGATCGGAAGGGAATTTCAGTCCTTTGAACGTAAAAACTCTCCAGAGTTGGGCCCACAAACAAGTAATTATCTCGAAACCTGTCGATTCAATAAACCCTTTGAAAAACTCAAGTTAAAGAGTGATAAAGAGCCACTTGCCTGTTATTGAAATGCAAAAGGTGGAAAAAAAGAAGGATGCTCTGTAAAAGTGCTTACGGAGTCCCTAGCTCAGGCTTGAAATGTGCAATAGTCTCTCGCAAACCACTTCGAGTTCACGAAATTCAATTTCCTATATTATTCCATATGTTTTCGCCACCGAAAATTTTTCAAGTTCAAAATGATATGAATTATTTTAGGTAGGGTAACCATCCCGTGAGTTTTACACACTTTTAACCGCTGAGATATTACGTAAGTCCTCTGAAACTCAGGCCCTCTTCAAAGCTGACACCTCAAACAAAGAATAGGAGAATTCGCTATATCTCTAAGAAAACATTTTTGAAAGTGATTTCTTCTGTAGAGCTACTTGGTCTTTCTTCAGCTTCCTGGCATCGCTTATAGCCTTCAGTATAGCTGCGTCATTTTGTTGGTAAGTTGTGGCGAACTCAAGGTCAGTGATGGCCATTTCCGGGTCCTTGAGATGGTAGTAGGCAAGACCACGGCGGTACAGGGCTTTAGCCTTAGACTTATCGTCTGCGGCAGTGTCGTGGACAACTTCAGTGGTAGATGAAAGAGCTTTTTGGTAATCGCCAGTCTTGATGGCACAAAGAGCGATGTTTAGAAATATGGACACTCTTAGTTGGTCCACCTTGCTTATATCTTCAGCGGGCAGGTCTTGGGGAAAGTACTGCTTGAGCATGGAGCTCGACTTTTCGTACTTGGTCAGTGCAGGTTGGAACTTCTGAGCCTTGAAAAGCGAAGTTCCAATATCTTTTACGGCACACACCGCTTTTAGCACGCTTTCAAGGTTTTCAAGGTCAACCTTGTTGTCGTCTGCTAGTGAGTCCTCGTAGTTGTCACCAAATTCGTCTGTAGGCGTTTTCTCCGCATCCTCAGGAACTACGTAGTCTGCAGGCAGTACACCACAATCGTCAATTTTAACGTCAGAAACTGGTTTGTCGCCAGAGTCAGTGGCCTGGCTTTCGATTGACCGAGCGATCCTCTTACCCTGGATCACCTCACCAAACACAACGTGTTTGCCGTCCAGATGTGAGGTAGGCACGCACGTGATGAAAGCCTGGGAGCCATTGGTGTTGGGTCCAGCATTGGCCATAGACAGTAAGAAAGGCTTGTCATGCTTCATGGTAAAGTTTTCGTCCTCGAACTTCTCGCCGTAGATCGACTCGCCGCCTGTACCGTTGAAATTTGTGAAGTCGCCAAATTGGCACATAAATCCCTTGATGACTCTGTGGAAAATTGAGCCCTTGTAGCTCAATGGAATTTCGGGCTTCGACTTGCAGTTTCCTGACTTGCCTTCACACAGCTTTAAAAAGTTGTCTGCTGTTTTAGGCACCACGTCGTTGTAAAGTTCGAAAACCATACGGCCCTTGGGGATTCCGCCGATAGAGATATCAAAGAAGACCTTGGATCTAGGCATATTCTAAAAGATAATAGTACGCACTGGGAAGTTTTGTTGCTCGAAAACCAGGGATTTTTTGTTCAACAATGGTTCAAAAGTATTAGCTAGTCGAGCGTAGCTTAAATATTTTTTGGGCCGTTGGAGGGAGAAAGTGCTAGAAAACGCATGCCGAAAACCTATAGATGAGAAGTGTACAGCAAATCTTCAAGTATCTGGACTGGGGGATAGCCCACCGGCTTCTTCTGTACCCTCATCCTCTGTCTCGCTACTCATATCCCACACGTTGTCAGTAGTTGTGTCAATATCTAGTAGGTCACTCAACACGCTCACATATCTTTCATTGTTGTCTGCTACTTGGGCGCTAAGCCCTCGAACATGGCCGTTGTCCTCGATTATCTCACCCGTAGCTAAATTGAGTACGTCCCCCTGGTCCTCAAGTGACCCGTATTTCTCAATGAGATGCGCCCAAACACGCTTCATGTTCTCGTCGGCTTGTTTGTGTCGGCTCATCACCTGCTCATCAGTGAGTTTGGGAATCAAATGAGACTCCTTGGACATAATGTACACAATCTTGTCTAGAGAAGATGATTCTGAATTTCCTATTTTGAGCGGCTGAGCCGTTTCGCGTGGTTTAGCGTGCGAAAGTAGGGCACGCGGCGGAGTCGCCTGTTTGAGCTCTTCATTAGTGCTCTGCGTTGTAGAAGAAGTGGCTTTAGCACTTGGCTGGACGCTTGTCGAAGCATTCTCAGCCGCCAGAAGACCCTTTAGCGCGCCCTTTAGATTTTTTAGCACCTTCTTCTTGTCGCGCTTTTTGTTGACACCGCTCATGCTGTTGTTTATAGATCTATCGTCGATTTCTTCTGCTAATGTTGTAATGTATCTTCGAATCATTAAATACTTACACGATGGGTAAATCCCACGAAAAAAATCAAGTAGCTATTAAACCGCTATTTGTCAACTGTTGAAACACGTTCTCTGTTTCCTTTCTGCTCCCAGCACTGACGAAACAGCGCCATCTCCCCTAAACACTTCCTCCAATCGTTTGTGTCTGCATGACATAGTTGGAGGGCCATATTTTCAACATAACAGCCAGTATCATTTATCCTCTTATCCCAAGCATCTTCGTCATCATTACAAAGTTCTTTGTACTCCTCGAGAGCTTCCTTGTAGTATTTAGAGTCTTCCTTTTCAGCCATTACGAGTTTTGTATCGACCTGTCAGCGTCTCAGGGATGCAGAAGCTTTTTGAAATCTTCAAAAGAGCAAGATTGACGAACCGTGAGAAGAAGACGAGGTGCGCCTTTACAAAAGATGCTCTGTTTCCCTCTGGAAACTCCTTCAAGAGAGCCCAACAGGTGGGAGGGAAGGCAGTGTGTCAAGCATTCGATTTCTGCATCCTCACTTACATCTTTCTTGACTGGAGCTCCGAGAGGGAAATATGATTACGAAAGCAGCCCAGCACTCTATTCATGTGACTAAAAGATTTACGTGTCAGATCTCGATCATGTGATCACAAGCAAAAAAAACCAAGCGAAAAAACAACATTGGCGTACGTCCCCCTTTCACATACGCGACTTCGCTTCAAGCATAAAACAAAAAGAGGTTAGTCGAAGCATGGTAAAGCTTGCGGAGTATCCTCGAACCGCGACGTTTGCGTGGTCTTACGACCGGTCGCCTTTGCTGGCAACCGGCACAGCGTCAGGCACCATTGGCGCGGATTTCTCCAGTGAATCGACTTTGGAGATTTGGTCCCTGCTGTCGCCACATGAGGCGACTCCTCAAGCATCGATTACTGCGGATGCAAAGTTCAACGATCTAGACTGGTCGCATGATAACGCGATAATTGCAGGTGCGCTCGAAAACGGTGTTGTCGAGTTTTTTGCGCCAGAAGAACCACGTTCAGTTGCCAAGCTTGCGCAGCACACCACACCCGTAAAAACAGTGACCTTCAACGCCAGACAGCACAATGTGTTGTGTTCCGGTGGTAGCAAAGGTGAAATTTATATTTGGGATGCCAATAAGATCGAGACGCCCGGGTACGCACCCTTCGTACCAGGCACTGCCATGACCCCCATGGACGAGATTTACTCTCTCGCATGGAACCAAAATCAGGCGCATGTTTTTGCATCTGCGGGATCGTCAGGGTATGCCTCGATCTGGGACTTAAAAGCGAAAAAGGAGGTTATCCACCTAAGTTACACTTCCCCAATCACAGGACAGAAGAATCAACTCTCGATTGTTGAATGGCATCCAAACAATTCGACAAGAATTGCTACTGCTAGCGGCAATGACAGCGATCCTTCAATTCTGATCTGGGATCTCAGAAATGCCAACATTCCCATGCAAGTACTGTCGCAATCTCATACCAAAGGAGTTTTGTCGCTCGACTGGTGCAAGCAGGACGAAACCCTTCTTTTGTCAAGTGGACGTGATAACGTTTGCGTCCTATGGAACCCAGAGGAAGGCCAGAGCTTGACCCAGTACCCAACGCGCGGTAACTGGTGTTTCAAAACCAAATTTGCCCCTCAAGCTCCAGACCTTTTTGCTTCCGCATCCTTCGATAACAAGATTGAGGTGCAAACGCTTCAAAATGTTACATGCAGTCTGGACACGGACGCGACGGCCACCAAGCAGCGGGAATCGGAAACTGAGTTCTGGAACAACGTGTCGGCGCAAGATGCCAACGAGAAGCCAATTGTTAAGAAGCTGCAAGCGCCAGCGTGGTACGGAAACAAATCACCAGCCGCCCAATGGGCATTTGGTGGAAAGCTTGTTCAAATCACAAGCGATAAGAAGGGCGTTAAGATAAGCAAGCCGGCTATTCCTGGTGCCGAGAAGAATGTTTTACTGGACAAAGCTTTGGAATCTAAAGACTTCAACCCAATCATCAACAAACGACTTGTTCAGAGCATTGATGCCACCAATGAAGAAGACTGGAACTTGTTGGAGAAGCTGTCTTTAGATGGAAAAGATGCCTTCTTGAGTGAAGCTCTAGCGTTTGATGATGAAGAGGCTGATGAGGCTAACGAGAAAGATATGAAAGACGACGGTGGTGACTTTTTCAGCAGCTTGAATGAAAAGTACAACCCAGAAGGCTCTTTCCGTCTTGACACCTCTGATAAACAGAACGATCTCTTCAAAAGCCTTGTAAGGGGCGACAAGAAGAGCGCTGTTTCTAGTGCTTTGGAACAAGAACTTTTGCTCGAGTCTCTTCTGATTGCCTTGGATTCTGATGATCAAACTTTAAAACAAAAAGTTAAAAACGCGTATTTCACCAAGTATGGTAAAACATCATCTCTTGCGAGGGTGTTGCACTGTGTATCTGAGGGTGATGCTGATGATCTTGTCAACAATATTGAAGTTGACCAGTGGAAGTACGCTGTCAAGGCTATCAACTCGTACACCTCAGACCTCTCGAAGAAAAACGAGCTCTTTATTGCCTTGGGCGATAGGCTTTCCGAGGCTGGTAATAGGCAAGATGCATTGCTCCTTTACCTAAGTGCGCAATCTCTTGACAAGGTGGCCAGTATTTGGCTAAAGGAATTTGTGGGCTTGGAAAGCAAGCTCAAGTCGAAGAAAGAAACTGTATACGAGGCTCATCTGGAATGTCTCACCGAGTTTGTTGAAAGATTCACAGTCTTCATCAGTTTGATCAGCGATGAGCAGCACCAGAGCCTTGCCAATGAAGAGCTTATTGCAAAATTCCTGGAATTTGTTAATCTAACCTCCTCGAACGGGGACTTTGATTTGGCCCTCAAATTCCTTGAAATACTTCCCGGTGATAACGAAGATGTTATTACAGAAAAACAACGTGTCTTGATCGCTTCCAACAAACTTCCTTCTGCCACCACGAGGTCCCAAAAGCCTAGGTATGCCAGCGGCAATACCTTGAGCGGTAATGTCGCCGGTCTCGGCTTGACTAACGATCGTCCCGCAGGCAGTATTAAGATGCCCCCAGTTCAACCAATGCAGGCAATGAATCCTTCTGCGCCTTTTGTGCCTAGCACACCATTCAATCAGCAGACACCCTTGGGGTCACGCACTGCATCATTTGCGGCTCCTGCTCCTGAGTTGGTGAAATCAAATCCCTACGCACCTCCCTCCAATCAGGCTACAACAGCTAACAAGTACGCTCCACCACCCGTCACATCCCCTAGCAGCGCTCCACGTGCCGCTGGCGTGACTTCCTCAGTTCCTCTGACGAACAAGAGCGCTGGCGCTTATGCTCCCGCCATCGCACAACCTTCTGTTGCAGGTGCTATTCCGCCTAACCCTTATGCCCCAGGTTCTGGTGCTTATGGCAACTTCAGCGGCCAACCCGCTTATTCACAGCCGCTCAAGCCAGTTGCCAATGTAATTGGTGCTTCTGCTCCAGGAGCTAGTGGTATGTCCCCTCCCTTGGCACCTCCCGTTTCTAATGCTGCATCTGGTCAAACTCCACACTTAAATAAGAACGCAAATGATGGTTGGAACGACTTGCCTTTGAATGTTAAAGAGAAACCAACACGTGCGAAAGCTGTTTCTGTTGCCCCTGTTAGTGTGGCCCCATCGCCTGCTCTACCTGGTCCCCAGGTAAACTTTGGCTCTATTCCACCACCTCCTCTCTCCCGTGTGACATCCTCAGCCAACCTACAAACCCCAGTTCCTCAGCGTGTTCCATCTAAGACATATACCCCTCCAAACGGGAGTGCCTCTCCAGCGTCTGCTAACCCATACGCACCATCATTGGCCTCCGCGGCTGTCGCGGCGCCAAGCAATCCTTATGCTCCTCCCGTGGCCTCTACAGGCCAACCAGTTGCAAGCAATCCCTACGCTCCAGCAGCAGCCATGCCCTCAAATCCATACGCTTCACCACCACCAAATGGTGTACCACAACCGCCCCTAGGTAAGTCCTATGGCCCTGGCAGCGGCATCAATGGGCTGGGTGCTCCTCCTGCATCTCAAAAAGCACCAATCGGCCCTCCTCCGAAACATATGAAGAGGAGAGCTCATGCTTCCAACGACATTGACTCTGCTAATGCTATATTAGAATCTGTTCAAAAAAGATCAGAGGCTCCAACTCCACAAGCTGGCGACGCTCTCCCTGCGAACATCGCAAGAAACCAGCCATTGTCTGAAGTGACCTCATCTGGTACCACTCCAGCCCCACTAGCAACGGAGCACGAATCTACAGCCGGAATACCGGTCGAACAGCAGCCGATCGTTGATTTTTTGTCGTCTGAGCTCGACCGTGTGACCCCACTAATTCCTCAAGAATACACCAAGCAATTAAAAGATTGCAACAAGAGACTGCGCATTCTTTTTGGTCACCTAGAAAGGCAAGATTTACTGACGCAGCCTACAGTCGACAAGCTGCATTCCATTGTTGCACTAATGAAGGAACAGCGTTACGCTGAAGCCATGCAAGTTCACGTAGACATTGCCACCAATCACGCGCAAGAAGCTGGAAACTGGCTAACTGGTGTGAAGAGGCTAATTGGTATTGCTGAAGTCACTTCCACTTGAGAGAAACACTTCTGAGCTTCGAAAAGTTGTATATACTAGTGTAGATTTGAAAGCATTGTAAGCCCGTTCAAGAGCACGTGAAAATCGTTGTCATAAAGCAATGCTTGCCTACGGTCACGTGTTGGAGAGTGACCTAATTATGGCATGACTGACCGATTTAATAGATGGCTCACCATTGGCATTATCTAAAGTGAACGCGAGCAGGCGAGAAACGATTAAGACTATTGCGCAGGTAAGCAAAGCTTCTGACTTTCAAGAACCCTACGCACTAAAGAGTACTTGCTCGCAGCGCGTGAGCATCTTTGCGCTTGTTTTTCTGAAAGGTGAACGCCAAGAGCTAAAGAATCGACCTAGTAAATGAATGGTAAAGGGTGAGACACTAGAAAGTATGCATGACCACACCGGTGAGTTGGAAAAGAGGAGTGTGCTAGATAGGAATGTTCGGGAATTTAGCAGAAAACTCTCGTCACTGCGGTTCAAAAGAAGAATGAGTGACAAATCACCGCGAGAAATTAATATGGGGACAAGAATTGAAAATGAAGAGACTAATGATGATGGATCCGCTGGATCGCAGCTTAATTTTACTAACTTGGATTCCACGCTATTCCTGCAGCCGTCTCGTCCCCAGTCGAGCTTCATGTCGATACTAGTGGGCGTTTTCGTTGCTGTAGGTGGCTTTCTTTACGGCTATGACACCGGACTCATCAACAACATCACTGAGATGGACTACGTCAAAACACATTTTGCATCCAACAAGCAACAGTTCACAGCGAAAGAGATGTCCATTCTTGTGTCATTTTTGTCACTTGGCACATTCGTGGGCGCGCTGGCCGCACCTTTTATTTCGGACACATGGGGGCGCAAATCAACTATTATCATAAGCACTTTCTTGATTTTCATGGTGGGAAATTCTTTGCAAGTGGCCGCAAACGGGACCACACTGTTAGTAATAGGCCGAGTTTTCTCCGGAGTTGGGGTGGGGTTTATATCAGCAGTGGTTCCATTATACCAAAGTGAAGCAGCTCAAAAGTGGGTAAGAGGGGCTATAATCTCCACATACCAGTGGGCTATAACATGGGGTCTGCTGGTATCGAGCGCGGTTTCTCAAGGTACTCACAACCGTCCGGACGCTTCTTCTTACAGGATACCAATTGGGCTTCAATTTGTGTGGTCATGTATCCTTGGATTTGGAATGCTATTCTTGCCCGAGAGCCCTCGCTATTACGTCTTGAAGGATCAACTAGACCGCGCAGCTCAATCTTTAGCATTCTTGCGAGGAGTTCCTGAAGATGACTCGGGTCTTTTGGAAGAATTGGTCGAAATAAAGGCCAATTACGATTACGAAATGTCATTTGGAAGCTTTTCGTATTTAGACTGTTTCAAATCCAGCAAGAGTCGAACCAAACAGAAACTCAGAATGTTTACAGGAATTGCCATACAGGCATTTCAGCAGTTTTCGGGCATCAATTTCATATTCTACTACGGTGTCAATTTTTTCAGCAAGACTGGAATCGATGGCAGCTATCTGGTATCATTTATTACTTACGCAGTGAATGTGGGCTTTAATATTCCTGGGTTATTTCTGGTTGAGTATATGGGGAGAAGGAAAGTTTTAATATTTGGAGGTATACTCATGACCGCGGCAAACTTTGTGATCGCCATTGTTGGGTGCGTAGAAAAGTCTGTAATTGCTGACAAAATTGTGATTGCCTTTGTTTGCGTTTTCATTGCTTCTTTTTCTGCCACTTGGGGAGGCTGTGTCTGGGCGATATCAGCAGAATTATACCCACTAGGAGTAAGATCTAAGTGTACTGCCATATGTGCTGCGTCGAATTGGCTCGTGAATTTTATTTGCGCGTTGATTACGCCGTATCTGATTGACACTGGCAATCACACCTCTTCGCTGGGCACAAAGATTTTTTTCATTTGGGGAAGCCTGAATGCGGTAGGAGTCGTGATTGTTTATGTGACAGTTTATGAGACAAGGGGGTTGACTTTGGAAGAGATTGACTTACTTTACCGGCTGTCGCCCAGCAGTCAGGCATCCGACTCCTGGAATAATAAAATACGAAAATCGCCCGGTACTATCCAGCAGATCAGAAACAATGAATCGCGATTTGAATCGGAAGCCACCACTGTGGACATCCCTCGACAAAACCAGGCTCTCAATTTGGGCCGCGCGTCCCAGCCGAGTGCGTCAGACTCTAGTTACGAGGACCCTGCACCCTCAAAGAGGGCAGAAAGTCCCGTACACAATTACGTTGACCTCGGCAACGGTCTGGCGCTCACTACATACAATCGGGGCCCACCATCATTGCTCATGGATTCTTCCGATGACGGAGAATCACAAGCCGGCGCAGAGGGCGGGTCTTTCTCGCGCGAAGCGGATGAAAATTCCAGTAGTCTGAACGACTACATGATACAGTGGATGAATTGCCAAAGCCAACACAGCTACGGTTCAAGCGCCGAGAAAAAAGCACATTATTCGCGTACACAAGGACCAAGAACGTAAATAGCACACTAGAATAGTGCAAGGCTGCTATTCTTCAATTCAAAGACAATAATTATTTAGCTGGCGGTTGTCACATTATCACAAAAAACGATAACATCATTTGCTCAAACACGAATACCAAACCTTTACGACAAGATCCTGTTAGAGTCGAAGTCCGAAAAGTCAAAAGGGCAGCGCGAAGGTTGCCTTTCTCTAGTCATATCCCACTTTCCGCCTTACTAAAACATGAGCAAAATAAAGGAACGCGTTTTAAGGGCGCAGGATGAGGGATGTAAGAGAAGTCATCGAGACGAGCAGCGTGTCTCGGTGGTTACGAATACCACGAGAGAGTCAGGAAGGCCTAGGGTCGCCGATGTTAAAGGGGCTGTTGGTTCCGTTCTACTCAGTCCTTCAGACAGTGAAGCTGTGAGGAAGAAATTGGAGAGCCAAACGGGAGTTTGGGGTAAGAGTAGTGGTAAAATCGAGTACATTTTTTACAAGATACTGCTCTGTGTCTTTTACATGTTATACGCATGCGCACGTTATACACAGTACTACTACAACCGGGCCAAGATTCTGATATTGAACCTTGCGTACAGTCCGTCTAATACGCCGCAGTTGATCCGCCAGGATGTGCTGAAACTTCAAAAATTGCCCAAGCGCTTAGCTGCAATAGTTGAGAAGAAGCGTGAGGGCGACGTTGGCGGCGGCGTGAGTGGCGTGCTGAACGATGGCAGCGATCTTGTGGCCTGGACAATTTCGGCTGGCATCAAACACCTTACGCTGTATGACTTCGACGGCCACCTCAAGCGCAACGTCGACGATTTTCGCAACAGCGTGCACCACAAGTTGACCAAGTACTACGATCCAAGCAACGTTCCCAAGTTTGCTATACGGATCCCACAGTGGAATAAGGTGTACTTCAACGCCCCTGGTCAGGAAGCGGGCGACGTGGCCTCAAAAAAGGTTGCAATTGAAATTTCCCTACTCTCCAACCGCGATGGCCGTGAAACAATTATTGAACTCACCAGGACCATGGCAGATCTATGCGCGCAGAATGAAATGCAGCTTTCAGACATCACTATGAAGCTGATCGACTCAGAACTGACCCAGCTCGTAGGTCACGAGCCTGACCTCCTACTATACTTCGGCCCTAACCTCGACCTTCAAGGGTTTCCACCTTGGCACATCCGTCTCACTGAGTTTTACTGGGAGCAGGACAATGACCAGGTAAGCTATTCTGTTTTTATTAGAGGTTTGAAAAATTACGCCGCTTGCAAGATCAACGTGGGGAAATAAACCACCGCGGCGCTCACCGATTCGCAGGCCTCGTCCAAATTTAATGGCGTGGCCGATTTGCAGACTCCACTGCTCAAGTGTCGCGCCACATTGCTAGTAAAAGAGTTGAAAACACTCACCTGTTGAAAAAATTTGCATATTTCACAGCTCGCATTTCGCTTTAAAGCTTGCCACCCGAAGTTTCCTTTCTAGGCACTTACAGTTTGCATTCCTGATCTTCCGATCAACCTAATTAGCATGAAGACTTCTACTCAAATCCCAGTTTAAAGTTACGTAACTCATTAAACTCCCGTCTAGTTGCAATTACCCTGCCTGGATATCGATTTATCTTGAAATTCAGAAGTAAATAGGAGCGCGTTCGTAGTAGATAAAACATTCGGAGTAGCAAAGGTAAGCAAAGAAGCAAGGCTACGACAATTGAGTTACTACAACAAGGAGTATGTTTTTCGATTATTTATGAAACTAACGGGAAACTTGCATGAAGTTCTTCGTTTATCGTTTGCTTTCGGTCGCGACACTAGGAGGTGATTCACGACGCTGTAAGCATGCGATCAGTTCAAAAGACTAACCACCGCTCAGTAAAGCAACAATGGGTCTCTACATTTCAAAGCTCTTCAACAGTCTCGTGGGCTCCAAGGAGATGCGTATTTTAATGGTCGGTCTCGACGGTGCTGGTAAGACAACCGTGTTGTACAAGCTGAAGCTTGGTGAGGTTGTTACCACTATCCCCACTATCGGCTTCAACGTCGAGACTGTTGAATACAAGAACATCTCGTTCACCGTCTGGGATGTTGGTGGACAAGACAAGATCAGACCTTTGTGGAGGCATTATTTCAGAAACACCGAGGGTATCATCTTTGTTGTGGACTCTAACGATAGATCGCGTATCTCAGAAGCCAGAGAGGTTTTGCAAAGAATGTTGAACGAGGACGAAATCAGAAATGCAGCTTTGCTGGTATTTGCCAATAAACAGGATTTGCCAGAGGCCATGTCCGCTGCCGAGATCACCGAGAAGCTGGGTCTACACTCAATTAGACAGCGCCCATGGTTCATCCAAGCCACCTGTGCCACCTCTGGTGAGGGTCTGTACGAGGGTTTGGAGTGGTTGAGCAACAGTTTGAAAAACCAGAACTAAGTTAAAGCTTCCACGCAGAAGTCGCCTGGTGCGCACTAAAGCCTGCATCTTCTACGGATACGGGCGTCTACCGCGCCCATTGTGCCAACCGCACCACGCCTACATTTACAGGTTTCCCTTTGCCGGGATGGGCTTTTTTTCATGTATAGACGGATGTCAAGGATGTTCCCATTTCTACAAAATACACAATAGAGATAGAAGCTAGAAGCTTGGACATATCAAATATCTGAGCAACAATGCGCCTTCAGCGCAAGGGCATCAATTCACTTTAAAAGAGCGCTAGATCTCGCTATTTCGCCGTGTTAGATCATATTACGTAATGCACAAGGTTACCCGCTTCTGGAAAGTTTGTTGTCACATCTTTTGAGGGACAGTAGCTAACTAGTGAAAAAAATTTGACAAGCCAAGTGTTCTGAAGCCAATCCGATACCGAACTCTAGCGTTATTATCATACAAATAAGGTATGTCCGGCACCGTTTTGCACGGGAAGTCAATTGAAGGGCAGGGCGGAGCAAAATTCTGGAGGAGAATGTGAGCATTTACGCTTCGCATGTTTAGTTAGGTGTTGTCTGTGGGCTTGGACCTTGAGGGTAGTATAGTGGCAGGCGCGGTCCACCCTAACCACGCCGTGAAGAACCCACGGAGATTTTACCGTAGCTATAATAGGCCAGGAAAATCTTATCATGGTCCAAAAATGCGGTATATCCGGGTGTGATTCGATCCCAGGGTGGCGAGTCCCTGAGGAGGCTGGCTATGATGCTCAAGCCAGCTCGGGAAGACTGAGCAGCCACCCAAACCTCTCCAGTCTACGGGTTCTCCTTACGCGAAGCCAGATTCGCTCAAAACGCTCTGTGCCCCTCGCGTCTCTCGGGCCGTCCGGGGCTAAAAATACTAACGGTTTACAGATGGGTACTTCGTTTTCCAAGCTGTTCAGCAGCCTTTTCGGCCACAAAGAAATGCGTATATTGATGGTCGGTCTCGACGGTGCTGGTAAGACAACCGTGTTGTACAAGCTGAAGCTTGGTGAGGTTGTTACCACTATCCCCACTATCGGCTTCAACGTCGAGACTGTTGAATACAAGAACATCTCGTTCACCGTCTGGGATGTTGGTGGACAAGACAAGATCAGACCTTTGTGGAGGCATTATTTCAGAAACACCGAGGGTATCATCTTTGTTGTGGACTCTAACGATAGATCGCGTATCTCAGAAGCCAGAGAGGTTTTGCAAAGAATGTTGAACGAGGACGAAATCAGAAATGCAGTCTTGTTGGTGTTTGCCAACAAGCAGGATTTGCCAGAGGCCATGTCCGCTGCCGAGATCACCGAGAAGCTGGGTCTGCACTCAATTAGACAACGTCCATGGTTCATCCAAGCCACCTGTGCCACCTCTGGTGAGGGTCTGTACGAGGGTTTGGAGTGGTTGAGCAACAATTTGAAGAACCAATCATAAGTAGCGCAGGACGACAACAAGAGCGGAGACATGAGTGTAGGTTCGGGGTGCGTGTCACCCAGCGTATGTGTCGAATTTTACGTAGCACCTAGATATCAATCCTCAGGTGACCTTGCAGCGTATGAAAGTGCGTAAGGACGAGGGCTCACCCGTGGAAACCGTTGAAATAGTAAGCTACCAATGTCAGTATTATTTTTATAGATCTTGGCTCGAAGAGCGCAGCAGCGATCCCTACGAAGACAAGGCTCGAATGTAGATGCGGTCACATCACCGAGCTGTCAATGCAGTATGCTCAAGCTGAATCCCTGCTGAGATCTACGTGTTCATTGTTCCGCATGCACTACTATGCAGACGTAGCTGCAAGAGCATGATTATTATGAGCAAGCCAGCTGAGGTGTTCCTACGTATTAACGGGCTTCCGTCCAAGATCTGCGGCCACGGCTGCCGACTCTCGTGGGATCAGCGGGCTTGGGTGCTCTACAACGGAAGATCTGCCATGAAAGCACTGCGGCCTAGCCATCTGGTACAAATCCGCGAATATGCAATGCCGAGATAGTGCATACAAAGCCAGCCTGGTGCGTATCAAGGCTGCAACTTCCTATTGCTTCGGTTCCAACGCATGTGCCGTGTTTGGTGTTACCTGATCTGGCGTCCGGCTGGCCGCAACCTCAACCCAAGTACCGGGAGAGATCGCTGTGGTGCCACGTCACGCACCGAGGCGGAGCAAAAGAACGTCCGCGAGGTTAACCTGCTGCTGCAGCAGGAGAAACGAAACGGCCAGCGAGGATTGCCACTGGTTCAAAGCCTGAAGAAAATCCTGGCCTGAAACAAACAACCGTAGACATGTATGGGCCGAGGTTTTCGCGTCGTTTAGCAGCTGCCTGCATATCATGTTGTACTATTGTGTCGCGCACTCTGTCATAGAGGTGACTGGACTCACCTGCCCTTGTAAAACTCGCGAACCCACGGGTAGGCTTTATTTACATCTCCGTAAGTTGATGGGCTGACACGCGTATAGCTGTATCGTTTTGCTGTAAATCCAACCTACGAATAAAAATAGTACCTATACATGATGTGAGTAAGTATGCCTTTGTTGTTAGGACGAATTCTGCGCCCTCTGTAAATCCGCTACAAACGTCCCTGCCACAAGCTGCAGAATCTAGATGGCATGGGCAACGCTTCACTTTTCTGTCCATATACTTGATGACAACCTCTTCTTCTTGAGACGCGACATTTGGCTGTCTGTCTCTCTATATCTCTACCCGCCAGCTAATCGGGTAGAAGAGAAGATTAATACAACTTTTCCTGGAAACATATTTCTGGAAACAATCAGGAAACAATCAGGAAACAATCAGGAAACAAAGAAAGTTGTTCGTAAATAATTACCATAGTCAAGAGTCCGGGGAGCGTTCGTCTGCCCAAGATAGCCACTTTATCGAATGGCAAGCTTTCGAAGCTAGCCGGTGACCAGCCTAGTATTGAGTCAGCATCTCTTATGTTACTAGACTCACCCGTGGCGCGCACTGCGCGACTGTGCTACGTACCCACGCTCAAACGGCGAACGGTATATAAGCCCCTCGAGCACTCACGCGCGCTGATAGTGCACATGTCGGCAAGAAACCGCTTGTACCTCAACTGCGAACTATAAGACTTCAAGAGGGACCTGGGCGCTTTGGCAAGCGTCTCCTTGTAGAGTGTTCTGATCATGTGATCGAAATCTCAAAACGCAATCTGTGACTGTCCAGAACCCATACATTCAAGACAGAATAATTTTCGCCGGTGACAAAATAAAAAGCTCACCAGTTTCTTCAATGCCCGTCCGACCCACGCAGATTTCTTGCGGACCCACGCAGAGCGTAGGACGCGTGTGGGAGAGCGGCCAGCACAGAGTGCGAAGGCCGGTGGACGGGAAAGAGGCGAAAGATTGAATAATTGAAGATTTCCACACAGTGCGGAAGTAGCAGAATCTTAGCAAGAGTAATCGAAAATGGTATGTCAAAGGACAGTAAGAGCTAGCGCGAGGTGGTGAGAAGGATGCGGACAGAGCAGGAGACGCTCAGAACACTAGATATGCTGAACGGCAGTGTGGGCCGAAAACTAGGAAGTACTGGCTGTTTGATGGCTGTAGAGCCTCGATAGATCACAGTAGACTGCGGTAACATGTGCCAGATACGGTAGTCGATAGAGCGCCGAAACTTGTAGCATGCGGTTGCACCGGTTGCGATGAGCTCAGGGCGATCCGAAACTCGCACTCATCACACGGTACAACGGAACAACCGCTTTTTGGCAAATCAGGTCGTGCGTTTGGAGCATGACTTAGACGGACTTGACGTCTGTTCTCGCGTGCTCACCTTCCCATGTCCCACCACGTCGCTTGAGGTGCGACACACGTACTAACACTTTCCAGGCCGGTATCAAAGCTTACGAACTAAGAACCAAGTCTAAGGAGCAATTGGAGTCCCAGTTGCTCGACTTGAAGAAGGAATTGGCCGCCTTGAAGGTCCAGAAGTTGTCTAGACCTTCTTTGCCAAAGATTCACACCGTCAGAAAGGACATCGCTCGTGTCTTGACCATCATCAACGAGAACCAGAGAAACGCTGTCAAGGAGTTGTACAAGGGTGCCAAGTACCAGCCAAAGGACATGAGAGCCAAGAAGACCAGAGCTTTGAGAAGAGCTTTGACCAAGTTCGAGGCTTCCAGAACCACTGAGAAGCAAAGAAAGAAGCAAATCGCTTTCCCACAAAGAAAGTTCGCTATCAAGGCTTAAAAACCCTGTGTTGCATATAACCAACTTGTGTCAAATCTAGTTTTTCTAAATAATTAACATTTACTCTTGTGCCTAGCAGGGCTTACCGCCGCATTATTTGTGCTTGTTCTGTCTAAACATTTCGATTCTGTGCTTTAGCTCTTCGTCGGGAATAACATCTTCCAGCTTGAGAGGCATTCTGTTGAAAGGATCCGTGGAATCGCTCAACAGGTGCGCTTTGATGGTGCTCCGGTCTATAGTAACTCTGGAGGCTGGCAAGATCACAGGGTCTTTCATGAGTGTAAACATCAGGGGATCCAAGAACTCGTCGGGGGCCTCGCCCATCTCAAGGTCAGCCTCTTCTTCGGCGACCTTCTGATCCTGTGCATCTCTTGCGAACTGTAGTAGCTTGACACAGAACTCGTCGTTGACTAGACCTGTCTTGTTCCCTAGAATATGCACCGAACGATCAAATAGCTCCTTGTTGAATGACCTGCCATCTCTAGCAACTGCTGAAATAAATTCAGGCTGATCCGCGAGATTGGTGTAGACAGTACAAAGAGACCTCAACAAAGACTTCGGGTCGAAAGAATATTTCTTGGGGGTCTTCACTTTAAGTTCTCTGCATTTTGGGCCCACCAAAGACGCCAAGTTGTAGTCAAGCATACCCGCCAATCTGTCCACAATTTCTGGAGTACAGAACGCGCTAGGAATATCCTTGGAGAAGATATTGAACAGAGTAATAGACTTTGCAGCCAGTCCGCATGAAGACTTCGCTTGTCTCTCTGCAGAAGCAAGCTTTGATTGCAGCTCTTGGTCGTTTTCCTCACGCGTAGGTGCTGATCCGCGCATTCGGTTTTCGAGCTCTTTTTGAATGTTATGGACCTCTGAAAGGCTACTCAAGCCTTCATCAAGCAAAAAGGTCAGGTCATTGAGCATTCGGGCAACAAACCTCACAAAGAAATCTGCGTTGTTTTGTGACTGCCAAATGATCTGCTTGCGGTATTCTGAGAATTGATAAATTTCTTCCAAAATGATGGATATGCTGTAGCGACTGTTGAACTTATCGTAGAACTGTGACGAAGATCCTGTCTTCTCTACTATAACGTAGAAGTCGAGCAAGGCGTACAACAAGCTCTCGCGCACAAGTTCGTTGCTTTCGAATATTCCCATCATGAACCCTGGAGTGTCGTCGCGAATAGGCATAGCGCCGATGCTCAGTACTTGCACAAGTTTTCCTTTCAAATGTGGGTTAGATACCAATTCTGGGCAGCGCAATATCACCGTAGCCATCTCGACGAACGAGTGCAGCCGAGGATTTCCAAACATTGGATTCAAGGAATACTTGGAGATGTATTGAGCATAATTGATTATGCCCTCAATGACAAACTCTGGGTAGTACTTAAAGGGAACTGGAGCATGCTCTCTAAGATAATCGGCATTATCAACATTTTCAACTCCAACTTGGTCTGGAATGAGAGGCAGTTTAATTTGCTTGTGTGGGTATTCGTGGTTCGGGTCAATGACTCTCACCAAGAAGGTACATGCGCCACTTATGAATTCGAATACTTCAAGCTGAAGGTCCTTATGCGAGAAAAACCCTTGCAATGTTTGCTGAATAGACTGCATAGTTTGAAGGTTTTTCTCAAGAGCCGGTAATTGCATTGATGCAAACCTTGCAAACATGTCCCCTGATTGTGTGGCGCGAGTGATCCTCTCGACTTCTTCTCTCATCCGCTTGATTTGTGGAGACACTTTCTCATCGTAGAGCAAGGTGCCACCGATACCGTAATGCAAGTACGCAAGCGTCAGGAAGAAACAGTCAGATATGAAGTTTGGTTTGTTGTCTCCGCTTTTTTTGTTTCTGTCATAAAACTTGTCTGCTTCTTTGAAATCCGAATTCATGCGAGTCTCACTGGATAGATCAAGGAAGAGATTCAAGTTGTTAAAGTAGTTGACGTCAATTTTGTCAATCTTCCTGTAGGAAACGTCGAGAAATGGTTGTGAGAATCGTACCAATAGCAGAGCTATATTTGAAACGAATGCATTCGAAGCAAGTTTGTTCAACTGAGCGTGGTCGCCTCTCCGCAAATGGTTCTTGTTAATAATCTGAGCAAAATATGTGAGCACGTCCGTACGTGATTCAACTGAGCCGCGAATGATTTTATCCACGATATAGAAAAGTCTGTCAAGCACCATCTTATGCTGGGTTTGTAGAGACTCATGAATCATGTTCGTTTGTTGTTGGCTGCGTTCTAAGTTATCACCATAATTTTGTAAGGCGACGCTAGCGTTTAGCGGCGACAAAGTGAGTATAGGTCCCAAAAGTGTGACCTTCTCAAAGTCATTGGGCTTGGCGTTATAAGCGGCAAAGAAACCACTTATCTTAGTAAAGGATGCAGCGACGGGCTTGAAAGATACAAAGAGCTCAAAAAGAGTCAAGACCGAAGAAAAATTGAGAGAATCATTCAGGTTAAACAGCCCAAGAGAGTCAATGTACTTTTTCAGAGTAACAAAAAAGTTTTCAATGAATTCCATCAAGGTGTCTTCCTGTGCTGCTCTATTGATTAGCTGCGAGAGGAAGTCAGTGTAATCGTCCACTCGAGCCACAATTTCTTTCATGTACGTTAAAAAGTTACCATCGCCATGAGAGAACTCCTCTACTTGAAAGAGAATGAGACCATATCCAACAACTAAACGATCAATCTCTTGCAGCGCTTCGATATCTTGCTGATTCTTCTTGAGAAGACGCTTTTGTTGTTGAACTCTTTGAAAGCAGTCCTTTAAGTAAGCGAATGGTTGCGATGGCAGGCTGGGGTTTTCCACAAGCTGATACAATAGTATGGCATCGACTTGGTTCGCGTCCAGGGGTTCCTCAAATTCTTCTGGAAGAACGGCATAGCCTCTTGAATCTGCCGGGTTCTTGGTAACAAGAAGGATATCTTCGAAAGAGGACATCGCAGTCGCTAAATATTTATGCAGTAACGCGCGATCTGGTTGTCTCTCCTTGAGTTCTGTAACTAAGCCAGGATCTTTTTGTTAGCTGTTAGGCCAATTCACCTGGTTTCAGCGACAGCTTTGTGTATGATGAAAAATGCAGGCTCCTGCTTTCGGTGATCCAAGTTCGCCGTTTTTAGAGGTCCTTTGAGAGCTTGTCGCTTGTACGTTTTGAAACTGGTGACAATATATCAATTTCACCTATGTTCAGTGTTCATTATAAATATCTCGAAAATGAAGAAAGGGTATATATAGCTTAAATATTTATTGATCAATAGCTAAACTATTGAGCCCAATAAGAGGGATTGAAGATTGCCTACTCAATGACGTCGACCAGCGGAATGGATATGGGAAATCTGACACCGGCATTGCTCTCGGCGCTCTTTGAAAGGGTACATGACAAACAATTTATCACTCGCCTTGAAGATTCAATGGTTGAATTTATGGAATCCCCTGCTGAGGCGTTCCAGTTGGAACCAATGAATTCATATTACAGACTCCTTGCTCATCACGTTGCAGAATATCATGGATTAGGACATGCTTTGTCTAGAAATAATGACGCATGTGTTGTAGTATTTAAGGGAGAGTCTTTCTCAAGAGACAAATCCATTGTGCTGCTTCAAAGCCTTGATCCACCGCATGTAATAAATGCAGTTGATACTCATCAATCCGCAAATAAGCAGAATCCTTTGAAGTCAGTGGCAGTCCAGGAAGCGAGACACGATTATAATTCCGCAAACCTGAAACCGCTAGCTGCAGTACCAGAAAGAGAAGGAAATGTAACTCCAGAACCCCCCACCACACCCAAAAAGCCGATCCCAGTTGATGATGACTCGCCCCAACCACACCAGTTTGAGACTTCACGATACAGATTCAGACAACAATCCGAGAAGCCCCGGAGGCGCAAAAATAATAAAGGTTTCTCAAACCGGGCGACCCAGCCTGTATACTATCCTCCACCGCCTGCTTTTCCGGTTCCCTATATGCTCTACAACCCCTATCCAATAATGTATGTCCCGACTGAGCACCAGTTCTCACAATTCGCGCCGGTGGCACCTGTTGGGCAATACCCAAACCCAAACCCGTTTATTTATGCACATCCCGCCCAAAATAAGGTAGAGCCTTACGCACAAAACAGCAGCAGTAGTACTTTCTCCTCCATAAGGACGTACAAGACGGAAGACTCCAAGTCATCAGAGTCTTTAAGCAACAACGCTTCCGAGAAGCGAGAAGCTGGGGTGTCCCGGAGGGGCTCTATAACAGGAGGTGGAACTATTAGTGATAAAATGGATAAATTAGGGATATAATGGGAAGACATGGTTAGACATGCCTTTACTAGATGGCTGCTACGTAGTTTGAGACAGACGCACAATCACTGGCCGCTGCGGAAACGGAGTGTCTTTCGAAAGAAGGCTCCATTCAGAGCGCTTATTTTTTGACAATCTCCACACCCCAGTTGAGCGTCAAGTGATTAGTTTTGTCGTCATCAATGAATTTCGAGATCGCACTGTAACCCCCTCTTGCTAGGAACCCGCTGGGGGCCTCGCTTTCGGGCAGCTCGACCTCGTAAAAGGGCTTCTTAGTGGTGTTAGGTGCATAAGAGCCCAAATGATCGTCTATCTTGTCGACGGCGATCCCGGCCTTTTTGATATACTGCACGTACCTTAGACCAGTGATAATTTCGTGCTGTACCTTGAAAGTAATCTTAAGCTTGTAGATGGACTTCTCCTTGATCTTGTGCCGCGTGGATGCCAATTCCTTGATAGTCTTGTCATTGGTCAAGTCAAACGTGATTGGTTGGCTCTCCGTGTCAACCAAAAGCTGAATTTTCTGGATAACAACTTTGCGCTTGTCTCCAGGGAATTCTAGAGGGAGTGTGTCCGAGCTCAGCCCCAAGCTTTCCTTCCATTTTGCTAGCGACTCGTCCTCGGCGTCGAGTTTTTGGTACTCAGCTAGTGTCTTCTTTGCTGAGACCTTATATCTGTCTGAGTTCTCATCCTGAAACTCTTTGAATTCGGTGTCGTCGCTCATCTTGTGCGTTTGGTTGGTGAAGAACTGAAATCTATCCGTTCGATAGTGAGAAGATATATTTTTTTCAACCGGACTTTCCCGGTATCGAAAATGAAGACAATCGAAGACAGTTAAACCGTAGTAAATAAAGTATAAAAATGGAAGAGCCGTAAGAGTTATAGATGAACGTAGAAAGTAAAATAGCTTATTT
The DNA here is from genome assembly GCA_030557885.1 of Lachancea quebecensis. Taxonomy (NCBI): domain Eukaryota; kingdom Fungi; phylum Ascomycota; class Saccharomycetes; order Saccharomycetales; family Saccharomycetaceae; genus Lachancea; species Lachancea quebecensis. The sequence continues at coordinate 389,881 of JANIJM010000007.1, read as the reverse complement.
GAGTATATATTGCATGCGTAGCGATGAGCTTACCGGAATTCGACGTCTTCAAAGCCGCAGATACCGAATTCCAAACGGCAGTTCTCGAGACGTTGTTTGAGAAGAGTAACTCACTGATAAACTTAACACTGAAAGATGAGCGGTTCATGAACACCGTGGAGAACAGCTACTTTGAATTCATAGAAGGGGTACGTGGGAAGCTGGTTCAGCTGTGCGAGGCTCAAGGCCAGCAAGCCCCCTCTGAAGAATCTCGCAGGAGTGACTTGAGCGACATTATTGCTGCGCATCCAAAGTTAGGGGAGCCCAAGCAAGGGCTTTCAGTGCATTCACAAAACGAGCAGCGAAACCTTGGAAGCGGCGACACTTTAGAAGTTCAACAAGCTCTAAAGCACTTGAACGAAGTATACGAGCAGCGCTACCCCGGGCTGCGGTTTGTGGTATTCGTTAACGGACGCTCTAGGCCGGAAATTATCCGCGTCATGGAGGAGCGGGTCAATTCTGGTAATTCCTGGCTCGAGGAGGCTGGCTTGGCTTGTAACGAGATGTGCGACATCGCCAACGACCGAGTGCGGAAGTATGTACAGTAATAGAACACTAGCGTTTATTGGCTTTTACGATAATAGTTTAACAAATACAAGCACCTTGGCAGGAAGCGAGAAGGGGTGTGCGCGAGAACGACGAGGCGAGGTAGAGCTCTGTAATAATTAGTGATTGTTGTTGTATCGACAGTTACTACACCATTAATCATAAGAAATAATCCGGGGTCTTTCTGCTAACAGTGGGCTCACCGGGCCGCATCGAGGGGTCGTACTGAAGAAACTGGCGGTTGTGATTCTCGTCCATTTCCATGATCGCAGCTTGATTGCCGCATCTATAGCAATAGTTGGGCGCACTAAAAATAGTCACAACGCTTTGCTGGTGTGACCAGGCGTAACCTTCCATGACCAACTGGTGTGCTCTTGCGATGAGGGAAAGATCATTTGTGTGGTTGAACTGCTCGCTTATGTCTTGGCCAAAAGTGAAACCGGCTCCTCTTGGACTGATACCCCACCCACCTCTATCATCCGGATCAGACCAGAGTAGATCGCACATAGGGCCCTCGTGGGGAACCTCCTGTATTCTATTGAGCTCTCTCACTTGGTCTATCGTCTCGATCATCGGCGACAGACCGCCATGTAAACAAAATACTTTGTTGTCAACTAATGCAGTGATGGGGAAGTAGTCAAACAGGTCCGTAAACATTTTCCAAACGTTAGCGCTACCGTACTTACGCAAACATTCATCGTAGAACCCGTAAACTTGTGTGATTTGCCTCGACTCGTGGTTGCCTCTGAGGATAGTAATTCTCTTTGGATATCTCACCTTCATTGCCACCAAGTACGACACGGTTTCCACCGAGTAATACCCTCTATCAACATAATCCCCCATGAACAGGTAGTTAGTGTCCGGACAGGGCCCGCCGATCTTGAACAGTTCCATCAAGTCGTGGAACTGGCCGTGTACATCGCCGCATATCGTTACCGGCACGTTGACAGGTTGCACGTTTTCTTCGAACTGGAGAACATCGACTGCCATTTTGCACAGTCTCCCCACGTCGTCCTCGGATAGCACCTGGCATTTACCCAGATGCTCAATCCACTCATCCAGTTGCCCGATGTTGCCCGAATCGAGCTGGAGCGGCTTTGACGCCTTATGGTCGGCGATTCCGGACGAGCCAGGTCCCTCCTGAACCTTAGACAGCGCGTCTTCGTCTAGCGTAGGGTCGAGGGTTTCCTCGGTAGCGTCTTGCATTGGTACGTCGTTATCTATCTCCATTGGGGCAAAATGCGGATGGGAAAACTGCGTGTGTTGATGCGCGAGAGCAAGCTGAGGTTCCGAGGCTCTGTAGATGCAAGTTTGAATCTAAACTTCGAACAAATGGCTGTTCGTCCCACAGGTAGTCCTATTCCTGCTAACCCAGATCAGTCTTGGAGATCGCGTAAAGTGCGGTTTGTTTTTGAAAATTCCTCTTTCAAAAACTACACTTCAAATGCTGTGATTTTCGCACCTCAAAAGTTTCCCAGGTCGGAAGTTCTTGATTGAGATTTGACAGATATCCTTGGTGCCAGTGAATTGCACGCTCAAGCTCTCTCTGATGCTACTGATTAGTGCCACCGTCGAAAGGGGTTTTGGCTTTACCAGTAACTCCTAACTTTAAAAATTTCTCCTACTGGGAGGGTAACGAGAATCGTAGAGCGAGTTAACTATAAAGGTGAGAAGACTGTAAGGCTTTTAACGTGCCAGCAAAAAGGAGTGTTTCACCTGCGGTGGCGAGCCTTGTGTTTGTTGGTTAATTATGCCAGCCATTTGGGGTGATACCGAGTTTATAGATGATTTTGGTGCTTTCTTTCCACTGGGGCAAAATTCGCGAATCGGTCCTCACTTAGCGACAGCCGCGACAGTCGCGACAATAACAGGCACGAGCCAGTATAGCATCGCGTGGACGGGTAAATTAGAGCATCATAACCGGCACTGACTTTTTCTTTTCTAATAACGCTTGCGTTTGTGTTGCGCTATCGCCAGCGTCAGCGACAGTGAGATATGAGAAGTGGAATATGGAAGGACCTTTTTTGCGAGAACCACGAACAGTGAACCATGAGCGTTCTCGAGAGACCACTTTCTCAAACCTCGCCGGTATTTATTCCGTCCCCAGAGTGCACTGTTCGGGCTTACACGCTGCCTGCGAACACCACTAACGTACGACAGTTGGTTATTCGAAAACAAAATGGTCGCGTTGTAGCGGCGAAAAGCCAACTCATAGACCGGATGGAAGATGCCCTTGTGCGTTGGCGACCACCTGCCTCCTGCCATGCGGGCTCCACTGCTGCGCTGAAGGGCAAACACCCGTACCAGCAGGAATTGGACACAGACGTGGACCTCACGAGCGTTGCGCTACACACGTCGCTCGATTCGATCCGCCATTATTTTGACAACCTAGGCCACACAGCATCACGGTCACTCTCGCAACGGCCGCCAAAAACAGAGCTGCTCGCGGGATCGACGCAGTCGCAGAAATCTTCGTCTGCATCCTCGGCAAGCGGGATGGCCGTGCAGATCCGACGGAGCGTGCAAAGCGCGGGAACGCACGGCACTACGCCACGAGCTACAGCCTACGATGTAGACCCCAAAAACATTGAAGCTGAGCCTGCGTCTTACAGTTTTCCAATCCCTGTTTACTACCTGCCGCACCCAGACGTGCGCCCGGTGGGCGAGTCTACGAGGGAAAACAATGAGGAGACGCATGGCTGTTGGGGACAGTGGACTATATTCTGGGAGGAGCTCCGAGATGATCTTGCAACGCTGTGCAGCTGTAATTGACCATCTGCGGGCCCGTGCAACGGCCCACAGCATGGCGTTGGCACTGGCGTGAGGTGCTGGTGACACACACGTGTACGATGACTATCGTATTTAAAGAACGAATGAACTTGTGTAAGCTACGAGACAAAAGGATGTACGTAATCGGCGGTGATGCAGTGGTTGACTTCTCCGGAGATGCATCTCTGCTTCGTTGGTGATGTCGCTTGGCATACCGTGTCTAAATAAATGCACTTTCAGAGACCGCAGTGATATGTGTGGAAGAAAACCAGGGACCATGTAGCTCAACGTGGGTCCGCGCTGCTCTGCATTGCCCTATTTGGCTCCGCATGGCCCTGAGTTTCCATGCCTTAAGCTTCGCTGCCCTCGAAAAACCATTAATTCGCTTCTCGTGCATCCGCGCCTGGAACTTACAGTGCTCGTGTGTGAGAGCTCTGAAAATTATACGCGGGCGCGCTACAGACGCCGCAGATACATTGCCCACTGAAAACCGCAGTGCGCCGAGCCCGCAGTCACGATTAATCCATTCGCACCATAGCGAAATGGGCCCCGCAGAAGAAGGAAGTCCGAAGGACCCAGATCACAAACCAATTTACAGGTGATTCCGGTTGGACGCAGCGCTGGGGCCTCACGCGCTGCTCGACCTGCGTCTCCTGCCTAGCATCAGCACCCATTAGCATCATGAGCCGTCGGGGTCACATGCTAATTGTAGATACATGACGGATATTTGCGTACGGAGTGATCGTTCATCACCTGACAGGCGCCTCGTTATTAGCTATCAATTCCACCGTCGTCTTTCGCAGATCTCCGGGTAATAGGTATTTTGCAGCACCATACCACTATAACATTTTACAGGGGCCAAAACTGTTCATCTTAGATAAACTCACCAGTCTTTAACGAACCAGCAGCCGAGCAGCGAACTGAGCTTTTGACCTGATTAGCGTGCCACAGAGGTATTCCCCGCTTTCGACTACACATACACTTGTACAGCTCAAACCGTTGTACTAAGAAACCTAGGTTCTGAACAGCTCCCGCCCACAAGGTCCGAAAAGTTCGAAGCTTGTCAGTTTATCGTCGATAGAAAAACACCCAGACGGGAAAACCCCTCTCGATCTATTAGCAGTATCCCGCTCACCCTTTTACACGCGGATTTAGCTTTATTCCTCCCCCTACAGATTTTTCTCGTGCCACTCCCCTCACAATGGCAGGCGCTATGGAAAATGCTCGCAAAGAGATCAAACGTCTCTCCCTAGAGGACCACTCGGAGTCCGAGTACGGCTCTATTTACTCCGTCTCCGGTCCCGTTATCGTCGCCGAAAACATGATCGGTTGCGCGATGTACGAACTGGTCAAGGTCGGCCACGACAACCTGGTCGGAGAAGTCATTCGTATCGAGGCCGACAGAGCCACGATCCAAGTGTACGAGGAGACCGCTGGTGTCACCGTCGGTGACCCGGTCTTGCGTACCGGAAAGCCTTTGTCTGTTGAGCTGGGTCCTGGTCTTATGGAAACCATTTACGATGGTATCCAGAGACCTCTAAAGGCCATCAAAGATAAGGCCCAGTCCATCTACATCCCAAGAGGTATTGACGCGCCCGCACTGTCTAGAGACATCAAGTGGCAGTTCAAGCCCTCCGCGGACAAGAAGGTTGGTGACCACATCGCTGGCGGTGACATCTTTGGCTCCATCTTCGAGAACTCCTTGCTCGAAGATCACAAGATCCTGCTTCCTCCACGTGCTAGAGGTACCATCACCTGGATTGCGCCCGCTGGCGACTACACCATCGACGAGAAAGTGCTCGAGGTTGAATTTGACGGAGTTAAGTACGACTACACCATGTACCACACCTGGCCCGTGCGTGTGCCCCGTCCAGTTACCGAAAAGCTTTCTGCGGACTACCCTTTGCTGACCGGTCAAAGAGTCCTCGACGCTTTGTTCCCTTGTGTTCAAGGTGGTACCACCTGTATTCCAGGTGCTTTCGGTTGTGGTAAGACTGTTATTTCCCAGTCCTTGTCCAAGTACTCGAACTCCGACGCCATTATCTACGTTGGTTGCGGTGAAAGAGGTAACGAAATGGCCGAGGTTCTGATGGAGTTCCCAGAGTTGTTTACTGAGAGAAACGGCAAGAAGGAGCCTATTATGAAGCGTACCACATTGGTGGCCAACACCTCTAACATGCCTGTCGCCGCTAGAGAAGCCTCTATTTACACTGGTATCACTTTGGCTGAGTACTTCAGAGATCAAGGTAAGGACGTTTCCATGATTGCTGACTCTTCCTCAAGATGGGCCGAAGCTTTGAGAGAAATCTCTGGTCGTTTGGGTGAAATGCCTGCTGACCAGGGTTTCCCAGCCTACCTGGGTGCTAAGCTGGCTTCCTTTTACGAAAGAGCCGGTAAGGCCGTCGCCTTGGGCTCGCCAAACCGTATTGGTTCTGTCTCGATTGTCGCTGCTGTGTCTCCAGCTGGTGGTGATTTCTCGGACCCTGTCACTACCTCCACTTTGGGTATCACTCAAGTCTTCTGGGGTCTCGACAAGAAGCTGGCCCAGAGAAAGCATTTCCCATCTATCAACACCTCTGTGTCTTACTCCAAGTACACCAACGTCTTAGACAAGTACTACGATGAGCACTACCCAGAGTTCCCTCAACTCAGAAACCGTATCAGAGAGATTCTGTCTAACGCTGAGGAATTGGAACAAGTTGTGCAATTGGTTGGTAAGTCGGCCCTGTCTGACAGCGACAAGATTACCTTAGACGTGGCTAACTTGATCAAGGAGGACTTCTTGCAGCAAAACGGTTACTCGACTTACGACGCCTTCTGCCCCATCTGGAAGACCTACGACATGATGAAGGCATTCATCTCCTACCATGAAGAGGCTCAAAAGAGCATTGCCAACGGTGCCAACTGGGCAAAGTTGGCTGATGCCACAGGCGACGTCAAGCACGCCGTCTCTTCCTCCAAGTTCTTCGAGCCTAGTAGAGGCGAACAAGAGGTCCATGGGGAGTTTGAGAAGCTATTCTCCAACATCCAGGAGAGATTTGCCGAATCTACCGACTAAGTGTCGGCACACAAACCCTTGTAACCCCCACTATAAACCAATGTACGTGTCATGAAGAGGAGTGTCTGATAAAAAAAACTAAGTAACTAATTGTGCAAACGCTGAACTTTTGATACATGTAGAACAGGCTGCGCAGGGCGCTTGGCCACGCGAGCGGGAAATCAACCTGATTTATACTCTGATAATTTGGCGCAAAAACGTGCATTGACTATATAATGAAATAAAACCTAGCTATATTAAACTGGGAGCATCCCAAAACAGCCAATGGGCAGAAATCGCAGGTGAGATAATAGAAACATCTTGGCTGGCGCCTGACCTTGCGAGTCAGGTTACACTACCTCATATGAAACTATCGATCCGCTTATTTGGATCTAGCTCTCACCTTCCGTCTCTTTCTCTTAAGTCTTCTAACTCTCTTCTTTCTCCACTTAGCACGCATTTCGAGTTACTGAAAGTTGTGTTATAGTGTTCTACAGAAGGAAGTAAAGGGAAAAAGAAGAAGTGCTTGATACAAAGACAAGTTGCGTTTTTCTACTCTTTTCATACCTTTCCCCAGGGGAGCACTCCATGCGTGAGTCGGCACGCAACTACTGTGAGGGTAACTTTGCTGGCGCGGCACAATACAGCGCCCTAGGGTTTGCTGTTCGCGCTGCGACCGCTGTCGCTGAAGCCCTAATGTAGTAACGGGTTTTTCTGGGACGCCAATGTATGCTTCGAGTGAGAGAAGAATGGCAGTACTTTTTTGTCAACAATATATCTATATACAAGACAATAGAGCTTAAAATGGGATTTGACAGACGAGGAAAGCCGGACTATACCAGAGTGCTCAACACTGGCTGGAATAACCTTGTATATGAGTAGCAGCTGCTGTTACATGCTCTCTTTCTGGTCCTTTTCGTTGTGATTAAAAGCCAGAAAATAGTTGATGTCATTATGTACTAATCTGACATACCCTCTATTTGGGAAGTCGGAAAATGAAAATTTTTCTACATACGCCAATTGATCCCACGCGAATTTCTGCGCATCTAGAGAGAGATGTCTGGGTATAGAGGATCTTTGGATCGGCATATATGGGTGTTGAGGTGTTTCCAGAGAACAGTCTCACCCTTGGTAGATTTGTTCTGAGGTTGAAACGTCAGTGAGCTCAAGGAAAGTAGCTTGGCAGACAAAGGGAGGACTCGGACCTTGCGCTTGAAACCAGGCGGAAGGTTTTCTACATAATGCAGTAGCCCTATTTAAAATACAATACGTAGTAAATGCCGGACTACTCGCGTGAGCCACGATACTTGACACGGCAGGGCTCACAGACTTTCTTGCTCTATCTGGTCAAATAAGATGCGAACATGATGTAGGGGATGGCGCAAGAGAGTAGCATGTGGGCTTTTGCGTTAACACGGCACGCTACAAAGGGCTGTGTTTCTACTAAAGCGCTTTTTTTTTTCAGTAATTGTTGCATTATATTTAGTTCACATACACAGACATTCAGTAATAATTTCAATGTACCAAGGGAACACCTAAAACTAAATCATTATAGAGTAAACATATTTTGTAACCTCGTAATTGCCGCGATAAACAAACAATTAACACATCTTTTAATCTTACAGGAATATTAAATAATTCAGTCTCTATGTCCGTCAAGTCGCTGGCGTTCCTGGAGCACTGCTTTCTCCAGCGGACCGCGGAGTTCATGAATTTGCAGCGTGTCTAAGACCCGTTCCAGGTTCTTCTCGTTCAGAACAAGATGCTCCCCTGGAGCCTTGTCTTCGCCACGCAAGATATCTGAATACTGCGGCAGGTCGGAGAATACCAACTTATGGTTCTTATTCTCCACCAATGACTTCAGGTGTTTGGCGCCGCAGAAAGCCTTGAAATTGCGGTACGCCCGGTAGAGAAGGTAGAATCCCGGGACGTTGGGCACAATCGGAACCAAGACTACCGGCAGCGTGAGTGGGATGCCCAGGATACTGAGCCACATTTGCTTCTTATGGTAGCTCAAGCCGTAGTCGCACATGGACTTCAGCTGCTCACGCACAGCGCACTCAGTCATCACGCTCTGGGGGTAATACATGCATACAGGTCTCACGTCGAGCTTGTCAACGTTCTTGAACCACTCCCGGTAGGTGAGATTCCGGGCCTCCTGATTCTCCATTACCGTCTTCAGGATGTAACCCTCAGATGGCACTGTGTTAAGCGAGTCCTCAATCCACGGCGTCTTATCCAGCTGCGTATTCACCATCCGAACCAACTTTTGGTTGATCTCGCGTGGCGAATTTTCGAGCTTGCTCCATACCTTTCGCGCCTTCTCTGTGACCTTGGTTTCATACCGCACAATCCGCGAGTTCATGTTTAGGATCTCAGAAGAGTGCTTATGGTAGAGGAATATCCTCTTGTTGGTGATGGGGATCGCGATTAGCTTCACAGGGTCCAGAACGTATTTCTGGACTGTAGCTCTTTGTGAGGGCAGTCCTTGGCTCAAAAGCCGTTTTCCTAGCCCGCTAGGACCCACGGTTATCATTTTAGTGTTGTGGTTCGCTGTTCTCGAAACTATCTTTCGAACCTTCACAACTTGCTCTTATACTATTCTAACAGCAATCCAGCTTTGTAAGGCACATATATATTTGTTCGAACTTTGGTTCATCACTTTCGCGGGTCGCAGGAGATTTGAACGTTCTCGACAATATTTCTTCTGTGGCCAGGCGATATGCGGCCCCGTAAACTCCTACCAGCACGGCAAATTGTGCTGTGCTTTGACAGCTTTTGGCTTAGCTTCATACTTCACGGACCCTATGTAATCACGGCGACAGAATTTTGTGTAGAGAATAATATATAATATAGCTTGTACCGAAGTAAAGCTCACGCTGAAGGAAAGTAGACTAGAAAGGTGACGAATGAGCAGCTCTCGGCCTGATGGGGAGGCCTCCAACGGCGAGAAGAAAAAGTCGCATGCACTGGATGCAGAGCCAAACGATTTCGGTGGTCAGAACTCTAGGGTATCGCAAGGGCATTCGTCAACTGCATCTGGGCCCGACTCGAGGGACCAGGACGGGAATCGATCAAAGTTCCTGAATTCATATGGTCTTGTAGCCACTACAGTGCCACCATTTGCGCTAGACGAGCAATTAAAGCAACAGAGTCTGCGGCAGGTGCAAACCCATAGCGCACTTGTGGCTGAGAAAGAATTAGGACGATACTGCAAAGACCCGTTTTTAGTGTCCCACAACCTACGGTGGGGGCCATTTGCTGAGAACGTTGGCTCGAATGCAGCGTACTTTAACAAAGCAACCAAGCCCGCGGCCGGCTCGCCGGGTTTCATGCTTTACGAGGACGACACAGGTCCCTCGTCCAGCACGGTTTCAACCAAGGAAGAGGAAGATCAAGACATCAACAAGACAGCGGGCGAGTCATCTTCCTACGAAGAGGCCAAGAGTACTAGCAGGCAAACGCGCACAGAGACCCCTCACGACGTATTTGCAGATCTGAATGGTTCATGGGGTGGGAGTGAGCGACTGAACGCAATTTTCAACGGGCCCCTACTGGACAGTGACAAGCTGACCAGTCACAAAGACCGCAACGACTGGTCCGAGTACCTTGAGTCTGTGAAAGCCTTTTATTACACAAATGGGCCCCTCAACCAGGATCTTGAGGCCGGTCTCCGCAGGGAGGGTTCCAGCAATCTTGACGAAACAGACGAAAACAAGCTACATACATTCCTGGAAAAACAACGCTTGGATTTCAAAGAGACTCGAAATCACTGGAGGCAGCTCGAGCGGCAGAAAAAACAGAAATGGGTCCCAACATTACGGAAACTACTCTTGGACAGTCAATATCTACCCCTGAGTTTCCGTATGTTCATTGTCATCCTATCTGCCATCGCGCTTGGCCTGGCCATCCGCATTTTCCAGAACTCCAGAGACGAGCTTGAGTTTTCTGGGTCCTCTGTTCCGCAGCAAGCGAGTACTATCATGGCGATTTGCGTTAACTCCATCGCAGTCCTATATCTGTTTTACATTGCCTACGATGAGTTTTCTGGCAAACCCTTGGGACTGCGGAATCCCGTGGGCAAGCTTCGTCTGATCCTGCTCGACCTACTCTTCATTATTTTTTCGAGCGCCAACCTCGCGCTGACTTTCAATACACTTTACGACAGACAATGGGTGTGTACTGAGGGAAAATACTCCGAAAGTGAGCTTCCAAAGATGGAGTATATTTGCCGAAAGCAGAGAGCTCTGGCATCTTTTCTATTTGTTGTACTCTTCATGTGGGTGGTAACTTTTACAGTCAGCATCCTCCGAGTAGTGGAAAAAATGAGTTCAGGCTCACCAAGGTGAACCGCTGCCTAGGAGCGGACTTTAGTCAAGTAGTCTTCGAGATATTTACAAGAACTAACACAATCTAGCCGTTACATCTATCTCCGTAGTGTCTCCTCTTGTGGCCGATGAGCCGTTGAAAAGTATGTTTTCGTAGGAGTGGCAAATCCTAATTCGTACCAAACTAAACAACCTTACGCAGACCCAGATCGGTTAGAACTCGGAGAAGTAAGGCGATCTAGTCGGTTTATAAGTGATTAACGCGTTATGACTGACACTCTACCAAGGGCAGATGACCTAGAAGCAACTTGGAATTTTGTAGAGCCCGGAATCCATCAGATATTGGGCCGTGATGGGACAGCTTCTTCCGCTTTAAAGAGAGTGGACAAAGTGCTTTCGCCTGCGATGTATATGGAAGTTTACACGGCTATTTACAACTATTGCGTGAACAAGTCGAGCTCTGCTGGTCAATTCAACACTGATAGCAGCAGACAGAATCAGTCTTCACTGTTGGTAGGCGGCGAAATCTACCAGAAATTGAAAGATTGCTTGCAAAACTACTTGTCGGGATTGCTAAGGGACTCAAATGAAAGCTTCCTGCAGTTTTATGTGAGGCGTTGGAAGCGCTTCACGGTGGGTGCTGTATTCCTTAATCATGCATTTGACTACATGAACAGATACTGGGTGCAGAAGGAAAGAAGCGACGGCAAAAGACATATATTTGACATTAACACACTATGTCTAATGACATGGAAGGAGGTTATGTTTGACAAACACGTCGATCTTTTGGTGAAGGAAGTCTTGGAACAAATAGAACTACAGAGAAACGGTCATGTAATTCTGCAGACCGACACTACCGTTGCAATCAGATCTTTCGTGGCGCTTGGAATTGATCCCCAGGACCTGAAAAAGCTCAACTTGAACGTTTACATACAGCATTTCGAAAAGCCATTTTTGGAGAGCACGCGGCAGTACTACAGTAAGCTCTCTAGAGAGTATCTGGCTTCACATTCTGTAACAGAATACATCTTCGAGGCCCAGGAAAAGATCAAGGATGAGGAAACCAAGATAGTGCTTTACCTTGATGAGCACACTAAAAAACTGTTGTCAGAGGCCTTGAATTCAGTTCTCATCACAGACCACTCAGAGGCTCTCGAGAATGAGTTCATATCACTGTTAGACTCTCGCGATGAAAACAAGATCGCTACTTTGAACAGCCTCATGCAGAGAGACATCTTGCTACTGCCTAAACTGGCTCAAGCATACGAAGAGTACGTGAAGAAAACCGGTGAGCAAGAGATCTCCCGGCTACTTGCGGCACATAGGGCAAAGCTCAGTGAGAACGCGGAAGAAAATTCAGGTCCCAAGAAATCTGCAGTCGGTCCAGTTGTGCCTCCTAACGAGTATGTCAAGAAACTCATCGAGGTTTACGAAACCTTCATCAAGATCACGCGCGACTGCTTCCAAAATGGTTCCTTGTTCACAAAGGCACTTGACAATGCATGCCGTGCATACATCAATGCTAACGAGCTGGCAATTCCACCAGGATCACCAAAATCGGCCACGTCAAAGACGCCGGAGATGCTTGCCAAATACAGTGACCAGCTGCTGAAGAGATCCGCAAAGGCAACAGAAGGTGCCTCGGAGTTGTCTGCAGACGACATCATGACTATATTCAAGTTCTTGACTGACAAGGACGCGTTCGAGACCCACTACAGAAGACTGTTTGCCAGACGCTTGATCCACGGCACGTCGACGTCTGAGGAAGATGAGGAGATGGTAATCCAGCGCTTACAGAGCGAAAACAGCATGGAGTATACGGGCAAGATTACAAAGATGCTGCAAGACATACGACTATCGAAGCAGCTGGAGAAAGAGTTTGAAAGCGCGATCAAAATTGCGCCAGATTACAGCAAGACCAAATACCCTGAGTTCCAGCCGTTCGTCCTTGCTGAAACCATGTGGCCCTTTTCGTACCAGGACGTGGAGTTCAATCTCCCACAAGAGCTGATTCCCACGCACAGGGGTCTTGAGAAGTTGTACACCAACAAGCACAACGGAAGAGTGCTCAAGTGGCTGTGGCCGCTGTGCCGCGGTGAAGTGGTTGCCGACATCGGAAAGCCAGGAAAGCCCCCATTCATTTTTACTGTCACTCTATTCCAGATGGCCATCCTGCTAGCCTTCAACGACCGCTCAACGCTGTCCCTCGAGGAGATACAAGAGCACACCAGCTTGAGTGCCTCCAACATCGCGTCCTCCATAATCCCCTTCATTAGGTGGAAGCTCATCCAGCAGCAGCCACCGGGGCTCGACGCGCTGTCACGCATGGACACCCAGTTTAAGCTGTCTACCCCATATAAGGCTCTCAAAACTCGCATCAACTTTGCAGCGGGAGTGAAGAGCGAGGTGCCAGGCAGCATCGGCGGCAAGGGCGGCGAGCCTTCCGAGCTTCAGAAAATTGAAAAAGAGCTCTCTACTGAAAGACAAATCTTCCTTGAGGCCTGCATAGTCAGAATCATGAAAGCTCGCAGAAAGCTGCCCCACGCCACTTTGGTCAACGAGTGTATCGCACAATCCCACCAGCGCTTTAACGCGAAGGTCTCTCTCATCAAAAGGGCCATCGACAACATGATAACCAAGGAGTATCTTCAGAGGTGCGACGATGGAGAGTCCTACGAGTATTTAGCATAAACCCGGCTCCTTTTCATTGCAGCGGCTTAATCGCGCCGCTCAAATCGAGGTGCCAATGTATGTGAGCGCACTTTCGTCTCTTTTAAATCACGAGCTAGCCGCGGCATTGTCATGTCGAGACCTGACCCGTTCTCCCCTGGACTTATATCCTGCGCTTTTTCTCTCGTGGATACGCTTACACATGCATCGCTACAGTGCAGGGAATTGACAATTTTACCACAGGAAAAATTTTTCACTTCCGCAGGAATAGTCATTGAATGACCAGTGCAAATAACGAAACCTGTCTATTCCAGATCCGGTGACTAACCACTGCGAAATCCCTTAGCGTTTTTGAACAAACTATAAAGCGGGATCTATAAGAACTCGGTAGAGAGGATTCGATATTCCAATATCAAGAACATAAATTGCACCAAGATGAGCAACTCCGAATTTCAGCAAGTTACTGAATCAACCACGCAAGTGGAACGCCCCAATCCCTACGGGCCAAACCCTGCTGACTACCTGTCGAATGTGGCGAACTTCCAGCTGATTGACTCTACCCTTAGAGAGGGTGAGCAGTTTGCCAACGCGTTTTTCACCACTGAGAAGAAGATCGAGATTGCCAAGGCCCTGGATGACTTTGGTGTGGACTACATCGAACTGACCTCGCCTGTGGCGTCTGAGCAAAGTAGGAGCGACTGTGAGGCAATCTGCAAACTAGGATTGAAGGCTAAGATCCTGACTCACATCCGTTGCCACATGGACGACGCCAAGGTCGCGGTGGAGACTGGTGTGGACGGTGTGGACGTTGTTATCGGTACTTCCAAGTTCCTGAGGCAGTACTCCCACGGTAAGGACATGAACTACATTGCCAAGAGTGCGATCGAGGTGATCGAGTTTGTCAAATCCAAGGGTATCGAGATCAGGTTTTCGTCCGAGGACTCTTTCAGATCGGACCTTGTGGACCTGCTGAATATCTACAAGACCGTCGACAGCATCGGGGTCAACAGAGTTGGTATTGCCGACACCGTCGGCTGTGCGAACCCCAGACAAGTTTACGAGCTGATGAGAACCTTGAAGACCGTGGTATCCTGTGACGTGGAGTGCCACTTCCACAACGACACCGGCTGCGCCATCGCCAACGCGTACACAGCTCTGGAAGGTGGCGCCAGACTGATCGATGTGGCCGTGTTGGGCATTGGTGAAAGAAACGGTATCACGCCTCTGGGCGGGCTGATGGCGAGAATGATCGTGGCCGCGCCCGAGTACGTCAAGTCCAAATACAAGCTGCATAAAATCAGAGACATCGAGAACTTGGTCGCTGAGGCCGTCGAGGTCAACATTCCATTCAACAACCCTATCACTGGGTTCTGTGCATTCACCCACAAGGCAGGCATTCACGCCAAGGCTATTCTGGCTAACCCATCTACTTACGAGATTCTGAACCCACACGACTTTGGGTTGAAGAGATACATCCACTTCGCCAACAGGCTGACGGGCTGGAACGCCATCAAGTCGAGAGTCGACCAGCTGAACCTGAATATGTCCGACGAGCAGTGCAAGGAGGTCACGGCCAAGATCAAGAGATTGGGTGACATCAGGCCGTTGAGCATCGACGATGTGGACTCTATCATCAAGGACTTCCACTCGGAGATCACCACGCCGCAGCTCAGAAACATGGACGCGGAGAAGGGCGACGACTTGAACAGCCTTGACATCGACGCGCCTGCTTCCAAGAAGGCCAAAAGGTCCCAGTGAGCGTCACCGCGCGCCACGGGTTGTGATAATCTTCTCTATCTATAAATCATGTGTAAATGATAATACACGCAAGTAACTAGTGCCGGGCCCGCCCCTTCTTCACCTTTATACTTGGCAAACATAGAGGCTGCCCTGCTCGGTGCTTATCAGCACCTTATCGGAGCGGGAGTCGTAGTCCATGTCTATAACATCGAAGGCTTTGGAGGCGATCTGGCTCGCGAAGTCGAGCACCTGGCGCCCGGAAGTTGCGTCGAAGAGCGAGCCCTGCGCAGCGACGAACCGGTCCTGTCTCACAAACTTGCACCGCTGCAAAAACTTGTGCGGGTTGGCGGGCGCAGGGAGCGCGGCAGACGCCAGCAGCCTGGTTCCCTCCCTGGTGGGCTCCAGTTTAGCGTCGCAAATGTGGATCTGGTGGTCGAACGCGAGCGTGCACAACTTGCCGTTGTCCGAGACGTCGAGGGAGGCGATCGCGTCCGAATGGGCCGCGGGCCAACTGGAAAGCGCCTGGTCCGCGCTCTGACGCAGATCGTAGGCTCTGATGACGGGCTCGAGCCCCGACGCGTAGACGAGGTGCTCTTGCTGCGGGTCCTGGGCCACGGCGAGGAGAGGGAACTCCGAGGGGGCCTGCCACACGGGACGCTTGGCGCCGGACGCGTCCCAGATCTTGAGAGCGCCGTCATCGCCAACAGAGGCGAAGCGGCTTTCTGCCAGCGCGCGTACTTGGTTGACGACGCCGCGGTGGCCCACGAGGCCTCGCAGCAGCTGGCCGGTTTCGAGGTCGCAGAGCGCAATGCGGGTGTCGGACGAGCCGGTGACCGCGCATCGGTCGCCGAGCGCGTCCAGCGCGGTGATGGCGGCGTGCGCGCGGTGGTGGCTGCTGATGGTGTAGTTTTGGCCGGAGGATAGGTCCCAGAGCGAGAGATGCGGGTCGAGGCCCGCGGAGAGCGCAAGCGAGCCGGCGCGAAGAAGCCTGCAGGCGAGCACGGCGTGGTCGTGAGCGCCGGCGAGCTCGAGGGGCGCGGGAACGGAGGGCATGGGGGGGGCGAGTGCTTGGAGGGACAAGGTGAGATGAGATGAGATAGGGCGAGATGAGCTGAGATGAGCTAGCGGCCCATCCACGTGATTAGATTGCCCACCATCACGTGACAGGTGCACCACATGACCACAAACACACGTGATATGCCAGTCACGTGACCTATACACCACGTGACCACACACGTGATATGCCAGTCACGTGACCTATACACCACGTGACCACACACGTGACTGACACGTCACATGACCACACACACGTGATGTGCACGTGTCTGTCTACATCACCCTCCACGGAACCACACCCACGCACCCCGTGACATAAGCTCCGCGCTTACGTAAACAGCACACCCCCGCATCCCGCCCACGTCATCGTCCCCCGGCTCCTCCCCGCCAATCACAGCGCCCACAATTCCACGCCCCATCGTCCGCCGCGACTTCCCCAAACATCGCGTCCGGTTGGTGGGCGTTCGCCCGCCCGTCCTCGCCTGTCCGTGCGCAAGCACACGGACTGCTTTCGGTGTCCGCGCCAGCACAAAAGGGGCAGTTCTGGAAAAGCTAGCGCAGCTTGCTCTGTTAGCGCAGGGTGTTAAATTCGGAGCACAAAAGTCTAAACCAGGACAGTTCACAGGGAACTCGCTCGCACTCGCATTCAATTACACGCACGCACGCACGCACGTTCGCACGGTCGCACACACACAAGCACACAAGCACGCAAGCACACACAGACCCACGCACATACGCAAAAACTAGAATAATGTTGAGCCAATCCGCACGCGCTAGTTTGAAAAAATCTTTGAAGCTGCAACTGCCTGCTATGCCCACCATGCCCACCGTGGGCGGACGTTTCTACTCGGAGGGCTCGGTCGGGTCGCCCCGTGGCGAAGGAGCCGACGACTCGTTCGTGAGGCGGGAGCGTGCCCAGGAGGACTACTTCATCAGACAGCACGAAAAAGAGCAGCTGGAGAAATTGAGACAGCAGGTCAAGCAGCAGCAGCAGAAGATCGAGCACCTGGAGGGCCGCCTGGGCGACAAGCTGAAGGACGGCCAGTGAGCGGTTCTGGCGAGCCGCGCCGCGTAGCACTACTACATACATCATCCATACATATTCTTTGAACGTTTAGCAGCTGCCAATGCCAGGCCAAGAGCGGAGAGAAAGCGCGACGGCGCCGTGCGAGGTGATAATAGCTGAGAGCGGGCCTGGGCACGGGAACGCGGGCGTGAGTGGCTGGAGGGGTCGCCGCGGTGTGCGTGGTTGCGGTCCGGGTTGGTCATGGGCGGGTGCCCGCTTCAGGCGGGCGCCACGCGAAGTTTCAAGAACAGTCACTGTGTACGGAACACATCGCAGGGCTATATAATGCTGAGGTATGGTGGAAGTTGCCGTCCGTGCTGGACTCGCACCTCGCCTTCATCACCCACACGCCATGACAGACCCCTGTAAGCCGCAGGCGTGCGCGATACAAGGTATGTGAGTCTCCATTCGCGCTCCGTCGCTCCGTCGCTCCGGCTCGCCTGGTAAACTAACGCATCCGCAGCCTGCCTCACCAAGACCGGCTTCGACGAAAGCAAGTGCTCCCGCCTCATCGACAGTCTCTACGAGTGCTGCTCCAAGTTCTACGACGAGCGCGGCGCCGACGCGCGCACGCCCTGCTGCCCCGTGCCGTCGCTTCTGCGACTCAAGCTCGAGCAGCGAGCCAGCGACCAGCTCGACGCCAAACGACTGCGGTGAGCCCGCGCGCGAACGCGCGCAGCCTCGCTACTGTAAGACAAAAATGTGCATTTAGAACCGCGTAGCCTGCCCACTCGCGGGTTTCCCCGCGCGGCAAGGCACGACTTTGAAAGGTTGGTAAAAACGCGATGGCCCCATGAATCGCCATCATGGAAAATCACTCTAAGACTACCGCGAGCACGAAGACGCCAGGCCTTGGAGCATCCTGGGTGCGTAACGTTCATGGAAGAGATGCAACGTACCGTGACTCTGGGTGTCTAGATAAAAGACATTGTATTGGTTTTGTAAGAAAGAGAGAAAGCGAAGACTAATTCTGCCGGACGCGGCGTATTTATACACAGGGACCCCGGGCGCCGGGTAACGGGAGGCGCGCGCGGCGGGACGCGAGGGCTTAGTCACGTGCCCACAGGTCACGAGACCTCCCGCTCCGATCACGTGACTCAGTCACGTGCCTCGTATTCTCGCACGTCGGGCACAAACTGCTTGGCCGGGCTCTCGTCCGTGACCCACAGCCGTGTGCCGCTCACGTTGCTGATGCTGTTCTCCATGCGCACGTGGCGCTCGAACTCCTGCAGCGCGTCCTCGATGGACGCGGGCGCCAGCCCCGCGTCCAGCAGTTGTTTCCGCAGCATCGCGACGTGCAGGGCCACTTTCATCTGGCGCGTCTGCACTAGCTTGCGCTCATTGAGGATCTGCAGCTCGCGCTTCTTGCGCTGCGCGTTCAACTGCTTGGCGATGAGCTCCTGGGCCTGGCGCGCCTTGAGCGCCTGCTCCTCGAGCCGCAGCTCTGCGGTGAGCCGCGCGCGGTAGTTGTCCACGGCAAAGAACGACAGCGCCAGCACGGAGAACAGCATGGCGAGCTCCAGAAACGGCTTGCGTGCGGGCTCGCGGGGTGCGCGGAACGGCATTGCGGGCGCGGCAGGCGCGGCGGGCGCGAGTCGCGGACCCAGACTGCCGAAGTAGGTTGGCGGAGTGCTATAGTAGCGGCGCGTGCTTCGGAGCATCTTCAACGCGTGCTGGTGGTCGCGGGCGCGTCGCGCTCAGCATTACATGTAATATAATATTGGCTAACTGGACAGGGTTCCGTGAGTGATGATATGTAATTGGCAGACCCCGTGACCAGGGGCTCCCACCAACGTGCTTGCGCGCATCGGACTCTTCAGTGATGACGTGGAAACGCAGTTAAGTTACAAAGTATTTAGAACGTGACGATTAGTGTCCCGGGCGAACTTAGTGACGACGAGAGGCGGTGATGATGTCGTTCATCTCCTCGACCTTAGCCTTGGCTCTGCCGAAAGTACCCAATCTCTTCTTGGCGACCTTTCTGGCTCTCTTCTCACCGGCGTTTCTGATCAAGTCGATCAATCTTCTCTCGTATGGGGCCAAACCGGCGACCTCCTTGACCAAAGATCTGACGAACTTGGTTCTGTTAGAGGAAGCACCCTTTCTGTAGGAGATCTTTGGGGCTGGGGTCATTGGGGTGACCTTCTTACCCTTGTTCAAACCAGTAGCGATACCTGTGTGCGGTTAGTAAGCTGTACGCGTGGTGGGTGGTGAGCGGTGCGGAGTGCTGAGTGCGGAGTGTCAGTGAGCGTGATTCGTGATTCGTGTTCCTGCCGTGTCGCTCGGATCGGCTTTTGCTCGATCTCCCTGGAGGCCCTTATACCAGGTGCCAGGCCTCCTTTTTCCCGCAGCTGCGGGCCGCCCTGGCGTTCGCCCTCGACCCACTATGCCGGTTTGTCTCGTGGGGATCCCATGTTCCTCAGGTCTCCCACGTTTCTGCGTCGCTTTGCGCATCATGCCTCGCGGCCCACAAAATCTCTCGTGTCTCTTTCAGCCCACCCTGTACCCTCGTTCTCTGCTTTTAACATACCAGATTTAACGGCCATTGTTACTCTTGCTGTGCTTGGTCTTGTAAAGTAGAGGAGCCTTCAAAATCTCGAATTGTTTTATTCACCTGCTGCTGTCTGGGTAAAAATTTTCCAGAACGAAGCTTACGCAGTACGGGACGAGCACTGCCGAGGAGGGCTGTTACCCGGATACCAGGCGCCTGGGCGGCTACACTAGCGAGTGCCACCGCTGCGCGGCGGACGCTAGGCGGGAGCGAGCCTGCTGGGCCGGCGTGCTAGGCGGGGATCAGGAATCCTAGACAGAGCGGCCTAGGCGTGCTCGGCCTGGAGCTCCCGCCTAGCTTCCCCGGCGCTCCTGCCAGCGCTACAGGTTGTGGTGGGACAGCGTCTGCGTGGGTCGGTAGGCTCGTAAATCCAAAAAATTTCAGTGTCTACCAAAAAGTGAGAGATGGATGGGTGTAACAGTCAAACGAAATTGAAGAAGTGCGTGGATAGTGATACCCATAGATCACGTGCTCATGAAATCAATGTTCTCATCTGGCTATTTACAGTTATATGGGCTCGGGCCCGCAGCACGATCTATGTGCCTTCAGACGGTAATGGTCTTCAGGTCGAAGCCGTAACGGTGCAGAGCCGCGAGGATGTCGTGCACGCTGGAATGCGCATAGGCGTCCAGAAACTGCCTGTAGGTGAGTGACTCGCCGTCGGCGCGGTGCTCGAGCTTCTCGAGCGGATACAGCAGCTGCAGCAGCTTGCGGCGACCGCACGTGACTCGGACGGTTTCACCGTCCAGGGCCTCCTCGAAGTACACGGTGTGCTCGGCGCCGTCGCTGCCGCGCACCACGGCTGCGTCCTTGTGCGGCGGGTTCTCGCGCAGGTCCTGTCTCTGCAGCACGCGGTAGCGCAGCTTCCAACCAGTGGGGCCCAGCTCCTTGATTCTCGCAGACTTTTCCTTGGTCAGGTAGTTGTCGATGCCGCCCTCCTTGGTCACGGTCCGCAGCACTTTCGCGGTCATCCGTATGCTTACGTTGCGGCCCAGGGCCTCGCTCCACAAGCCCTTCTTGATCACGTTGGGCAACCACCGTCTCCGGGTCTTGGTCTTGCTCTCGGCAACGTTGTTACCGTACTGTATAAATGACCCGCCGTATAAGCCCTTGTTGCTCTGCTTGAAGATCTGCGACTCGCCGTACTCGTAGTCAGGGAACGCCTTGCGCGCCTTAGGAACGAAAATGGGCCTTGCGTCGCCAACTTTATAGTCCGGCTTTCTGGCCACGCTTCTGCACTCCACCAGTCGCCACTCCCGGAAGAGGCTGGGGATCGTCGAAAAGCCCCTCTGCAGTCTTGGCCAATTGACTGACATCGCTCGTGTGGTGTCTGAAGCTCTTGGGTCGCCAGGTCGATGCTCCTGCTTCATCGAATTATCAGTAACAAATTATAAAAATTTGAGAAATCATGGGTCACGTGAAACAACCCGTCTATGTAACTGGCAGAGCGCTTGCCAGTGTAAGCGCTCTGCCTATGTAATTCACTTCCACACCTTCCTCAGCCCTTTCCAATTCCCCAAGTTTGCAGGTCTCTGGCCCGCGGCCGGGTCGCGCTTTTGCGAATGACTTTGCCTCAACAACGTCACTTCCTGCTCGAGTTGGGCAATTTTGTCCTGCAAATCCTGGTTTTCGCTCATCACTTGCAGGTTTCTCGCCATAGTCTCTTGCAAGTCGGCTTTGAGATCGGTAGGAAGCTCCGCGTCCGGGTTGGGCAGCGAGCGCTTGCGTACTTCTTCTTTGAGCTGCCCCCTGAGTTGCGCCACTTCTGCCGCGAGATCACGATTTTCATCTTGCAGTGTCTCCATGGCAAGCCGATTCTCGATCAGTTCGTTAGCGATGCTGATATGCTCTCTGTTTAGTATTGTATGGTCGTGCTCTAGCTTCCTAACTTCTTTGTGCAATTGTTTGTTCTTTATCCGTAGCGCCTCGAACTGCGCTTCCTTCTGCGATTCGAGCAGATGTATCTCCTCATACTCCGCAACATACCTTTTTAGAGTTATGGGCGTGATCTTAACTTCTTTCATAGCGTCCTCGACAAAAGCATCGATGTCGTAGTCTTCATCTGTGATTTCTGGGCTGCTTTCCTTCTTTATTGTGGTCCGGCTTAGTAGCGAAACGCTTGAGCTTGAGTCGTTCTTGGCGGCTTTTGTTTGCTGCCGCGCTTTGACAGAGTCTTTGAGATAGTATGCAAAGAGTCCGTCTTTGAGGAACTCTAGAAGCTGATCAAACTGCAATGGCAGCAGCGCTTTCTCTTTACGAACCATCAAAACTACCGCGAATTTCAGAATGGCATCGACACCCTCAACTAGGATGATGTCAAAGATACGCAACACGAAGCAGAGCGGAAACCTATAGGCAAAACATGTGAGAAACCATTGCGACGCATACATCGAGGACCTCACGCCCTGCCTTGCTAGGTGATAGTAGAGAGAAGGAGAATTCTCTTCTAGCAGACGATCAAATTGGTACAGCTTCACATGCAATCCTGGCATTTCTGGCAAAAACAAATCTCGTAATCCGTATCCTTTCATTATACTTGTTAACAGGCCAAATGCCTCAGCCTCGGACTCAACGTTCAAAATCAGCGCAGTTGCTATAAAGGCCATCCCCTGAGTATACCCCACCGTATCATCATATATAGAGTACGCCTTCAGCACATTAAACAAAGAGCCCGTCTTGTCGTCCGGAATGTAGTTAGTCCTCGATATATCCCGTTGAATCGCTTTTTCGTGAGGCGACTCACAAGTCTCCAATGCTTTGTATATCTCTTCGATATCTTTAGATTTTGTGTTTGCCATCAGTTGCCAAATAATACCCCGGACTTGTGGTGGTATCCCTCCTGTGATTTCTTGCTCCAGTTTCACAGAGTCTTTTTTGGCCACTTCGGCGTAATTGTTTACCAGCCTTGTCCAGAAAGGCCAGTCTGTTTTCACAAGTTCGCGGTGTTCTTCTTGATCTGGCGAAGACTCTTTTTCTGCTGATATTGTTTCTAGAACAGCTGTGTAGCTGGACTTCAAAATTCGAGTTCCTTCTTGCAGGCTCTCTTGAGTGACCCCGTCCTTCGAAAGGTATTCCTCTTCATAGTCATTAAACCTGCTTATGACTAAGTCAAAATCAGCGCTGGCAGATCGCTTATGACTTGACCTTGGCGGCAAGCTTGGCGGGGAAGTTTGTGCATGAGTCAAGGCTGCATTCTTCCTGAACTTCTCAGACTTGAGCTCCTCTGTGAGAGGAGGAGGTACTGGGTGAACCTGGCTTTTTTTGAGGGTAGACGCGGGTGGAGCTGAAGGGCCGCGTGGAGGCAGTGGCGGTGACGATGTGGTCATACTTCGTGGGGGCAACGCTGGCAATGGCCGTGTCCCATTTTCACTTGGTAAAAGAGGAGGAGACGCATTCCCCTGATCTCCTTGCTCATCTGCGAGGTCAGATGCATTTGGCTTTTCAGGCGACGAATGTATCAAATCATTACTCTGAACTTCGTTCCCAATACTAGATTCTGCATTGACAACGCTTGGATTCGTGACCTCTGTGTTATATTCCTCGGCAGCATCTTCATCTTCATAAGCAGCAAAATTAAGCTCCGAGTGCGCAGAGCTCTCGTCAGAGTTGTTTTGCAGTTCGGTGTCGAGGGTTTGAGGCGCATGATCCGCACTCTCAGACGATTTTTGCTGCAGTTCTTCTAATGAATCGCTTTTGACCAAAGTTATTGGGTCATTTGAATCAGAAGTTACAGGCACGATTTTAGCGTCCGAGTCAGGTTCGGTTTGGGAAGCATCAGAAGTGGCCTCTTCTGCCGCGGGGCTCTTCAGTATTGTGTCACTGTCCCCAGTGTTCCTCTTCTCCGCAACTGCAAACTCCTCCTTACTAATATCGGATGCTTCAACATCTTTCAAGCTTGGAGTCTCGATGGATTGAGTGTCGGTCATCTCTTTGACCTTGGTGATGGATTTTAGTCGTTTCGATGTGATGTTGAAACGGCGATCATTATTTAATATAGGTACACGAGACGGGAAATCTCATCAATTACGTGTAAAAACAATATCCAAGCCCCATTAGCCGCTCAAAAGAATAAAAAAGTGCAGGCTGGGAAGCATTAAACCATTCAAAAACCTATTTTACGTACTTTAAGTACTCATACAATCATTAGCTAGCCTACTCCGAAGCTTCGTCGAGGCGCGTGCCTCATCCTTGAGAAGAAACTATCGAGAAGCTGGACTCAGACGGGGTGGACAGAACAGGAGCGAACTGAGAAGCACATCTGCCCGAGTCGCAATAAGACGCAGAGACACTAGAGTAACAGTCGAAACATTCCGATGACGGGGAAGGTTCGACGCTCGGTTGCGGTTCGGGAAGAACGAGGCCAAGGGTCAGGCCTAAATCTCGCATTAACATCTCTGCTTCTGGTGCCGTAATGTTGGGGAAACGGACACGCACAAAACGTTCGCCAAACTCCAGTGGCAATGCACCATAGTGCTCGTATATTTTTCGCACGCTCTCCTCAATGCTACGCAACTTTGTATGACAAACCATCATCTTGTCGCGCCATTCATTCAGCGCCTCGTCGCTTGCAAACACCATGGATGGCATGGTAGACATATCCAAGTGTGGGAGCTCAAATTCCACAACACATCCCATGGCATCTAATTCTTCCAAAACGCTAGGAGGCAAGTCCTGCTTGTGCGCCTGGATCATGCGAAAAACTTCCATCGCGCGTACTGTCGAGACCTCGCGCGCTCCAAATGATCTCTTGGAGACCTGACATGCCTGTAGAGGCACCCTTTGGTAATCCCCAGACTCATTTGCTGGTAAGAAGTCATCCCATAGGTTATAGAAGCATCGTAGAGATATCGAGAGGTTTTGGACTGCATCGTGTGTGATTTTAATGGCCGACGTTGAATATGCTCTCCCCGATTTGAATCGCGAAGTTGTCATGTTCCAGTTCGAGAAAAGACCGCGAGGAACTCCACCCGGCGCCCGATACATGCCGTTGAAGCTGGAAAACACAGGCCTTGCCCCAACTGCGCCCCCTTGCACGCTGCGCGCGTAACCAGCTCTTGGCGCGTTGCTGGTACTTCTCGCCACATTGCGAGTTTGGGTGTGGATATATCTGCTCCCGTTTTTAAAGCCTGCACTTGGCCTGCTTGAAACTGGAATCCTGACTAAAGATTTTTGAGGACGGGGTATGTTCCTCTCTAACACAGTTTGAATTTCATCGTCCAAAGTTTGCCGAATCTGCTTCAGCTGCCTTTTCGTTAACTTAAGCCACTGCCTCCAGGAGTTAGCTGACATCCTTCGGGATCAGTAATGGAGATGAAGTTCTATTAATGTCTGGGGTGTGTTTTCTTGGGCAAAGCCTATTTCCTGACATATCTAATAATGAGATTACAGAGCACCGTGCACGGCTCAACTGAACATGGAAATCATGACTTGCATGAGGACCATTAATGCGACCTGCTCCACACGCCGTTGGTGAGTATACAGGGCTGGCAACAAGCATCTCGATTAGAAGTACTCGGTGCGCACCCAATTCACGTCTTATTCACTGGGACCTTGAATTCTTTTCTTGGAAAAACCGAAAATGCAGCCTCTTCTGTAAAGAAGATGGTTCACACTATGTATGAGCTGCTGTTACATGCAACCAACGAGATGGGCTCATAGATTTCTTTGGGGGTACTGTTTACTTGGATTGGTGCAGGCGGAGGAAAATGTAGGCGTGACGTAGGACAGAATTAATCGGGCAAGAATCCTCCAAATAAGAACGTAGAATGGAAGCTGTCATGTATCAGGATTGATTGGAGCTGTTCGAGATTGATGGAGCTAGTTCATTGTCATTGAAAACATAGTTGAAGATGTCGTCCATTGTCGTCGTGTTAAACGTACTGTTGGTTCCTAAGCTGAACAAAGTCTGGACACTTTGGTCGTTCCAGTTGGGGAAAACGGTGGCGTCTTGCTTGAAAGGCGGTGCCGATGAGTTCTTCCACGCAAAGAGATCCTCGTTCTGGTTCCCCGCTTCCGCAGCCACGTCTGAGGATCCTGGTATACTGGAACGAACAGAATCGATTGGAACTGTAAAGTCTTTGGGTGAAAGAATATTAGCCAAATCTGAGATGCTGGTCATAGACTTGTCTTTGATGGGTTGCTGCGAACAAACCCTCGCGATACTGGGCCGCTTTTCGGTATGCAAAATAGAAGAAATAGACCTCGGGGATGAGGAAAAGGCTTTTGGTATGTCTAAAAGATACCCGCAGACGCTGTCAATGACATGGATAAATTTCTCAGCAGTAGCGTTTTTTTCTTTCAAAACATCGAATGTGTTACGTGCAAGCGTTACTTTTGATTTCCAATGAGCTGCCTGTGAAGAGCCAGGTTCTGTAATGAGCCCCACCGCAGGAATAATGGTTGCGCTTACGAGAAAAAATGTCGCATACCAAGCTGAAAGTGTTGTTAGTTCATAGTGGCTGACAAACTCAGATACAGACTCGATTGTACTGCCAGCTGCGTCATGGCATAGACTCAAGCACCTGATGAAATCACGGTCTTCGACGCGGACTTTCTCTCCATTCAAAATCCCGAGAAACAGAGGCCTAAAAATCGTGATTGTCAAGTTATAACACATCCAGCGCAAACGAAATATATTCAGCGGGAACCACTTGTTATCAGCACCAAACTTTTGATGCCATCGAGCAAAACCCGTGCCGAAGTAGTCGGGCAACGCATTGACAAAATCATCCAGCCTCTGGTGACACTTTAGAGTTTCGGCAAGGTTGGCGTAGGGGTCGGCGTTGTTGCTGTTTATTTTATGTGCAATCTTTGTAAGCTTGGCCGTTTCAATGACGAATGAAAGTTCTGTGGGGCCATTGACTTCGACGCCCTGCCTGTTCAAGTTAGAGGGTAACGATATGTCCACATCCGCTAACTTCGGAAGCAGTCCGGGTCTTCCAAAAGTGGTGGCCATGCTGCAGTCGTAACCATAAAGCACCCACCACATTCGGCGCCTAATTTCGAGACCAGAGTTATCAGTGCGAGCCGAGTCCCTCATCTCGCGATGTAAGCCCAGCGATATTGCCATACTTGCAGCAAGTCCAAGATAGTTCCAACTGGTGTTAGGCTTGTTGCGCTTCTGCGTATAATTTGAAAGTAACACCAGTGACGCAAGCAATGAATGTGAGCCTTTCCCAAATACGCTGCTGCCGAGATGGTGCTTTGCACTTTTGTAGTACTCAATGTCAACATTTGAATTTTCCCCAACCACAGACCAAGATCCTAGCGCCAAGACCGCGTAAAGAAGGGGCTTCCAAGCTTTTTCTGACGTTGGAGTGATCTTTTCAGCGTAACACAAACGGAAATAAGATTCATCAACAATAGGGAAAGCTGCATGGAACTGCCCGAAATAAGCGTCAACATATTCGTCCATTGTTTGCTTTGAAGAAAGTGAGGAAAAATCCTCAGCGCTCGCCGGAGCACGCGGAATCGTGAAAAGGGAATCTACGACATAAAGTGCTCGAAGCAACACAGAATTGGAGCCAGCTCCGAAATACCCCTTGTTATTGATGTTCACGTTCAATACGCCCATTCCGTCATCCTGGAAAACTTGTGAGTCCTCTTCTTCCGACCACTCGAAGCCAAAAAGCGGGTCCCTGGGCATTTGATCAAGCGGAGGTCGTTGCGAAGGGTGAGAAGGAACATTTGAGGGTGTATGTGAATCGTCCGTGGTCAGGGACGGTACCTTTTGGTGCTGGTCTTTTTGTTTCCTTAATGTGTTTCGCAGCTTGAACAGGGTTGGGTCTTTTGACGCGTCCTTCCAGTCGTAGCCAGGGAACAGGGTTTCAAATAGTTGCTCCAGTCGATGAAGTCGATTTTCAACTTCTGTTAAGTGTGCCCTTGTAAGTGGAGAGCGGACTTTTTTAGGTGAATAGTTGCAGTCCCAGTTATGTTTGAAACAGTTTGAGCATCTAGGGTGCTCTCGAGAGCATTTGAGTTTCTTCCGACGGCACCAGTCGCAAGCTTGTTCCGATTCGTCAAGTGAAAACATTGAGTATCAAGTATTCTGTGTTTGGGGAACCGTAGGACTTTCAGTTATTTAACAATGGTGTAAAGACTAATGGGTTTGTTCTTGGTTTCAAAACTTACTCTGAAAGGTTCAACCTACTCAGAACTTCAAATGACATTCTAGTGCTTATTCGAAGAGAGAATTCAATTTAGAGCCTCTATTGAGAATGTGGCCCCTTTTCCCTCTCAAGTGTTGATCTTTAGAACGGCGCGTTGCAGTATGACGGCCTGTTTCTGTACTTAAGGCCTGCTGAAGTTCTATAACCTTTGTCATTGTAAGCGTAAATATGCGGAGAAGTAATAATATCAAAGTAATCGACACTCCATCAAGATCCAAGACTAATACAAAGAAGAAGGAAAACGACTCAAATTCCACCGTAGGCCGAAAACAAATGCAAAAGAGTTTCAACCAGATTCACGGTACCTGAGAATCTGCCTCAACTCTCAAGGACTTTGTAGGCTCGCTTTTATCCATGTATACTTTTTGACGAATAATCGCGTCAATAAACGCCAAAAGGTGTCCAATGCTCATCTGAACTTTGTACAAAACAACCTACGGCAGTCCGGTAGTCGATGCAGGACAATCTACGGACGCAGATCAACTGGTTGAAGAAAGAAAAGGCATACCAACCCAAAAACGAGTTTTTACTACAACTATTGAGCAGCGACATCGGTGGCAAGAAGCAAAAGACCCATAATGGATCAGAAGCTCAGTCTCAGCCGGAAAGGTCGGTAATCGACCTCACAGCAGACTCTAGAGCCATCAAGGCGTCATCAGATTTAGGATCCAGCGCCAGAGCTTGGAATGCAAGTGCTGTATTCAGCACTGTAGAGGAGAATAGCACGCAGCGACCCGGTATATCATATTCTAACCCTACAATAACAAGTCGCTTCGGCAAAACTTCAGAGTCTACGCAGCTCTCTCAAAAACCTGCATCATTGCCAGCTACTTCATACGTCGAGTCAGGAAGCCTGAGCGCAAATCATATATCTGACCAGTCTTCAGGTGTGGTACGAAAAACCCCGAATCGACAAGCTTCGCTGGCGGAGCTGGTACCACTTCAAGACAAAGTAATTGAACTGCTTAAAAAGCAAGCTGTGCTTTTAATGCATAAGTGCTCTATTATAGAGTCAACTTCTTTATCCGAGGATGCGAAGAGAGTGAAGATACAATCGGAAGTTAACCCTAGCCTCGGTATTTTAGAGAGCGAGCTTCGAACGGCAGGTTCGCTATTGGAAGCCATGAAAAGCGAGGCCCCGCATCATGCAGCTCGCTCTGGGAATTTAGCTACTGCAATCACACATACCCCCGCAAATAGTGCTGTCAGTTACCGCACGGAAACTAACAACACTATCCCACGTCCGCCTACGCGACCGCAAGCTCCAGCTGTTAGTGTTCCTCAAGATCTGATTACTGTGCTGGACGAAGATGATGATGACGATGATGATGATGGCGAAGGTGAATCTCATGTTATTGCCAAGGTTCACACTTCGGCCATACGCGCTGAAGATCACTCAGACAACGCCAATACCGCAAAGAGATCGTTACGCCCGCATAAAGACATAAATTACAAAATACCTGAACTGGAAGATAGTCTTAATTATAATATGAGGCCCGCCCTGACTCAAGAGCGACAAAGAGAGGACGCGGAAGAAGATACCACAATGGAAGCAGAACCAGAAGATTCCCAGTTTTTGCTTACTGCTGAGGAAGAGCATGATGAAATTCACACAAGCGATCATGATTTCGTTGTGGATGGTCTTGAAAATCTGCTGGATGAAACCGATGATGGAGAATACCACGAGGCTGTGAGTAACCCGGACGGTGTCGACTCTAGCCAAGGGGCTACGTTTCCCGAGGAGCGCACTCAAGGATCTGCGTTTTCAGGGGAGTTGTCGAATATAGAAATAATTGGTTCTTCGCCTGTGCGTCAAACTTCTGCGCTACAAGGATATTCGCGGCCCAGGACGCCTGAATTAGACCTTGTGGGGGCCGGCTACGCTGACGATCCAGAGTTTGATCCAATTGTTGATAGCATCCAGCATACCTTCCCTAACAGTTATGCCCATAGATCACCTGTCACCGGCTCAGTTGCCGACAGTAACATAGTAAGAAACCTGGCTTTGCAAAATACTATTGATGATACTTTTACCCATAGCGATTCGGATGATTTTGATGACTTCGATGCAGAAAGGGAGAATTTGTCGCAAAAGTCAGGCATAAGGGAATTAGATGATGATCTCAAGATAATTTCGGAGCAAAAGCTTGACGTTAGTAATGCACGGCCTTTTAGCATTAAGCAAGAGGTTATCAATGTTGACTCACTTTTGGAAGAAGGTGCAGAAGCTTTTCTCGGTAATGATTTGTCGCCTTCTAGCAATAGTATTCCAAGGCCCGGCAACGCCGAGCCTCAGTTCGAATGGACTTCTGAAGTCTTCCATCGACTACATAATGTCTTCAAGCTTCCTGGATTCCGTCCTCACCAACTGGAGGCCATCAACGCATCTCTCGAAGGTAAGGACGTGTTTGTCTTAATGCCTACTGGTGGCGGGAAGTCACTTTGTTATCAACTGCCGGCGGTTGTCAGATCTGGAAGAACTAGTGGCACGACTGTTGTTATATCACCTCTGATATCTTTAATGCAAGACCAGGTTGAGCACCTATTGGCTAAGAACATCAAAGCATGTATGTTTAGTTCAAAAGGCAGTGCAGAGCAAAAGCGTCAAACTTTCAATCTATTTATCAATGGTTTGTTGGATCTTATCTATATCTCACCAGAGATGATAAGCGCTTCGGAACAATGCAAAAAGGCTATTGGGAAGCTTTACAGAGATAAAAAACTTGCACGGATAGTGGTTGATGAGGCACACTGTGTATCTAATTGGGGACATGACTTCAGACCTGACTACAAAGAGCTGAAATACTTCAAGAGAGAGTATCCAGATATTCCTTTGATTGCTCTCACTGCCACTGCTAGTGAGCAAGTGAGACTCGATATTGTCCACAATCTTCAATTGAACAACCCCGTATTCCTGAAACAGAGCTTTAATAGAACCAACTTGTATTATGAAGTCTTGAAGAAGAGCAAAAACGTTGTGTTCGAGATATGCGACACCGTCAAGACTAGATTCAAGAATCAAACAGGCATCATATATTGCCATTCCAAGAACTCTTGCGAGCAGACTGCATCACTTTTACAGAGAAATGGCGTCAACTCTGCATATTATCATGCTGGTATGGAGCCTGACGAAAGGCTTGAGGTTCAACAAGCGTGGCAGGCCGACAGGATTCGTATAATTTGTGCCACTGTCGCGTTTGGCATGGGTATAGATAAGCCGGATGTTCGTTTTGTTTACCATCTCACCATTCCAAGGACCTTGGAAGGGTATTATCAAGAAACTGGTAGAGCAGGAAGAGACGGTAAGTTTTCATTTTGCATCATGTATTACACATTCCGTGACGTTCGAACTATGCAAACAATGATACAAAAGGATAAGAACCTTGATAGGGAAAACAAAGAAAAACATCTTACAAAGCTGCAACAGGTTATGCAGTACTGTGAAAACCTGGCGGATTGTAGGCGACAGCTTGTCCTATCGTACTTTAACGAGAATTTTGATTCCGCATTGTGCCGCAGAAACTGTGATAATTGTAAAAACAGTGTCAATGCAACTACAGAAGAACGGGACGTTACCCATGAAGCCCTTAATATTGTCAAGCTAGTTTCTTCGGTGCAGAGTGACAAAGTCACGCTAATTCATTGCCAGGATATATTCAAGGGTTCCCGAAATTCGAAAATCGTCCAAGCTGGCCACGATCAACTTGAGTATCATGGAATGGGCAAAGCGTTGCCAAAATCGGATATTGAAAGGGTTTTTTTTCGGCTTGTTACTACTCAAATTCTTCAGGAATATACGGTCATGAATGGCCGAGGCTTTGCCTCGAACTACCTAAAAGTTGGACCGAAGGCCAGGCAACTGTTGAACGGTAACCTCAAAATAGTGATGCAGTTCGCTGCTGTTGGTGAAAGCGCCTCAAGGCAATCTTCTGTACCACCCGCGCCCGCAGCTAGGGCTGCTTCCACTGAGTTTAGGAAAAGGCATACAAGCACTAGGCCGGCTACGTCTTCTGGTTCCCTTGCTCATAAGCCGTCTTCTGCAATACCTGATCTTGGCGGATTTGTTTACGACGATAATGAGTCAGCCACCTCATCGGCACCAAAGAAGGTCTCCCGCCCAATCATTCTAGGTGACAAGACAAACCTTTCGCACCAAGAGCAGTTAAGCGTGACAAGCGCATATCAAGAGTTAAAGGATAGGGCAATTAGCACAGCACGAGAGTTGAGGTTTAATGGGTTCATGAGTATTATATCAGAGACGGCGCTTAGAAAAGCAGCGGTCATTTTGCCTTCGACAGAGAAGCAATTTCGTCAGCTTCCAGGTCTAACCAATACCCAGGCACAGCACTACCACTTTTTTAAAGACTTGTTTGTGCGATTAATTGCTCTCAGGAAGACACTGCCAAAAGATACTTCTCAAAAGCTTTCGCAAACCCAGACCACCTCTCCATTTTTCCATGGGCCAGGGGCTTCCGAGAATAATGAGGAGCGGGAACGAGACGAAGAGATCTTAAGGCAAATTAGAGAATCCCAAACGCCTTCTCGAACGGGCGCTGCCGTTAAAACTTCTGGCGCGAAGCCTGTGAGCAGTCAATCAAAGGCTAAACGGGGCAGGAAATCCAAATGGCATTCTAAATCGTGGTCTAAAAGGTGAAAGGTGTGAAGCGCGCGAGCTCGGATGTTGCATTTTTTACCATTAATTATTATTAGCATTACCAAAACTATATCGTACCAAAAATACACTAAGCGTTCTGCTTTTCGGGTGGATAGTTCTCACCCGTTTTTGAGTTGTAAATAATTATTCCATTCTCTTCAGCGTGTTGTCTTTCATCACGCTTGTAAAGCCATAGAACGAGAATAGTCCACGCAGAGAGACAGAATGCACAGACCGCTGTCCATGTGTAACCTTTCAAATACCTTGGTGCCTCGGTGGTCTTCCATACTAGAACTGACATGAACGCGGTAGTAGTCTGAGCAAGCATGTTCATGACCACCAAAGTGATAGCTCTTGCCTGAGAATCACGGCGGCAAATATCGTTTTGCCAAGAATAGAGGACAGGTGCCATAGCCCAGCCAAAATATTGCAGCATAAAGGCAAACCACTTGGCGCTCTCGGGCACAGCCCAGGCCGCCAAAATCACATTCCCGATGAAGTTGAAGACTTGGGTCACAATAATGGCTCCCCATCTACTGTGGAGCTTATCAGCGAATATACCTGTTCCAAACAGGTATATCATACCAAGGGCGGGGGTAATCATACCCAGCTGGTTGACCTTGGTCACTGAATATTTTTTGAGGGACTTCACCCACAGTAGGTAGGCTCCGGAAGTACCGTTGTTGTTGTTCCAGCAGAAGATGTTCCACAAGGTCAAAACGTAAATCCTCCAGTTTGTGAAGATTCTTTTCCAGACAGCCTTGTCTAAGACCTTGGAGGAAAAGTCCGACTTGTCGGTGTTGTTTTCGCGTAGACGCTTGCGCGCCAGCCTAATCTCGTCGTCCGTCAGGAAGATAGAGTAGCAGTTGTGCGGATCGCCGGGCAGTGAGTAGAAGCCAATGACACCAACAACCACGGAGATGAGTCCGTCGACGATGAAGTTCCATCTCCAACCCGATAGCCCGTGTTTGCCGTCCATAGCCGAATAGATGGCAGACTGGATACCACTGGCCGATAAAATACCTGCGTATTGGCCAAGATAGTAGAACGCAGAGCGGCGTACCATCTCGTCGTGCTTGTAGAAACTGCCAAATAGGTACTGGTACGCCAGGTATGAGGGCGCCTCAAACACACCAATAAAGAAACGAATGGCCTTCAAGTGTGGCACGGAGTCCACTTGGGATGCGCCAATCGTCAGGATCGACCAGCACAGATCTAGCGTCGGCAGCACGTAGTTCAGAGGCACCTTGTCGAGAAAGAAAATAAAAGGCAGTTGGAACACGATGTTGCCCACCGTGTACATCACCTGCGTCTCAACCAGCTCGTTGCCCTTGAAGTTTAGCTCCTCCTTAAGTCCCGACACGTACGCATTGTTCAGGTTCGCGGTGTCGAGGTACTTGACCCAGTACGCCATACACGAGTAAAATGCCAGCAGAATGTCAAGCTTCAATAAGAGCTTCTTCTCCGCCGCTGGCACGCCGGACCCGAACCACTGCCACCACTTTGCGCTGCCCGCGCGCTTCTTGGTCATCCGGTACTCCTGCTCGTTGAAGAACGACCACCACTTACGGTTCGCCTCGTCGCGGTACTCCACATCTGCAGCACCACCAGAATTCGACAGAGAGCTTCGCTGTTCCAACTCCAGCTCCGTCTTTTTGTCGTCCGACGCTTGTTTGTCCGACACTATCTCCTCCAGCACCTGCGCGCTGTGCTCTTCCTCGCCCTCGCTTTCGTCTTCGTCAACGATTCTTCTTACAGGGACGAAGCCCCACTTCAGCCGACCCCAGGGCTCAACAACCCATTCCTGGGAAAAGTTAGTAAATGAGGTTTTAACTTCCCACATTTCTCGTCGATGCCTTATGCTTTCTGCTCTTCCTGCTCTTCCTGCTCTTGCTACATACGCTTTCTCACGCCTTACAAATATATACCTTCGACTAGCTCATCTACCTAGCTGGTGCCAGTCACACACATCTAGACTTGACTTCTCCTGTAGACCAGCTTGCCACAATGCCACAGGAAGCATAACTTCCCAGGTTTCTGTGTAGTTTGCAGCAGCGATGCCCTTTCTCTTCCTAACGTCTTTCTGAAGCCACACAATTAATTATCACCACTTTTACACAGCAGACTATGGGATCTACAGGAACTTGGAGAGAAAAGTCCGTTTTGCCCAGGAAAACCGCAGCGAGATGCAGCAGAGAGGACTTTTCGACCGAAGAAGATAAGAGCCTCCATGTGACTTAGGAGCAGGCCAAGAAGAAAACTTCGACAATGGCTTTAGGACAATGCATAAGCAATGCAGAGAGAATTTGCATCGGGAATACGTAGCGCGGTGGACGGTAAGGCTGGTGGTGACGGGCCTTGGAGCGTCATGTGCAAAAGCCTGCACGAGGGCATCTTAAAGCAGCTGGTGCGGGAGCCTGCGCCAAACGCTCTGCAGGTGATTAGTGCATTGAGTTGATAGACCTAGAAAGGTCGGTGCTGTATAAAAGTGTATATTGAAGTGGGTGCTATGTAAGGTCGTGCGGCGCCAATGCGTCGTCTGTGCAGCAATGAGGCTAGTTGTGCTCGGCATCGTCGTTGGCCACGTCTTCGACAGATGGGCAAGTGCAGATCAGGTTGAGATCGCCGTAGGTGTCGTCCAAACGGGCGACTGGAGGCCAGAATTTGTTGTGCTTGAGGAATGGCAGTGGGAAGGCTGCGAACTCGCGGGAGTAGCCTCTGGCGTCCCAGTCTGTGCTGCATACGAGGTCGGTCAGCGAGTGTGGTGCGTTCTTGAGCACGGCGCCCTTAGGGTCGCCGGCAGCGTAGAGGTCGATCTCGCTGCGAATGGCGATTAGTGCATCCACAAAGCGGTCCAGTTCCTGCAGGTTCTCGGACTCCGTGGGCTCGACCATCAGGGTGCCTGGCACGGGGAAGGCCAGGGTAGGGGCGTGGAAGCCGTAGTCTTGGAGACGCTTGGCGACGTCGATGGCCTCGACGCCGGCGGCCTTGAACTCGCGCAGGTCAACGATGAACTCGTGCCCGCAGTGCTTGGTGGTGGAGCTGTCGCCCGCGAACAGGATACTGTAGTGTGGCTTGAGGCGCGCCATCATGTAGTTGGCGTTGAGGATGGCCACGACAGAAGAGAAGGGCAGCCCGGTGGAGCCCATCATCTTGATGTATGCGTAGGAGATGGGCAGGATCGAGGCACTGCCGTAAGGCGCACTTGAGACCGCGGAGATGCGGTGGTTACTGGGCACGCCGGTGGCGACTTCCACGAGGTCGTGGCCTGGCAGGAAGGGCCCAAGGTGCGATCTCACGCAGATGGGGCCCACACCTGGCCCACCACCACCGTGTGGGATAGCGAACGTTTTGTGCAGGTTCAAGTGACACACGTCGGCTCCCAGGTCGCCGGGCGAAGTGAGGCCCACTTGTGCGTTCATGTTGGCGCCATCCAGGTACACTTGGCCGCCGTGCTTGTGCACGGCGTCGATCGCAGCTCTGATTCCAGGTCCGAAGAGGCCGTAGGTCGATGGGTAAGTGACCATCATGGCTGCCAGATCGTCCTTGTGCTTCTCTGCTTTCGCTTCCAGGTCTTGGAGGTCCAGAGCGCCGTCAGAAAGACAGTTGACGGGGACGACCTTCATCCCGCACATGGCTGCAGACGCTGGGTTAGTTCCATGGGCGGAGATCGGTATCAGACAAACGTTACGGTGTGCCTGACCCTGAGCCTCGAGGTAGGATTTGATGACTCTCAACCCGGCGTACTCGCCGGAAGCGCCGGAGTTGGGCTGTAGCGAAACGTCGTCAAAGCCTGTGATGTCAGCCAAGTCTGCTTCCAGAGACTTGATCAGTTCAAGGTACCCTTGCGCCTGCTCCGCAGGCTGGAATGGATGCATATTAGCGAACTGAGGCCAGGTCACTGGCATCATCTCCACCGTAGAGTTCAACTTCATGGTACAGGACCCTAGCGGAATCATGGAGTTAGCGAGAGAAAGATCGCGACTTTGCAAACGGTGCAGGTATCTTAGCATGGCAGTTTCGCTGTGGTGCTCGTTGAACACCTCGTTCGACAAGATTGAGTCTGTACGTGAGAGCTCCTTGGGAAATTCTGGTAGTAGCTCTGGCAGCCCTTCAGAAGCGCCAAAAATTTCTAGTAGTTGTAGCAAATCTTCCTTGGTGACTGTTTCATCGAGAGACAAGGAAACGGTGCTTTCGTTAACGCTAAACAAGTTAATGGAGTACTTTTCGTAAGCAGTCTCCAGCAGCTGTTTGGAGGATGTACCTTGGGCCAATTTGATGGTTAAAGTATCAAACCAGGTGTCGTTGACCACAGTGTGGGGTGTCTCGGCACTAATTTTGTTTGCCAAAACAGTAGTAAATCCGTAAATTCTGCCAGCAATGTCCTTGAGACCCTGTGGGCCATGGTACACACAGTAATTGGCGGCAATGTTGGCTAGAAGTGCTTGCGCGGTGCAGATGTTCGAAGTGGCTTTGTCGCGCTTGATGTGCTGTTCTCTGGTCTGTAGCGCCAGACGCAACGCAGGGTTTCCCAGACGGTCTTTTGAAACGCCGACAATTCTACCGGGAATTTTCCTGTTCAACTTCTCAGTAACCGCGAAAAATGCTGCATGAGGCCCACCGTAGCCGAAGGGCACGCCAAAGCGCTGTGACGACCCGAGAGCGATATCTGCGCCAAACTCCGATGGTGGCTTGAGTAGCGTCAAAGCCATCAGGTCCGAGGCGACCGACAGCAGCGCCTTGTTCGCGTGCAGCGACTCAGCGATGGACTTCACAACTTCGCCGGGAATGAGAGTACCATCAGTCGCAGGGTACTGGATTAAGCCACCGAAAACGGCTTTATCCGCTAGGATGGCCTTGTTCGCCTCGACCTCCAGTGGGTCCACCTCCACGAGCTCAATGTTAAAGGGTGTCGCCCGAGTCCTCAAGACCGACTTGGTCTGGGGGTGCAAACCCTTGTCCACGATGAACTTGCTCTTCTTTCTCTTGGCCGTGTTGAAAGAGAGAAGCATGGCTTCACCCGCGGCCGTTCCTTCGTCCAGCAAAGATGCGTTAGCGACAGGCAGGCCAGTCAAGTCCGAAACCACTGTTTGAAAGTTAAGAAGCGACTCCAGTCGTCCCTGCGAAATCTCAGGCTGATAAGGCGTGTACGAGGTGTACCATTCCGGGCATTCAAGCAGGTTTCTTTGGATCACGGGGGGCAGTACGGTGCCGTAGTAGCCCTTCCCTATAAAGTTCCGCACCTGGAACTTGTTTTTGTTCGCGATCTCCTGCAGGTGTTGTAGCATCTCTTGCTCTGAAAACCCCTTCTGAGGAGCTTCCAGCTGCAGTGGCCGCCTCTCCAACACCCGTGGTGGCACCAGCGTCTCGATAAATTTGTCCAGGTCCTCGTATCCCATGGTTTTTAGCATATCCTGCACGTTCTCCGGGTTGGGCCCCAGATGCCTTCTCTGGAAAGTGTCTAGCGGTTCAAGGGACCGCGCGGCTGGTTTATAAACCTTGGCGTACTGGTTAGATGATACATTTGCTACGCTAGCTGCGTACAGAGAGGTTCTCCCACTGTGCAGCGACCGCGCAATAATTTTTGTGCTTGTCAAGAGTCTTGATCTTAGCATTTTCTTGATCTGCTGCTTCTCGATGCCGCTGAAAGACAAACGCTAGAAAACACGACGGGTTCTTCGAAAGATTTGCCTGTCCTATTTATACAATCGGCTCATTAGCTGCTTGTGATAGTGAAGTTGGAGATAGTGGAGATCTGCTTATACTTAGCGACATGTCTGACTCGTCACGTCGAAGAAGTCAGTTGGAATGTGACCCTTTAAAAATATGGCTGACTCGGCAAAAAATATACCATGAGGTCACGTGGTGAGATCTTGGTCTGAGGCTGAGAGAAGAGCCTCGCGCAGGTTTGGAGGCTCGAGAAACCGTTGGAAGGCCTCTGGGAAGCCGAGACGAGGTCTAGGGAACGGTAGTGGCCAGTGTTCCCGGCACGGTTTTGGTTAACCGTTGAGCCGGGTCCGCGCCCGTGGGCGGGTCTTTTTCCGAAACTGTATTGTAGAAAATATCTGGATTCAGACGCTCGCACTAGGGTAAAGGCCAGATGCCGGGTTCCTGCACTGCAGTGAACACCGGAACTCAGACCCTCACGCTCTGGAAATGACGCCCCAGGTTGCATCCGAACCAATCGCCCTGGGGCCTCCAAACAATGTTGTTGATTTCGTAGTTTGCATCGCTGTAGGCCTCTTGCGGCGTGTCGACGCAACGCGTAGCCTTGCTACTGTTCCATTTGGACGAAACTGCATTGCTGGCGGGCGCGCTTAGGTGCGTGTTAAGGTCCCACAGCAGCGCCTGGCAATCGTCTCCGCACGTCAGCAGCACGTTGTGGCGAGATGGATGCCATTGTATTTGGTTGACCGCGCCTATGTGGCCCTCCAGCGTGAGGACTGCCGCGCCGGGGTACCGCATGTCGAGGATTAGCACACTATTGGAGTCGTGCGCGAAGGTGGCCACGACATTCGGGTCGAAAGGCGATGGCTCCAGTCTCAGCAATGCATTGCTGCCGTTGGAGGCACTATGATTACCGACACTGCTACTGCTAGTTGCGGCACCGCTATCGCCTGTAGGCTGCGCGCTAGGCTCGTATATGATGGTACTGTGCGCGAGCGAGCGAAGATCGAAAACACGTACACTGCCATCGCCGCCGCAGCTGGCGAAGAGCTGCGTAGACTGTGTCAGAAACTTGACGTCGAAGACCTCGCTATCGTGAGCGATAAGCTGCGTTTTGACGTAGTTGGTCGCCTGCAGGTCCCATACGGTACATGTGGTATCGATGGAGCTTGAGATGATCAGATTGGGGTCGACGGGATTCCAGTGAAACGAAGAGACTGGGGGCAGCTGTCCCAGCGCTGATACCGAGCCCTGGTTGCCGCTCTTGTTGTATCTGCAAAAGGATAAGTTCAACTGCTCTTGTAAAACAAAGTCAGAGTAGTTCCACAGCCTCAGAGAGTCAGAGCATGTTGCAAGCTGTTGAGAGTGACTGTTGGGACCCCATTGGACCCTCGATATTGGAAACACGCAGTTTTCCTCGCCCGCTTTTTCCCAGCTGACAAGGTCTGACGAGCGCAGAATTTGCAGCTTGTTGAAAGTATCTTCTTTGTATGATCCAACCGCCACATAATCTTCGTTGCTCCAGTCCATCGCATAGAGGGGGAAGCGAGCCTCGTAGCGGCAGGGGTAAACCACGTCCGATTGCTGTGCTGATTGCTGTGCCGAATAGAGTTGGTGGGGGGCATAGTAAGGCAGCTCGTTTTGGTTGAAGTTGACAACCGGCCTCTGGTAACTGCCAAACGATATTGAGCTCCGCTTTCCGGCTTTATATGGCTCCATTATCTCCTATATTTGCGCTAGATCCTGCGTTAGGGTAGATACAACGAAAAACGCAGAAACGGTTTGCAGAGAAGAGAATTTTTGATAGAGGGCTTGGGTCCAGTAGAGGGGGACCTGAATTCAATCGATAACAGTAACTAGAGCTCTAGATTTGTGGTGAAAGCTCTGAAAGAAGTATTGACCGTTGTTTCACGTGACTGTTGATAGTTGGACTAAGGTTCAAGTCTTCGTAGTCTAAAAAATTTTCGATATATCAGAGATTGGCTACAAGTCGAATATCTCATTGAGTCTGTCAGGCTTAACAATCAAGGCAGGCAAAAGTGGCATAAACACAAACCTCATCCATTTCGAAATGGCGCGTCAAAATTTTGTGGGCCTGGTGGTCTCGCAGGGCAAAATGCAAAAGACTGTCAAGGTGCGTGTCGAGACAAAAGTCTTCAATAAGAGAATTAACAAGGAATTGTTTCACAGAAAGGACTATTTGGTACACGATGAGCAAGCAGTCTCGCGTGAGGGCGATCTGGTGCGTATAGAGGCAACTAGGCCACTTTCCCGCCGCAAATTCTTTAGTGTTGCGGAGATACTGAAGAACAAAGGTCAGCAGTTCGCACTGTTCGAATCGCAGGCAAAGACGCAAGTGATGCAAGAGGAAGCACAGAAGACGCGTGAATTCTTGGAAAGACGCAGAGCGCATGAGACAAACGAGAGTGTGCTTCTTGATGATGTGCGCACGATCCAACAGGCTCTGTCACAAGGTCAAGACGCTGAGGAATTGGCCGAAATTAAGGCCAGGTACGGAATCGAACACTTTACACCAGACGCCCTGAAGCAGCTGCTGCAGTTGGATGTTTTAGCCCTAGAAAAGAGCGTGGTGGTGCAGAAGTCGAAGATTGACACCGTGCAGGCACGAGTGAGTGAGCTTTTACAGAACGAACAGGACGGCGACCTGCTCCTAAGGCAGCACGGTGTCGAAGACCCACAGACATTGAAGAGCAATATTAAAAAAAACCTGCTAAGGAAATATGTTATGCAGGAGCTGTAAATAGACAACAATTCGTGTAAATAGGTCTATCGACCAAAATTGTTCCCTTAGCCTAGTAAAGTCATAGAAAGTGAGCTGGAGAATTACAAAAGATTGGCACTAGTTACCGAGAGGGCGGCCTTCGCCTTGAAAAGTCGAGCTTTGGTTGTGGAGCGGCAGAACGCTTTCATCACCGAAAAGGGACTTGTAAGATTCTTGTCTGTTGGCAGCTTCTTCTTTGTAAAATTTCACACCCAAGGGGATCATTGCAATTGCGAAATCAAGCTTAGATTCAATCTTCTGAATTAGAGAGCTAGGTGGAGTCAGCTTGCCAACGACATTCTCCTTCCAAGCCAAAACGTAGCCCATGCCCATGCCGATTGAGTGTCCCCAGAAACTTGATCCCGGGAAAAAGATAGTCACCAACACGAGCATCAGCACAGGCACGTACTTCGTTGGGATTGAGAAGCTGTGAAAAATGCGCTGCTGCGGGCGTATCGATGCTTCTTTGAAGCTGAAGTATGCGAAGAGTGAAAAACACCATCCGCTGCTGCCTAGGACCTCAGCCTCAGAAAAAAAGAGAGAGCCCATGAGACAGTATACAATGGCGGTGAAAACTGCCAAAAGGTTCAACACCACCCCTGTGTGCACAGTGCCGTGGCTTCTCTCGAAAATAGTCAGAGTTCCGAACAAGGACAGCGAGTTAAGCAAAAGGTGCGTTATTGACAAGTGGCCTAGCGGATAAAGCGACAGCCGATTAACTGTGTTAGCAATGCGTTAGTAAAGCAGCTTCAGGAAGGATGTTCTATCTTAAGAACCTGTCACACAATCTCACTTACGATCCAATTTGAACAATGCGTTGGGCTTCAGGCTAATATGCCCATTGATATCGACGACAAGGTTGAGCAAGTATATGAAGGACATGAAGATCACAAGGCCTGTCGTTAGTGCTGCAGGAGGCTTTCCATCTGGTAGGGTGAGGTTTAAAGGGCTCATCGTGCTCATCGCTGCCTTCAAACATTTGGCTATAATAATTTTTTGAAAGTTCATTATTGTAGTTTGGGGATTATTATCGCGAGTACAGATATGAAGAAATAAGGTAAAAATGCTGGCGTGTTATATATCGCACAAGACTTTCGCTCAGCACTTCTCGCTCTGTTGAACTTATTATGTCTGCTATGCTTTCTACCTGGTGCTTCCAACGATTTCACAGAATTTTAGGCGCAAAGGAGCTGTGGCATTGTTAGTGCGCCACTTACTTAGGCATCTCTCCGGAGCAAGCTCCCAAAAAGTTATGTGATGAATTCCAAATAGCTAATGTTGAAGTTACTTGACTGTTACTCGAGATTTTTGGAGGAGGTAAAATCACAGCGGCAAGAATATTCTGGTAAACGAAGTGTAGTGGAGCGGTATGGCTCCTGGCCAGATGCTACACAAAAATGGGGGGTGAAAAGGGGGTTGGGATTAGAAATTCTTTGCGTAACGGCGGGCGCTCCCTACTAATCCATTAATACATGTTTGTTATCTTTTTTCCATGAAGCTAGCTCGAGGAACTCAGACTAAATATCGCCTATCTGTGTGCAACAAAATTGCGGAGCAACGCACTTAAAGTCAGCTAGCAGGCAGCAGCTATGGTTTCAACACTTTGAAGTCAGGCGAAACCTGGTGCCATATTTCTGAAGCCATTCGAAAATTTGGCGGCCCAGTCTTCGCCTTCCCTAAAATGAAGAATGTGTTTTGTCTCCAAATTAATTACCTCTGAGTACTCCTTACCATACCTGCGTTAACTGCCGGTACAAAATGCGATTTCGGCCGCGACGTAATCCATATTTTGGTCAAATATTCGCGGTAAAGCACTGTATGACAGTATATGATAAAGTGATGTTACACCAGTTACTAACAGTACGCAGTGACCTACCTTGCACATGAACTCTTAAGGCCGATTTGGATTCGAGCGATGGTAATGTATTTAAGCAAGCGCTTACCGCTTTGTGCATGATATATAAGGGTTATCTGAGGCCAACATTGTTTGATAGAGCTTTAGCGAGTATGACTAGGACATACAAAAAGCCGAGAGTTAACGAGAACAGAACTCAGCTCGAGCATGATGCCATTGACAAGCTGTCTCAGGTGAAGTTGTCATCGGAACAAGCACAGCTCAAGACTGAGGTGCTTCAATTCGTTAGAGATCAGCTTGAACGCTGGGAAAGCAATAAGAATGGCCCTGCGATGTTTGTGATCCAAGGCGATGCCGGGACCGGCAAGTCTGTAGTGTTGAACTCGCTCTTCAACGAGCTACAAAGGCTGTCTCGCCCCTCTGATGCGGCCCAAGATAACTTGGCCGGCACCAAAAACTATTTGGTAGTGAACCATCCGGAAATGCTCAAACTGTATCATCGTATCAGTAAAAACTTTCCCTATATTGCCAAGATGTCACTCGAGCGGCCAACTTCCTTGATTAACAAGTTAGAGAAAAGCAAGTCCATGGCAGACGTTATT
This sequence comes from Lachancea quebecensis, assembly GCA_030557885.1. Taxonomy (NCBI): domain Eukaryota; kingdom Fungi; phylum Ascomycota; class Saccharomycetes; order Saccharomycetales; family Saccharomycetaceae; genus Lachancea; species Lachancea quebecensis. The sequence continues at coordinate 346,351 of JANIJM010000007.1, read as the reverse complement.
GTCGTTGACGAGGCCCATTTGCTTTCGACATCAAAAGATGCATTCAAACGATTCTATGGGGAGAACCATCTACAGTCGCTAATGTCTCTAGGTAAAGTTCTCGTGGTGGTTTATGATGACAAGCAATCGCTGCGTATGGGATCTTATTGGGAGGAAAGCACCAAGGATGGCTCATCTTTAGCTCACTTTTACGAGCAGTTACCTGAACGCCAGAAGCAATGGCGCTACTTGAAGCAGCAGTTTCGCGTAGTTGCTGAACCTGATGTACTGGAGTGGATCGAGCAGTTGAGTACTAAAGGTAAGATCATGCCCTTCCCTAAATCCGCAGCTGATGGAAGCTCCACGTTCGACTTGAAGATTTGGGATGACTGTGGGGCCATGTACTCTAAACTAAAAGAACTCAACGAAGAGCATGGCCAGTGCCGTATGTTGGCAACATACGACTTCCCTTACAGGCTTGATGGTAAAGATTATTTTGTCACTTGTGGTGATAATTTTAAACTGAGATGGGACAGGTATATGCCGAAGTCCATATTGCCCTGGAGCGAGCGCCCCAGTAGTATCGACGAAGTTGGTAGCGTTTACACAATTCAGGGTTTTGACCTTAACTATGCCGGGGTGATCCTAGGACGCAGCGTTGGCTATGACCCCAGCAACGACTGTATTAAATTAATGCCTGAATTCTACGATGACCACGCTGGCTTTACAAAGAAAAAGAACATTAAAAACGCAGACCAGGTGAAGCTTAAAATTATAATGAATAGCATAAATGTCTTAATGACAAGGGGAGTCAAAGGTCTTTACTTATATGCATATGATCCTGATTTAAGACAGAGACTGCTGAGGTGCTCAGAAAGCGCATGAATCTCGGTCTAGCTGGCCTTTTTATAGAAACACGCAACCCAGTACCTAATACTTGCATTACTTAGATAGCTCTATCATTGGGCTTTTAATTTGCCGGCGCCTCTGCGCTTTAGTAAGGCCTCGGCTGTGATCCCGCCGAATACTATGGTAATTCCGAGCCATTGCATTCGCGTAACGTGGTGACCATACACTAGGATACTCAGAATCATAGAGAACATCTTTCTCGTTACAGTCACCATGACGAGCACGAGCGACCCATACTCTTGCAAAGTATAGAAAATGCAAATTTGACCAAGGGCCCCGCAGATAGCATACGTCAAGAGATAGTACACGATCTGAGGGTCGTTGGAAACCATATTTTTAGCTTTTATTGCTTGCTCTGGATCTATCAGTAACAAATAAAAAAAATTCCAGAAAACAATGCACATATTGAGGCCGAGCATTAAGTGGCCACCAGTAATTGGCTTCTTGTTGCTGGTTCTATTGCGCTTGAGTAGTGTATCTTGCGTGGCATTCGTAAACCCATCTAAAAGGAGGCTCAGCAATAACGGCGCGAACCCGTTGATATAGCTAACATTTTGATCCCGCGTGCTAGATCTACGCTTAGCAGATCCAAGGTTAAAGAGCGTTACCCCAAAAGTTACAGCAATCGCCACAATCTTTTTGTCATTGGTAATTTTTGTATGGTATAGGAGTAAGTGAACTGCCAAGATGGGAATTAATTTACAGCTTTTTGCCAGCATGTATGTCAGAAAGTCGACATACTGTAGCGAGTAAGTGGCTAGCGGACTCGATGTGCTTTGCGTGAAAGATATAAGAAGGAGGTCTTTGAAGTTATCCTTTATGAACTCTTTGGTCCGGTAACCAGTTTTTTCACGCTGTAAGTATGCGTAGCCCATGAAAGCCGCGACGGATGCCTGTACCAATGACACGACACATGGAACGTGGAATTTTTCTGCAGAATTGGGCCACACCTTTGTAGTCAGTGGCTCATAAACAAGCGACCATGTCAAAAATGTTGCGTAGATGCCCAAAACACACATTGCAAGCAGGATCTGCGACCCCATCTTGATCCTAGAACAGCGGTTGAAGTTCTAGGTCTTGGAAAAAGCTTGAGCGATCCTTCCTCGAGCCTTCAAGAGCGCCAACAAAAAAGAGGGTCTGAAAGTCTTATTGCGCTTGCCGCTAGCACGTAAAAGCTTCTCGCGTGCTTGTTTTAGCGTCTCTTGATGCACATTTCTAGGTAAATATGAGTTCGCGATCGTACCAGGTGTTTTTACGTCTTGAAATTTGAGGAAAATTTTGATTTTGACCAAATACTAGCTATACGTTCAGATATCGCCTAACGGGGAGCAGACTGAACGCAATTAGAATTGTTATGAGCTATTATTCGCCGCTGGGCGCTACGTTTGGAGTCCGGGTTGACCGATTCCTCGAAACTGCGGAAGACTTTGATAAATACCATCAGAAGTTGAACCGCAAGCTACAGAAGTTGAGACATCATTGCCGATTGACGACAAAGGACACTAAGCGGTATTCAGCGAAAGAAAAATATTCAAAGATCACTAGCGATGACTACGACAAAAACAAGCTCTTTGGAACTCTCATGCTTCTGCATGCTGAAAGAGACCTAGCACTCGTGGAGTGTTTGAAACTGAAGGCGCGTCTTAGAGGTGCGATGAAGAAGAGCGAGAAGAAGATTGTCTCGACGAGATTGAGAAAAGCTTGCAAAACTGCGGAGCAGTTGACACTACTTACCAAGAACGAGGGTGACGACTTCACGCGTGCTGAGTACGCGATTTACCACAAGCTCTGTATCGTAAGCTACTTCAGCATGTGCAAACCCTCAAAAACAAGGTACACAGACGAAATTGCCAAGGAGTTGTCTCTTGTTATTGCTTCTTTACAATACTTGCAGTCTAAGGAAAAGGTTGGTAGTGAAGTCGCAAGCTCAATCATTTCCCAATTTGAGTACCTCTTGAGACAGCATGCGAATGCTGAGGTGTTCACGACAAGCGAGGTGCGCAGATTTATAGCCGAACAGGTGCGCCAAAGCTCTGACGATGCACTAGTGCAACTGATATCTCGGTCCGGATATGAGGTACCGCTCGAAGAATCACTGATGGGCTCAGAGAAATCCAGCTTGAAGGAAGTACAGTGGAGACGGTTTTCAGCTAAAGTTAGAGATTCTAAAGTTGCCGAGCTTATTTCAGAAGCGGCACAAATAGAACCTACGGATCTTGCTCAGTTTAGCAACAAACTGGCTAAATGGCAAGAGGCTGCAGAAGCTCATAGCATCTTCATAGCACAGAAGGAACGTGACGATGAGGACGAGGATATTGGGGAAGATGACCAGATTTTGATGACATACATCAGATACAACTCGCACTTTACTACAATCCAGCGCGATGACATTGTATTTCAAAAGTTGTGGTCTCAGTGGAACAAGAGTGCGAATAAATCCAAAAGCTCGAAGCTAACGAAGTTCAAAGAGATCGAGCGTATTGTTCATAACCTGACAACATACCTTCAAGAGGTTATGGATCTCCCTGGTGTGTACTCTGACGACGCACTTATGGCAAACTTGAAGCTGGCAGCAACCTACTATCAACTACATCTAACAGCAGGCTGTTTAGCATCCTTCTACCAATCCAAGCAGAAGTACCTGGAGGCTCTAGCGCTCTACATCGATGGCCATAGAACTCTCGAGGCGGCCACACGTGAGGCAGTTTTACAAGAACCGCTACCGGGAGACATTTTGAGTCCAGAAAAGGTGGCTACCTTGGAGGACCTCATCAAGGCATCTTGGAGAGGTGTAATCTCTCTTGCTGAGTACGAGAAGATTGCGTCTCCCAGCGGACAATCTCCATTTGAGCCTTCTCTTATTGAAAAGCTAGGTAACCCTATAAGCCCTAAAGATGTCTCTCTGACTAACCTTTTCCCAAGGAGGCCCATAGTGAGGCCCGTCGGCTCCAAGCCAACTTTATTTGACTTGGCGTTCAATTACATCGGTAGTGGCAGCCAAACACCGCAGAACGAGCCAGTAATGTCCGAGGAGCCCCGTAGCGTGCCTAAGTCTAACGACACGCAAGAAGCTCCGAAAAAGAAGGGCCTCTTTGGTCTTTTCGGCTTGTAAATCTAAATACAATATGTAAAGTAATGCTGAGATGTTCAAGCTACATCGCATTTGAGATGCGTAGCGAGTAATGTTAATACGCTACGGCGTCCCCGAAAAACCAATTCTAACCGTTCCACCCCATATAGCTTTGGCTGATTTCTCGCAGAGCGCTACCTCTACCACTGTGTCTTCGGTAAGGTCACAGGGCTGTGTTAGTCGAATTTACTCAACTTATATGAGGCGTTATCACTGAGAAAACCCTAAAGTGAAAAGCCTTCCACAATCAAATAACTCTAGCAATCCAGATCTTTTGACACTCAGGATACTGATGGACGAAGAGCAGAATAAGTGCTGGATATGCCTCTGCTCAGGGGATGAGTACCCTCCAATGGGTAACTCGAAGGATGCACATGACTGGGTCCATCCATGTCAGTGCTCCTTAACGGCACATCGGAAGTGCCTCTTGGAGTGGGTTTCGCGGACCAACCTGAACTACAGAAACGAGGCTCTTAATGAGTTTAGTGGCCGAAGGACAGCCATCGGGTTTGAATCCCTCAATATTGCAGATACATACTCCTCGTTGCACGGCAGGGCCCAGTTCCGCCCTTTCGCGTGGCTAAGAGCCCGCTCTTCTTTTGCCAATAACAGTAATTCTCGCGCACCCTTCGACCCTGGGGATATCAGCCGAATCTTCGCTGCACACACAGAGGAGGCAGTAATACGAAATGTCACTCAAGCCATGGCAGCCGGTGCTCGCGAAAGTCAGCCTGTGGCTAGTTCACCCAGCAGCTCACGCAAACTTGTCATCAACACAGTTTGCCCTCAGTGCAATGCCCCTATACTTTTGAAAACAAGCCGCGGTATTACAGTTTCCCTATCGTCTTCTCTCTCTCATCTACTAGACTGGTCCGCCAAGACATTGGTTCAAGTTATGGCTATTGGTACACTTGGAAGTTCTATATTGTTCAGCTTTGGTGGTATCTTGGCCTCTTGGGGACTGCGAATAATGACAACGGTAGCTCCAGAAAGCACTCTACTAAAACTACTTGACCTCAATAGCGTTTCCACCTTATCTCAGGCTTTTCAAAAGAACCAGATAGGTTTTAAGCAAATACTCCTACTCGGTTTTGCACCCCTATACTTAATCAGTTTCAGATGTGACAACACCTTTTTAGGTTGGTTGAAGTGGTTTTACCCCTTGGCCTTCTTGAGACCAGAGGAAAGGCTACAATCAAGTGTTAAAAGGTTTCTGATTTTACAGTATCCGCTAGCAATGTTTAATGACTTTTTCAGAATGTGCGTTTATAACCCAATCTATTTTAGATGGGTTCATCGAGTAAAGCCGTATTTCATTGGAGATAGAATGACAATCGAACAACTGAAGATTTACGAAGCCGAACAAGAATACCTTGAAACTCGGCTTGATGCTCTATCAAGAAGCAATCAGCCTGTGGGCCTTTTAACTAAACTGAAAAGCTTTTTCAAACCAGCATCTCAAGAACCCATGATGCAAAGCATAAATACAAGGCGGCTAGTCATGTCAATGAGGTACGATTACTCTCAAGCTCTTATTGAAACTTCAATCTGGGAAAAAATTGCCTCTACAATATTGTGGCCTTTAGCAGGAAAGCTCCTTAGCGACGCTGTGCTTTCGAAATCAAAGTGGTTTAAGCACTTTTTAGCGCAAGAGACATCTACTCCGGATGACGGATTATATCTTTCCAACTTGATCGGCTGCTGTGCGGCTGTTCTCCTCAAAGATCTTGCTCATCTTTTTGTAACGTGGAGGAGAGTGAAACAACTTGAAAGCATGGAGGTCATGAGCTACATGACGCCTGAATGGGAATACGCAATAAACAAAAAGATTGGGCAAGTTCTAAATGATCTCAGTTCACTTAGAGAAGATGAAGAGTCCTACGTTATTTTGGAGGAGCACGCAAACAACATACTCACAAAACCATACCATGACCAATGGACAAACGTTGGAAGCAATATACCGACCATTTTGGGGAAAGTCGGTTACTTCAGATTTCTCGTGGTCAAAATGAGTATCGAGAGGTCACTGGCGTATACCAAGAAATCAAAGAATTTGCAGGGAAAGGCACTTGTGTTGAAGCCACGATAAATATGCCTTGGTAATTCCGAGTTCTTGCCAAACAAGCCAGAGCATGTATGTATGCATATACCTGGAAATAAACTTTTCTTTGAATTTTCACTTACCTTGATTTGATGTTTTGTAAAGATTATTCAACTTTGACAACGAAGTTAAAAAAATATAAACACAAGAGACTATGAAGCGCTTTTAGGGTTTAAGTTTCGCCGCCCCAAGAACGATGTAGCGACAAGACTCAAAAGATTAGGGACGTTGAATTCGACCTTCTTTGTAAATAGTTCTAACTTTGCGGCTTTGTCTTTAGCAAGGGTATCCACGAGCTTTGAGAAAGCAAAGCTGTCTGTCCCAGAACGTTTGATTTTCTTGTCGCCTTTTCTTTCATCATTCATTTCTACGGCAAAAACCTCGCCATCTGATGTTGAGATTTTGAACAGGATGTCAGGGAACTTAGGCCCATTTGACCCGAAAAAGCTCAAAGCCACTTTACCAAGGTTTTCACCCGAGATTTCATTCAAAACACCGATTTCGTGAAGGTGACGCGTCGTCCACTCCAAGCTTAGACAGTTTTTGTCTCCGTTACTCTTATGGTTCACCTTCTTGTAAACATCTTTTAGCTTGTTGCCTAGACCGTGTTTCTTGGATGGAGCATAAGTATTTGAACTTTGGGTGGATTTCAATGCTCTCTTTTGCGCAGTTTCCAAGGACCGGATGGCTTCTTGGAGTTGAGATGTACTATCTTGGATACGCTTTAATGTATGCTGTGCGGTCTGAGCTTCGTTCGTTGTAGACTCCGCCACGTACTCGCGAGATTTTATCGTATTCGCAATATCATTGAGAATGCTTTGGAGACCATCTTCAATAGTTAAGCTATCCATTTGCTTGAGTTCATATGCCCGTTCTAAAACATGCTGTTTCAAATTGAAATAGCTCAGGGACTCAAGGTTTTTCAGTAAAGGATCGTTCTTAATCGCTTCAGTTCTATGCACTAGTTCCTGAAAGATAGGTTCATCGCTCATTATGATAGAGCTAGTCATCAGGTCATATAGGTTTGTTTCAACATCCTCAACTTGCATCATATAGACAAGCCCTCTTTTAATCTCATTGTATACTGACATAAGCCTATCATCGTTTGAAGAAAGCTGGTAGGCGCTTGGATTCAATCTTAGGTCAACGATATTATCAGTGCTAGCTCTAAGTGCTTGTCTTTCTTGGCTTTTTGACATGTCTTTATAGAGCTGTACAATGGGATCATCATGAGGAAAAGAGCTTAGCATTGACTTAAGCTTGTCGCCTATGTCAACCAAGTACTGTTTCGAAATGCTCAGGCCGGCTCGGGTTTCTTGACACATGTCACCATATATGAGCTTGTCACAAAAGTTTTCAAAAGAAGGCGAAGTCAGCATGCTTTTGAGAGATAACGCCAAGTCGGTGCTGATTTGTTCGGCGTACTGGTTCAAAGGGGTTAGGTAGCCTTGGAATTCAGTGAATGAATAAACTGTCGTGAGTACGTCCAGAAGCACGGCAACTTTTTTCTCAGCTTGAATAGAAACTTTTCTAGAACCAAATTTTGTTGGCTCCTTGAGGAAAGAAGCAATAATCACTTCAATCAAGATCTTTGATATTGCAAGGAGGGCGTCACTCTCGTATGGACTCCGATCAGCCACTGCCTTGTAGGCGGCAGTACAGAGGAATTTCACGTCTTCGCCGATCCTGTTGACGTTCCTGGTTAGTGCATCACTTACAATCTCAACAGCGTTCCAAAGACTTGTTAAGTTTTGAACAAACACTCGTTTTGTTGCGTCATCTTCAATTGATTGGCTCGAGGACAAATCAATCCCATGGGGGTGGATCTTTCTATAAATGACTGAGGGGATCGATTCGAAGTCAACTTGGTCGGATGAAATAAAATCAAGGACAGGTTGGAATAGCTCTTTCATCAAGTCTGGGATCTGGCGATGAATATAGGACACGAGAAGATCCTGCCAAAAGCCTCGAGACTTGGCGCTCAGGAAGTCTTGGACATTGCTAAAGTTTTCAATGTCTGTAATCATGAGATCTGCAACAAGTTTAACAAAGAAAGCGTTTTCTCGCTGCGTCATTAATCCGTTAGCAGAGCTGAACGTTTTAATAAGGTATTTGGATGCAAAGTTCTGATCAAGTCTTGCGACAGTTTTCCAATAGAAGGGATCTGCTTGTAGAAGATATATCAGTTTCTCATAACCTGGAAAAGACGAGCTAACACTGTTCTGAAGCACGCTGGCTTTCCCGCTCAAGCTGCCGACAAAAATGTTATAGCTTTCCAGAATCTCACTTTTTCTCTGCAAGAGGTTGAGATTCGTTTGAAGCTTGTCTCTGGATTTATTCGCTTGGTCAATTTGAGATTTCAACCATTCCAACTTGTTCTGAGATTCGTGGCTTGTGTATATTTTGTTCAAAAGATGAACGAACTTTCTGACCGCCCAAAGACTTGGGTTGGCTGATGACATGAATTCAATGTACGCAACCCTAAGTTGGTGGCTTCGAATGAAAGACTGAACCCTGATAACATCCGCCACTTTCTCTTTGTAATAGGCGCTCAAACGTCTATTCGCCCGCCTAACAATGGATCCCTTAGCTAGGCTTTGAAACTCCATCAGGTGATTTGCCTCCACAACATCAGCTACTAATTCAAGAGCAAATCGAGCTAGTACACCCTTAGACAGAGCTTGGAGTGAAATGACTGGATCCTTGCTGTCACGAACGGCTGTAGCTAATGACTTGATACTGCATCTTTTGAAGGAGCCCTTGAGTACGGCAGAAACCTTCGAAATTGAGCTACTGTGTAGCTCAAGCTCATTGTTAAGCTGTTGCAGAGCTCGGCGCGTTGTGGTACCTCTGGCAAGCGCTTGTAAGGTGTAAATGGTATTTAGTTGTTCGTTCAAGGAAAAGTAGATGAGCTTCCTATGCTTTCGCAAGTGACGTGAACGTAATAAACCTTGGAGGCAAACAATCTGGGGCATGTAACCTAACAAACTTTCTCTTGCCTTGCATATCATATTCCTCTGCCTATAGCCCTTCGCATACGCCTGAAGGTCTATTAAAGGTGCTGAAATCATCGAGTGTCTTTCGAGCGTAGCATTAGCACGCCTGAACACTATCGCAGCGCGTGCGATTGCTTGTATGGTGGTCACTTCATCTTCGACCCTCAACAGGCGCACCCGAAGCCTGAATATCTTTTCCCTTACTTGATTTGCTCGAATAATGGCCTGAAGACACCCTAGCTGGGAATTTTTGCCAGAGGATGTCTCTGATTGCAACTTTAGTTTGAGAGGTAGCCTGATCAACCCAGCTTTAGCATAAGCTTGAAACAAAGTTATGTTTTTGACCACCATATCAACTTTTCGTTGTCTTAGGGTTAAGCCAAATCTCGTGTTTACTCCTCTGCAAATTGCCTGGAGGTTTGAAACGGAATCTAGGAACTCCACTTCAGTCATCCTCTTTCTCCTCACAGGAGAATATTCAGGCGTAGTGTACTTCAGCGTGTTGTAGTAATCGGGGTCATAAGGATCTGTTGAAAGCCTTGTCGAATAAATGTCTGGGGAAGCTGTTCTGTATGATAAATGTCTGTAAATCCTAGGCGAATAGTAAGATAAGGATTTCGCAGGGCTGCTGCGCATATCGAATTTCAAGAGTGGTGCTGTATCTGTTAAAGTATTAGTCAACCCGGGGAGTTTATGGTCTTGTTCGTCTGATTTTTGGCTGATAGGAGAGGGCGTTTTCGAAATTTCTCGCTGCTTTTGAGGAGGAGTCTTGGGCTCCTTCAATGGCGTGCCCAGCGTTGGTTTCTTCACAGGGGCAACGTCTGCCACCAAGTTTGCGGGAGCTCCAAGCAAGCCAGAGGGGAGCTCTGAAGTATTAGTGGTCGTGGAAGGCTTCGTAGATTTGAAAGATCTAAAGTTATGAATCATGGGAAGTTTTCTTTGACAAGTTTTTAAATCCTCACTGGAGAAAGAGCAAAGTCCGCTTAAATTCTGAATTTCAGGAACTTTCCCAGGCCATTTACTATTGATGACATTTGCCAAGGCATGTAAAGTCTCAAACACTTGAGGGATGTTTTTCTTTTCATAAAGATCAGTGAGTTCGAACCTGAATAGGTCAGGAACCCCGACACTTTCGACAAGGCGAAAGAAAGAGTTGATATTCTGGGTATGGGTGAATTGAAGGGTACTTCCGGAAGGCACAATTTTACGAGCAAGTCCCGGCTCAATCTTTTGCGTGAGCTTGGCTAGGTAGACGCCATCTCGGAGACTATTTCCCGCTGCGAGATCCAACTCGGAGGGAAGTTTCTCTTCGATTATAGCTTCAATCCATTCTTTTGCTTCTTTTACGCGACATAAGAACTCATAGTACTTGGCGTCTCTCTTCGAAAGACTCGCGACGTCAAAAGATGCGGAGGCAACTGTTGGCCCTGTCGATTTCTTTATGGACGTCTCACTTCCCTTCGAACTAAAGCTATGAGCAAGCGTTGCAGAGTTTTGCTTTGAGGGCGAAATGGGCTTAAGGGGGCTTTCTGCTACTCGTAATAGATTAGATTTCTCTAACTTGCGGTCCACGAAGTTCTCCTTTTCCACCACGTTAACTCGAGCAGGAGAACCAAAAGGCGTACTGGTCTTAGCGGGGGACACTGGATTGGAATCTGTCTTTGTTCCGTCTCCCAGGCTCGCCATATACCTTTCGATGAAGGGATTTTTGCCTCGACTAGGCGATCCAGTGACTGATGTCATTCTGCGAATTCGCTATGAGGCCCTTATTAAACAGGCTATATAGCTCGGGCCGAGTTACAATTAGATTGGTTGAGACCATTTAGAGTTGGAAACCACATTGTATGGACGAGGGTCCTTACATTTTTCAACCTCCATCACTTAGTTTTGTTTGGAATTAGCCTTATTAGGTTTAATACTAACATTAAATCGTCATAAATGATTCGTTAATACATGATATTGTCATTTTGAGAGAGCCGCAGCGTCATTTCCATCAATATCAAATCCTTCGAAGCGTAAATGCCTTGCCTCATCAGTTAAGCATTTGCTGATATTGCTAAAATCTTGGATATCTATTCCTTCTTTCATAGAAATATGAAAACAGCAATTCTCACAATTTTCAAGAACGACAGCTTGACGCCTCATGCTTTCATGCACAATGTACAGTTTACAGCTTTTCAGGCCAAACAATCTAACCTGTATATTAGCTTCCTTTTGGATTCTGATAAGCACCAGCGAATCGACTGCATTCTCGATGTGAATACTCCCTCGATCGAAGGGAACGCCATAAAGGTTTACTATGCAACTGTTTAGTGAACGCAGGTGAAGAGCTGAAGAACCAGATTCGGCGAACTCAGTAGCGCATTGGCGGTTCTGCGCATTGCAAGTAATGGTACAGCGAACAAGATTTTCGTAAGAGGCGGCTGCATGCGTGACAACAATATTTTGATCTTGTACCGGCTCCAATGAAGTAGAGGGTTTCACAACATTACTTGGGGTTGCTCCCACCGAAGCCGTCCCAATAGGGACAAGGGTAGTAGGCTTGCGCTTGAACTTGAATCTTGTTACCGAACTATTGCGGTTTATAGCCTCCAAGCCTTTGAGTAAAGCCTGCAGCTGCTTTGCAAATTTTTCGAGTGCGTAGGGCGGCAGTTGCTCAGAACCCGAATTTAAAGCGGCTGAAAACAAGCTTATGTCTTTCTTCAAAGCGCCGGTATTTTTGCAAGTGTAAAGCTCTCTCTCAAGTTCTTGAGCCGGTCATGTTAGTGATATAAGCGCGATACAGAGAATAGACCGTGACACATACCTTCACAGGCTTCCTGCAAAGCTGCATACTTATCGAAGCCGCTAAGCTGGCCAAATGTGTCGATAGACCTTAGTTTTTCCATTAAAACAGCACTGATCGATAGGCCCTGAGCTATCAAGATTTACAACTTTTTAGGCTGGCCTGATAACACTGTAATTTTTTCTGTAACATTTCAGCTTCATCAGAACAATAAAACTATTACCACCACAATTTGTTAATACTGCTTCAGGTAAGTACCCTGAAAATGAAGCTACCAACCATACTGGTTCCCAATAAAGAAGATATAATCCTAATATGCTTTATACATAAAACTAATTTGACATTTTCTACACGTTAACGAAGCAAGACGATGGATCAAGTAGCTTAGTCCACCTCTTCCATTTCGGTTTCAGCTGGGACCTCCTCAACTGGAGCGGAGGTCGATTCCTCAGGAGCGGCGGCTTCCTCCTCATCCTCATCGATGTTCAAACCCAAAGAAATCAGTCTGTTAATTCTTGTGGCGAAAGAAGCTGGCTCCTCCAAGGTGAAACCGGAGGTCAGCAAGGCGGTCTCGTACAACAAGTTTGTCAAGTCCTTGACAGTTCTGTCCTGGGCGCCGTTGTCCTCAACTCTCTTCTTTAGCTCCTTGATGATAGGAGACTTAGGAGAAATCTCGAAAATCTTCTTGGAAGACATGTAAGAAGACATAGAAGAGTCTCTCAAGGCCTGAGCCTTCATGATTCTCTCCATGTTGGCAGACCAGCCGAATTGACCAGTTCTGATGGCAGCAGGAGCGTCGACCAGCTTATGTGAGACGACGACCTTCTCGACGCGCTCGCCCAAAACCTCCTTCAAGGCTTCGGCCAGCTTCTCGAACTCCTTAGCCTCCTTCTCTCTTTCAGCCTTCTCCTCCTCAGTCTCCTCCAGCTCGAAGTCCTTGGTGATGTCCACTAGTGGCTTTCCCTCAAACTCCTTCAGCTGAGTGAAGGCATATTCGTCGATTGGGTCAACCAAGAATAGAACCTCAAAGTTCTTGGCCTTCAAAGCGTCCAAGAATGGAGACTTCTCAACGGCCTTCAAAGACTCACCGGTGATGAAGTAGATGTTCTTCTGGTGCTCTGGCATTCTAGTGATGTAGTCAGTCAAAGAAGTCATCTCGTCAACAGACTTGGTGGAGTTGTAACGCAATAGCTTGGCCAAGGCGGTTCTGTTTTGAGTGTCCTCGTGGATACCCAATTTCAGGTTCTTGGAGAATGCAGTGTAGAACTTGTCGAATTGCTCAGAGTCCTCAGCGATCTCGTTGAAGGTTTCAATCAACTTCTTAACAATGTTCTTTCTGATCACCTTCATGATCTTGTTCTGCTGCAGCATTTCTCTGGACAAGTTCAATGGCAAGTCCTCAGAGTCGACAACACCTCTGACGAAGCTCAACCACTCTGGGATGAGCTCCTCAGCCTCATCCGTGATAAAGACACGACGGACGTACAGCTTGATGTTGTTCTTCTTCTTCTTAGACTCAAACAAGTCCATAGGAGCTCTCTTTGGCACAAAGAGAATGGCTCTAAATTCTAGTTGACCTTCCACGGAGAAGTGCTTGACCGCTAGTGGGTCTTCCCAGTCATTAGAAATAGACTTGTAGAAAGCATTGTACTCTTCTTGGGTGACCTCAGATGGGTTTCTAGTCCACAAAGGCTTGGTCTTGTTGAGCTCTTCCAGCTCCTTCACTGTCTCCTTGACCTTCTTAGTGTCGGACTTCTTTTCGCCCTCCTCGTCCTCATCGACTTCTTCCAGCTTTGGCTTTTTGTCGTCCTCAGATTTCTCCTCAGACTTCTCTTCCTCAGCAACTGGAACATCCTTCTCAATTTCCTTGGTAACAACCAATTGGATTGGGTAGGCGACGAACTCGGAGTGTCTCTTTACAACCTCCTTGATTCTCTTCTCCTCTAGGTACTCTAGTTGGTCGTCCTTCAGGAAAAGTCTTAGAACAGAACCTCTGCCCAATCTCTCGTTTTGTTCGTCGAGGGTCACTGTGAAAGAACCACCGGCATTCGACTCCCAGATGTACTGGTCGTCATCATTGTGCTTAGAGATGACCTGCACTCTGTCGGCTACCAAAAACAGTGAGTAGAAACCGACACCGAACTGACCAATCATAGACACATCGGCACCAGCCGATAGAGCCTCCATGAACGCCTTGGTACCAGACTTGGCGATCGTACCCAAGTTGTTGATCAGGTCGGCCTTGGTCATACCGATACCAGAGTCTCTGATTTCCAGGACCTTCTCCTCAGGTCTTGGGGTGATTCTGATGAACAGCTCTGGCTCAGTCTCCAAGAGCTTGGGGTCAGAAAGAGCTTGGTATCTGATCTTGTCCAATGCATCAGACGCGTTCGAGATCAATTCTCTCAAGAAGATCTCCTTGTTAGAGTAGACGGTGTTGATGATCAAACTCATCAACTGAGTAATCTCAGCTTGGAACTCATAAGTTTCTCCGTTAGACATTTTGAATTATGATTACCTATGCGATGGTGTTTTGAAAGCTATGACATGCTCGAACATCTCATGCCACTCATGTGCTTTAAATACTCCAAATTTTATAATCCTCTTTAGAAATTAGGAACTTTCTAGAAAAACCGGCCTTTCGTAAAGAGGTATAACTACCAAACTTCAGCGGCTCGAAAATCAACAGAATATTCTGGTCGATTCTAAAGATTAAGAAGAGAATCTCTCTGAACTCTGGGTTATAGTGATCTGGAAACATCTTTCCGGAACACAGCGTGCTCTGCGGTGTTCAGTTAAGAGATTTCACAAGCTTTAACAGCTGTGATGAGAGTATCTGCTTGTTCGCATACTAAATAGTCATCATCTGTCTCTTTCACGTAGCTTAGAAAACTAACCAGGCGCAATCTGTCGTACTGAGGAGGGAATAGAGCGAGTCGAGAACTTGAAACCAGAGAATGCAATAAGTGAACGGCACTACGTCGAACGAGGTTTGAAGAGCTGTTCTGAGATCGATTTTCTAGCTTCAAGATACCGAAAGCGCAGTCCAAAATGTCCGGTATTTGCGAGCGTACACCCCATGGGTTAGTTTGAAGGCAGACACCCAGTATTGACATAGCTGACATGCGAAGACGGTTATCGAGGTTTTCATGTTGCTGAATTTTCTCGAGGCATATTGCAACGAGCGTGCCAGCGGACTCGCCGCCGAAAAGTTCATTTTGAATGGTGATGTAGTTGAGCAGAACTTCACCAACTTTCAGGGTGTCGTCCAGTGAATTCTTCGAACCTGGGTTGCGAAAAAGATTCAAAAGATAACTCAATGTCATTTCTGGTTCAATCTCACAAAGGGAAGTCAGCCCTTTTATGGCGTTGAGGTACACAAACGGCTCTTTGTCGTGCAATTGGCGAGCATGTACCTCGAGGACATATTTTAAATCAATAACTGGAGACTTGCGTTCAATAAGTTGCCGCAGCTCATATAGCCCGTGAGCACGCACAGGAACCAACGCGTCGTTAACGTTTGCCAAAGCTTTTTGCAAGAACTCGTTGTCAGCGTCTAGCTCGCTGAAATCTCCAACCGGCTGGCCAGAATATGCGTCTTTACTCTGAAAATTGTTGATTAGTCCCACTACTGACTGTACCTGTGGATCATTGCTATGACCATGTAATGTCTTAGAAATAGATTCAAGAATGTCGCTTGACTTGTGAAGCTCGTTTCGTGACGTAGTAGTAATGATAGCAGATAGAAGTTTCAGGAGAGTAATGTAAGTGTTAGAAGAGGACAATTGCTCGACTTGAAAATCCTCTTCCTCATCACCTTCTTCCTCGTTATCATCGTCATCCGAATCAGGTTGATCGTCTTGCTCCACTTCATCTGAGGAAGGGAACTCCAACAAGTCGTTAATAAGTTTGAGCACATCACGAGGCTTCTTGATTATGTCGTTTTTGAAACCCTCATCCATTTTCTCAAGCAGTTTCAGGTCAACTAATACAAGTAAACTGTTGTGAAAGTCACCTGGAAGCTGTGAATCTTCTTTGTTAGCCCTGTTGGTGCTTACAACCCAGCGATTCATTACCGATAAAAAAATCTCCTTCACAACTTCAGGTTCGTTGAGAAGTTTGAGCAATTCAACGAAAAGAAGTACTGCGCAGTCTATGTCTGAGAAAACTTGTTGGACTCTTTTGATATTTTGATCTGGGTTAACTGGCCCAATACTTGTCAACTCGTGACCAACGTTTTCCTCGCTTATGAGACGCACATATGGTAATTGAGTTTCGAAGTCAATACCGTACCCCCAAGTTTCATGATCAAAGTTTACCAAATTGAGCACAATATCATCGAGAGCTTTATAGTCTGAGTTAATAATGATATAAGTCTTAAGCATCCCAAGAATAACATTATAGTAGCTCACACTGGGTTGTTGAGAGCCATCACTAGGTTGCAGTCGCTGATGCTTCTTCAAAAAAAGGCAATATATCCATAAAGTCAAGTAAAACTTCTCGCCGCCAAACTTGACAAGCTCATGAGTAACTTCAATGCTTGGATTCTTTGAAAGCGAAATGAGCACATTAATCGTGTCATTTAGTGTTTTAGCGGAAAACTCTTGTAAAGATGTGTTATAGAGCACGGTCGCGATCCTTTTGAAAAGAAAGTCATAAATAATCTTCTTGTTCTTGAAATAAAATTCATTAACCACATTGTTCAGGCAACTCACAAGAATAGGTTTGTTAACGAACGTGAGACCATCATATATTTGGTCGAAGAGTTCCGTAAAATAAGTAACACTAGTCATACTCTTCGGTTTGGAAACAAGAATTTCAGCGACTCGTTTAAACTTGGTAACATCAATTTCTTCATCTTCTCGTACTCCGACCACAAAGTCAACAAGGCTGATGACACCATTGTCTCTTCTCGTAGAAAGCGTGGAAAGCTTTGTCAGTACGAATTGGCGGTACTCAGACTTGGAAGTGGTGTGCACGAGTAAAGTATAAACAGAGAACAATTGGTACGTCTCTTGTAGACTTTCAACACGTTCAAACATGGCCGCTATCCTATCTCGGGAGCCTTGAACTTCATGATATAAGACAACGAGAGCTGTTATTAAATCCGCGAAGCCAGTGCCTTTTAAGAGCAAACTACCCACAGTGTTTTCCTTTAAAGGCGCATATGTTAAAACGTCGTAAAGAACATCGCTAACACGGCTTAATGTATCAAAGCTTTCAGAGCTTCGAGAATGAATTTCAAAGCGTTTGTCAACTTGGCGAAAATTCCCAATCCTTCTTTGATCCAAAGGAACCCCAATTCCAAGGGGAAGATTGGCGTAAATCCCATGGACCACGATCAGGTTCACTAGAAGGTCAAAGTACTTCATATCATGAAGTGAAATTGGCATTAGGCTGTTATCGGCCTCGCCGCCACTGTTTTCCTTTAGTATTGTTTTCAGGGATACTAGTCTTTCTAGAAGAGATTCAACAAACTCTGTGTTATTTGCACATCCCAATTCTTCATACAGCGGTATACCTGAATCGTCTTTGATCTGCAAAAAGTATTCGCTGAGGGCTTCAAAAAACCGATCTAAGGGCGTGTCATTTGTGAACTCAGGCCTTTTGCTTAGCACACTTTCAATACTATTGACCTTTGGACCCTCGCTCATCAATAAGATCTGATTGAGGGTAAACGACTAACAGTCGGTTTCCGTCAAAGGTGTTATGATGAAATGTAATAAAGCTAGTTATTTTTCGGCTATCAAGCAAACCAGTATCAAATTATAAATTGAAGCGATGCACAAGAAAGAAAGTTGCAAATGGGGCTGAAGAGGTCAAGCAAGCTACCCCCTGATGCACTATTCAAGTCACCAGCTCAGTAGGCTCCACGAAATCAACTGAATCATTCTGAAACACATCACAAAACACGAATTGGACATTGGATTACATGCGGCCCGCTTATAGCTGCAATAAACTCAATAGAGCGTTCAAATGCGCTTGATCATCCTAGCTAACCCGTGAAATCCATAACGGGGGCCGCATATTGACCGCAAGCGCTCTAATGTTGTAATCATCATATACGTACACACCGAGCATTCAGACAAATTTTAAGCACTTTGAGTGCTCATCGCCGCCATGTCTACTAGTACAGTAACAAGATTATTGCGGTTAGAAACATGGGCTTACATTCCGACCCACTGGATCAAGAGGACCAGGACGCTATTATTCTAGATGCGAGATGCGGAGACCTTGAGTCTTTGAAGGACATTTTTACAAATTTGGTGGACCCAAAGCTTATTGTTACATGCCGCGACGCTGTAACACAATCCACTCCCCTACATATGGCTGCCGCAAATGGCCACAAAGAAGTGGTGCAGTACCTCGCGTCTCTAGTAACTGATAATGGTGAGCTCAAGAAGTGGGTTGATTCAAAAAATGAAACTGGTAACACAGCTCTGCACTGGGCTTCATTGAATGGTAGCCTGGAATGCGTGAAGTTTCTTTGTGAAGAACTTGGTGCAGATCCGTTCATTAGAAACAATTTCGATCATGATGCGATCTTTGAAGCTGAAAGAGGCAACAAAGAAGAGGTTGAAAACTTCTACCTCCAGAAATACGATGTCGAGCCGAGCGATGACACTGACCAAACGGAAGGCGTCGAAATCAAAGAGGGTACCGAGATTGAGCAGGTCACTAAAGAAGCTACAGAGGCCCTTAGACTTGAAACAGACAAGCTCAGCTTGAGCGAAGACAAGGGAAAGAGCTAATTCTCCAGTAGACCCTCAACCCATACTGGCTAGAAAGGCCAAGCGCGGAAGCGGCAGCGGTAGCGGCCATAGACATGCTGATATCCCCGGAAATATCCTTTATGTATACTAAGCTGAACATCTATAGATCATGTCCGACGTTACCCTATCGTTTGTTATAATCAAGTTCAATAAACTCACTCAGCATTGAAAAATTTTTGGGAGATTTAACCAAGAAACTCGAAAATACAACCTTTGTAAGAGGGTTAAACAACAGCGATAGATTGTCCCTATAAGAAATCCAGCAATATGTCCGAGTTAGCAAACGAATTGGGATTTGACCCGAGCTTAAAAAAGAAGAAGAAGTCTAAGAAGGTAGTTCCAGAGGATGTGGAAACTGCTGTAGAAGGTAGTACCGGTGATGATCTTTTTGCGGGCCTGAAGAAGAAGAAGAAGAAGTCCAAGGAGGCCAAGGGCACTAATGACATAGATAACGTTGTTGACGAGGTGGGTGAGGCCCTGGGTGAGCTGAAACTCAAAAAAAAGAAGAAGAAGTCAAAGGAACCTAGCTTCGATGACTTTGAAAAGGAGCTGGAGAAAGCCGGTGTCGCACCAGCTACACAAGACAACAGCAGAGAGTCATCTCTAGTACCTGGTGAGGACTCAACCATCCAACAAAACGTTGGCCTTCCTTACACTGATCTGCTTTCGAGATTCTTCCAGACCCTCAGAACAAACAACCCCGAACTGGCGGGCGACAGGAGCGGACCTAAGTTCAGAATCCCTCCCCCTGTTTGTCAGCGTGACGGTAAGAAGACCATTTTTTGCAATATTCAAGAAATTTCTGAGAAATTACAGAGAAACCCAGAGCATTTGATCCAGTATCTGTTCGCTGAGCTGGGTACTTCAGGTTCCGTGGATGGTCAAAGAAGATTGGTCATGAAGGGTAAATTTATGCCCAAACAGATGGAAAACGTGCTGAGAAGATACATCTTGGAGTACGTTACCTGTAAGACCTGCAAAAGTATTAATACCGACTTGCGTAAAGAACAATCGAATAGATTATTCTTTTTGGTGTGTAAGAGCTGTGGTTCTACCAGATCAGTTTCCTCCATTAAGACCGGTTTCCAAGCTATTGTCGGCAAAAGAAGAAGAATGTGAGGCCCTGTATAGCCTAATACACAAACTTATCGAACATTCACGGCTATTTTTTACCAGTTGCGCATTATAATTAAGTACCTCTATAACGAGTTTTTTTTGACCTGTCTATAAAGCTACGTTCCCCGCTATTTTCAAGAAAGATGGACACCATTTGCTAGTCGAACTGTCCGACATCATCCACTCCATAATCACTTTCTTGAATTGCTCCTTTTTTCCGATGCACGTCATCGCTCGGCTCATAAGTTGGCAGCCGTGGTCATGGCTTAAACTTTGGTCTACATTCGCGAGAACTTTGTTTTTGTGATATTGGAACTCTGCAGGCGGCAACTTGGAGTTACAAGCGAATAGTTTATCTAAGTCTTTCAGTAATTCGCTTTTCCCTTTGAATGATATTGTGGTTTCTTGCTGTGACTTCACGCGCTTTACCGGTGGAGGCGGTGCTACTGCTGGCTTTGTGTTACCACAAGTATCTTCCACTGAAAAGCGCGCTTTCCTAGTCCCTAGTGCGCCCTTCGAAGGATATATGAAGTTAGGGCAGTCATTATAACCTGGAACGTCAGTTTCTCTGCAGTTCTGGAAACTCTGAGTGCGGTTTATCATGTCTCTTTGATCGTTAGCGCCTTACGATTGGGGTGCTGCAGTAGACATAACAAAGGCTGAGAGACCCTGTTATATGCACTCTTGCTTCATTTCCTGTACGTGTTAAATTTCCAATATGAACGGTGTTGAAATCACCAATCACGAAACAAGCTGGCTCTGCAAATCCATTAACAAGCTGATCAGCTCGTCGACGGAGGGCCGGCCGTCGGGGTCGACATTCAAACACTTCTCGATCAAAGCAATGAGGCCGGAGCTGTAGTTCGTTCCCCTTGGTATCGAGTACTTTCCTGTGGTCAGCGCGTAGGTTACTGATGCACCGCTGATTTGCTCTTCTCTTTCAAAAGGTGAAATTCCAAAACACATTGTATAGATGGTGCATCCAAGCGACCAAATGTCGCACTTTTCTGTTATAACTGAATTGAGTTTAACATCCAGGATCTCGGGCGCCATAAATGATAGCGTACAGTGCTCAGAGCGCCATTCTTGAAATTGTAGAAGTGCCTGGCGCGAATTGATCTCGACGCGGGCGCGTGAGCATGAGCCAAGGTCGCTAATTACTGGCATTCCCTCAGAAGATATCATGATATTGGAGGGTTTGATATCACGATGCGCGTATGCTTGATGAGACTCGCCAAAGGTGTCGAGCTCGAGGTCGTTTAGAAGAGATGCGTCCTCGGCATAAGGCGCTGATACTATGCTATAGGTGACGTCGCTTTCGTCGGCTAGTGTTGCATCATGTATACATAGCAGCCCGCGCGCAATGCCCAGCGCCATACGCACGACTTCAAGCTCAGGAACCTGCGTGCAGTCAAGCAAATGGCGGTTTATTTCGTCCTGAAGGGAGCCTTTTGCAAAATAAGGCAGCAGGATGTACACGGTCTTGGATCCGTCTCTTTCTTGCACTACCTGAGAATCAATGATCTGGGCAATATAAGGACTTTTGAATTTTTGATAGTTATCAACTTCTTTCATCGCAGGTGAGATAGACCCAATGCTCCCAAACGGACACCTTATTTTTTTAAGAGCCATCAACCCGTTTTCTCTTGATTCCACTAGGTACACAAAAGAGAACCCTCCCTCTCCTACTAGCCTTTTAATGTGATACCTGTGGCCATTAACGGAAACGTATGACGGCTGCGAGCTGCCGTAGCATCCGCACAGGGCGTTAATAAAAGTCATGAAGGAAAGTAGTGTCAAAAGCGCGAGGTTATTGCTCCGTTGGGCTTAGTAGAATTCAACGCTGCGTTCAAGATGTGATCACTGTGGATTTAGGGTTCGCTTCCGCGAGAGAAATACACGTACAATGTGATACACACGTAATTACATGTAGCTTGCGAGCTGCTCCTAGGAAAGATGCCGCTAGCCAGGGATGTTTCCGTTTCGTGGTTTGGCGGTACTACTAATCGAAGGAACAACTGCCCTCTTTGTAGTTTATGAAATATTTGCTGCTAATAAAAAATCCTAGATCAGGCATACAATATCCAGATCACGGATCTTCGTGAACTCATGTCAGATTGACGGTTCTGCAAGCTCGAGATCAGCCCTGTTCAGTTTTAAGCGGTTTTAATCGTTTTGGAGACCGCAACGGACGAGAACAAGTCCAGAAAAAAAAATCTAGGAAGGAGAAGGGCTTGTGCTTATCATATTGGATGTGGACTGCATCCCAATGCGAACGGCCAAGTAAAACGCCAAAGCCCAGCATTGGGCGTTTTCAAACAGCATTTTAAGACCTTGGTAACTGCAAACATGTAGTGATCACCTCCAACGAAAATAGTTTTTTTCGTTTCCCTTCTAATAACCTTCGTCGAAGCTTTAACCTGCATCAATTGGTGCGCAGTGTCCAACAGAACATAATTAAGCACCGAGTATGTCTATCCAAACTAGCGACTCTAGCTCTAATGATTATGGAAAAGCTCTCTCATTGATTGCAGCCCATTCTCACATCTCAGGTTTGGGCCTTGATGAGAATTTGCAGCCCAAGGCCACATCGCAGGGTATGGTTGGTCAATCTCAGGCTCGTAGAGCCGCAGGCGTGATATTGAAGATGGTCCAGAATGGTGCAATCGCAGGTCGTGCTGTGCTAATTGCAGGTCCTCCATCTACTGGTAAAACTGCTCTGGCCATGGGTCTCTCGCAATCATTAGGCCAGGATGTGCCATTTACGGCGATCGCTGGGTCCGAAATCTTCTCACTAGAGTTGAGCAAGACTGAGGCCCTTACGCAGGCCTTCCGTAAATCTATTGGTGTTAAAATCAAAGAAGAAACAGAGATGATTGAGGGTGAAGTCGTGGAAATCCAAATTGACAAGTCCATCACAGGTGGCCACAAGCAGGGAAAGCTGACCATTAAAACAACAGACATGGAGACCATCTACGAACTGGGTAGCAAAATGATCGAGGGTCTCACAAAGGAGAAAGTCCTGGCGGGAGACGTGATTTCTATTGATAAAGCCAGCGGCAAGATCACCAAGCTCGGCAGATCTTTCGCGAGATCCAGAGATTATGATGCCATGGGTGCTGATACTAGGTTCGTACAGTGCCCCGAGGGAGAGCTTCAAAAGAGAAAGTCTGTCGTTCACACAGTGTCCTTGCACGAGATTGACGTCATCAACTCCAGGACTCAAGGCTTCCTGGCACTTTTCACAGGTGACACAGGAGAAATCAGATCCGAGGTTAGAGATCAGATTAACACCAAGGTTGCTGAGTGGAAAGAGGAAGGCAAGGCGGATATCGTCCCTGGTGTTTTATTCATCGATGAAGTCCACATGCTAGACATTGAATGCTTTTCGTTCATCAACCGTGCATTGGAAGACGAGTTTGCACCAATTGTGGTCATGGCCACTAACAGGGGTATTTCCAGAACCAGAGGAACAAATTACAAGTCACCACATGGGCTGCCTCTTGACCTCTTGGATAGGTCTATCATAATAACCACTCACAATTACAACGAACAAGAGATCAAGACTATATTATCTATTAGAGCCCAAGAGGAAGAAGTCGAGGTGGCTCCCGATGCCTTGGATCTAATGACAAAGATAGGTTCAGAATCTAGTTTGCGTTATGCGAGCAACTTGATTTCTGTGTCACAACAAATAGCGCTAAAGCGCAAAAGCAATACTGTAGAGGTTGCGGACATCAAAAGAGCTTACTTATTATTCCTTGACAGCTCCAGGTCTGTCAAATTCTTACAGGAGTACCAACCCCAGTACATTGATGACGAGGGCAAGGTCCAGATAGCAAGCAACATGACCGGTACCGACGCGATGGACACTACTGCCTAAATATATCGTGAGGGAGGCGTCCTCACATAAATAGCGATAACTTTGTGCACTTTACTCCAGCAGGGCCCTCCACCAGTCAGTGGGCGCCTATGGCTTCCGTTCTATCATGTCCGTGAAGGTTTGTTTTTTCTAGATTATTTTGTCTTTTATATAGGGTATGCGGCTCTACGCTCAGGGCCCATAAGTGCCCTCAGCAATGCCGCGGCATAATCCCTTAGCCAGAGCTTCTGGTGTTCAGGATCAACGCGATAATCATACCATACAGACCCAGGACTTCAGCAAAAATCAAGACCAGCACGATACCCACAAAAAGTCTTGGTTGATGCATAAACTTTCTCACTCCAACGTCGCCGACAATGCCAATCGCGTAACCACTGCTCAGACACGCGAAACCGACACAGAGTCCACAGCTCATGTGCATGAAACCGTTGAAAAGGGTGTAATCTTCAGTAGGCGAGAGACCGCCCGCGATCAAGACTGCTACCACTAGCCCGTAAACAGCAAGGATACCACTCATGACCACAGGGATCAAAGACTTCATAATCAGCTCAGGTTTGAAAGTACCGATACCGGCAATACCGATACCTGACTTTGCCGTCCCTATCGCAGCTCCGAGACAGGACAAAACCATAGCAAAGGCACATCCCGCAAACCCGAAGAAGGGTGCGAAAAAGGGAGAATATTCATCCACAGGTAGAATCTCAGACATGGCGGCTCAATCGACGCCTCAAAGTATGTCAAAGGGGTTTTTTTTCCTGAAACTGTCTTATGGACTCGGCCCACTGAGTTGACTACATAAGAAGAGATCTATGATACTGAAATATTCTCCCCGATCACTAGAAACGAATTACGGAGCCATCAGCTTACGATGCGTGATGTGCCTCCGAAAAGAACCCGGAACCAGTACGCAATTCTGCTCAAGATGGAAGCGATTAGTGGGCAAATACAGTAAATTCGGGTTGAAAAAGCTAAATTTGCAAGCTCGTGCTGCAACGAGGCAGCTTAGTTCAAGCACGTGACCTATAAACCGCTTCCCTTCCTGGGATGCTATGTGCTTGTATGTAGATCTTGAAGGATAACTGTAGCCTCCGTTACCGTTGCACCGTTCGTCGCGTGCACCGGGATTTCATACTTCGGCATTTATTTATGGAAGACGATCACGATAGACGGATGTTTACCATCTGTAAGTTGGCATCTTCGCGGCGCATAAAGAACTCCATGAGCACGAGCTAGAACACAGATAGTCGCCAGCAAGATCATTTAAGCTGAGCTACACTTGAGGGGAATTGCTTTAAGTACTACGCCCAGGGAACCTAACTGATTGTAGCCTCTAGCGCAATAAAAGGTCTTTAGCATTTCCCGCCAGCCGTCCACACGCAACGCCAAGCGCGCGCTTTGATACACACTTCATAGCCAGCAATGTCAACACAGCCCTCGAAGCTAGACGTGAAAGCGGAACAGATCCGTAGTATCTACGGGCAGTTTCAGTCGATTTTGGACGAGAAAGTTGCGCTGCATCTGCCACAAGAACAAGACTCCATCAAGGGCGAGGTTTTACTGCAGTTGCAAAAATTCCTTGTAGAAGCTATGGACATGGCATCCGATTCGCTCAATATCGTGAACGTGAATGAACGCGCCTCGCTTACAGAGCTTTTGGCGCAGTCCAGGCAACAATTTGTCGACCCTTTCGACCTAGATTTAAACGAGCAAGTGAGGAAGAAATATCAAGAGTGGGAGGACCAGACGGTGAAGGTTGCTCAGCTGCGACGCGAAGCACCGCGCAAGCTACGTGAAACGTACGAAAACGAGGCTCACTTGGCACTAGAAGAGGCCGACGCGTTGATATCCTCTTTTTCGCATGAACCCTCCTCGGGGCAGAATGTGCCTGATCAAGTGCAGGACGAGCATGTTGAACTCCCGAACCTGGTGCGGTTAGGAGAAGACTACCAAGAGGCGTTAAAATACCTCTCCGCTGCCAAATCACAAACACCCCAAAATCGTGCCCAAATACAAAAACTCGAGCAACTGATATCGTTTCTAGAGTCTGAGTTATTGGTAGGAGGCTGAGGGTTAGGCGCCCTCCATTCACTTGATTTTAAGAAGTTGAAAAGTCCAGATACTAGCTAATATATCGTGCACAGGTAGTAGTTCCCATGCTGTGGGATGCTCGTCCATCATCGGGAGCTTGTGAGTAAAGGCCACAGGGAACCGCTTGCAAGGCCGTAACTCGTGGGCCACCCGGATGGCTGCTACCTTTATGGACCCTTTCGTCTCGTATGGTTAAGCGTTCGTACACACAACGCCTACCCGTGGATAATGCTCTTTTGAAAAAGTGGTCCATTTCTGGAATTAAAAATGGCAGGTAGACAAACAGAGCCACAAACAAGACAGTTCGAATTATCAAACACTGTCTTGTTTTACAAGTTACTTTGAAAGCCTAAGCCTTAAGTGTTTTTAAAGAGCCGCAACTCAAGTTGGAAACTGATCGGAACTCGGCCAGAAACGCAATAGCCCAGTTACAGAAATATGAGTTACAACAATCCATATCAAAACGATAATCCGTATACCGAGAATTATGCTATGCAAGACAGCGTAGGCCACGCACAGTCCGGGGGGGACTTTGTGACGTTCATGAACGGTATAAATCAGGTCAATGTGGAGTTGGACGACTATGCCGACCTTATCAACCAAATCGACTCGAGCCAGAGAAGGCTCTTGACGGAGGTCAATGAAGACCAAGAGCTTGCCATGAGACAGCACCTTGATGGCCTTGTTTCGCGTGCTTCCGATCTGCAGTACCAGTTAAGAAACAAGATAAAAAGCGCACAGCAACAGGGTGCTTCCGACCCAAGCAAGCAGGCACAAGCAGAAAACTCGAGACAACGCTTCTTGAAGCTGATCCAGGACTACCGGATTACTGAAGCCAACTACAAAGAGCAAAACAAAGATCAAGCCAAGAGACAATACCGTATCATTCAGCCCGAGGCAACTGATGACGAGGTCGAAGCGGCAATCAGCGATGTCGGAGGGCAACAAATCTTTTCGCAGGCCCTTCTGAATGCGAACAGACGCGGGGAGGCTAAGACCGCTTTGGCAGAGGTCCAGGCCAGACATCAGGAGTTGCTGAAGCTGGAGAAGACTATGGCTGAGCTGACTCAGCTGTTTAACGATATGGAACAACTTGTTATCGAGCAACAGGAGAACATTGAAGTGATTGACAAAAATGTCGAGGACGCTCAGCAGGATGTAGAGCAAGGTGTTGGCCACACCAACAAGGCTGTGAAGAGCGCCAGAAGGGCGCGTAAAAACAAGATTAGATGTATCATTATCTTAGTCGTGATCGTGATCATCATTGTCCTCGCCATCGCCCTACCATTGGGTCTGAGGAAATGAGCTAATCCTTATGCAGAACCTGTCCCGGGAGTGACTAATCTGGGGCATCTAGACTGTCGTGTAGTATATACAACCTCTGATCTGAACAAAACACCGGAAACTAATTCTAAAATTAGACTCGGAACACCCGATAGTGGGGATTTTACATGGGCTATTGCCTGCTACAAGTGCTAATGGTAAAGTACGAATGTAACCCTAGTATTTTAGTCCCGACTTGTAATTTGCGAAGCCTTCGAAAGAAGGTTTCCTACAGTTCAGGGTGGAAAAAGGGTTTTTATTTACCAGTAGAACCAGTTTTCTATGCACCGTGGGGGTACAGATCGACAGGTTTAGTCGCAACTAAGGTTGTTGATCTCAAAAAAGAGGAGAGCTAATAAAAGCTTCAACTCCGCAGCACATAGAAAGGCTTTTAAAAGTTCCTGGAATACAAGGATTTACAGTTTGCACTCGGTGCCCCTGGGCCTACCTCTGTAAGCCTCTGGCTCACCTCGCGCACTGTAAATCGCCATATATCGTTAGCTGAATATGAGATGTACAGTTCTGTTGCAACCTTGAAAAATTCTTCCTTTATATAGCTTCCTTACCATCATAACGAACGGAAATAACATATCTGTTAGGGCAAGCATAGCCGCCTACAACACTTCTTTACTAACGCTCTCAGTAATTGAAAGATGTGGCAGCGAGACTACCAAACTTCCCTGCCGTCAGTAGCTGGTACAAAAAAATAGGATAGTGCTTACAAAGTACCAGCGAAGCGGTTTAAATGTGCCCAGCCATCTCCTCGTTGAATACACTTGAGATTGAAATTAGCTCTCAAAAGGAAAGTTACTAGTGTTGAGACAGTTCTGCTTTAAATTAAACATAACTCCAGCGGTGTCTTAAACCCTTATTGATCTCCCTGTTACTGGCGTTCCTGTGTGAGAGGCGACATGCTTAAATCCCAGATGTCAAGAATTTAGCAAAGACAAGTCAAGACAAGTTTAATCAACGTGCAGCCCTAGGGATCTTCGAACGGCCGGGTTTCAAGTCACCCTAGAGCTTCGCTGAATAGAGTTCATTTTCATCGCTTTTTGAGGCTTAAAGGCCGTTAGTTCCCTCAACCGTTGAAGTCACATGATATAGATTTTCGCTCCCAACGCTTCTCGTGTTCTATCCAACAAACCAACAAAACAATTTTTCGGTGTTGTATAAAAGGGCGGATACGATTCTGATGTCCCGATGAGGTTGCGTGTCATGAGTTGATCAACTGAAGTTTTCGTAAACTGTACTAGCAACAGACGACTTCAGCAAAATGACTATGAAACCTGAAGTTGAGCAGGAATTGGCTCACGTTCTATTGACGGAGCTTTTGGCTTATCAATTCGCCTCGCCCGTGAGATGGATTGAGACTCAAGACGTGTTCTTGAAGGACTTCAACACCGAAAGAGTTGTTGAAATTGGTCCTTCCCCTACCTTGGCTGGTATGGCTCAGAGAACCATCAAGAACAAGTATGAGTCGTACGACGCTGCTCTTTCCTTGCAGAGACAGGTTTTGTGCTACTCTAAGGACGCTAAGGAGATCTACTATACCCCTGATCCTGCTGACTTGGCTCCTAAGGAGGAGGCCGCATCGGAGCCAGCTGCTCCTGTTGCTGCCGCTCCAGCTGCCACTCCAGCTGCTGCTGCTGCTTCCGCCGGTCCCGCTGCCGAGATCCCTGATGAGCCCGTTAACGCTGCTATTCTACTTCACGTTCTCGTTGCTCAGAAGCTCAAGAAGACCTTGGACCAGATTCCTATGTCTAAGACAATCAAAGACTTAGTTGGTGGTAAATCCACTGTCCAGAACGAAATTTTGGGTGATCTTGGCAAAGAATTCGGCACAACCCCAGAAAAGCCTGAAGAGACACCTTTGGAAGAATTGGCTGAGTCCTTCCAGGATACCTTCAATGGCCAATTGGGTAAGCAGTCTTCATCTTTGATTTCTAGATTAATCTCCTCCAAGATGCCTGGTGGTTTCACCATCACCTCTGCTAGAAAGTACTTGCAAACCCGCTGGGGTTTGGGTGCTGGTAGACAGGACTCTGTTTTGCTAATCGCTCTAACTCAAGAACCTGCCTCTCGTTTTGGCTCTGAAGCCGACGCCAAGCAGTTCTTGGACACGATTGCTCAGAAGTACGCCTCCATCAGCGGAGTTGACTTGTCCGTTGCAACTTCCTCTGCCTCTAGTGGCGCTGCTGCTGGTTCTGGCGGTGCCACCATCGATGCTGCTGCATTTGACGAGCTTAACAAAGACCAGAAAATTCTGGCCCGTCAACAATTGGAGGTTTTAGCTCGTTACTTGAAGATGGACTTGAGCAGTGGTGAAAAGAAGTTCTTACAAGAGAAGAACACTACAGAGCAACTGCAAGCTCAACTAGACTTCCTAACTAACGAGTTAGGCGATTACTTTGTTCAAGGTATCTCCACTTCGTTCTCTAGAAAGAAGGCTAGAGTTTTCGACTCATCCTGGAACTGGGCTAAGCAGTCTCTACTCTCTTTGTACTTTGAGATCATCCACGGTGTTTTGAAGAACGTCGACAGAGAGCTGGTTGCTGAAGCCATCAACATCATGAACAGATCTAACGAAACTTTGATCAAGTTCATGGAATACCACATTTCCCAGACCAAGGTAGACGAGGGTGAGAACTACCAATTGGCAAAAAGCTTGGGTCAGCAGTTGATTGAGAACTGTAAACAGGCCCTAGAACTGGACCCTGTTTACAAGGACATCACTAAGCCAACTGCACCACAAACAATTGTCGACAAAAACGGTAACATCAACTATAAAGAAGTGCCAAGACCATCTGTCCGCAAATTGTCTCAGTACGTTGAGGAAATGGCTTTGGGTGGTCCATTGACCAAGGTCGAACAACCTACTCTCCAGGAAGACCTAACTCGCGTGTACAAGGCCATTAATGCCCAGGCTGCCGAACACAACATTTCAGACTCTACTAAGATTGAGTTTGAGAAGCTTTACGGTGAATTGCTGAAGTTCTTAGAGGCTTCCAACGAGATCGACACCTCTGCTTCTTCTAGATACGCAGGCGAGGTTGACGACGCTCTAGACAAGGACTCCACTAAGGAAGTTGCTTCTCTGCCAACCAAGTCTGAGATTTCTGACACTGTCTCTTCGACTATTCCAAGAGAAACAGTTCCATTTTTGCACTTGAAGAAGAAGCTTCCAAGCGGTGACTGGATCTACGACCGTCAACTTTCTTCTCTGTTCCTAAACGGGTTGGAAAGAGCTGCGATCAACGGTGTCACCTTCAAAGACAAATATGTGCTGATCACTGGTGCTGGCCAAGGATCCATTGGTGCTGAAGTTTTGCAGGGCTTGATCCAAGGTGGTGCCAAAGTGATTGTCACTACGTCTCGTTTCTCGAAGAAGGTTACTGACTACTACCAGTCAATCTATGCCAAATATGGTGCTAAGGGTTCTACCTTGGTTGTTGTGCCATTCAACCAAGGTTCTAAGCAGGATGTTGAAGCTTTAGTGAGCTACATTTATGACGATGAGAAGAATGGTGGTCTAGAATGGGACTTGGATGCTATCATTCCTTTCGCCGCCATTCCAGAAAACGGTATCGAGCTTGAGAACATCGACTCGAAGTCCGAATTCGCTCACAGAATTATGTTGACCAACATTTTGAGAATGTTGGGTAACGTCAAGAAGCAAAAGTCAGCCCAGGGCATCGAAACTAGACCAGCTCAAGTTATCTTGCCTCTATCTCCAAACCACGGTACCTTTGGTGGCGATGGTATGTACGCCGAGTCCAAGTTATCTTTGGAGACCCTATTCAACAGATGGCACTCCGAGTCGTGGTCCAACCAGTTGACTATTTGCGGTGCCATCATTGGATGGACAAGAGGTACCGGTTTGATGTCTGCAAACAACATCATTGCAGAAGGCATTGAAAAGCTGGGTGTTCGTACCTTCTCTCAAAGAGAAATGGCCTTCAACTTGTTAGGTCTCTTGACCCCTGAGGTTGTTCAACTTTGCCAAACCTCTCCAGTCATGGCTGACTTGAATGGTGGATTCCAGTTCTTGCCTGACCTAAAGGAATTTACTGCCAAGTTGCGTCAAGACCTGACTAACACTAGTGAGGTCAGGAAGGCTGTCTCGATCGAAACTGCGTTGGAGCACAAGGCTGTCAATGGCGACAATGCCGATGCCGCGTACGCCAAGGCCGAGGTCCAGCCAAGAGCCAATATCCAGTTGAACTTCCCAACCTTGAAGCCATACGAAAGCCTCAAGAAGATTGCTCCTAGTGAGCTCCAGGGTATGTTGGACTTGGAAAGAGTTATTGTTGTCACCGGTTTCTCTGAAGTCGGTCCATGGGGTTCCTCGAGAACTAGATGGGAGATGGAAGCTCAAGGTGAGTTTTCTTTGGAGGGTTGCGTCGAAATGGCATGGATTATGGGTCTCATCAAGTACCATAACGGTAACTTGAAGGGCCGTCCTTACACTGGCTGGGTCGATGCCAAGACCAACGAGCCTGTCGACGACAAGGACATCAAGGCTAAGTACGAGAGCCACATCTTGGACCACGCCGGTATCAGACTGATCGAGCCAGAGTTGTTCAATGGTTATGATCCAAAGAAGAAGCAGATGATCCAAGAAGTTGTCATCGGCGAGGACTTGGAACCATTTGAAGCTTCCAAGGAAACAGCCGAACAGTTCAAGCACGAACACGGCGACAAGGTAGACATCTTTGAGATCCCAGACAGCGGAGAGTACACAATCAGACTGTTGAAGGGCGCTACTTTGTACATTCCAAAGGCTTTGAGATTCGACCGTCTTGTTGCTGGACAAATTCCAACAGGCTGGGACGCCAAAACTTATGGTATCCCTGATGACACTATTTCGCAGGTTGACCCTATCACTTTGTTTGTGTTGGTCTCTGTAGTTGAAGCGTTCATCTCTTCTGGTATCACTGACCCATACGAAATGTATCAATACGTCCACGTTTCTGAAGTCGGTAACTGTTCTGGTTCCGGTATGGGTGGTGTCTCTGCTTTGCGTGGTATGTTCAAAGACCGTTACAAAGATATGCCAGTCCAAAACGATATCCTTCAAGAGTCTTTCATCAACACCATGTCTGCTTGGGTTAACATGTTGTTGATTTCCTCTTCTGGTCCTATCAAGACCCCTGTCGGTGCTTGTGCCACTGCTGTGGAATCGCTGGATGTCGGTGTTGAGACAATCTTGTC
The DNA here is from genome assembly GCA_030557885.1 of Lachancea quebecensis. Lineage (NCBI taxonomy): Eukaryota > Fungi > Ascomycota > Saccharomycetes > Saccharomycetales > Saccharomycetaceae > Lachancea > Lachancea quebecensis. Next base: position 314,057 of record JANIJM010000007.1, on the reverse strand, counting down.
TGGTAAGGCAAAGATTTGCATTGTTGGTGGTTACGATGATTTCCAGGAGGAAGGCTCTTACGAGTTCGGTAACATGGGTGCTACTTCTAATTCTTACGACGAGTTCGACCATGGCCGTACTCCTGCTGAAATGTCGAGACCTGCCACCACCACTCGTAACGGTTTCATGGAAGCCCAGGGTGCTGGTATGCAAGTCATCATGAACGCTGACTTGGCTATCAAGATGGGTGTTCCTATCTATGGTATTTTGGCTCTCACCGCCACTGCGACCGACAAGATTGGTAGATCTGTCCCAGCTCCAGGTAAGGGTATTTTGACTACTGCCAGAGAGCACCAAAGCGACCTCAAGTTCCCATCTCCATTGTTGAACATCAAGTACAGAAAGCGTCAGCTCGACAACCGTATCTCCCAGATCAAGCAATGGGTTGAAAACGAATTGGAGATGTTGCAGTACGAGACCGAAGAAATTCCAGAGGAGGACCACGCTACTTTCTACGCAGAGCGTACTGAGGAGATTCACCGTGAAGCTGAGAGACAATTGAAGACCGCTCAAAACCAATGGGGTAACGAGTTCTACAAGAACGACCCACGTATCGCCCCATTGAGAGGAGCTTTGGCCACTTTCGGTTTGACTATCGATGACTTGGACGTTGCTTCCTTCCACGGTACTTCCACCAAGGCCAACGATAAGAATGAGTCTGCTACTATCAATGAGATGATGAAGCACTTGGGTAGATCTGAGGGTAACCCAGTCTTGGGTGTATTCCAGAAGTACCTGACCGGTCACCCTAAGGGTCCAGCTGGTGCTTGGATGTTGAACGGTGGCTTGCAGATCTTGAACTCTGGTATCGTGCCAGGTAACCGCAACGCCGACAACGTCGACAAGGTCTTGGAACAGTTCGAGTACATCCTGTACCCATCGAGAAGCATCAAGACCGACGGTATCAAGGCCGTCTCCGTTACGTCTTTCGGTTTCGGACAGAAGGGTGCCCAAGCTATTGCTGTTCACCCTGACTACTTGTATGCCGCTCTTGACGAGTCTGCTTACCGTGCTTACGCTGCCAAGGTCTCGGCCAGAGAACAGGCTGCCCACAAGTACTTCCACAACGGTATGATCTACAACTCCTTGTTCGTGGCCAAGGAGCACCCACCATACGCCGACGAATTGGAGCAACCCGTGTACTTGGACCCTCTCGCCCGTGTCAGTGCTGACAAGAAGACTGGTGCTTTTGTGTTCGACAAGAAGGCGCTCACTGCTTCTACCAGCTACGTCTCTGACGCCAACCTGAAGACTTCTGAGGTTGTCAGCAAGCTGGCTAAGCAAGCTTCAGGCGACAACAAGGATGCTAGCGTCGGCGTCGACGTCGAATTGATTAAGTCCATCAACGTTGACAACGACACTTTCATCGAGCGCAACTTCACTGCCGCTGAAATTGCCTACTGCAAGAGCCAGCCATGCGTCCAGAGCTCCTTTGCAGGCACCTGGTCCGCCAAGGAAGCCGTGTTCAAGTCTTTGGGTGTCAAGTCCCAAGGTGGTGGAGCTTCTTTGAAGGACATTGAAATTACCCGCAAGGACGGCAGTGCCCCACAGGTTGAGCTGCACGGTGACGCGGCGTCTGCTGCGTCTGCGGCAGGCGTAAAGGGTGTCACTGTGTCCATCTCGCACGACGACTTCCAGTCCGTCGCAGTGGCCTACTCTCAAAAATAGAGAGCCCAAATGACGTTTATGTAGCTTGCGCCCGCACCTAGTGGCCGTTATAAATAGATAGTATTCTACTAAACGATTCAAGTTTGACTTATCCCGTGATTTGTTTTGTTGGCTAACGGTCCTATGCAGGTGGGCTTCGATGCATCCAATAGCACGTGATGCGCTTCATGGAAACGCCTCTTGGGGAGCCTGACATCGCTGAAAATGGTAAAAGTGAGCGGATAATGGTACATGAGCATCCATAAATGAGTCCCGGCGATCCAGGCAACTTGTTAGGATGTTTAGAAACAAGATTGGGTAGCAGGAGGAAGATGCACATCCCGAAAGCTGGCTAGCACGAAGCCAATAAAGAAAAGACGAGATCTCTGGAGAATGTACTAGTCACCAGCTCCTGGAATAACAGCTTCGCAGGTGCCTGGTCCGATAGGCCCGCTGCAAGACTGTCATCAGATGACTCTCGAACGCTCAAACCCGGGTGTTACCCGAACTTCCAACAAATTACCATCGATGGTCACTAGGAACGAGAATCCTCGACGCCAAGGGATGGGAGCCTACAGGAATTCATCTCGATAACAAGCTCTATCAACACCATACCATTCTTCGTAAACACAAGTTTTCTAAAGACGCTTAAAAAGCGAATACGACACTTGAACTGACAGACATAACACCCGGCAAATGCCTTTCCTCACCCCTCCGCTTTCCATGGCCGGACTCAACCAAACAGCCGGTCCCCACAACTTCGTGCTGGAGACGCCGAACTCGCAGGCCGGGCAGCCCATGCACATGGTCAACGGGTTTGAGAGCCCGGAGATGTCGTTGAAGACCAAGAACAACATCTGCAAGTCGTTCGAGGATGACCTCTTCTTCTGCCCCCGCGGACTGCTGTCCTCGCAGGAGCTTTCCACCTGCCAGCAGATGGACCTGCTTCTTCTCGACCAGATGCGCGACATCACCGCAATGCACGCTGCGCAGACGGCGGATGTCGGGATTCCAGACCACGCGCACTCGCAGCCGAAGTTCAACCCTTACACCTCGCAGAGCTTCAGCCCCGCGCCCCCTCCACTCGAATCCAGACCCCATTTGCGTGAGTCCACGCTTTAGGCGCACTGCGCAGAGACCTTGTTTGTTTAAACATTGCGCATTTTCAGGATATATAGGAGTTTACGGTAACTGATGGGAAAGATGTAGTACTCGAGCCGTTGTATGGCGGAGTTGTGTTATATGAGTTAATGAGTTAACGGCTACGGAGTTAGTGAATTGTAAGATAAGTCAATAAAGCCGAGTAGGAAAGAAGGTTGGAAGGCGAGCCAAACGTAGATGTCATAGGTCACGAAAAAACACATAAAATTGTTGTTCTCAACAGGCTAGCCAACGCCTATTTGAAGCGAAGAGTTTAGCCGCGTGAGTTGTTCCTATGAGCAGTTCAAAGCCCAACTTTAGTCGAGGATTGTCTTTGGAAGACCTGGTGAACCATGATGAACGCTCGGACGCGAAAGCCGGGCAGAAAGCGAACCCGCTGCCATCCGCAGAAGCCCAACAACGGATGAGCGTGGACGGGTCGAGCAGCGAGCAGAACGGTAGCACAGGCTCTTCACGTGTGCCCAGGGAGCAAAGAGGATCGAGGAGAAATGCAGACGGCGATGAGGAGACAGACACAGACGAAGAGGTCGGAGGGCCTGGGGACATCGTGTTCGAGACAGGAGATTTCAAGTTTGACTACGAGAAGCAAGAGGGAGCCGGCAAAAACAGGGAGGCGCGTGCCGGGAGAGAGGACGCGGCGGCTTCGTCCCCTGCATCTAAGGTCAAAAGAGAGCAAGATGTCAAAGACATCTTTCAGGAGAGGGCATCCTCGCAGTCCAAGAGAAACGCTATCAAGAAAGACCTGAACGTGCTGAGCGAAATCGCGGCTACGGCCAAGCCCAGCAGGTACAGCACGGCGCCGATCTGGGCGCAGAAGTGGAAACCCACCGTGAAAGCGCTGCAGAGCATCGACACCAAGGACCTGAATATCGACGCCTCTTTCACTAACATCATACCAGATGATGACCTAACGAAGTCGGTGCAGGACTGGGTGTACGCCACGCTCGTGTCTATTCCGCCGGACCAGAGGCAGTACGTCGAGATGGAGATGAAGTTTGGCATAATTGTGGAGGGAAGCGACTCGAACAGAGTTAGCCCGCCTGTTTCCTCACAGACGGTCTACACCGACATGGACGCACACTTGACGCCCGACGTCGACGAAAGAGTATTTACAGAGATCAACAGGTATGTCAAGGGTATCTCTGAACTGAGTGAGTACACTGGTAAGTTCAACATCATAGAATCGCATACCAAAGATTTACTCTACCGTGTGGGTATGTCCACGCAGAGACCTCGTTTTTTGAGAATGAGCAGGGACGTCAAAACTGGACGTGTCGGGGAGTTCATCGAGAAGAGACATGTCAGCCAGCTACTGCTGTTTTCGCCAAAGGATAGCTACGACGTCAAGATATCAATCAACCTGGAATTGCCAGTGCCGGACAACGACCCTCCAGAAAAGTACAAAGACAATACCCCGGTTAACACCAGAACAAAGCAGCGTATCAGCTATATCCACAACGACTCGTGTACCAGAATGGACATCACAAAAGTCGCAAACCACAACCAAGGGGTGAAACAAAGGCACACTGAAAGTACTCATGAGATCGAACTGGAAGTTAACACTGCAGCGCTTCTGGCTGCGTTTGAACACATAGGAAACAATAGCAAAGAGTATGCCTCAATTCTGAGGACATTCCTAAACAACGGCACCATCATAAGGAGAAAGCTCACGTCTTTATCTTATGAAATTTTCGAAGGCCAAAAAAAGGTTTGAAAAATGCCGCTTTAATTGTTGATCTTTGCATATTGTCTATTATATGTACTATACACCGTTTTTAGTCAGAAACGCGAATAATGAGCCAAAACTTGGCATGAATTTAACACTCGATCTTGTCGCTGTAAATGCCTAGGAGGTACGCCATTCTAATAATAACCAGATCCTTGGCCATGTTGATGCTATCTCTTGCGAGGTCCATTTTGGATCCGTCAACTTCGTGCCAAGAAATTGCTACTTCTTCAACGGGAACCTTTTTCCTCAGTGCCAAAATTAAGATCTCGACATCAAAAATCCAGCCTTCAGTATGCAAGTAGGGAAAAATCTGTACGGCAGCGGACCTATTGAATAGCTTGAAGCCACACTGGGTGTCTTTGATAGATCTTATACCGAAAATGAAGACAAGGGTATGCAGTCCGTACATTAGAAGGTTCCGAATAAAAGAGCGTTTAACCACAGCGTCTGTGTTGACCATATGCGCGCGCGATCCGATAGCCATGGCAGCACGTCCTTTTTCTTCATGTATTTTGATGGAATCGAGAAGTTTCGTCACGTCCGAAAATCTACTGGCGCCGTCGGCATCTGCAAAAAGGCCATACTTTCCTCTCATGTGCAGCAATCCATGTCTCACAGCACCACCTTTGCCGCGGTTTTGCGTTAACTTGACGACTCTCAGCTGGCCAGGTTGTAGCTTAAAGTGATTAGCAGCCAGATCTAGGCAGTACTCAGAGGTCCCATCGCTAGAGCCATCATCCACAACTAAAATTTCCCACTTGTGCTCCAGATGCTTTTGCAGAAAGGTCACCGCATCGGTTAGACCTACCAAAATGCGTCCGATCTCGTTGTAGCTTGGAACTACCACAGAAAGCTCAATCCCATCTTTATGGGAAGAGCCCTTCGTCACTGGATCCAGTTTACCATCAATAATGTCCCCTCGAGGGCCATTTGTCTTAAATATCAGCTCTTCATCGAAGGGTTTTCTTGGAGAATGCGACAACAGAAGTACAATGAAATAGAGTGAGCACGCAATGGCAACGGCAAAAGTCACAAATACTGTGCTGGTACTTAGCTCTCGTACTCTTGGCCAGAAAGTGTCCCACATGCCTGTTGTTTCACTGGTAATACACACAACGTGTTCGAACTTTGTACTGTATAGGCTTGTTTATATGACTTTTTTTATGGTCACATGAGAAGGATTTCACCATTGGCGCCTCAAGCTCATGTCACTTGAAGCCTTCACGAGCTTAAGGAATAAGTCTAATCTCCTTTCATAAACTCTAGTCAGGTAGCCTTCTTCGTAGTATCTGCTTGATTCAAAAGCCTCATTGCGCCGGAAGGAACCTCGAATCATAAAATAGCGGAGTAAAACGCCAGGATTTCGCCATGATGCACGGCAGAATAAGACTGAACAGAGACGCCAGAGCTGCTAACCAACGCAGTTCTCTGTAATTCTGCAGAATCGGTTCTTGAATTTTGGTTTTCATCATTAAATTTAAAAACGGCTTACATTTTCTGCGTTGAGCGTTAACAGCCTCTCGGGGATATACACTTGATCTTCTCCATTGCGCCCAGTCTGATCTCGATTATGAAAATACTACTGAACCATTCTACAACGATGCTTTGTTAAGGATTCCAACTTAATAAGAAGCTTCTGAACTGCCTCGTCATCAACCTCGAATCTTTTCGCGTCGATTTTTTTTATCGCTACCAAGTTTTATCCTGCATGTCATTATTCCTATTTCTTGACTCTACCAAACCGTAAATGCTAAATATGTAGAAACTCATTTTGTTTCGTCTCTGCGGAGTTTTCTTCTCCATGCTTCATGTTTTCGACGTCACTCGACCTGTATTGTGTAGCTGGGGTCGAATCCGCGTCGTCGCGACAAGGCCTTTCGTGAATTGAAAACTCGTCGTTGGTCATCGAATGCTCTTCTTCCCCATCTTGCTCCCGGTAAGGAAACATCGATGTTGGAGATGACGGCATTGTTTTGCGCTTCCTGCGTCTTTCTTGCATGTACTCGTCCATATAGTCGTCATCGTCTGCTGGTGACGATGGAACCGGGGCAGGTCTTTTCTGGCCAGCCACCATATCGTTGTTGTTTGACTTGGGCGATGTCGAATATCCTAGGACGACCGGAGTGGTGCTGTCAGTGTCACGGCCGTCATCTTGGTGCCCGCTATGCGAGTTCTTTGTGAGTATCGGTAGCCTCCTGAGCTGCTCCTTACATGAGGGGACGGGCTCGGAGGCTTTGGCCCCCTTCTTGTGTTCCAGCTCGTAAAGAGGCATGGAAAGCGTGTCCATGGGTGAAGTTCTGTCAATATCGCTGGTCAAAGCTTTACTAGGATCTTGCTCGTCGTCTTCGATAGGCATGGTATTGCACGTAAGAGGGTCTTTTATTGGTGTGACAGTTTTCTGATTCCCAATGGGTGAACCAAAAAGATCATTGAACCACTCTAGTGTGTCGTCGCTCCTTGGAACGCTGCCTGGCTTCTCTGAATCACTAGGCGTCTTAAAAGATGGGATATCCATGCCTATCAGGTCCTCAAATCGAGAAGAAAGTGGAACTGGACGAGGAGGAATGTTTTCCTTGTTCTCGGAGTCGTCAGCTTTCTCTTGATCTAACTCAAAGAAATCCGTAGGCTTGAGCTTTTGCCTTTCAAGAAGCTGTTGCACAAGCGCGTCGTCATTGAGAAGCTTGAATTCTTCTAGTGCGTCATTCTTGTTTATCATCGATGCTTGTGGCTCCCGTGGCAAGGGTGTGCTAGCATGGATGACACTATCTCTTCTAACCTTTTTAACTGAAGACTTTGGCTTCGCGATAGGTTTTTTGATACTGGGTTTCGCCATTTTCCCTTTCTTCTTTGTAATGAAGTCGAACCGCTTACTTACCGAGTCATCGACTTTGGTTTTCTGGATTGTATTATCTTGCTGCAGACTGTTGATCTGGTACACTACCGGCTTTTTCTCTTCTCTTGCTTTCGTGTTAGAAGCAGTATCTTTCGCGGCTCTGTCTGCGAGGTAAATCCTGTGTGCAATGGAGTTGGCGGGCAGCGCGAACTGATTGTTTTTGCTTTGGTTCCAGATGGGTAGCGACTGAGTCCTAGCAGCCTTGGGCGCCGGCATGGGATTTGTCTGTCTTTTGGCGACGGCCTCAGGCTTCGCCGCCTCGCCGGCCGTTTTAGAGGCCCCTCTGCTACCGAGCATGCTTGTAGTGGTGGTGGGTGTTTTCTTAGCCAAGGTGTGTACGTTATTCCCTGAGACGCTCGACCTGCGAGACGAGTTGGCAGTAGCCACCTTGGAGAATCGAATCTTGATCTCGAGTGTCTGCTGTGTAGGGGGCGTATTGGCAATATTCTGGAACCGCAGAATTGCGGAGAAACTTGAGCAAACACGGCCCATCACCAGCGGCCAGTCATCCGCGTCACTCTTGCCGCGTTGCTGTGCCGTACCACGGAGCTTGGATAGAAGCCCGAAGCTCACCAGCGGTTCATCCAGCTCGCAGATGTCACGGCAGTACACGTTGTAGTCCACGCTGTTGTCCATAGCGTAGCTAAACAGCTCCGGCGACGACGCGCACACCTGCTCCAGCACGTCATTCAACAGCACGATGCCCACCTGGAGTTGCGTGCCATCGTTACTCGGGCTTGGAATGCTCTCAACGCGCGCCTCCACCGGCGCTTTGCTTCTCGTCAGGTATGAATTGGTCTCTTTATCCACGGTGTAGAGCACCTTCAGCGACATTCTAGTGGTCATCCTGCAGTGTAGGAGGCGATGAGCTACCAATGCTTGTCTGCTCTTCTAAACCCCCGCTGCTTTGGGTACAAATATATTTGGTCTGGATGAGTTCGTGGCGGCTCCTGCTCTGCCAGTGCCGGCTTTTCAATGTCTTATTGAACTGCGTCCCTGCCCTTTCTGAACAGAACGCGCGACGCGTGAATATTTAATTTTCTGTTACGCGTCGCAATGCTCTTAAGAGAACCTGCATTTTACGCGTTTTAATAGCGCGTAAACGCCTGTTTTAGAACACTCACGCGTCGAATCCCGTGCCGCGGGGCTATGGGCAATTCAAACCGCACCAGCAACACGTAAGAGAAGAGCAACTGCGCGCGATAAACTGATTGCTCATAGCAGCGTCTCTCGAAATGCGCTGTGGCAATCCCTGAGAGATGGCGCGGCAGCTCAGGCACCTCATAGCTACGGATTTCAGTCACCGCTAGAGTTGGCGAAGCCAGTCAACGAAGAAGCGCATTCATGGCCTATTCACTTGTCCCCAGAGCTCGGCGTCGCAAGATCCTGATATCGCTACAGACGAATACACTAGGGTCCTTTACCGCCCAGAATCTCAAGAATATGACAGTTGTCTGCACTTCTGTTCTATAAAATTAAGAGGCTACGAAGCATCGCCAAGGGCTCAACGGCTGCGCATATATCATGGCTACTCGAATAATCACTCCTGGCCACCAGTGCGCCACAGAGGTCGAATTTGCGTCTCTCGAGACTCGCAGTGTTTTGGGAGCATACGCAGCCCGGGCATGGTTAAAGGCTCTACAGGTAATACAGAAAACAAGATGCTTGACGGGATTGTCTGCCTTCGCCCGACAGAGACATATTGCGGGCTTTGGCGTGGGAACCCGGTCCCCCCGCCTGTAGAGAAAACCCATGGAACTGAGGAAGCTGAAAAACGATGAAGGTTTGTGTGAGCAGTGGGTATCAAAGGCAGCGCGGGACGCTTACCACCCGAAGTTTGTGCGACCATCTTTCTTGGTTTCGAATGTCGCTCGTATGATAAGTCCGGTATTGTTAGTTTCTTTCTCAGCGGACCCATTGAAAAAAAATTTTCGAAGCTCATCTCATCTCACCTGAAGACGGCTCACAAAAATCCAAGAACAGGACAAGCCTAAGCTCAGTTATTCGATCCAGCAGACCGAAATGCCTCCTAAGAAATTCAAATCGCTCGATGACTTTATCGGGGAGCAGGCGCCCCCCAAAAATCAGTTTCAGACGCCTCTAGAGAACTACTATCAGAACATGTCCAGTGGTCAGTCTCACCCCAAGACGAAAGAAAGCTCATACCAGGCGCAGCGGAACTGGAATGACGGCAGCCAATACGGAAACAACTCTCAGAATCAAAACAGAGGCTACCAAAATTACCAGGGAGGATACCAGAACTATCAGGGTGGAAACCAAAACTACCAGTCGCCCCAGCACTCGGGCAGATCAACCCCTTCGGGCAGCGCGACGCCCACGCCTTCCACATCCACTACATCTTTGACTTCCCTGGCCACCTCGCTGGCGAACTTGGGAGTCACCCCGATCTCGGGCATTCTCTCCACCCTTCCCCAATGTGCATCTCTGGCAGAATGCAGACAGAAAATCCAGCAAGCGGTGGCTGAATTCAACAAGGAAGGGCGCTCTGCGCAGGACATCGAGGACTGGGACGTGCCCAGCATCATTTCGAAGCTGATCAAGCCTAAGAACCCTGCGCTTGTACAGGAGTCCGCGATGCTGCTGATCTCTCAGCTGTCTGTCAACTTCTCCGGCAAGTCGCCTCAGGAAGCCTTCCTAATTCCTCTGCTACCTATTGCTCTAGACACGGTGGCTAGCAAAGAAAGCTCTGTCAAGCGCGCTGCTCAGCACGCCATTGACTCGCTGTTCGGGCTTTACCCTATCGAGGCGCAAACCAGCGTGCTACTTCCAAAGGTTCTGGAGTACCTGGAGTCCGGTGTCAGATGGCAGTGCAAGCTGGCCGCACTCAAACTTGTCGACCGTATCAGAGAAGAGTCTCCTAACGACTTGTTGGAGCTCACATTCAAGGACACTATTCCCGTCTTGACTGATGTGGCCACCGATTTCAAACCCGAATTGGCAAAGCAAGGCCACAAGACTCTGCTCGACTTTGTTTCGATTTTGGACAATCTGGATTTGTCCCCACGTTTCCAGCTGATCGTTGACACGCTGCAAGACCCATCGAAAGTCCCCAACTCTGTCAAGTCTTTGTCAAGTGTTACATTTGTTGCTGAAGTTACAGAGCCAGCTCTGAGTATTCTGGTCCCAATTTTGAACAGATCTTTGAATTTGTCTTCATCCTCGCAGGAGCAGCTGAGGCAGACGGTTATCGTTATCGAGAATTTGACTAGACTTGTGAACAACCGTTCTGAGATTCAGCACTTCATTCCACAGCTGATGCCAGGTGTCCAAAAGGTGCTTGACACCGCCTCTCTGCCAGAGGTCCGTGAGCTAGCAGGGAAAGCCATGAAGGTTCTGAAGGACGACTCTGAAGACGACGGGAAATTCCCAGGCAAAATCACTTACGAGTTCGGACTCCAGTTTGTTAAGGAAAAGCTTCCACTTTTGGCCAAGAATGCTCTTTCTGACCTATGCAAGGACGATAACACAACAGCCCTTGTTTACTTGTCCAAGATTGTCACTTCTGATGCCAATGTCAATGACTGGAAGAGACTGAGGGAATACCTTTTGCTAGTGTTTGGTGAAGAGGACGCCGAGGCCATCGACACACACTTTATCCAAGAGCTCAGACAAATATTCCACCAAGAAACTGCTGCATACGATGAAAATGAGGGTATCGAAATTGTGAATACCGACTTCTCATTGGCTTACGGTTCTAGAATGTTGTTGAACAAAACAACTTTGCGTCTTCTCAAGGGTCACCGTTACGGTCTGTGTGGTAGAAACGGTGCTGGTAAATCGACCTTGATGAGATCCATCGCGAATGGTCAATTGGAAGGTTTCCCTGATAAGGACACACTGAGAACCTGTTTTGTTGAACATAAGTTGCAAGGAGAAGAGGGTGATTTGGATCTTGCGTCTTTCATCGCCTTAGACCCTATCTTGAAAGAAGTCTCACGCGAGGAAATTTCCGCAGCTTTAGAAAGCGTTGGTTTCGATGACGAAAGAAGATCGCAGACTGTAGGCTCTCTATCAGGTGGTTGGAAAATGAAGCTCGAACTGGCAAGAGCAATGTTGCAGAAAGCTGACGTTCTTTTGCTGGATGAGCCTACTAACCATTTGGATGTTTCAAACGTCAAGTGGCTACAAGAATACCTGTTGGAGCACACTGAGATTACTTCTCTCATTGTTTCTCACGACTCCGGTTTCTTGGATGCTGTTTGCACTGACATTATTCACTACGAGAATAAAAAGTTGGCGTATTACAAAGGAAACTTAGCAGACTTCGTTGATCAAAAGCCCGAGGCAAAGGCTTACTACACTTTGACGGATTCGAATGCTCAAATGCGTTTCCCTCCTCCAGGTATCTTGACCGGTGTGAAGTCGAACACGAGAGCAGTTGCTAAGATGACGGGAGTGACTTTTGCTTACCCAGGCGCTAGCAAGCCTCAACTTACAGACGCTTCTTGCGCTCTATCTTTGAGCTCTAGAGTTGCAGTCTTGGGGCCTAATGGTGCTGGTAAGTCCACTTTAATCAAACTTTTGACTGGTGAACTTGTCCCACAAGAGGGTAAGGTGGAGAAGCACCCTAACTTGCGTATCGGATACATTGCGCAGCACGCGCTGCAGCATGTCAACCTCCACAAAGAGAAAACCGCCAACCAGTACCTTCAGTGGCGTTATCAATTTGGTGACGACAGAGAAGTCTTGTTAAAGGAGTCCAGAAAGATTTCAGAACAGGAGAAGGAAATGATGGAAAAGGAGATCGACATTGGCGATGGTAGAGGAAAGCGTGCTATCGAGGCCATTGTTGGTAGACAAAAGTTGCGGAAATCTTTCCAGTATGAAGTCAAGTGGAAGTTCTGGCTGCCCAAGTACAACTCTTGGGTGCCAAAAGAGGTCCTTATGGAGAATGGTTTCGAAAAACTGGTCCAGAAATTCGATGACCACGAAGCTTCGAGAGAAGGTCTCGGGTACCGTGAGTTAACCCCAGCCGTGATTACCAAGCACTTCGAGGATGTCGGTCTCGACTCCGAGATCGCTAATCACACTCCTCTTGGCTCGCTTTCAGGTGGTCAATTGGTCAAGGTTGTCATTGCAGGTGCTATGTGGAACAACCCTCACTTGTTGGTGCTTGATGAGCCTACCAATTATCTAGACAGAGACTCCCTTGGTGCGTTGGCCGTCGCTATTCGTGACTGGTCTGGTGGTGTTGTCATGATTTCGCATAACAATGAATTTGTTGGCGCCTTGTGTCCAGAGCAGTGGATTGTGGAGAACGGAAAGATGGTCCAAAAGGGCGTTAGCCAAATTGACCAGAGCAGGTTCGAAGACGGCGGTAAAGCTGGTTCCACCACTACGGCCAAGGCAGCCTCTCCATCCGTGGATGATGATGATTCACCAGCTAACATCAAGGTCAAACAGAGAAAGAAGAGACTAACAAGAAATGAGAAGAAGGTGCAAGTCGAGCGTCGTCGTTTGCGCTACATTGAGTGGCTATCTTCTCCTAAGGGCACGCCAAAGCCTGTCGACACCGACGACGAGGAAGATTAATCACGATGTGATGGGACCTTCATTTGTACTGTATCATAAATAGAGGATAAATTTCATCAGCAAGGTGCTTTTTAGTTTTGAATTACCTAGAGTCAGAATATTTCTCTTCCATCTCCGCTGTGATAGCGGTGCCGTCGAGTTTCTCGATGGCTTCCTTTACCAGCTCTTTTAGGAAGACCTCGTGCTTCTTCAACCCTAAAATGCTGACAGTGTTAAATCCCATGCCGTAATGAGGATACGAACCTATTTTAATCTCGTCAGAAACCTGTAAGCACCGCGTCTGCAGCTCACGCAGGTACGAGGAAATTTGGGATTCGGACCTCGGAGTCTTCACAAAGAACCTTTCGTAGTTGTGGGGTTCGCGCTCACTGATGCTGTAAATTTCCTTCACAGACGGCTCGAATGCGAGCAAGAGCTTCTCAAATAGCTGAGGTATCCCTGGGAAGATATACACTTTCCGCTGGATTGAAACTATAGGCACCCAAAATTCTTTTAGCACATAAAAGTTGTGCACGTCGGGGCCGGCTGGGAGTGTGGCAATTCTGTAGAAATCTTTCAGTGCTTCGGGATCGTGTCTTTTCTCGGGGTGTGAGATCTTGCGCATGCGGTCTTGGCACTCGAAATTCAGCTCGCAGGGGAGCCCAAAGCTGCTGGCTACTGACTCGTACGTAATGTCGTCGTGGGTGGGGCCGATGCCACCAGTTGTCACAATGAAATCATTCTCTGCGCTCAATCTCTTTATTGTTTGAGCGATCTGCTCCTTCTGGTCTCCTATAGTCACTATTTCGCGCAGCTCGATCCCCAGCTTGTAGCAGTATTTAGCGAAGAACTTTGAGTTAGTGTCCGTAATCTTTCCATTGAGAACTTCATCGCCAATGATAACACAAGCACCCTTCACGGAAGACATCCTGGCAATCTTGGAACTTCTTGTAGCAAGAAAACGCGGCAGCATGCATCTTAAACTTGACTATCACGAGTGCTATATATTCCCTAATTGTATATGCTCAGCGATTGCTAGCCCGCATCTTCGTCTACAACGATATAATAAGGCCGGTATAATTTAGATAAGCGATATCATGTGACTATGTTTAACAAACTATTGTCACTCAATACGCCTGTTGATTGAAGACATCGCCCAACATGTTTTTGTGTAAATAAATGTGGTATCAATTGTGTGCTCGAAAGTACTTTATAGGGCTCCCTTCGGCCAACTGAGTGTCCTCTGGCCAAGTTCCTCATTGAGAATGTTGACAATTGGGTGCCTTCTGTCTTCACCTTACGAATATCTGGTCTGGACGGCCAGATACCTCGAGCTTGCTTGAAAGTTAGCTAAATTAGCAACTAGAATATACAGACTGGGATGCGCTAACAAGTCACTATCACTACGGCGGCCTGTGATTCGTACTGTGCTTGCGTATTGCCGGCAGTTTTGATTAAATGGTGCCAGCTGCAGACTCCCTTCAAGTCACGTTGTTTGCCTATTCTGATGGTATTTATATGTCTCTTTCCCCCCCCTCCAAACAATGCGAGGGGCACCCGTACCTTCTGTAAGCGCACAAGACACTTCAATTCGCTTAGCTTTTACCCTGGAAATGCGTCTCACTGGCTCAGCGGCTCTCGCTGCGCAAAACATGTCCCCTGAGGAACGCTCGCAAAATAGCCGCCCATCAAGCTTACGCGAGGAGTTCCGGCTGGAAGAGAGAGGCGACTCTCTGAGTAGTAAACATAGCCCAGGTACTGAACTGCAAAACGTCTCGAGGGCTGGCAAAATGTGGATGCTGAAATCCTCGCTTCGCTCCTTCTTCGAGTTGAAAACCCTAAACGGGCGTAAAGAGGCCAGGTGTCTCTACTGCGATAAGCGCTACTCGGAAGGGGAATCAACTGGGAACATGGCCAAGCATGTTCGTGCTTTGCATCCAGCAGCTTGGGAAACCAAAGACTCAAATGTCTTGAAAGTGCTGCCACGAGATGTCGCTTTGGAAAGGCTAGAACCTCTTCGGGTGTCCCAGTGGATCGCAGACGAGCGCAGAAGAAACTTGGGAGAGGTAGAAACAGCAATGCTGGCGGTTGAGCAGTTCCTGCCTGCCAGCTTTGTTCAGTCTGCATCTTGGGCACGGTGGAGCGACAGGTGCTCTCCACGGTCTAATATCAAATCAAGCACGACATTGATAAAGAAGTTGGGAACATACCAAAAACACATGAATAAATCTCTGCAAATGAACGTGCGCGACTCTCAATTTGCAAACATTCAGCTTGGCATATGGACCTCGGATACTGGGGAATCATTTTTGGGCGTCATGGTATCCTTTGCACCAAATCTTTGGAATAAAAAGATGTTAGAGCAAGCGAAAACGTTCAAGATTCTTTTGAACAACTGCGGTCAAGCTCAGAGTACTCACCTTGTCGATCTTGTCAACTTGGGAGCCGAGAATTATACAAGAAAACACCTCCGCGATGCCCTTATATTAGTCTTGGAAAGGTACGAGCTCAAAGACAAAACTGCAACAATAACTGTGGCTAATAATTCTTGTAACGAGTCGCTGTTCACAGCGTTGGTCTACAGTGTGTTTGGTTCGTCCAAACCTTTTGCTCACAGAATGTTCGGTAAGACGCGCAAAATTTATTGTATGATAGACCTGTTAAACTCTCAGGCGGAGAGAGCAATTAATCTTCTTTTCTGCTACCCAGTTTTTTTTGACGCTTGCGACAGGATCAACAATTTTGCGAAGGCTGCAAGGCTTACTTCTCACGGAAGCACTTGCTTAGAAATTCCAGAAATCGCTTTCGTTCCTGAGAATTCGCAGTTTCGATGGTCTTCTGTTTGGTCCCAGTTAAACACGTTCATCAGAAATTACTTTCAATACGAAGCCTGGCATGTCCAGATGATAGAAAACGGGCAAGAATTGCAAGAAGAATTGGCGTCGAGACTCAGGAGCTGTGTCAATCTTGAGAGCAGAGCGATAGAACTTCTTGAGTATTTTGTGAAAACCTTTGCAATTTTCTATGACTTGGTCACAAAGCTCCAACAGGATGGTTTCGACCACCTTGCGAATGGTGTCCCAGCGTCCTATTTGTTAGAGAGCTTCCATAGAATGTGCGTGAAAGCTTCAAATGGCGCCCGTGTCACAAAAAGTCGAGCTGGGTATGATTTCTCTTGTTTGAATGGATCCGCCAGCCTTAAACTCGAAGACAAGGAAATCGTCTTGGATGCGCTAAGGCTTGCAGGCTGCACGCATCAGGAATTTATGAGTCATGTGCGAAATAATCCGTTATACTATGTGGCAGTTATTCTTGACCCGTCGGCCAAAATTGATACCATCTATACGATGATGAGCTCGGAGGAGGCATCAGAGAGGGTCTTCGAGGCAAAGATATTCCTCGATGGATATTTTAAGAAGTACCGAGAAAACTCTCTAAGTCAAGGCCAGCCGTTGCCTGATGAAAATTCAAATCATTCATCATCCAACATCTACTTTGACAGGAGGTGCTTGTCTACCACTAGAAATGAACAAGAAAGCGGCGGAGATCCCAACGAGGAAAAAGCTCGAAGTTTAGGGTGCGTTGATGAATGGTCTAAGTATCAAGAAGAACCTTTACATCCTGCGAAGTCAAGAGAGGGCGCTATAGCTTGGTGGTATGAACGTCGCCAAAAATACCCTATGCTGTTTGAGCTTGCCGTTTCCTTGCTCTACACGAGACTGAGCGCTTGTAGTATCGAGCAATGTTTCCAATTAGCGGCGAAGGTTATGAGAGACGACAGAAAGCGCCTTAAATACAACAACTTCAAAACACTAATGGTGCTTCGAGACAGGTTTACGAACTTCGGTTTCTTCGATGGGCAGCCCTCTGATCCTGTATTTTCAGATGGCGATTCCGACGACTTATTAGCAGCTGAAGATGTTGCGCTCGATGACCAGAACTTGCCCGAATCTGGCGACGACACTTAAATATGAAAAGCACAAAAAGCACAAATATGCTTTAATAGCTCACTTCGGAGTCAAGGTGTCAATTCTGTCACATGAACACTACAGCTAAAGGTTGAATTCAGGTGCGGCGCGAGGCATTCACATCAAAGCAAGAAACTAACTCCACTGTCACGGACTTTTCACCGCTCGTTATAAAAAAAAGAGGGAGTTTACACGGCAAATAAAGCAGGCGGCTCAAGATGAAACACTGCCCTGGGAGACACAAATGACTCGCGGGAAGTCGGTAACTTTACTACATTCCTACTGTATATCTCATTAGCTATCCCTATTATGAACCTGAATGCTCAATATCCAACTATGCCACGCTGAGATCGCTTAGAATGAACACTCGATGTGATTATGCTGTGCGGGCAACAGTATAGCGAAAGAGTGAGCATGCGGTCATATGATCACATCACTATTAACGATTTAGCTATCCGAAGTATAAGAAATTTTCGGGAAGTTCATGGTTGAAGTAATCCTATATAGCCTCAAACAAGCCATTTGGTATTAGTTACTCTGACCACTAGGAATCATGTCAGCACCTAGCACATTTAAGGCGGAAACCGCCGAGAATTTGGAAGATATGGAGAAGCAGTTCGCGGTGCTCGCCGTGGAACAAGCCGAGACGTACTGGAATCTAATCAGTAAGGTTCCGGGCTCAAGGTTGCGTCTCACTAAGTTTGATGACGAAATCTATGAGAAATTCCAAGAGCACTTCCCTGAATACAAAGACCTTGCAAGGCTTGCCAAGTTCACTGAGGAAGAACTAAAAACTAAAGAGGCCAAAGAAAGATGGAGAAATTTCATTAAGCTTTTTGAAAAGAAAGTGGACGACTTTAACTTTGGTACCCTGCTGAGAACCGACGCATCTGCGGAGTACGGTCAATTCACTACTTGTTTCGTCGTGAGGCTACAGTTCTACGCCTTCGAAATCGCCAGAAACAAGAACAAGCTCAACGACTGGGCTGCAGGTCAATAAAAAGCGTTCATTACCGCAAACTCTTGTCATTTAAAGTGTATAATAAAGGACAGTTAGGGTCTGAGTCGTCGAGCTCTCAATCCAGCCTCTATAAATCCATCTAGCTTGCAGGATCGCGTCTGATGAAAGCTGAAAGACAAGTTCATATCTCAGAATTCGTTATTACGTACTAATCAGATAAAACATCAAAACAGTTATCATATTGGTCTAATGCTTATGTGTATGGCCACTTCCTAGACCGAAGTGGGAATGAGTGTGTCCACTAGGGAGCGGTCCGCTGCTCGCTGACTCGTTCTGAGGTATTGGAAACTGTCCCAATTTCTTCTGGTTCTCAATCTCCTTTAACTGTTCTGGCGAAAGAGGCGGCCTCTCCTCAACGTAGTCTATGTCAATGTTGCGCAAAGTTGGTATGTTCTCCCGCAAAGTTTTACGCAAATGGTCTGTCACAATCTCGAACTCCTTAATAGTCAAAACGTTTTCCCATCTCTGTAGCGGAACTTCCAGAGTCATTTTGGCATGCATTTCAGGACCTGAAGACAATACTGTTAGGCTTTTAAGTCCGTATGGCTTTTTTGCGTTGTTGTTTGAAATCAGCTTACGCAAAATTTCCTTCGTATTATCTTTTACTGTCACATAACGAGGGTCATCGCCTGAAACCGCGCGATCAACTAGCTCTTTCATGGCGCCTATCATACCATCAGCTCCAGCTTTGACTACTAACGCAGAAACTAAAAGACCACCAACTGCGTCCAATGATTGAATATTGAAAAAGTATCCCGAAGAAATAGTCACAAGCGCCACTAAGGAAGTTAAAGAATCAACCCGGTGGTGCCAAGCGTTAGCAAGGAGTACATTGGAATTCGTCTCAATTGCTACTTTTTTAGTGGCGTTAAAAATCCATTCTTTTATGACAATTGACCCACCCGCTATCCAGGCAGCGTTAATATTAGCGACATCGGCTGGCGCACCGTGTGAATGAGAATGGGAAAAAGAAGAAAGAGCGTCCAACACAACATGTGGAAGTAATGGAGCAGCGATAGCACAGAGCGAACTCCAACCGATAGAAAGCCCAGCGAAAACCAAAATCGCAGATACCGAGAGAGAACCAAGGGTTTCTATCTTACCATATCCTCCAGGGTATTCGGCAGTAGGCTGCTTTGATGACAGTTTCACGGACGCTAAAGTTAAAAAATCAGACACCAAATCTGATAATGCGTGCACTGAGTCCGCGATTAAGGCCTGTGAGTGAAACATTATAGCGCCGGTGAACTTTCCGAGCGCCAATCCAACATTGATCCACAATCCGATCCAAGTAATTCTCACACCAGGATTCTTTTTGAATTCTCTTCGACTCAGTTTCAGTAATGGGTTGCTCTGGTTGGCCGCATGTGAGTGAGTGTGGCCAGATTCTCGATAAAGCATGGAACCTAAATGTAAAGTGTCATTCTGTTCAGTTTCAGATTCCTTCATATGAATGTGCCTTGATTCCTCGAAAGCACCCGACAAATCTTGAAACTTGGATTGCTTCTCTAGCCGCTTCTCTGCGTCAGTCTTGCTGATGCTATCGTTTCCACCCTCGTTTATTAACTGATGGCTGGTGTGGTGAATTGAGCGCCGTTGAAAGCACAGATTCCAGGCAAACTGTCTGCATCTCGATTTCCCAATGCCGTGACAGAGCCGCAAACCTACAGGGTACGCGCTAGACTTTATCATGTCTGCCTTTTGTTTCTCT
Source organism: Lachancea quebecensis (assembly GCA_030557885.1). NCBI lineage: Eukaryota > Fungi > Ascomycota > Saccharomycetes > Saccharomycetales > Saccharomycetaceae > Lachancea > Lachancea quebecensis. The sequence continues at coordinate 294,355 of JANIJM010000007.1, read as the reverse complement.
CGACGCCGTTGGTAAAATATATCAAAGAAATGCACCACGAAAGAAACACAAGATTAAAGTTAAAATAAATGACGTGACATAATAATGCAAAAGTGTGTATATTACAAATGTCTATATATAAGCGTTCCCAGCGCGATGCGACATTGTGGTATTTATGCCAATGGGCGGTTTAGTTGTAAAGGCTTTTAACTGTCAAAATCTATTGAGCAGTGTAACTGCTTTCTTCGGTCTTGACCTCGGGTGATATCTCGGATACGCCCTCACTTTTAATAACGACTTGGCCAGGCTGTACTTCTGACGCCTCTCGTGATCCAGTCGCTTCATACCCTGTTACGATTTTTATATTCCGCTGCGAAAAGGCAAACATAATATCAGTGTCATGTTTCTGGCATGCGTTCTGTAGCGCGCCAATTTCCTTGGGCATTCGAACCCCAGCGCCGAGAAGTTTTCTTAGGTAAAACTTTATCTGAACCATTGGGAGATTTTCCCTCAGGGTGCCGTCTCCTTTCAAAACGTCACGGCCCACAACTTGTTTGAATGATGCCGATGCCTTGAAGATTTCAAAAAACTGACCAAAAAACCGGCGATCGGGAATTACTTTGAGTTTGAGCGAGGCCATGACCATACTCTCGAGCTGGCTGTAATCTACAAGCCCGAAGTCTGGAACATCAGAAGGGCAGCAAATGGGGCACACAAAAACGGTTTTTTCATTGCTAACTAAGGACCATTTTCCTTTGTTGATGCAAGTTGTGTGGTACCATTCTCCGCAAACTTCACATGCTACCATTTTACTTCCAGAGTCTCCCCGACGACAGAAACAATAAACGGGCTCTTCGTTAGGTTGAGATTTTGAGGCCCATGTATCCCGATCGTTGGAAAAACACAGCTGTATCGAGCTCTGTATTTTCGCCCATAAAGGTTTTCGCGGAACAAGTCGATTAACTTGCTGGAGCCATGATCTACAATCCTTTATGTGTTTCGAGAAAATTGACCTATTGGGTACTTCCGGTAATGATAGACGTTTATCATTGCATGAACCATCGAATTTGTCTATCAAATTGAGTTTGAACAGTGGTCTAGCATCTGGACTCTCAGCAAGTAATCGGTAATATTCATCATTAACGTCTAGTTGGTCAAAGGAAGATGACATGCCTTCTCTATGTTTCGAGAAAGTGTCCATTACAGCCTCAAGGGCTTCACGTAGTCGCGATTCAACTAGAAAAGGATACTGATTAAGCGTATCAAGGATATTAGAGAGTCTTTCGATTGGAATTTTGCTGGACTTCTTTTTAAAGAGTTGCCCTAGCTCATGTGCTATCTCTTGAGAACGCGATATCATATTCCGCACCTGTTCCAGTTTGTTTCTGTGGAGTGCACTCTTCACACATTTAATGCCATACTTGAGGTACGGCAGGAGATAGCTAGACGCGTAGTACTCATGTTCATCCTCGCAGATGCTTTCACGTCTTTCAATAATTTTTTCGTAAATTGAAAGCCACATTTCCTCGGAGATTCTACAGGCTAATAGATCATGGTACTTCGAGCGTATACCAAGTGACCAGCCCCGTAAATACATCTCCTGCAGACGACCCAAATCATTGCTTTCTACTGCACTTTGGGCATCTGATTGAAAGGCTTCGACGCGATGGCATAATTCGAACACTTTGAACATTTCAGGGAAGGAAATCGATGACCCTGCCAGCTCCAGATAAAGGGACTGGAGTTCAGCAACGGAATAATGAAAAGGCGCGGCGGCCAAGTCTTTAAGAGCAAAACCGGAACCAAACCCCAAGAACTTCAGATCGCGCTTCTCTTTGTTTATCTTCGTCAACAATTGATTGCATCTTGAAGCAGTACTCCGCGCATTCTTTAGGCTTCTACTAAGTTGGTGAGCTTGAGGGCTGGATTCTTGAGAAAGTGCTTCACAGTACAGACTCACCTTGGCCAGAGGAATGCGCTGGCCTTTAAGTTCTTGGTTCACCAGATTTTCATACGAAGCAAGGATGTCCTGATCTGGCTTCTTTGCTTGAACCGCGGTTTTCTCTGAGAGGAAGACAGCTGAAGCTGCACAGGCGTGGTCTTCCTGAAGCAAGGTTTCAAGCTCTTCATTGGAATAAAACTCATGTATAGAAATGCTGATACCATCCTGTTGCATGTCACGACCAAAAATGAAGAGCTTATCACCCTCATAAGACATGTTATCTAGGAATTGTCGAAGCGAAAGGGTAAAGCAATCTTTTGCGCTGGTTAAAAGTACTTTAGATGCGCCGGTAGGCTCGAGTGTTTTGTCAGAAATGAAGTCGAAAACATTGCTTTGGATTGTATAACGATCATTCAAGCGTTTTGCTAGCTCCTCCCTGGCCGCGAGCTCTTCGGATGCAAGGTCTATCAAGATTTGCCGAGCTTTTGAGACAAGTTTTTTGTCGCTCGATTCCTTGACAATGTTGAAGAGGAGCTGAAACGTTTGGATGGCAGGAAGCAGCCCATTTTTAGAGAGCCACTTCTCGCTTTCCAGCGCTGATTCGAGCCACGATGCAGGAGCAAACAGCGCGTTCTCTGATATGCTGAATCCGGAAGAGATGCTAGTTGAATACGTCTTCGGAAACTTTAGAATATAAGAACCCGGATCCTGGACGATTTTAAATACCCTGATGGAGTTTGCCTTAAGTTTTTCGGGATGAAACTGCCAATCATCAGGGAAAGCGCAGGCCGCGGGTTCACAGAAACGGCCGATAGAATGCGTATTGATTCTTGGAGGGAGGGATGATACTTGATGCTGTGGGCATGTGTCTAAAAAGCATTGGTAAACCTCTGAATTCAGAAAGGATTTATCTAGTGGATCGGCTGAAATTCCTGAGTCCGCGCTTTGCCGGTCTTTCTTCGATATTTCGACCAAGCCTTCAAATTTCTCCATTTCTTGAGGGGGCACTACGTACCATAATTTGGAGGAGCCTGCGTGGTGGTAGTCAATGTTTGGTAAAAAATTGTCTTCGGTCGACCAACCCTTCACAGAGAAAAGCATTCCCAGATCCAGACGAGTATTTAAATGATCCCCAAAGTCGGCGTCCATGAAACGTAGCAAGGAATTTGGAGAGAGAGGGATGTTGTTGAGATTCCATGCACTACTAGTATTAGGGCCGCTTGTGACATCTTTAGAGACAGTGGGGAAACCAGAACCATGCACCGAAGAAGGTAGGTTTATCCCGGTGTCCACGTTACAGCAGGCCGACTCATCGCAGAGAATATCAAAAAATAGTTTTTCGAAGTCGTGGAGATTTATAGAATCGGATTTTTCGAGAACGAGCGATGACCGTTGCTGGTAGAGCGCCGCAACACTATCAAAGTGCTTTTGTGCTTTTTCGTAGTACTGCCGAATATTGTAAATAGGGGCGTTGCGCGTTTCATGCGCTGACTTGTCGTATATCTCGGACGCGTTTTTCCAGAAAGTGAATTGGTACCCTGGTAGGGTGGATGCCGACGGTTTTGTGAGGTTTTTGCGAGGCTCAGTAAGGTTTTCAAAGTTGGTGAAGAAACCTTTGTATCTCAGAATGTCCCGCAATCTTGAGAATTCGACGGCTGAACCAGCGACTTGATAGGCTTGAACTTTTGACGCCTTGTGTTTTTTCACAGCGTTCTCAAGCGACACAGAAGCCTCGTTAGGTGATCTTTTCTTCGAGCTGGGATCACGGTGGTTGCCTTCTGTCGAGGAAGGAAGGATGATGTGGATTTTGGTGGGCACAGTAGTGGTAGCTGCGGAGGCAGAAGCTCTCTGGCGCTCCTCTTCTTTGTCGAACTCCAAAAAGACCTTGAGGTATGCACTTCTGAGTGACGTAGACAGAGAGCTCATGATCCTGCCAGAGTAGCCGAGCTCCCTGCCGATCTGAGCCCATAGCTTCTTGTGGCAGACCTCTTGGAAGCCGCCTCGCAGCTGGACGCATTCGCGCAAACGGTAGAGATCCAGCGGCCTTTTGTCGATGCTAGGGATTTTCGAGAACGGCTGGCGACCGGTGTCGCTTTTGCGCGCCGAATGGTACTTGTAGAGCCTGTGATGCAGGTCGAGCTTGCGGCGGGTCTCCTCTTGGAAAGAGCACAGAGACTGCCTCCGGGCCTTGAACCAGAAGAGCTCAGTGTTGAGTGCAAACGGGGCAGCTGGGGCCGGCGAGCTCTGGATGATGTGTAGTTTGACCGCGCCATATCGGCGTCCCACGTCTTCGATTTGGTGATAAAACGCAATGGGGTCAGGGATCTCGGACTGCGGGATGCGGAAGCAGGGCACAGACCCTGGTGCAAGCGTGTAGGACCAGCCCGAGTCGGTTTTCAGCGTTTGGCACACGGGCTCGGGCGCGTGGACGAGCCTCCTGGACTTGATGTGAGCTATGTCGAACGGCGCGTTGGGCCGGATTCGGTGCTGGGAGTAGAGATGCGGGCTGTGCTGGTCGAGACTCAGGGGCGAAGGCGTGGCCTCGAGCGAGCTCTTGAAGCGGCTGGTGGTTGGGAGCGTTTTGCCGGCGGCAGGCGGCAGCGCGGCGGCGAGCGGTGCGTTCGAGCCCGTGTTCGGCTGCCACCTGCCGACGGGAGGCATATGGGGCGGGGGCTCGAGAGTCATGAGGCCTGGTGAGTGTACGCTTGGCGGGATGCGTGCGGTGCGGATGCGATCTTGTGAATTGGATTTTTTTCGCAGGAAGAGAAGAGAGAGCTTATGGAAGCTAGACACGGGAACAGGGAAGCAAGCGCGAGGTGCGAAGCGAGCGCGAGGCGCACGACAGCGGGGCGCACGACAGCGGCTACCAAGGAGAGAGAATAGCGGCAGTGCGAGCACGCACACGTGACCCTGCGTTCCTCCAGGAAACCGTCGCCGCACGTGATATATCCCGTTCCACGTGACGTGTTGCCGTCCTTCGTGACATTGCGCCGTCCGTCGTGACACACTCGTCATTCGTCCTTGGTGACAGTCCCGCCCGTCGTGCGCCGCTACTTTTCCATACTCGTATCGTGTCATTCCATACATAACCCATACATAACTAAACTTCTAGACCGGCCCGCACTCTCGCCCGCGCTCTCGCCCGCGCCCGCGCGCTCACCAGTACCGCTTCTGGAACTCATCCGAGTAGTCTCCGCCGCGCCGGGTTCCACGGCCCTCGTCGTCCGCTTCTTCCTCCTCGTCCCAGTCCTCTGCGTTCATGTCCGATCCGCCTCTCACCGCGCCAGGCATCTGCTCGCTGGGCATCGACCGCGTCTGGCCGAACTCGCCGCCGGACCCGCCCAGGTCGTGCTGCTGCTGCTGGTAGCCGCCGAGCTTGCTGCGCTCGCTCTGCATCCCACCGCCGCCCACGCGCTGCGAGGGCACTGCGCGCTGCTCTGGGTCATTGTGCTCTGTGAAGGGCATGCCCTGCTCGCGCTGCTGGCGTTGCTCGGACGACAGGCTGTTACCCTGCTCGTCGCGCTCGTCGTCATGGTGATCGTGACCCGTGATCTTCTCGGACATTTTGTGAATGATGTTGGACATTGCTTGCTGTTTGAAACTGGACTGTGGTGCACGTTATACGATGTGCTTAGTGGCGACGCGGAAGAAGGCGTTAGAGACAAACAAGAGAGCGGGCGGAGACGCGCCATTTATATACTGTTTCGTGTAGGAGCAATTACCCCAGGATGGGCGCGGCACACTTCTCCCCTCGCGCACCCCAGCCCGGCCAGCGCAAAGTGTTTGGAAAACCCCAGCTTTAGATGTGGCCTGGATGCGAAAAAAACACGGGCTTCCAGGGGAGAAAGAGCTATTAGACGTGGCAGCCCGTGGCAGCCTGTTATTAGTAGGGGGTTGGAGTGGAGGTTAAAGATGCATGCGGGCTGCGGCCACAGGCGCAGCCCTCGTTCTATTACCCGGCCAGGCTCGCCAAGGATCACTATGCCAGGAAACATCCCGCTCCCGCGTTGCCTGTGGCAACGCGGTGCAAAAAGAAACTCCACCTTCCGCAGACGCCGCCTCCGCTGCTACTGCGACGACCTTTCTTTATCCCCGGGCGAAGAATCGCGCTCGGCACGTCTTTCCGGGCCCCGCTTTTTAGGCTAGATGCTCACGTTGGGCATTTCTTTTTTTTTTCCCATAGCTATCGCGCTGCGCATGACGCAATGTCTCCTGGGAAACTCACGGCCCGTGCACAGGGACCTTGCATTCATCACCTCACTATCGACTCAATCCTACCCGGCGCGATTCGTTTCTCTTGTCGTTTCTTCTGTGTGATCGATTCCGCCACCGCCAACCGGTGAAAGAATATAAAGACGCACCGACTGTCACAGCGAGTCGACGTTCAGGTAGAGAAGAAGACAGATATCTCGTTCACGCGCTTAACTCGCTATAGCTTTGACCTGCAGGGGCGCCTCGTCACAACACACGTGCACAGCAGTAAGTGTTAGCGGTGTAAAGGACGTGCACTTTCGAGAAAGACAGTTTCAGATCTACAAAGACGGGTCCGTGGCCTGTATTGAGAATCAGTGTTGGGAGGTTTCTTGCCTGGAAGGAAGCATCCAGAAACAAAAAGAAAAGCAGAGAGGCAGAGAGACAGACAGTTGTACGTCATGTCAGATCTGTTCGAGCGGGCGCGCGAGCGGCTCAGCGGCTCATCGTCCGCGGTTCCGGAGAAACTGCGGGACCTGTACATGTCGCACGGGCGCAGCGACGCCGGCACCGGCGGCAGCATGTCTGGACACATGACCGGGGCCGACGACGGCGTCGGGCTCGGCTCGGCCGGGCTCTCTAGTGGCGGCGACAGCTCGGGCGATGATAGCCCGGGGGCGTCAAGCAGCGATCTCGCTTCTAACGGATCGCGGGACTTGGCGCACTCGCGCATGGCCACGCACACGCGTGGCGGCTCGGACAACGCGGCCGCGGACGCGGGCGCCGAGGCCGGGTCCGGGTCCGGAGCGGACCCTGCGTCTAGCGCCACTAATTAAGCCGCGCGCGCGGCTTTGGCGATTCGACATTGCACAATGGAGTTTTCCGCCGTCCCGTTTTCGCACTGGAAATCGGGTAAATTTGATGTACCCGCATTATACATAGAGAAATCTACGTGAGCGTACCTCAGAGCGGCCCCGGGAGGCGGTCCCGGGAAATGCGCCAGGGGAGAGAGAGAGAGAGAGGCGCCAGAGGAAGAAACGGTGGTGATCAAGCCAAGCGCCCGGCAGGCCTAGAACGCTGGATTGTCACTACGGAGTTTTTAGCTACCTTCGATGGTGTATCGCTCTGGACGGCTCTGCGAGCAGGCTTGCGTAAGTAGTAGGTTTAAGTGCGGGAGACAGATTCATCCGCTAGGCTATAGTTATAGGGTATATAAAACGTATATCGAAGAACCGATCAGTAATCGTTGTTGTAGGAGTCGTCGCCGTAGGAGGCGGAGTTGTTGTTGCCGTAGGAGTCGCCGCCGTAAGAATTGGAGTTGCTGTTGCCGTAGGAATCGTTGTTGTTGTTGCCGTAGGAATCGTTGTTGTTGTTGCCGTAAGAGCTGGAGTTGTTGTTACCGTACGAGCTCGTGTTGTTGTCGTTGCCGTAGGAATCGTTGTTGTTGTTGCCATACGAGTCGTTATTGGCGTTGCCGTAAGAGCTGGAGTTGTTGTTGTTACCGTATGAGCTGGAGTTGTTGTTGTTGCCATACGAGTCGTTATTGGCGTTGTTGTTACCGTACGAGCTGGAGTTGTTGTTACCGTACGAGCTCGTGTTGTTGTCGTTGCCGTAGCTTGACTTTTTACCGTACGAGCTGGAGTTGTTGTTGTTGTCGTTGCCGTATGAAGTGGAGTTGTTGTTACCGTACGAGCTCGTGTTGTTGTCGTTGCCGTACGAGCTGGTGCTGTTGTCGTTACCGTACGAGCTTTTGCCGTATGAACTGGAGTTGTTGTCCTTCTTGCTGCCATAAGAGTCGGTATTGTCATTGTCGTAGGAGCTGGACCCGTAGCTGGACTTGTTGTCCTTTTTACTGCCGTAAGAGTCGTTGTTGTCATCTCCATAGGAGCTGGACTTGTTGTCCTTCTTGCTACCGTAAGAGTCGGTATTGTCATTGTCGTAGGAGCTGGACCCGTAGCTGGACTTGTTGTCCTTCTTGCTGCCGTAAGAGTCGGTATTGTCATCTCCGTAAGAGCTGGACCCGTAGCTCGACTTGTTGTCCTTCTTGTCCTTCTTGTCTTTCTTGCTACCGTAAGAGTCGTTGTTGTCGTCACCGTAGGAGCTGTTGCCGTAAGAGCTGGAGTTATTGTCCTTCTTGCTACCGTAGGAGTCGTTGTTGTCGTCACCGTAGGAGCTGGACCCGTAGCTCGACTTTTTGTCCTTCTTGCTGCCGTAGGAGTCGTTGTTGTTGTCTCCGTAAGAACTGGACTTGTTGTCCTTCTTGCTACCGTAAGAGTCGGTGTTGTCGTCTCCGTAAGAGCTGTTTCCGTAAGAGCTTGACTTGTCATCCTTCTTGCTGCCATAAGAGTCGGTGTTGTCATCTCCGTAGGAGCTGGAACCGTAGCTCGACTTCTTGTCCTTCTTGTCCTTCTTGCTACCGTACGAGTCGTTATTGTCGTCACCGTAGGAGCTGGACCCGTAGCTCGACTTGTTGTCCTTCTTGCTGCCGTAGGAGTCGGTGTTGTCGTTGTTGTAGGAGCTGGACCCGTAGCTGGACTTGTTGTCCTTTTTACTGCCGTAGGAGTCGTTGTTGTCGTCTCCGTAAGAACTGGACTTGTTGTCCTTCTTGCTGCCGTAAGAGTCGGTGTTGTTGTTGTCGTAGGAGCTGGACCCGTAGCTGGACTTGTTGTCCTTTTTACTGCCGTAAGAGTCGTTGTTGTCATCTCCGTAAGAGCTGGAACCGTAGCTCGACTTCTTGTCCTTCTTGTCCTTCTTGCTACCATACGAGTCATCATTGTCGTTGTCGTCGCCGTAGGTGTTACTACCGGAGCTCGACTTGTTCCCGAAAGAGCTCGAATTGTTGTTGTTGTTGTTGTTGTTGCCTCCGTACGAATCGTTGTTGTCGTTGCCGTACGAATCGTTGTTGTCGTTGCCGTACGAATCGTTGTTGTTGTCGTTGCCGTACGAGCTCGAGTTGTTGTTGTTGCCATACGAGTCGTTGTTGTCGTTGCCGTAAGAGCTAGAATTGTTGTTGCCGTACGAGCTCGTGTTGTTGTCGTTGTCGTATGAACTCGAGTTGTTGTTGTTGCCATACGAGTCGTTGTTGTCGTTGCCGTATGAGCTCGAGTTGTTGTTACCGTAAGAACTCGTGTTGTTGTCATTGTCGTCGTTGATCGACGTGTTGGAGAACTTGTCTCTCACGGTCTTCTCGAATTTGTCATAGTTGTCTCCGCCAACCTTATTCCTGATTTTGCTCACGTTGTCCTGGCCAATGGCGCGCTCAGCCTTCGAGAACAAATTGTTGTCGTTAGAACCACTGTTCCCGTTGTCGCTGTTGTTGCTCGCGAAATCTTTCACTTTGTCTAGAAAACCCATTTTTGTTTGATCAATGCGCTTGATTTCTAAACGAAGGTCCTTTGAATTATCAGTTATGTTTCAATTGACCCCTTTTATAGTCCTACGCGGTCCGAGCCCGTCCCCGTTTGGTTTGCACTCCCTAATAGGGGCGCGAGGGAATGCGTTGGATCAACTGTGGCCTCGCTGCTGATCCCTCAGACTCCTTTCGCTTCTGGAACCGTGGGAAGCCATAGCAACATCACTCGTACTGACCGTCCCGAGCGCTGAGAATGTCGCGTCTGCATGCGCCTTTTTCGCCTGCGGAGATTGAGACATCACGAAGACACACCAAACTACACAAACTCTACGTGGACAAAGAACAGGAGAGACACGACTCCGGCACAGAAGTTCGCGGCTGCGGTTTAGTCTTTGTTGGATTTCGTGGCTTCAGGCCTCCTCTTCTCCAGCAACATATCCCTCGGTTATCTGTTTCATTTCGCTCGCTAATACTCCATTTTTGCCTTGCCAAGCCGGTTACATTTTCCTGCACGAATTCTTTCCATGCTCAGTATATGCAGAACGCGCTATGACATAAGAGAATTTTTACCCTGGAGGGAACTACCAATAAGCAGTTACGTATAGAACATCGCGGAACTCGCAGAAGAAGAGCTGTGGCCGCGCCTCGCAGCTAGGCTGGTGCAGAAAAACTGGAAAGTGGCAACGTGGTCAGATGCTCAGGATGTGACGCAGAGCTTGCGTGCTTAGATTCAAAAATTCATCGCGTCGCCGAGTTGCTGATCTAGGTGCGCAGCAAGGCTTCTGCAACAAATGCTGTAATCCTGTAGCTGCGGCCGGCTTTCCATACTTTTTAGCACCTGACACCTTGGCGATTTCAGCCCCGCGCTCCGTATGCGGCGGGTGCGGTGGTTGAGATAAGGAATATTATTGAGTATAGTTATATGCATAATTATTGTGCGGAGGAAACTTTTGTCGCGCGTGCTTGGTGGTCGCACCGTGCAGAGGCCTAGAGCGGCATTAGATGCCACTGAGGCTCTGCTGGAGCCAGCCGATGGTGCGCTTCTTGACCTCTCCGTGCTCGTTTTTGTATATGCGCTTATCTTCGAGGATCTTTATCATGTCGTCCGCGCTGCGGCCGTGTTTGATTCCGTTGATGATAAACTTGTACAGGCGCTTGCGTCGTGCAAAAGTTTTGACGTTCTTCTTTAGCCGCCACTTGTTGCCATAGGCCTCTTCCAGAAACTTAACAGCTGGTTGGCCTTCAATGCCTTCGATGTACTCTTGCCAGATGGCACGTACGTTTGCGGGTGCCTTTAATAGCGTGTAGTTTAGATCCCGCTCCCGCTGCCGAGCACGGTGTTCCTCTACGCCTGGGCCCCCATTGCGGGGAGCTGTAGCAGATTTGGCTTCGTCATCTGCCCGCGAGGTTTTCAATGGTTGCTCTGCGGGGCTCGCTGCACGCAGAGGTCGCCCGCGGTCGAAGTTGCGGCGGTCGTCACGTCGCTGGTGTGTTTGCTGTCCCGAGCTACGATTGCGCGGCTCGAACAATCCTCCGTAGCTTTCAGTTTCGTCCTCTGCCTCCTCAGCAGCATTAATTACACTGTTCCTCGCGCCGTAACTGCGTCCTGCGTCTGCGGCTTCTGCAGATCTATCGCTATTGCGATCTTCGTCGTCTTCTTGGTATCCTTCCTCGTCTTCAGAAGAATCGAGATCTAGCTCATGTGAACCAACATTGTCTGATCCAACTTGAATTTCAATATTCCTGTGCCGAAGCTTGGCGCCCGTTGAAACACCATGGTCGGTGTTGACGTTGAAACCCAACGAATGGGTTTGATTTTTGCGCGTCAGGTTTTCAATGGTCAAATTGGGCAAGCTCATGGAGCCTATACCGTTTAGTGACGAGATATCTTGATGACTTTGGCTGAACGTTGGCTTTGTGGCGGTATTAGCCCTTCTCCTCTTGATGCCGTTCGGATTCAACGTGAAAGACTGCTGGGTTAAGTAGTGCGGCAGAGGCAGTTGAGAAGCCTCCGAGGCCGCGTATGAATGGCCGTCCTGAACTAGGTGCTGCCCCTCCTGAACGCCACTCGCCGTGAAGTTGGAGTTGTGCGCCTTGCTATGCTCCAAATCAGAGGCAGCCCGCTTTGAGCTGTGACCAAGCAAGGCCGAGTACCCCGCCGAGGTGCCGTTGTTGGAGACGGCGCCCGAAGTCTCATTCACGACACGCGTTGAAGAACTAGCCGAAGCCTCTCCAAACGCATCTTTCGCCGATTTTTCTGTGCTAGCGACGCCGGCCCCGCCCATTGACTGTCGTTGGCGTTTGTATTTTTGACTGTGCTTGGTATTGACTTTCTTTAGGTAGTTGGATGAGACGTTCGTAATGGAATTCAGCAAATCTGTGACGAATCCGTCTTTCTCGTTGTCATCCGGGTTGTCAAGTATTGGCATGTTGTGATTCACTTGACGAACCTCGCTCAAAATACTTGTGAGAAACGCTTCGCTCTGAAGCCTTAGGTGCTGGATGGTTGCCTCCTGCTCGTTGATCTTGAAGTATAACTTGTTAAACATTTCCTCCATTGCTATCATCCGTGCGCTCACCTCGTCCATCCTCTGGCATATCTGTACGCTCGTCGTCGTCGAGTTCCCAGTGCCTAATTCAGAGCTGCCAGACACCTGTTGGATGATGCCATAACGCTGTGGTCCGATCCCGGCATTTTGCGCCGGTGAAGCGCTGTGTAGTTGTGCGTGCGTGGACTCGTTCAACCCGCTGGCCGGCGTCGCATTGCTGGCTCCTGAGGCATGGCTATTCTCCCCGCCTGCTTGTGGAGTAGCGTTGGACCCGAGTATATCTGCTAGTGATGACCCGCTAACGGTTCCCACTGTCTTCGTTGTGTCGTGCGTGTCCGCCGGGAGAGCTAAGTTGAGCCCGAGATTCAGCGCGTCATTCGAAAGCGAGCCTCGTACGTTCGACGTCTGATTTCCGTTCGCCATAGCGGGTGCTGAACTGCCCATTCGGAATTACTGCTTAGTCCCGGGGTCAGTGGCCATTGTAGTCCTTGCCTACATCATCGCCTGTAGTGCCGTCCAGACTTTGATTGGTGCTTTGCCGTGCTAGGGCATATGCACGGATGTGTCTTCAATTACGTTTGTATCACGTGCTGGGAACAACTTATAGACCCACATAGTCACGTGCGGGACGTCATGGGTCTGCTAGGCTTAGATCATTACAGACGGGGATGTCTTCTGGAATCTTTGCTCATCGCGACTGCTTCCATAAAAGGTCCTGGTAACCACCACAAATATTAGGGATGTTCTATCAAACCGTTAACTGTATTGATCAATACTTCAAATTGTGCGATACACAGTTATGACCGAAGCTAGAACCGTACTTGCAGCGCTGAAGGAGTCTGGGACTTCCAGATTTGTCCAAAAGCTTCTTTCAGATCAGTTGGTTCCCTCTGCAGGGAAGGCGATCGAGGTTGAAGAGCGCCAGGATGAAGAAGAACGCCGGAAAGTGTTTCATACGCCCAGACTAGTCTCGCAGCGGGCACACTTTGCTTACACAGTGCCTGAGAAGCGACCTCATTACAAGCCGTTGCTGACGTCGAAAAAGGCGCTGGACGATCTGCAGCTGGAAATGAACCAGGACTTGGTGGCGATTCTGAGTGGACAGAAGGTCTACTACGATGAGCCGGAAGGTATTTTTCCCTACAGTATGGCCTACGCGGGCTTTCAGTTTGGACAGTTCGCAGGGCAGCTAGGTGATGGTCGTGTGACCAACCTTTTCGACCTGCCTGATAAACACGGCCTGAAGCAGACGCTTCAGCTCAAGGGCTCCGGATTGACACCGTTCTCACGGTTTGCCGATGGCAAAGCAGTGCTGCGGTCCAGTATCCGCGAGTTTATTATTTCAGAGGCTCTGCATCATATCGGCGTTCCCTCTACCAGAGCCCTGCAGCTCACCACGCTTCCTCAAACAAAGGCTAGGCGTGCCATGTACGAAACATGTGCGATGTACTGTCGATATGCCCCTACTTGGATCCGCCTTGGAAACTTTGATCTTTGTCGCTGGCGCCAAGATCACGGCAGTTTGGTAAAACTCGCCGACTTTTGCATCGACGAGGTTTTTGATGGGGGCAAAAGATTCCCCGAGAATCTAAGTCCAGAAAGCTTCAGAAATGACTTCTTTCCTGACAAGGAAGACAAAATAAGCCCTGACCCAAAAGTCCAGGAACGCTTAGAGAGCAGCACCAAGTATGAGCTGTTTTTCAGACATGTGGTCAATTTAAATGCCGAATCGGTAGCCTACTGGCAGGCTTATGGCTTTCTTAACGGCGTCCTGAATACTGACAATACATCTATTATGGGCTTGGCAATGGATTTCGGGCCTTTTAGTATAATGGATAAGTTCCAGCCCCAATACACACCCAACCATGACGATGTTGAATCGCGGTACTCCTATGCTAACCAACCAACTGCTATTTGGTGGAACTTGACGAAATTTGCCCAGTCAATGACTACCTTAATCGGTGCTGGGCCTACACACATTGACAAAATAGTAGCAGAGGGGCTTGCCGCTGTTGACGAGCGGATGGAAAAAGACATAATCTCCAGAGCAAACTCGGTTATAGACTCAGCTAGCAACGAATACAAGTTCAGGTTCACCGTAAAATACACCGATTTAATGGCTAAAAGGCTTGGCATCGAACTAAACATTCCTACGGTTTTGACGAGTGCTAATTTGAAGTCCACAGCTGAAAAGGTCCGAGAGTTTAATGAAACTATCCTGGAGCCTCTTCTCCAAATTCTTTATATCTCTCAAGTTGACTACAACAACTTCTTCGTTAAGCTACAAGGGTATAGGGGAGGCTTTAAACCAGAACGAGGTGGTGGTTTTGACCTGATTGAATCCGACCTACTTGAAGTATTCTTCTCGAACCCTCAGATACGGAAGTTGAAAAATCATTTGGCTGGTAAGCCTGAATCAGATTCCGGCGAGACGCGCCAGCTTGTTGAATGTGCTGAGAAACTCAGCACATGGATTGATGACTTTGTTTCCTTGGTACCCTCCGACAACATTCCTCGATATGAGATTGCCAAAAGCGTCAACCCACTTTTCACTCCGAGAGCATATATTCTTGAGCAAGTCGTGGACGATCTCACGGAAAACCAAAAAGAAGTCTTGAACGATCCTCAGGCAGAGGTTGATACCTCCCTTTTGCAAAAGTTGTACAACATGAGCGTTAACCCCTACGACTCGGACAAATGGGGAGATGATTTGAAGCCCGAAGTGGTCCAGGACTGGACCACTCATGGCGATGACGATGATAAGTTTATGAAGCAACTCACCTGTTCCAGCTAAAAGGTAACTAGTATGTAGATCATATTCCTAACAGAAGATACTCTTGCTTATATGATTCCAGCAATAGATGTTAATGGAACTCTGGTATCGCAAATGGCCCTGGTAGAGTGCCGATGGTACCAGGGCATATCTGATTGTCATTTTAACTTCATGTCTGCATTGAATGTTAATAGTTAGAAAGTATCATGAAATCATTAAATGAGAGACAGCTGAAAAAATTCATGACGGCACAGGGCGATGTCAGGCACTGAAAGCCTGCCGGTCCGCGTATTACACAGGGTTCCTCTCAGATATCAACGAACTAGAACGATTTTCATCCGTATCTATGGTGCCCGCATAGGGTTCTGAAACGGCTAACTTAGGCTTCTAGAGGCATCATAAGAAAAATAGTACTGCGAAGTGGAAAAAAGCTACACTATCTGTATAGTTATTAAGTGATGAGGAACACGCTCCTCGTCTGTTAAGGCTTTTCTTTGTGTCTTCAGTTTTGGGTTGGTGCTGAAATCCTGTAGATTTCAATTTAACATTTTAAGGGTTTGTAATTCAATAATACAAAACAATTATGCCTATTCAAAAAGTGAATTGATGCAGTTTCTATTCAAGCGCAATAAAAAAGCTTCCGAGCCTTTGAGGTTTCCATGTCTCGCTCCGCAGGTTGTTCCTGCTGTGATTCCACTCCCAAGCGTCCGGTATCGAATTTGCATTCCTAAGGATAAGGCCGTGACGATAATAAAAGGCCTTCAAGAAGTCGTAGATGTAAGCTCCTACGAGCTTTTGAAAGGTACTGATTTACTCAGAGACTCGAAGAAGAACAAGCGGACCCCAAATCGCGAAATTGGTAGTTCTTTTCAATACATGGACAAAATGTTAAAAGTTGAAAATAGACCTCAAATATACATCTGTTTGTTGCCGACGGTTGGATTAAATTATACACGAGGATGCCTTTCGGCACTTGAGGAGATCCTTATGGAGGGAGAGCTTGTCACATTTTGCTTGAAGGGAGTGAGACGCGCCGTGATTGGAGACCCCGAAATCAATTTACAAAACCGTCTTTGGGTTAGCAATCTTCAGGTCTTGGACGATGCACAATATCTAAGTCAATTAGATTCCGGAAGCTGCAAAAAACTCGTGAAGCAGGTGCAAAGCAACTTTGCGAATATCACGTCCGCATTTGACAGTTTCCGTGCGACTTACAGGAGCGCCGTTCGCCTCCAGTCCGGAAGCTCAGAAAGGCTTTTTCTACTTTCCCCATTATCCAACACTCTTTTCTTACTGTTAAGTAAAGCTGGTTTCTCTAAATCATGGAAACTACTGTCTGAGTTATATCAAAATCTTGAACAACACAAGTTAGGTAACCAGAAAGAGGCTATATTTTCTCTTATTGACATGACAGTAGCTGTTTTACCAGCGACAAGTAACCAGCGGCTTAGGTGCCTTGAGTTGGAGGACCCTTGGGAGAGAGCAAAGGAGTTTGACGTGATTATCCAAGAACTAACTACTCTTCTTTCAAATCTGCGTGACGGCTTCGATTTTTTTGTGGCCAAAATTCAAGATTTCACACAAGAAGACAAGGCAGCATTTATAGCTCTTCAACTCAGTGCCTTGCGGGGCTTTATTGAAAAGCCAAAACAAGGCCCAAGGCTTACAGAAGGTACTAAACTCGGGTCCCTTTCAGGGGTACGAGCAGCAGCCGATAGAGCTGAGAAGGAAAAGGATGAAGAAGACGAAGACTTGAAAACAATCAGCTCCTTTATAGGTAGCTTAAGCGTCAATGAGGTCCACGCTGATGGTTTGAGAATGCTACAGAAGGATTTAAGAAGGCTAGGAAAATTAATGCCTCAAAGCTCCGAATACCATATTTTGAGGGGATACTTTGATACTATAATGGACATACCCTTCATGGCGAAAGATCTTACTAAACATGAAATTGATTTGGAAGAGTGCAAAAGAAAGCTTGATAATGATCATTATGGTCTTCTTGGTGTCAAGAAGCGATTGATCGAGTACCTATCGGTCATGAAACTCAATAACGAATTCAAAAATAAAGGTGCCAAGGCAAAACCACCCATACTTTTGCTAGTTGGTCCGCCTGGAGTAGGGAAGACATCTATTGCCAAATCAATTGCTGGAGTGCTAGATCGAAGATTTCACAGAATATCGCTAGGTGGTATACACAATGAAGCTGAAATAAGAGGCCATAGAAGAACTTATGTCGGCTCAATGTGTGGCCTCATTGTCAATGCGCTACGCAAGAGTGGTTCAATGACGCCATTGATTTTGTTGGACGAAATTGACAAGGTTTTAAGTGTCCAGGGAGGTGGAAATCGTGGAGCTGGTCTAAATGGTGACCCAGGTGCAGCACTTTTAGAGGTTCTCGATCCAGAACAAAATTCGACTTTCACTGATCACTATGTGGGATTTCCGGTGGATCTGTCTAACGTTTTATTCTTTTGTACTGCGAACGATTTGACAGGGATATCAGCACCCTTACTTAATCGTATGGAAGTCATAGAAATTCCTGGTTACACTCCGGAAGAGAAGCTTAACATTGGATCCAAATTTTTGCTTCCAAAACAGATTCGCCTGAATGGCTTGGATACGGCTGGTATCAAAGTCGAAATGACTAAGGAGGCTTGGGAGAAGCTGGTCTTTGAATACACAAGAGAGCCAGGCGTGCGTGGTCTTGAGAGGAAAATTGCAAGCATAGCGCGTGGAAAAGTTGTTGAATATGTCCAAAGTCACGAGAGTGGGCAGTACAGTATTGTCACTTCTCAAGAGCTTGTCAAGTACATCGGATTCCCTTCGCATCCGATCTCAAGAGAACTGGTCAAGAACATTAAGTTTGCCGACAAGTGTGGCGTTGTGAATGGACTAGCCTACGGATCTGACGGTACGGGAAATGTTTTGGTTTTTGAAATGGTCAAGATGGGAAAGTTACAAGACACTGTCAGCGGCCCTCGCATCAAAACCACAGGGAACTTGGGCAAAGTATTGAACGAATCAATAGAAATCGCCACTACCCTTGTCAAATCGTTGGACCAACGTGAAGTTATTCATGGGCTGCATTCTCGAACATTTAAAGAGTTCCTGAATTCTGAATGGCATTTACATGTCCCAATGGGGGCTGTTTCCAAGGACGGCCCCAGTGCGGGTGCTGCTATAGCTCTTGCGCTAATATCTGCAGCCTTGAATAAACCCGTGTCTCCAAAGCTGTGTCTGACTGGCGAGATAACCTTAAGAGGCAAAATTCTTCCGATTGGCGGCGTCAAAGAAAAGCTTCTGGGAGCGAAGCTTTTTGGCATGGAGAAGGTTCTTTTGCCGTTTTCCAACAGACAGGACGTAATCGAAGCAATCATGAAGCCCGAGGAGTATGAACTATGCTTTGCTTCACCAAATATGCCTGAACTGCATATAGTTCAACAAAAGTGGCACTTGGAAGTATTCTACGTTGACGACTTCTACGACGTGATGGTTAAATGTTGGCCAAGAGAAATCCGGTTGACAGACACTAGAGTTGTGATGACCACCCCCGATAATTCTAATAGAGCTTTACTTTAACCGGTGCTAAGTCCCCTGATGCGGAAGCGCCGAAATTGGAATCAGAATTCGAAAGGACTTCCCTTTATGGGTTGTTGGTCTAGGCATCGCGTCTTTTTTTACGCGGCTAGTTACCCGAGCAATTGGTTTCGCGTCGGGATCTTCATGAATTATGGCATCATACGTATTAAATTATTTTAAACTACGTTTTTCACTCTGACATTTTTAGTAGTTAACTGTAAAGCGAAATAATTAGCCATCGTTGATACAGCCCCGTACACCCCATCGATCAGCTGAGAGAAGTAGTGAGCTTGAACATTTGCTCCTTTGCCACGCCAAGCCCAGGACTACATCTGCTGAAAGAACACAGCCCAAGGGACTTCCAGCGACTGTTGAGTGACCTTCCAATTTGTTTTGATTCAATCGTGGTTCGAACAAAAATAAACTTTAAAACCTAGTTTCAGACAAGAAAGCCTTACCTGTGCTATGAGAATTCTCTCGGCTATCTTTCTAGCCTTCAACATTGTGCATCTAGTCGCTGCGAAGCGTAAGCTCGTCGCGTCCTCCTTAGTGGCATGTATGCAAAACTCGCAACTCACTGCGTCCGGCTTCAGCGTGGTGTTCGACCCCGACGACCGCTCGTTACACTACAGTCTAGATATGGTGACTGAGATCAATGATTACATTTTCGCGAGGGCCGACGTTTACGCATACGGATTTAGGATCATTAGCAAGGACATCGACTTATGTTCGTTGAGCTGGAAGCAGTTCTGCCCTCTGCGTCCTGGTAACGTGCAAGTGGAGTCTATTGAATACATATCCAAGGATCTGGTAAAAGAAATCCCTGGGATTGCATATCAAGTTCCAGATATTGATGCGTTTGTTCGTTTGAACATCTACAAATTAGACGATAGATCTCAACCCCTGGCCTGTATGCAGGCATTTTTTTCCAACGGTAAAACTGTTTCACAAACCGGTGTGAAGTGGGCTACAGCTGTTATAGCAGGTATTGGTCTATTATGCTCTGCTGTGCTCTCGACTTTTGGAAACTCGAACGCGGCTTCCCACATTTCGGCCAATACGATGTCTCTTTTCCTTTACTTTCAGTCCGTGGCTGTTGTGTCTATGGAACATGTCCACCGTATGCCTCCCATCGCCGCTGCCTGGTCCGAAAATATTATTTGGTCAATGGGACTAATTCGTATTAGTTTCATGCAAAGAATTTTCAGATGGTTTGTACAATCAACAGGCGGCAATCCCTCTTTGTACCTGACATCAAAGACTATTTCGGTTTTAGTTCAAAGAAGCTTGGAGGGAATGCAAAGGGGCTTAGAGAGTATCAGGGCTCCTCAGGTCTTCAAGCGTAATGCCGATGTCATTATTGGAAACTCTAATGTTTTGATCCTTAGAGGTATTAAAAGATTAGCGTATACCTCTAACATCGAAAATACTTCTGTTGTATGCACCGGTTTCACTTTTTTCGTGCTCTGTGGTTACTTCCTTGCTGGATTCATTATTGCATCAAAATACGCAATTGATCTTTGTATTAAAGCCGGATGGATCCGTAATACAAGATTTTGGGCTTTTAGACACAACTGGAGAGTAATTCTTAAGGGCTCGCTATTGCGTTACATTTACATCGGTTTCACGCAACTAACTTTATTGAGTTTCTGGGAGTTCACACAGAACGACTCTCCCGCTCTGATCGTTATTGCTGTTCTCTTTCTCATACAATCGCTTGGACTAATGCTCTGGGCTGCGTATCGCACAATTTCGTTTGCGAGATTATCTGTGAAGCAGCGCAACAACCCGGCCGCTATTCTCTACGGGGATCAGAGAGTTCTCGACAAGTATGGATTTTTCTACACCATGTTCAGTGCCAGACGCTATTGGTGGAATTGTGTTATCTTGGTCTACATTCTCCTCAAGTCGATATTTATATCCTTTTGCCAGGCTTCAGGAAAAACGCAGGCACTGGCTATTTTTATTATCGACTTGGCTTACTTCATTGTCTTGATCAGATTCCAGCCATACTTTGACCGCCCAACAAACATCGTGAACATATTGATCACGACTGTTACGTTGGTAAACTCCTTTTTGTTCCTATTCTTTTCTGATTTGTTTGGTCAACCTGGTAGAGTTTCATCAGTTATGGGATGGGTGTTTTTTATCATGAATGCTGCTTTCTCGTTGATCCTCCTGATTTTGATTTTGATCTTCGTCGGAATGGTAGTATTCTCAAAGAATCCGGATCTGAGATTCAAACCAGCCAAGGACGACAGGACTTCTTTCCAAAGAGTCTCAGATAGCCATGGGAAAATCAACAAATCTGTTGCTGCGGAACTGATGGCGCTCGGCAACACAGCTAAGAATCACGACGAAAACTGGGAAGAAGAGCTCTATAACCAACAAAAGCTGCAAAAAGAACAAAGCGCATCAGGCTTGGACTACTCAGATGAAAAGTTGACAGGGACGCGCTCTAATTCCGATGACCAAGAGGATATTGCTCGCTTGACCTTGGCAGAAAAACTGAAGCGCAAGCTTTCATTCAAAAGAACAAAATCTACCAAGTCTACTTCATCTAGGGCTAAGCAGCTAGCAAATACCGAGGACGCTCCTGTCACTTCTCTCTCACGAGAGCCGTCAACGTCGTCAGCTGCACCTGTTGTGAGACGTGACTACCCTGGTGTACACAGCCGGCAACAGTCAGAATCTAAAAATGGACTAATAGGTTCTAACGCTGTTGAAAACAGCAAACTAGAAACACTAGCGCAGGAGGATGACGCTCCTTTAGTAGATGAAAACGAATATCAAGCCCCGCATAGCGGCAGTGTTGAGTTCGCACGAGACGAGAGCATGGACTCCGTCAATGTCGCTGCCACCGCAAATGCCACTTCCTCAACGGATCTGTTCACAAACAATGGATCATACTACAATAGATTGTAAGAATGAATTCGTGAAGCTCAGGTTCTTTCAGTTCTCGAATCGCGAACGAGGGTGCGATGTTCCGGTCTAAAATGGCGGAAAATTTCTCTGTTACGTCCTTGAACGTATGTGTATAATATGAATACGCCGGAAGGCGTTATAATGGCGAAAAAAGTTTTTATTTCTGCAGATCGTATGAACTCTTGATATAGATATTGCCCTGGTCTCTGCTGGCTCCATTTAGCGGTATGGGCGATGCGTTTTCTGTTGCTACATAAAAGTCGTCACGTTACTCAATATTTGGAAGGCTTACTCACTTGCATATGATTTTTGCTCTTGCTTGGTTGAGTTTAATGGTTTTGAATCCTTGGGCATGTGCTCCCCTAGGGCTTCCGCTTTGCTGATTTTTGGGACGTTAACATGGCTTGTATTTGTTAAGTTGCATTGCGTTTTCATTGCTCCATAGGATTCCTCAACTTCTACTTCATTGTACCACAAATGATCCTCAGCTTTTGAACCAAAAAGCCAATTAACAGACGAGAACCACTTGCCACGCAGTTTTCTGTTTGACTCACTAACCGCTGCGTCAGCCTTAGTTGAATAATTACGAGACACGGAGTCACTATTTGGCGTATGCAGAAAAGGTATCACCTTGTCCATATTAGTCCTTGTGATACGCCTCAGAAATGGGATTCGTGTCCCAGGCTTTAGGTTTGTCCAGTGCTTGCGGTAGCTATCTGAAATAAGCGGCTGTAAAGGAATGGCGTTGTCCCTGTTACACACTGTGCGACTATTAGTGGGTTCAATTTGTAAATCTTCACCCATCTGATCCACAAGCTGGGATTTCGCGCCGGGCGTCAACTCACAATAGAATAAGCCTCCAATCCACTCATTAGGCAAATAAATCGATCTACTGTGCCTTGTGTACTTTTCTCTCCTGGCCATTTTGAAACAATGAAAGTTCGTTGTGTCCTGACGCGCGAGTTCTTTTAAGGAGGGCCTGTTCACGATGTTTTGATTACGATTGCTCTTCTTCAAAACACCCCAGGCCCGAGAAGGATTTTGATCACTGGTTGCCTCATTGTTTTGGCTATAGACACAAAAGGGCAGGTCCCAATCAATGTCTGAGTGATATTTAATTTCAGTCTGCCATTTCACTTTTCCATGCTCACAAAAGCTTAATTGCAATGACGGCTTTGGCTTGCTGAGCATCTTTCCAAAGTGATAGATCCGATGAAACTTGAAACCGGTGTAAATCTTGCTACTTTGGCCCATGGCGCCAAAAGAAATGCCTGTTAGTGTGCCAATGAGTTCACCGTAGCTTCTCTTGCTTTCCACGTGGTCCATAGAACATATCTTGTCTTGTGTTGCTAGAGCCAACTCAAACTTCTTTAAATGATTACTAACAGTTAGCCCTCCTACTGGTTTCACGATCGATAGCAGTAGGGTGCATAGTTGGATGCACGCAAAAAGGGAAAATCGCCCTCTCTTCAATGGACAGTAAACAGGAATGCCATCATCTAATAAACGTGTGGTTGTTGGCATAGTTTCAAACCTGAATTTTGTTGGTGCTACAAGATACGGTGCTTTAGAATTGGTTCCCAATACTTGTGTATTAAAAACCCTCGCCTTGTCTCTATCAGTGCTTGGTTTGGTATATCAGATTTAGTGCACATCTTCTGTCACAATTCGGTATACTGACGTTTTGGCTATCAAAAAGTGTTTCGTCAGACGTTACTTCAGGAATTTCAAGAGTTTTTAAAAATTGGTGATACCAGTTAAAGGACACTTGCCATCATTCACGCCAAAGATATACCGAGGGAGGCTTTCATAACTCAATAACCATGAAATTGGACATCAAAGTATGTTTGTTGCACTCCGCACTCTAAGATAGGGATGCTTCTGTGTTCCAATGGTCAAGACCTGTTTGAGCGTGGGCTTGTTTGCAGCATCAAAACACGCCAACAAGTTTGGAACCAACGCTTCTTATGTGATGCCTCTACATACGTTGACTCATACTAACAAGACTTTAACCAGAAAGCCTTCTCAAATAGGTCTGACAGGGTCAAAGGAATTGACTTCCACCCCACAGAACCTTGGGTGTTGACCACACTCTATTCGGGCCGCGTCGAAATTTGGAATTTCGAAACGCAGACAGAGGTCAAATCTATAACCGTAACAGAGACTCCTGTTAGAGCCGGTAAGTTCATCGCGAGAAAGAACTGGATCGTCGTTGGATCGGACGATTTTAAGATCAGGGTGTTCAATTACAATACAGGTGAGAAAATTGCAGACTTTGAGGCCCACCCAGACTACATTCGTTCTATTGCCGTTCATCCAACAAGACCGTATGTGCTTTCTGCCTCAGACGACTTGACCATTAAGTTCTGGAACTGGGAGAAGAACTGGTCTTTAGAGCAGACTTTTGAGGGTCATGAGCACTTCGTTATGGGTGTGGCTTTCAATCCCAAAGACCCAAGCACATTTGCCTCCGCTTGTCTTGATCACACGGTCAAGATTTGGTCTTTGGGTCAGCCAACGGCAAACTTCACTCTACATGCTCATGAGACGCGTGGTGTCAACTATGTGGACTATTATCCGCTCCAGGATAAGCCCTATCTTATTACGAGTTCTGATGATCGTACGGTTAAAATTTGGGACTATCAGACAAAGTCTTGTGTTGCAACTCTTGAGGGGCATATGGCTAATGTCTCCTTTGCGGTGTTCCACCCTGCTCTTCCTATCATCATTTCTGGCTCCGAAGATGGCACTCTGAAGGTTTGGAATTCTAACACATATAAGCTTGAGAAAACGCTAAACTTAGGGCTCGAAAGGAGTTGGTGTATTGCCACTCACCCAACAGGAAAACGGAATTACGTTGCATCTGGTTTTGACAACGGGTTTACCGTTCTTTCTTTCGGTAACGATGACCCAAAGCTTTCGCTTGATCCAGTCGGAAAGCTTGTGTGGTGCGGTGGCAAAAATGCTTCAGCAACTGATGTCTTTACAGCAGCCATTAGGGGTACCGAGGGAGCTGACGACGGCGAGCCATTACCACTACAAACTAAAGAGCTCGGAAATGTTGATGTTTTCCCCCAGTCACTGAAACACTCTCCTAACGGCAGATTCGTCACGGTTGTTGGCGATGGAGAATACATTGTTTACACCGCGTTAGCATGGAGAAACAAAGCATTTGGTAAATGCCACGACTTTGTATGGGGTCCCGATTCCAATAGCTACGCTCTAATTGATGAGTCTGGCCACGTTAGGTTTCACAAAAATTTCAAAGAGCTCACTTCTTGGTCTATTCCACTAGAGTTTGGCATTGAGAAGCTATATGCTGGTGCCTTATTGGGTGTGAAAGCAGATGGTTTTGTACACTTCTTCGACTGGGACTCTGGATCGCTTGTGAGAAGAATTGACGTGGATGCCAATGACGTCGTTTGGTCTGAAAATGGTGAGCTTTTAATGGTCATCAACAATGTTGACGAAAACAACACGGAAGAGCGTGCTGCTTACGTCCTAGGATTCAATAGAGAGGCTTACGAAAGCTTTTTGGCTAGCGAAGAGGAACCCTCAGAAGATGGCATCGACGAGGCTTTTGACGTCCTTTACGAGGTTAGCGATCCAATCGGCTCCGGTAAATGGGTTGGCGACGTTTTCATTTTTACCACTAAAACAAACAGATTAAACTACTTCGTGGGTGGGAAGTCTTACAACTTGGCACATTTCGACAAAGAGATGTACATGCTCGGATACTTGCCTCGTGACAATAAGGTTTACCTGGCTGACCGCGACATACACATTTACAGCTACGAGATATCCATCGAGGTTCTCGAATTCCAAACTTTAGTTTTAAGAGGTGAGCTTGAGCAGGCCAAGACATCTATTTTGCCAAACATCGAGGGCAAAGAGAACTTACTGAAAATCTCCAGGTTTTTGGAGGGTCAGGAATACCACGAGGACGCTTTGGAGATCAGCCCTGACAACGATCAGAAGTTTGACCTGGCCTTGAAACTAAGCAAACTTTCATTGGCCCACGACATTGTAGCTGGCGACGATAACGAGTTCAAATGGAGAAAACTTGGTGACAAAGCTCTAGAGGGCTTCGATTTCCAATTGGCCGTCGAGGCTTATGAAAATGCGGCTGACTTAGAATCACTGTTTTTGCTATTTTCTTCATTCAAGGACCAGGCCGGGTTGGTCGACGTAGGCGATAGAGCTCAGAGGCTAGGAAAGTACAATCTAGCATTTAACGCATACTGGAGTGCAGGCGATGTAGGCCGTGCTAGAGATCTTCTGGTGTCAAGCGGGAGATACTCTGAGGCTGCAGTGCTTTCGAAAGCTTACGGTGGAAAACTAGAGGAAACAAACTCTATTGTAGCACAGTGGAAAGAGAGTTTAATCGAAAGTGGGAAAGCGGGCGTTGCGTCCAGAATCCACGAACTAAGCACAAAAGATCAAGTACCTGCTGAAGAGCCATTGATTGACATAGAATCCGAGGCCAACCAGCAAGAGGAGCAACCTGCTAGCGTAACTCCTGAAGAGGCTGTTACAGATGAGACTCCTGCAGAAACTTCTGCAGAGACTCTTGCGGAGACTCCTGCGGAAGACGGAGCTGCGCAGGATCTTCAAGAATGAGGGAGCCGTATTTCAGAGAGGAATTAGGCGAGATAAATAAAAGCTAGATGCTTGTTTTTACGCTGTACACTTAAAATGAATATTTTGAACTCAAGCAATCACCATATAATATTTGGAACGGTATTAGTGGGAATTCTTGGAGTGGTTTATTCTAGGAACACCTTCAACTTATCAACCTCGTGCTTTTTCTTCAGCCCGATAAAATACAATTCTTTAGATTCATTTCTAGAAGCGCTTGGTTTAAACCTGTGAACAACATCAAATACTTGTTTCAGACGGCCTTCTAAGAGTTTATCTTCCTTCCCAGTGTAAAGCTTGCAGACAAACGAGCCACCAGGTTTCATCAAATCAATGGCTGTGATCAATGCCGCATCACAAAGATCCATCGACATATAGTGATCCTTTATGGCAACACCGGTAGTGTTGGCCATCCTGTCATATGCAGAATTAGTAAAGTTGTTCCAGAAGCCAGTTATTTGAGGCCAAGGTTCATACATGTCACTGACAATAACGTCAATCGGTGTTTTCTCAATTTTTGAGCGCTCACATTGCGGATCTGCCTTATCGCTATTCAAGGTAAGGCTCTCTAGCTCTTGTTCAAGCATGTGCTGAAAGTAGCCATTGTCTTTGTGCAACTGATCTTCTTGATAAAGTTGAAAGTGCTTGGAGAAAAACAACCTGATAAGCTCATGGGTCTTTTTAGATAGTATATTCCCCTGTATAGCGTTAACACCTCGAGGAGGGGCACAAGGTAGAATATCGACTCCCAAAATGACACCGTCAGGGCCTGTTCTATCGAGCGCTACCTGCGACCACGCCCCTGGTGCGTAACCTAAGTCAAGGACCCTCTGACTGCAGCCTTTGCGAAACAAACGGTACTTATCATCTAGGTGCATCAGCTTAAAAGCGGCTCTTGACCTTAGGCCCTGCACTTTGGCTTCCCGTGTGAAGGAATCGCCCTTTTGGCGATCTAGCCATCGGCTCTTAGCCGAAGAGTTGAAGCGAATCGCAGAGCGCCAAAAAATACCCTGGGGCTGGCCAAGAAACTTAGGAAATGCAAATAACAGTAGAGATGTCATATAGAGCCTTTTTGCCGGTGTTTCATCGGGCTGCCGGCTCACGAAGGGACTAGCGATGGGGCAAGTGTTAACATCACTTTTTTTTTTTTTACTTCTAGACCTGAGAGACTGAAACTAATACCCAAACGAACAAATCTTGCGGGTGTCACACGCGGAAAGAGTGACGGGCCACCACTGCAATGTTCCAGTTGAGTCATTGCCTGCACCGGGACAATTCCTGACACCATATTTCTGCAACGAATATTTAAGGTCCATATCACTATTTCACAAACTGACAATCAGAATTCCGTTCTCGTGTGCTCACACGCGGGTGTGTTGGCTATGGCAAGAAAAAATGGCATAGCGTTCTGGACAAGCGATCCAAAGTACTGGATTCCAGCCGCAAGTCAAGTACCTTGTACACCTGTCTCCGCTAGTAAGCACAACAATTACCCGTATACAATGACATAACCATATCTTCTCGAGGTAAATAATCGAGACTTCGCCAGAACAACGCTCTTCTAGCAGTCATACTAATACAGTTTATTGAAACGTATCACGGACGGCCATCGCTGTCTGGCTACGAAGTTTTGCATTGCGTGCGCTTCAAATACATTAGTCACGTGATGTATATTTATACTCTCTTCTCCTCTTTTCCCATAGCTCTTATGGCCCGTGTTTCATAGCATCGCATCCACAAGAGTCTCAGCCCGCTCGGGATGCCGCAAAGCCCGTAATAATGTAAAGCTAGCAAGGTGCCCAGATAACCCTCTGAACCCATACACCTAGACAAACACTGCTTCCACTAAGGGTTTTCATGAAAAAAAAATTATAATTCTCGTCGAAAAACAGTCACACATCGTGATGCGACTCTTTTTTGAACAAGTTTTTCACGGCGGGCATAACGTCAAAAGCACGCGAGGCGATGGACGTGGTTCCCAGCCTGTTCTCTCTGTTTTAAAGAACCATTAGTCGCAAGCCTTTTCTGGACCACCAATTACCATTGGAAGACTGATAACCGATTTGAAAGATGTCTAAGATCACCTCTACTCAAATCAGAGACAACGTCAAGGAAGTCTTGAAGTACTCTAACGAGACCAAGAAGAGAAACTTCTTGGAGACCGTTGAGTTGCAAGTCGGCTTGAAGAACTACGACCCTCAGAGAGACAAGCGTTTCTCCGGTGCCTTGAAGTTGCCTCAGTGCCCAAGACCAAACTTGTCTATCTGCATCTTCGGTGACGCCTTCGATGTCGACAGAGCTAAGTCTTGCGGTGTCGACGCCATGTCCGTGGACGACTTGAAGAAGTTGAACAAGAACAAGAAGTTGATCAAGAAGCTGGCCAAGAAGTACAGTGCCTTCGTCGCTTCCGAGGTTTTGATCAAGCAGGTCCCAAGACTGTTGGGTCCTCAATTGTCCAAGGCCGGTAAGTTCCCAACCCCAGTCTCCCACAACGAAGACTTGTACGCCAAGGTCACCGACGTCAAGTCCACCATCAAGTTCCAGCTGAAGAAGGTCTTGTGTTTGGCTGTTGCTGTCGGTAACATCGAGATGGACGAGGACACCCTGGTCAACCAGATCTTGATGGCTGTCAACTTCTTGGTCTCTTTGTTGAAGAAGAACTGGCAAAACGTTGGCTCTTTGGTCATCAAGTCCACTATGGGCCCTCCATTCAGATTGTACTAAGCGTACTGCCTGTGTAGATGAATGTCTATAGTTGAATTCTGATTAGTCGATCAAATATCTGGTCTTCGCACCCGGACTTCGAGCTCTATACGCTGCGAATCTAGGCGCCCGGAGAAACTTCCCATGAAGAATGCGGTCGGATAAACTCCTACCTGCAGGCCTGCCATGGGCCAGAGTTTCCCCGATATGTGCCTTCTAGTAAAATAATAAATAAAAGTGTGGGGAAAATCCCATCTCGTTTTTCCGTAGCACTTTGCACGCCTTAAATGATCATATTTTCTGCTACAAGTAGCAGACATCGACCAGCAGTCGCTCAGCCGATCGCACCTGCCCAATAGCAAGTCGCGACATAACGCTCGCTACCAGTACCCAGGCACGAACTTAAGAGGCCAAGGTTTTTTTCTCCACCGGACTCGCAGACCATCGTCGTTCCTGCAGGGTTCTCACTTACTAGCTTCTTTCCAAATGACCGGACTACCAAGTATACTGGACGAATCCCTGGATCGAATAGCACATGGCGAAACCGAGCTGGGCATTTCTGAGTCGATGAATGAGGATAGTTTCGATCTGGACGACCCAGTAGACGATGATACATTCGAGCTCCCGCTGAAGCCTCGAAGGCGCATACTACATGCATCAAACTTTGCTGATTTGGAAACAGAGCCCGCTCTCGACAAGCGCGTGAGATTTCAAGCTGAAGGCCCGCCGTGGTCGCCGCTCTCTGTGGAGAAAATCGCAGTCCCTGAAAAGGGCATCATGAATAGCAAGTCTCCCAAGCTCAATCCCACATCCGGCGCAGGCGCGCGGAAGCCGCATATCGAAGACCTTATCCAGCACGCACACAGTCTGAATCGTTATCTGGACCAAAATTTGGATCGCATCAATACGTTTCAGTCGCATATGTTTGACCAGGACTTAGAAGCCCCCCAGACCACGGACCAGATGCTGGCCAGTAACGTAGCCACAGCACCAACGACGCCGTCTGGATCAATCTCGAATTTCCAGCTGAGCGAGGTTGGCGACTCAAGCGAGAGCTTAGACTACGAGCAAGACATCCACGATGAAAGCATTTCCGCTGTAGCGCTGCAGGATGACAGCGAAAGGGACGATCGTAAGATCAAGCAGCTACTTTCCAAGTACCAGACCTCCACCTACCCTCTCTCTGAAAACCAATCGAGCGTGAACTTGGCAGGCGACGACAGCCGCTCGGAGATCAGCGCTCTGGACCATTTCAAAGACCTTGCCGCATCTACTCGGACCTCAGTTGCCACCTCCTCGGAAGACCTCTTCGGCATATCGCCCTCACCAGTGATACGCGATCTAACATTCAGCATACCCAAGATCGCCGCTCAGAGATCTTCAGCTACAAGTCCCCTGGACACGAGCGGTGACGCCGAACCTCCCGACATGGATTGTGAGGCGGCTCTCGCCTTGTACACTACGACTATTACATTATTACTAATGATCAGCAAGCAAAACGACAGTCTGCCAGAACAGACCCTACCATCTTTTGCTACTTTCGTCATGGAATCTGTTCCAACCCTGGCATATGAGGACTATTTGAAAAGGCTTCACTGCAAGTTTTCTTTTGCACCGATCGTATATCTTACCGCAGCGCATCTGCTGCAGACACTGTTTTTGACGAGGGTCGACGAAGAGCTGCATTGCAAGCACCACTTGGACCCACGCCAGGTTCATAGACTCGTAATAGCTAGCATACGGCTCGCTACAAAACTGCTCGAGGACTGTGTTCACTCGCATTCGTACTTCAGCCGGATTTGTGGTATCTCAAAAAAGCTTTTAACCAAATTGGAAGTTGCCTTCTTAGAGTGCTTAAATTACGAGGGTCTCAAAATCACTAATCAAAGCCTGTTGGATGCCGCGCGGGTACAGCAGGAACTTAGCGCTCTCACCGCCTAGCTTCCAGAGGACGAATTTCACATTTTTTTTTTTTAATTCTAGAAGCTGGTGCTTCAATTGTAAAGCTAAGATTTCAGAGGTACATAAGTTAAGATACTAGTGTCTCATCATTTATTGAGAACAAAGTCTCACTGGTTCACTTTACCAGCGTTGTTAAAAATAATCGGCTGCTGCTTGTTACCACGTAAACGAAGCTGCTTGAAGTTGAGCCTCCACCGAGGGTGAATTTTCATTATGTGAGTTTACCCTCGGAAAATTTGGGTCAAAAATTTGTAGGTACAATTTCGATCTCACTGCAAGAATATCAAACTCAGGGCAAAAAGCCAACGTGTATAAATAACCAAGAGCTAAGTGGCCTATCAAACTCTGTGATAATGTGGGATTTATTTGGATGGTGTATGTTACTGTTTAAGAGTCTTGAGGGGCTTAAACACCCCATTCCCCTGGGCTTCGATTTACTAATAAGTCACTGAGTGAATCAGTTAGAGATATCTTATCTTCCCTGGGGCTGTGGAACAAGCATGGTAAGCTTTTGTTTCTAGGTTTGGATAATGCTGGTAAGACCACCCTGCTTCACATGCTGAAGAATGACAGGCTGGCTACCTTGCAGCCCACTTGGCATCCAACCTCCGAGGAACTAGCTATCGGCAATATCAAATTCACCACTTTCGACTTAGGTGGTCATATCCAGGCTCGTCGTTTGTGGAAGGACTACTTCCCAGAAGTGAACGGCATTGTGTTTCTCGTTGATGCCGCCGATCCCGAAAGACTAAACGAAGCGCGCGTCGAGCTGGATGCCCTATTTAACATCGCCGAGTTGAAGGACGTTCCATTCGTAATTTTGGGTAACAAGATTGACTCGCCAAATGCCGTCTCCGAAACCGAGCTGAGATCTGCTTTGGGTCTGCTGAACACCACTGGCGGAGCCAGAATCGAAGGGCAAAGACCCGTCGAGGTGTTCATGTGTTCTGTCGTCATGAAGAACGGATATTTAGAAGCCTTCCAGTGGTTATCGCAGTATATTTAGAAGCGCTATATCTTTCTTCCAATCCGTATATGTACTTCAAGATTGCCTCACTATCGTACTTAAACAAGTTAAACTATAACCTAAAGATTGCTGATTGCTCATCGCTTCACCTTCTTTTTCTTGAGCCCGCGCCATCGGCAGATGAATCGAACTGCCTTTTCTTACCGTTCTCAGAGAAGAACTTCTTCTTACGTTCTTTTTCTTTTTCAGTTTTAGTTTCTTCAATCTTCGCCAGTTTCTTCAACCGCTCTTTTCTCTCATCCTGCTTCTTGGCCTTCTTCTTCTCGTCCTTCGCGTTCGAGATAGTAAACACCTTTTGCATAAAGGAGCGCGCCTTCTTCTCCTCCCCTCCTAACACAACCGCCCTCTTGGCCATGTAGGTTTTCTTCTTCTGAGGTTTCATCTGATGGATTTGAGATTTGAAGGGCAACGTCTTCTGGACAGATGAAGGGACCTTCAATCCGTTGAAACGCCTTTCTACACGTTCAACTTTTTGGTAAGCACTGTCCGCATTTGTGGGCGTTTCCAGACCTTGGCTTGCTCTAATTTGGCCCGTCAATCTCAGACCCTTCCACTCAGACTTATTTTCAAGAAGAAGGGAAGTCACCGGGTTATAGAACTTCTTGATGTGAACAGGGTACCAACTTCTCAAAATGATGATATCGCTTAGCAAAATCTTGTCTTCAAAAGTGGCTCTAAAGTGGCCTTCGGGTTTGGAAAGTGCTCTCTTAATTTCACCACGAATCCCAGAAACTGTTTTGATCTGCGCACCTTCGAATCTTGCGACCTCCATGGCACTAGAAAACATGTCTTTGATGAATGCCGTGTTCCTAAAAATTTTGTATGGGTACCCGACAAGCTTTAGCTTCTTCACAATCTCAACACTAGCGTCTATCTCTTCAATGATACCAGTGGCTGAAATTCTGAAATTGCCTGTGGTATCGCTGTTAGCTACAACCTGCACACCACAAAAGGTAGTGTTTGGTGAGCATAGTGGTCCATAAAAGCTGGCAAAACAGTACGAGTGTTCAGGCGTGTACTTCAGCATTCTGTTTCTTGTTCGGGAGTCTGTGGTTGTATAAATCGGCAGCGTTTGAAATCTTCTCCAACCCAGAGATAATACAAGTGGATCATTTGTCTTCAAGATCTTTTTATGCCAACGGTGTCTTCTCATCCGTGCCTTGAGAATGCCAAACTTGAGTTCCGTTGGCAACAAACCACCCATGATAATAGGATATCTTGCATCAAAATTCTCAACAAATTCCATTGGGAGAGCATCAAACACAATACGAACATAGGAGCCCGCCTTGAACCCTTCGATTTTCTGACGCTGTTCAGGAGTCATCGACTCCAACTCTGCATTATTGATCTCCTGTTGTTTTGCCATTTTGGCCTTTTGCAACTCATACCATGTATCGAACTCATTGTCAGGGTCATCTTCCTTAAAATTATCGCCCTCTTCCATCTCAAACTGCAGTCGAAGAGACTCCTTTTTAGCAGCATTGCGCTCTCTTTCTTGATCTGTTGTCAAATCCTTCTTCTCTTCCTTATCAAAGTCGGCGAAAGAGTTGTCACTTTCGGCTCCACCGTCATCATCACCTTTCTCGTCAGACGATTGTGAGTCTTGCTCGGAGGTAGCTTCTTGAGCCTCATTCTCCAGATCTTCAAAGTCACCATATAGTTCTTCATCACCATCCCCATCGTTATCCGCCATACTATCCTCCAATCTTGGCTTCCCCGCAAATCTCCCTTTAAGGGAATCAAACGATGACCATTTGGCTGCTAGCTTTTTGAATGTCTCGAAATGTGGTTTGAACTTCTCCAGGTCATCCTCGGCCTCAGTTCTCTTATTTTCGGATTTGTCAGCCTGCTTGAAAAAGTCCTCTTCTTCGCTTTGCTCGCCTGATTCTTGATCATCATCGTCAAGCTCACCCTTCCATCTTTTTATACAGTCAGAAGGCTCGATGTTTTCCATGTATATCAGTTTTCCAATGTCCCATTTTCTTGGTCTTCTTTTGGATCCCTGAAGCTTAGAGGCTGTTGAACGATTCCAAAGCTCTTCTTCATGATCAGAAAGCTCGAATTCAGAATCAGTTTGTGCGTTTACAGAGGCATCATTTCCAGTCTCAAAGTCCACCTCAACTAAGCGTCTCTGTCTTGGTCTGTCGTCATCTGAAGCTCCAGCTTCCATTTCCTCATCTGATTCCAAACCGTCAATCTCCTCGTCGGCTTCTTGAATAGACTTACCATAAATTTTAGGCTTCCTCAGAGACTTACGGCCAACATCTTCATTAGCATCTCCTTCAACTTCAGATGCATCACTTTCACTATCGCCGTCAGCTTCATGAAGTTCTTGCCCATTGCTGAAAAGCTGCAAGCCCACTCCGTTGAAGTTTTCGCCGATACTTTTTTCGGCTGCTTGCAAACTCGTTACTAGCCTTTCGCCTTCACCTTTTTCTTCACCAGGCACAAAGCTGGGCCCGTCGCCTGGCTTTTTGCCGCCAACGTCAATAAAAACTGCATCCTTATCCATGAGAACACCGCCTACGTCAGACATCGGAGCGTATATCAACTTCTGTCTGTCATCCAATCTCTTTCTTCTGCGAGGTGCGCCGGTTGCACCCGCTCCCTGCTCCTTCATGCGCTCTCTCTCAAACTCATCTAGCTTTTGTTGGAAGTAAGGCGTAGGGCATGGATCTGGCAACTTTTCGACATGCGAAATTGAGTAGTCGCCAATACCGGCTAGATGGACTCTGGCACCGGCAGTAGATGGCAGAGGAGTGCCATGCAGATAACCATAAATAGCCACTTTCCTGTCGATTTGCTTGCCCTGCGTTTCCAACAATTCAGGATGCGTAATGTCGGTGATACGGTCTGCTAGAAGGTAAGGGTGTTCGTTTCTCCATTTCAGGGGTCTAAACTTCATAACAGAGATAAAGCGTGAAAGGTTCAGAATCTCACGATCTGGGTAACGCCCGTTTATGACTCCTGAAAGATAAAATAGCTTAGCACCCTGGTAGACCTCGGTCCAGAATCTATGCTTAAGCCTCTTTTTGGTGGCTCTCAGCGTGGACTGAGACTTGAAAAGATCGAGATGGGTGGCTACACCTAGGACACGTGGCATACCGTGATGCTGTGCCAAGTTGAGAAATTCCATGGTCTCCATCTCGAACCCGAAATTACCGTCGATCATAAGCAGCACGAGGTCGGCTACCTTGGCGATGTCAATCATAGAGTTCAAGTCATCAGCAGGGCACTCGATAAAAGTCAGCCTCCTGCGCTTACCGGATACCACTGTTATGGGTCCGTTTACTTCGGAGAGGGTGGACTTGGTCATTCTTCTCACTAAAGACTTGATCAGCGTGGTTTTACCTGTGCCAGGCGGACCCACAACTGTCACGATCACAGGAGGGGGATCGTCTTCAGGCGTACGGTCTACCATAGGAACATGCAGTTTACGCTCGTTGACGTCGCTCGAACGCATCATATTACGCGCCAATTTCCCTGGGGCCGCGACGGCAAATGCTTTCGCATTGTGACCCTGCGTATGAAGCTTTTTTTTGGCCGTAGCCTTCTCATTCTTCTTGCGGTGCTCTTTATTGGACTGATCCATTCTCGAATTCTTCAAAGAACTGCTGTGAAGAGCGCACGCGATGAGAAATAACTCTTGCCCAGATTTGATGAGATGCGATGAGCTTGGTTTAATGTCTAACTGGAAAATTTTATAATCTAAGAAGAAAAACAAAGTAGATCACAGAACACGAGCGCTTATTTCGTGCTTAGTGAATAAGGGACGCTGCCCAGGTAATGGTGTTAAACGGCCAGGGCGAAGAGCCATGATACAACATCGATGTCTGGTCATGCCACCGCCGACTATGCGGTTCGAACAAGAATCATTCGGTAAACTTTCTTGCGAGTTTGCGGCCGCCTCCTTTCAAGGGCATAGTTGCGGTATTATTGCACAGTTATGAAGTCCCTCCTCGATGCACTGGCTTCGAATATCCTGTGGGGCAAGTACCTGGTAGTTGGATCGCTTATAGACGCGTTCTTTCGAACCAAAGGAATGCAAGGGTCTAGAACGATACCGAGATATCCATGGGCTTAGGGGTCCAATCTTAAGATGTTGGCGTTTAATAGGAAAGTAAACAAATTGAGATGACTTTCAAAATAGAGGAACTTTAAAAAATAGTTTGGAACTGAAATGTAGTAAGCAAAGGACATCATCGCGTAAACAAACCTCTAAGCGGAGAGTAAAGAACGGTTCTGATGGTGTTATACAAGCGGAAACCGATAATACTGCCGCCCCCAAGACCGCTGCCCTCTAACATAAACATAAAGGTCTGGCACATCAATGAGAGCGGAGAATGGTTCACAAAGTATACAGAGTATCTGGAAAGGATGGATTTTTACATGCGACGGCAATTTACTTGTGAGATTACTGGAACTTCGTGTTTGACTTTCTTCGAGGCCCTCAACAGCGAAGAGATGCAGTTCCGAGCTGTGGAGGAGAAGTTTCCCTTGAAACTGCGAGAGCCTGTGGCCAAGTTTCTGCACTTCAACGAGACGCGGAGAGTGGATATGCTCGTCGAACAGGTATATTCCAGGTTCAAAAAGGATTTCTATCCCGGCGAAAGAGTATACCTCAGTAAAAAGATTGCAGCGCCCCACACGCCGAGCCCCTTGGGCCAAACCGTTGAGGAGAACGACAAACCTACACCCCTGACGGTACAAAACCTACAAAGGCCGTATCTGATCAAAGAAAAAGCATCCTTCAATGCGGTTGTTGACTTAGTAACCAAAGAGGAGATACGAAGCGCATACTCCAAGTATATGGTCACCGAGGAATTCGGCTCCAATTCTTTAATGGTGGACGAGGATGAAATTTTCCGAGATCGTTGTACCTTCACAAAACATCTTATAAAGTGCTTCTGCAAAATCACGTTGAGACGTGCTTCCCCTAAGATTGGGGCTCCGCTATGCGTAAAGGACGAGTACTTGTCCATGTACGGCCTAACGTTAGATTGGCCGCTATCGATGTTACAGTATAAAGTCGATATACCTGTTGAACCTGTGGCGCCTAGCGACGCGCTCTCTTCCCCTTCAACGTACCATGGCCATGGCAACCAAGAAGATAGGTCTGCAAAGCGGCCTCATGACCAAATAGAAGGTGAGCTGCACAAGTTAAAACGGCCCAAGTCTCCGAGTGCTTTTTATACGCCTTATGACGCGGGTGAGCTGCAGGAGCCCAAAGTTACATATAATGGATCCAACAAAACGTTACAGGAAGCGTTTTGTTATAGTCAGAATTTGAATCGGGTACCAATAACCCAACCGGGGATCAGGTTTAATAAGATGCATAAGCTTCTTGAGGTTTACCAGTTTTTTCAGACATTCAGTAAGATCCTTTGCATTTCTCCATTTTGCTTGGACGCTTTCATATTTAGCCTCAAATTTACTGATGTGCGGGAATTGGAAGGTATTAAAATCCAAGCTATCACAAATATTCCTGGGATAAGGGAAAAGACCTCCAAAACAGCAGAGGCGTTAACTAGCAATACGTCGGGGATGGAGAAATGGGCCGAAGAGCAAACTCCAGGGATTTGCGAATTTCTTGAGAGCCAAAAAACCCCACTGGTTAGTTACAGTATTACAAAAAGTCGAGATCTGAGTGACAGTCTTTTGGAAGACGTTACTTCAAATGGAACTGCATTGATAATTGAGTGTTTCGTAGCCCTCGAAAGATTATTCATAGATGAGAAGAGTGAGTGGAGATGTCTTGTAGTGGATCAATGGTACGATAGCGAAGAAGAACAACCCTCAGAAAGTATCGATAGTGCTCATAGCGATGCTAAGAAAACAGACAACGAAGAAAAAAACATAAACGAGAAGAAAGATGAAATCAGTAACCCTGAGATCGATGATTTACTAGAAAAATGTCTCAATTATCGTAATGTGAATTGGTCCGAGCGGCTCAGTAAAAGACAGTTCAGGAATGGATTCTGGCTTATCATTTTACTAGGTATTTTCCAAGATTGCATACATCTGCCGATGTACACCGACTTTATACACAAATTTGTGAAGGCAGTAGTACCGCCGGATTCCTCTACGCCGAATTTGAACAAGGTTTTATGGCAAAACTTCTCTAAAAACCTTAGATTAGAGGATAAGCTGGAAGCGCTTTGGATCCTGGTGGATGTCACCTCGAATTTTTCTCAAGACATAAAAGTTTTTATCGAGGATACCATGGAAGTTTGTGTCCAG
The DNA here is from genome assembly GCA_030557885.1 of Lachancea quebecensis. Lineage (NCBI taxonomy): Eukaryota > Fungi > Ascomycota > Saccharomycetes > Saccharomycetales > Saccharomycetaceae > Lachancea > Lachancea quebecensis. The sequence continues at coordinate 256,495 of JANIJM010000007.1, read as the reverse complement.
ATTCGAAGCGAGAGGCTTAAAATATCGAAAAGGCTGAAAACAGAGACCGCAACTCTTGTAGACCTCAACATGAAGCTTAAACACCTGGAGAATTCTAACGAAAAAGTTCTTGAAACTACCATCAATGAAATCAGAGCTCATATTTCCGCCCAGCAAGAAAAAATCGATAACATCAACAAAGATAGAGAAACTTTGAATCAAAAATTAATCGAGAATGATATCCGGAGGTTAAATTCCTTAGGAATGGACAGAAATGGCAACAGATATTACTGGCAAGAACTTTGTGGGGTTCAAAGAACAAGCGGAGAAAACGACACAGACTTTGGATCAGGTCGACTATGGATACAGGGTACTTCTGTAGAGGATGCAGAGAGACTACTCCAGTTGCCTACCGATAGCGTTAGTTCGTGGAAAAAATTGCTCAGCAGCTCGACAGCTGGACAAGTTGTTGATCTGCTCTTTCCTGGAGCAGGGCCTGCTGGTGGTAAACTAGTACCCGTTGATTATCATGACAATATGGCACAGTCAGATCTAAAAAATCTTACGGATGACTTTGAAAGTCTGTCTTCTATTCAGAGAAAAATCTTGGATGAATCCATTCAGGGACTTCTTTTGGGGGAACACGCTTGGGCTTATGTCGAAGCACCGGGGGATATAGACGAATTGATAATGTGGCTAACAGAAGGCGGGAGCCTTGATCAAACGTTATTAAGACAAGTTCGGTCCATAAAGCCTGCCTTACTGGAAGCTTTATCTCAAAAACAAAAAATATACGGGACGCAGCAGATCCCGGACAACCAAGAAGCGCTAATAAAAAGGTTTGAAGAGAACAAAATCGATGAATCTGATGCTCACGCCTGCCAGAACGGAACAATGAGCGACCATGTGCTGGAAGATGAAAAAGAACTGGAGGCAATTGCAGAAGAAATTATGGCTCTAGATGATACGGCGTCAAAAACAAGGACCGCATTAAACAGAGTCAAGGAGTTGGAAGAGCGCCGTGACTTTCTACTCAATAAAAGAACGTTTGAGAGTCACGCGACAAGAATACAGTCAAGAGCTCAACATCAAAAGCTGTCTCAAGAAGTCGAAAAGAAACTCGAAGCTCAAGAAACAGCATTAACCGAATGTTGGGAGATGCCTCTCTCAAGTCTAAAGTTTGAAGCTAAAAATTGGAAGAATTGGATAGCTTTGGATGCCTGGGGAGTATCGTTGTACGCAGGCGCCACTGGGAAGGCAAAAAATGGATATCAACTATCTATAAAGCAAAGAATGGCTGATATTTTCGGTAGTTTGCTTAGCTACGAACAAGCTGACCACGATTATGCTTGAAATTTAGCACTCACTTGCCAACAGATTCTACAAATCATTCGGCGAGGCAAGCCTCCATAACTTCCAACACTACTTCGTAGAGAGATCTTCGAAGGAGGCCGTCTGTCCTGGGAAATAACCGAATACTAATTCCCCTTCCAAAATAACCTAGGATCACTAGAGTGGAGGTAATCCTGAGGAGGACCGTGCGATTAACCCCTGGTGGGCACATAGCTGGACATCTAATTAATTGTAATCTACTCGTCTCATGTGACCTCTGAAAAGTTTTAAAAGTAAGTGTTGTAGGCCATCATTACTATCAAGCAGATATCCGAAGGGTATCTAAGTTATGTTTCGGGCCCTGTTTGTCGCAAACAAGGCGAACACTTGCTCTGTTTCGGCTCCCCTGAAAGCACTCAGTTGTCTTGCTAGGGCTGGATATAGCGTGAAGGCCAACCCGGGAGAAGCTAAAGAGCTAGAATCTCCTGAAGAGCTTGCTCAGAAATCGAAGCTCAAAGCGAAGCCTATTGACTACTCTAATAATGCACCTGTAAACCCAAAGAAAAAGAGACCATTCCTGTCGGGATCCAAGTACGAGTCAAAAGTTTATCAGCTTCCAAAATGGAAAGAAGCCCTTGGTGAAATAGTGATCCGCTCTTTCAACTTGGATATGGATAAGGTTAGAGCAGGCCCGGTTGCCGGGTCATACTACTATGCTTTATGCAAAGAGCAAGGCCTTCAATTCGAAAACGAGCCTCTTTCGGCAACGGCAAGATTCTTTTATGAAGATCTGAAACTGCCCCGCACATTCTCACAGTGGTTCCAAATCACCATTTTACATGAATGGATACTATTTGTGCGCATGCGCGCAATGCCATTCAAATATGGCAGAAACTACCAACAAAAGTTGGTAGATAGAACGTTCTCCGATATTGAACTCCGGTTATTTGATGAGATGAACGTCAACTCTGGCAGAATCGCAGACCAGTATTTGAAAGATTTCAATTCTCAACTCCGTGGTGCCGTTTTTGCCTACGATGAAGGTCTATTTACAGATGATTCTACACTCGCCGCTGCTATATGGAGAAATTTATTTGGCGGCCGCAAGAATGTTGACATGGTACATTTGGAGGCAACAGTGAGATATGTGCGTGCCCAACTTTACGTGCTGAGCAAAATGTCTGACAGAGAGTTTGCAATGGGTAAGTTCAAGTTTGTCTCACCTGATGAGACCGTTTACCGTCTAACAGCTCAACAGGAGGCTGAAATGAAGGAAAACGTTAAAAAAGAATATGGTGAGATGGACCGCAACCCTGATTTGCTTCCTAGTGAGCGGAGTAAGCTTTCCTACGAGAACTGAGCAACATTATTACTTATACTGTAAATAGTAAATATTTCATGAGAAATCAAATTCTGGAGACGTTCGCTACCCAATTTTCCGGGTGGTTTTCGGTGAATAGCTGATCCAAAGCATCTATCAACTCAACTTGGAAGCTGCCGCTTCCATGACAACGCTCAGAAGCTATCTTCCCTGCAGACTTGTAAAGACAAACAGCTGTAACAACCGCATGAAACAAGTGTTGTTTGTCAGATATACTACCAACGAGACATGCAATTGTGCTGCCCAGTGAGCAGCCGCTAGCAGTAATCTTGCCCATAACAGGAATTTCTCCGGCTTCCACGATAACTGCAGGAAGAGCTGACGCTCCTCCAGCCGAGCCTTCTGATAATCTGAATGTGCCTCCGCATGTGCCATCTACAATAACGTCTTGCTGCCCCGTGCAAACAGCGACAGTACGGTATCTGTAGGCGACAATTTTAGTAGCCTCTACACATAGGGAGATGTCCGAACCAACCGAACCGGCGTCAACGCCACGCATTTTGCCCTTGTTGAGATCAGCTAGCGACAAAATCTCACCAACGTTACCCTTAATGCAAGCGAATTGACCGTAGGCCAACAGCTGATTGTTGAGCTCTAAGCGAGTAGAAGTTGCACTGTATCCAACAGGATCAAACACTATCGGCCGCCTTGCGGCATTGTATACGCGCATTGCATGCAATAAGGTGCTAAAGGGGGCCACTGTTCCTGTATTCAGCAAGAGCGTCGCGTGAGGAACTTGTGATAATTCTTCAAACTCAGGCTCCACTTCAGACATGATAGGGGACGAGCCAAGTGCTAAAGTGATATTAGCACCGAAGTTTTGATGAACCTTGTTGGTGATATGCTGCACTAGAGGAGACACTTCTGTCGTTTGTTGCACACATTTCCTAGCAAACTCAAAGCTGTATTCCTTCGTAAAAGGAGAAAGCCCCTCAGCATACTGAAAACGAGCGTCGTCAATCAACGCTCTAAGAGTTTGGGCCGCGTTGCCTGCATCCGGTGACGCCATAATGTCACTGACGACCGAGATACCGTCTAAGGTTCTCTTGCCATCGCTCGAGGCAACTTGGTATAGCACACGTGGAATATTGTCAGGGTGTAGTCCACCGATAGCAACAGTTCTGCACCACTCGGCTTTCGTGCTTTGCAATTTATCGAGAAGCTTTGAGACACCTCTAGGCCCCATAGGCGCCTTTTTGGGATTTTTCTTGGTCAAAGTAGGGTACACCATGCCGAGCCCGACGTAGTCTACACCACCTGGTCCCATTGCAGCAAGCTGTTCAACCTCGTGCTCGTGCCCAACACTCCACCCAATAATTTTATCAGGGCCCAGCAATTGCCGCACCATTTTGATTGGCATGTCATCCTGCCCAACGTGTACTCCATCGGCATCGATTGCGAGCGCCACGTCCACGCGATCATTGATGATTAGGGGAACTTGAAACTTGTGACACAACTTTTGCACTTTAAGTGCCTGTTCGATAAACACCTTAGTATCAGTTTCCTTCTCTCGCAATTGAACCAAAGTTACGCCATTTTGTAGAGCCACTTCCACCTGCGACTCCAGAGTCGTTCCAGGAGGAAGCATAGTTGAATCTGTCACCAAGTACAGTGAATAGTCAACTTTATTCTTATCAAGCATTTTGAATTGGTAATGATGGACTCAAAAAGTAGCAAGCCGCAAGTTCGGGGGTCGACCTACACTCTGAGCTTACTGAGAGTTTGCAATTTGATCATTATGTTGTTTCTTGATGTCTTGTTTTTATACCTTGACTCAGAAGACTTATTTCTAAAAGTTTCCCAGATGTCGATTCAATACTACATTCAAGCCCAACAGAACGCAGGAAATATGAAGATAACCCCTAGCGTGGTACTAGACGCTCCCACCTATTATGTGAGCCATTTCAATGGAACTTATGATACTGAAAAGTGTGTGGTCGTTCGGGATCTGGGAATTGAATGCGATGAGGAAGCGATGCCTGCTGTACTGGCAAAACTACCAAAGTCGACCCACATATTAGACCTCACAAATAATGAGCTCAACGAAATACCAGATCTTAGTGCACATAACGAGATAATGACGTTACTTTTAGGCAGGAACCGTATATCAAAAATTGATGGTAGACGGCTTCCAAGAAGACTGCGAAGGTTAGTGCTAGCTAGTAACGCAATCGAGCAGTTGGCAGCACTTGAAGGCCTTAGAGATGCGCCTAAAACGCTAGAAAACTTGAGTTTGCGAGGTAACGGTGTGTGTCATTTAGAGGATTACCGAGTCTTCGTAGTGTCAAGAGCGCCACAACTGAAAACCTTGGATTTTACAAAAGTTGGCGACCAGGAGCGCAGCGCAGGACGCAAGTTCCGTAAAAGTCCAGGAAAGGGAACTGCACCTTTACAAAAAGAGTTTAAAGACAAAAACGAGGAACTTATGGACGTGATAGTGGGGAAAATGAGCGACGAAGTTAGAAATAGGTTAAAGGACGAGCTAGCTGCAGCTTCTACACTGGATGAAATCGAACGCATTGAAAAACTTCTCTCGGGGGGTGTCTAAAAGAAAAGACACTATCGTTTGTCGAAGCCTTGACCTATCACGACTAGGAAAGCGTTTAAACCGCCCCTAGCTCCCTGTCGCGTTTATTCCAACAATCATCTCAGGCGTAGATAAGCCTCTAACTAAGTTTTTCCGAGATATTCTAATGTCTTTCATCGCCCATAAAGCTGAATTCGTGCGTCCCAAAGTGTACCCCTCTGTGCGTTGACAAGGCGCCGCCACTGAATCTTGAACTCAAATTAGGAATACAAACTGCTGCTTTTTGATTCACTGTTCGGTTGGTGGCTTGTCAAAGATCTTTGGGTGCGTATTCCGTATGTAACGCACTGCGTCTGCTATCTTAAGGTTATGTATCGCATTACTTAATTACGAGTATATCGCGGGGCGTTAGGAGTGTCACATTGTGGTCTGGAGTATTGATCACTTTTCCGGAATTGTCTACATTCGTAATACCTCCGATATGTTACTACCTTAACACAGTGTGTATACAGCTAGCGAGTCCGATGACATAGTTACGTATTAGAAACCAAATCCGGCCTGCTCAGATCATTAAAACAAAAAAAAAAAGATGAGTAAGAGTCGACTGCATTAAGGTTGGGTGAGGATAATTCTAAGTATGCTCCATTTGATTAAAATAATACAATTACATCCCGATGTTCTTGCCAGAAAGATTTTGAACCACCACTGGCATTGCCAGGGGGGTTTTTCCCGATGGTTGAGTTTCAGCCTCTAATGTCGCAGCTTTTAACTTTTTTCTGCCCTGTGAAGCAGGAGAACCGTTTTGACGTTTAACTCTGTGTTTACCAAGACTCACACCTGGCTTAACGCGTTCTATATCTTTGAGCAAAGAGTCCATAAGCATCGTGTTTACTGCCATTTTTTCATTTGTCAAAGTCGCTTCATTCAAGAGAAGGTTGGAAGGCGAATCTGACAAGTGATGGTGGCAGGCATGACAGATATTACCATACCAAAATATTGAACTGGTTTTGTTACAATTGGCGCAGGCAAGTTTGCTAAAAGAGTTAGATGCCTGCGAGCCGCGGAGTAAGGGAGTCCCACTTATTTTGATAGTAGCCATTTCTCCTCTGTTGTCTACCGCTCTAAATTTCACTGTTCCGGATCTCATTTCTTCCGGACTTTTGTAATTGTTGCAGTAGTTTTCAAGAAGTGAAACCCCCTTTTCAGTTCTATAAGTGAGCACAGTAGTATCTTTGGTACGTGATTGATGCTCGGGACAAAGTATAATAGGCTTAATCACAAAGTTCTGTCCTTTGTCTTTTACCACATTACCAAATTGGACATCATCACCCACTAACTGTTTTTTGAATAATATGGAACACTCTTGATAATCCTGGGCACAGGTGACATGGCAGGAAAAATCACAGTACTCGCAAGCCACAAGCCCACCGCCACTAGTCTCACATATAGCACACGTTTTCCCCCCACATTTTATAAGAGTTGAATTTATGTTCCCTGCAACCTGTAGCCGAGATAGGGAGCTATACGACAAGTTGGGATTGAACAAAGAGCAACTGACATGACACCATGTATTATTCGACGTAATTTTTAAAGCATCAGGTATTGAACGACTCAGTCTCTTTTTGCCTCCGTCGTAATCAGACTCCTTCGCGTTGCAAAGAGAGCACTGGTAATTTGTCGAACATATTGGGTTCAAGTCATTAGAGCAAATATCACAAAGCCACTGCAAATTTTTTAGCTTGGACTTCTCTTTTGTGACATTGTCGTATGTCTTAGGTTTGAAACCGTAGCAGAAAAAGTGAACATTGAGCCCGCAGTTTGAGCACGTTATTTCTTCGTCGTTTTCAGGACTAAATGTCTCCAAGCATACGCAACAAAAGTTGCGCGGAGCCGAATTCCCCTCAAACTCAGAGTCTGCCACAGCTACTGCAGAACTTCGTGCTTTTCTGCCCATGTTATTTTGTGTAACAGGGCGGACCCCACGAATTACGTTCTGAATAAACTCGTTTGTGACCTTTGGAAGCGTGCCTTGAGACCATTCGGAATGCAAAGGGTTATGAGAGTGGTATGTTTCTAAAATCCGTGAGAAATCATTACCAGAAAGAATGGGTACGTTACTGCCGTTTGTTATCTGAAGGCAGGTTGGGTCGTATTGTTTCTTACCCTCCTCTGCGACATGTGAGTCTGTTTTGGTTATGCTATCTATGTCACATTGTTCAAAGTCTTGTAGATTGGCACTTTCTGAGGAAAGATCTAATAGATAGGTGTAAAGCTCTTCCGATAGTTTCAAATTTTCAAAATTTGAATCAACTGTGATTTCGCCTATTTTGCTCCGCCCCGAGTTTATTAAAACCTCAAGTTTACGCCCTCCTGTTGGCAGATTATGACTGAGCTTTGTTAAGACCTGTTCCTGTTTCACTTCAACACTTTTTTCGGATTTGGAAGTCACTGATGTTGTGTTTGAATCTTTGCCTGCTGCAGCATCCGGGGCATTTTTCAATTTGGGCTCGTCTTTTGTACTTTGTATTACCGTATGGCTCTCTTTTGGTCTTGTTACCTTAGTCTTGTTTTTAATTGCCTTGGCTTTCTTTTCTTTCTTTCGAATGTCCTGCAGAATTGAGTTAACATAATCTCTAAGCTCGTCCTGCATTTTAGAATCGGCGTAAGGGTCCTTATCAACCAATTTTTTCACAGCCTTGTTGAGTTGAGTGTGCATGGAAACACAGTTTCTTTTCATTTTCAGGTATCGCTCAGTATTATCGAGCATGTTGAATCTCTGTTTCAAAATAAGTTCGGCATCTTGAGCAAGCTCCCATTCAACACACTTCTCCATTAGCTGATTAGGCGGAACCTTTATTGCCGTGTCGGCAGGGTCTGCCAGAAGTTGATCAAGGGCGTTGCGAATACTTGAGGCGTATTTGCCGTTGAGTCTTCTAATAACATCTAAGGGATTGATCCATTTCACTGCGTACCTTCGCCAAAGTCGAGCACAACGAATACATAAAGCCTCTAGCGATGGGTTCTCGCCTGATTTTTTGGACTTCAGTGAATGATGCGGAAGTTTACTAGAAGTCGTCGTTTTCTCATCAACGCCGGTTAGCATCCTCGAATCAATGTTTTCATCGTCACAGCCGCCTGTAACACGATACCAAAGCGGCGAATAATCTATCTCGCAAAACATGCATTTGAAACATGTTTTGACATTAGATATTTTTTCAGAATCAAAAGAAGAGTCGTCGATATGCTTCCACTCCTTGGAAGAAGATGAGGCATCTTCCCGTAAAGTTTTTGAAGGCTTTCTAACTCGAGACTTTTTGCCAAAGTTACTGGCTGCATGTTCAGAAGCTGAGTTGTTTTTTTTTTGGTTCTTTTTTCTTCCTTTATAACTACCCCATATTCGCTTGCCATTGGGGGTCTTCTTCCAGTAATAGTAGAAGCGAACGATCATAGACATGGGCTGGGTCCCTACATGCTTGCAAACCGGGTGGAGCTCACTTCCATATTCGGCAACACCTTCTTCGAATTTTTGAATTTCCTCCTTTGTGAATGTAGGCTCTTGAAGTGTCTCCCTAGACAATTGATTTTCGCATAACGTAAAAGCTTTGTTTGTGTTGTAGTTGCAGTTCATAAGCAATCTCAGAATCATGTCCAAGAAATTAGATGTTTGAGCTAGAACATCTAGCTGCGGTGGAAAAGTCTTCTGACATTTATGAATATAATCATTCAAATCTCTATCGTTTATTTTGGAAGAGTCAAATTTCCATAGCAGTTCTGAAGTTTTGTCACCTCCCCTTTCATCTTCCGATTCGTGATGAAGTTCTCCTTTTTCCATCTCTTTATCGGATCCGGTCCACTGAAATCTTGGGCCTATCCGAGAATTTTTGAGGGGAAAAGGAAGAACAAGCTGTGGTGACAAAATGTCGTCCATGAAGTCAACAGCTTTCGAACCCAAATAATGAAACCAAAGGTTCTCAGGGTTACTAGGTGAATTTTCGAGGGTATATTTTTGGCCCGGTTTCGATTGTAAAGTTTGAAACTCGAGTGTTTGACAGTGTGCTTCTGTCAAGCTCGCTGATTCCTTATTGTGATGGAGGCATCTAGAGCAAATCCATATAACTCCCTTAATAGGCTTACGCTCTAAAGGGGGGTCTAAGCAAAACAAATGAACGTATACGTGGCACTCGTCGCACTTAATTCGCTGGGTTTTTTCACACCATCCTCCACATTCACCACATTTATAGTCCCACGTAGCTCTGTCTGGGGTCTCTTCGCCCAGAACATATTTCTTTATGATTTTCTGAAGAGGGAAACATTCTTCTGTAAAAACGAATGGGTACATGTTAGCCAAAGATATCAGGTAGACCGAACTGGGATGGAGATCCAATAGCTGCTTGCGCGTGCTCCATATGTCATAGTATCTCAGCGTATACCGATCGAATAGCTGTTCAAAATAGAAAGTGTTTGGCTTCCAAACCTGTTCTAACTGCGATTCATCAGAAAGAGCTAATGTTGATCGATGAACAACATTGCATTTTCCGCGATAGGAGTAAATGGGGCACACGTCCATATGAAGTGAGGCGTAAAGTAACCTCGGGTTTAAGTTTTGGATCTTATCCTGAACATCTCGTGGCCTGTAATACCAGTTCATTTTAACTTGAAAGAACTTGGCAGGGAATGTATTCACAAACTCGAGTGAGTCTTCGATATAGTTGCGGAACTCCGGCTTAGCAACGAACTTGACAATCCTCCCAATATAATAGGGCTCACCCGGAGGCTCTGATACCATATATATATGATCATTTCGTTTCAGTAACGCAGAACCATCTTGGCTCAAAGTGTCAGTAGTGACATCTATAAATGCACCTTCAAGGTCTAAGATGTTGGAAAATCTGCTGTGCTTCCTGAAAGAAGGAGGGAGTGAAGGAATAAAATTCCAACATACACTCTTGCTGCTTAGGTAGCTTTGATATTTGGTTTTCGAGACTTTAGCCTTGTTCGAAGATGTGGCAGATTCTCGCGTTTTCTCCATTAGCTGAATCCTTTTTACAAGATCTGCATCTGCATCCTTTTCATTATAATTGATTTTTCGTACTGCTCTTCTTCTGGAGGATGCATCGGATTCTGAAGCCATTCTAGCTTGAGCTTCATTCACCAGGGCCTTTTATCAATGAATGGCTTTAAAGTACATCGAAATTTTCCTAGTGATATTTATCTAATGACTAGGAATACATAAACAAAAATCTGCAGCACAATGGACAATCGGGCTGCACCTGAAATCCCTGGTATTCGTCAGCCGGCGAATGTGACACAAGACATCCGGCTACTTGTTTGCAAGCTTTTGAATTCTCCCAAACCGGCTAAAACTTTTCCTGGTTCACAGCCAATTTCCTTCCATCATTCAGACATAGAAGAGAAGCTTTTACAGCAGGACTACTACGTCTGCGAAAAAACAGATGGCTTGCGCGGGCTAATGTTGATTGTAATTAATCCAGTAACCAAGGAGCAAGGCTGCTTTATAATCGACAGGGAAAACAATTACTACCAAGTAAATGGTTTTAGGTTTCCCAGGCTTCCTAAGCAATCAAGAAAAGAGTTGCTAGAAACTTTTCAGGATGGTACGCTTATAGATGGTGAGCTTGTACTGCAAACAAATCCCGTCACAAAAGTCAAAGAGTTAAGGTACCTAATGTTTGATTGCTTAGCGATAAATGGTAGATGCATTGTACAGTCACCCACCAGTTCTCGTCTAGCCCATTTGGGGAAAGAATTCTTCAAACCGTATTATGATTTACGTTCACTCTATCCAGCACAGTGTGCCAATTTCCCGTTCAAAATATCCATGAAGCATATGAGTTTTAGTGTGGATCTTGTCAAAGTCGCTAATTCTCTTGATAAACTTCCTCATGTATCGGATGGCCTGATCTTCACCCCAGTCACGACTCCATATGTTGTTGGCGGTAAGGATTCACTGCTTCTGAAATGGAAGCCTGAAACGGAAAATACAGTTGACTTTAAAATGATCCTCGATATTCCTAAAGCTGAAGACACATCACTTTCAAAAAATGACCCAAACAGATTTTTCTACAATTATGGTGTGAAACCTTCTTTCCATCTTTACATATGGCAAGGTGGTGCAGATGTAAACGCAAGACTACATGACTTTGAGCAACCGTTTTCCAAAAAAGAACTTGAAGTACTGGATAGGACCTACAAAAAATTCGCGGATCTTGACGTAAGTGATAGTCAATGGGCTGAATTGAAATCTCTCGGCGAACCATTAAATGGTAGGATAGTAGAATGTGCTAAGGATCAAGAGACCGGCGTGTGGCGTATGTTGCGCTTTAGAGACGACAAACTCAACGGAAATTACGTCTCTGTTGTTCAAAAAGTACTCGAAAGTATCAGTGACTCAGTGAAAATTGAGGACCTTGAAGAAGCTACTGCTCAGATGAGATCAAATTGGGAGAAGCGCCAGATGGAGAAAAAACGCGGCTTCCAAGAGGTTCAAGATGCGCGCCGCGTGTCCCAACCTGCTCCTCCAACACTGCCTGCACCCCAAGCTACAGAGGAACCTAAATACATCGATGATGACGACGACGAAGAGTTGTGGTCCGATGACGATGATCAATCGGATACAGAGGTCAAAAGACAAAAGCTTTAATAAAATGAAAAGAGGCGGTCTCGAACATTTTTGGCAGAACTGAAAACACCTTAATATTTACATGAAGGAATAAACATATCGCTATATATTTCTAAAGAGAAGGCGATTAAGAGAACTGTAGTACTAAACTCTTTAGTAGCTCTCTAGGGTTTCCGTTACCACTGAGAAGATATTTTTCGTCAACCACTTGTTCAGCGGTCTTTTCGTTGGTATCTTTTGATAACACAATCTCAGCCTTGTAATAAAATTCCATTAGGGTTTTGAGCTCCAGCTTGCTTAATTTGCTCACAGAAAATTCTTTAATATTTCCTTTGGACAACAGGCACGCAAGGTCATGATCATAGTGTTTTCGACTGATGTAGGGATCGTGTGGCAATTTCTTCAGTCCCACTGGAAGTGTTCTATTGGTTTTGTCACAGCCTGAGGTGGCCAAAACAACAGCACTGAGCTTATGAGAGAACGAAATTTTGCCACTTACAATTTCCATAATGGTTTTTCCGAGCAGAAGGTCCAAAACATGGATTCTTTCGTTGTTAGCGTTTTTGTAAGCAGAATTAGGTTCACTTATTATGCGGGAAAAGTTGTCCACTGTAAATACTACTGGGACTTTGGTTTGCTTGCTAAGTTCTTGAATAACGGCCTGAAACAAATCGCCGCGATTACGAGGAGAAGTTTTAATCGAAAGAAGATCTAGAAGAGTACTTTTCCCGCTCGTTATTTGAACAAACTTTCTGCTTGCAGAGTCTTTAGGATCAGCATTTGCAAACTTGTAATTTCCAGAAATAGGTATGGAAGATAACAGGCCTCTATCATTTGCCTTCAAGATTTTTTCGAGCAGGCGTTTCAGGTACATAGGTTGAACGTAGCTCACTCCATCATGGAAGAAATCATTGGTGCCATCCAAAAAGAGCTCGGGATAAGAAATGTTTATAACCAAGGCTTTTTCTTCAAATGCAAGGGAGTGCACTTGTGACAACAAAACACTCTTTCCTATTCCTGACTCGCCAGTCAGAATAAACTTTCTGTCTGGAGAGTTTTTGAGTAAATTGAACAGTTTTTCAGTGGTATCACGTCTCACCATTGCTATGGGACGCGGGAAGAGTTCGTTAAACTGGTTTTGTTTGAATGACCCTAGGGTATACAAGTATTTGTAGTGAGCATTAGAGAATGACATTACCTGGTCAACACACTGCGAAATCTCGCTAGGCTTGAAGATTGGTACTTCAACAGGAAACGCATTCTTGTTGAGTTTCGTAGTTGCCACTGTTTGCTGCCAAGGTTTGTATAATGACCCAGCGCTAACTCTCTTTCCTGTGGTTTTGGCACCAGTGACTTTCTTAGCGAAGCCTTGGACCTTGCCCCGAGTAGGAGCAGCAGCTCTCAGGCTGCTTGAGCTAAGATTCCTAACACCAATTCGTGACATAGAGCTCCACAGCTGGCTTCTGGTGCGACCTGTGCGGTTGAGTTTTCATAAACAAAGACCCCAGGTACCACGCTTCTACAAATCTTCTAAGATGAAATGTTAAAATTTGCATATGTCACCTGACATAGTTTATACTATACACATACAAAGAGACGAATATTTACGCCTGCTGGACAGAGTCATCAGCAGGCAGAGCTAAATTAACATCGTTCGTTGAATTGGCAGGAGCACTGTTTGCCGCTTATGTTGCGTGGGACCTGCTCAGGCTTGGCTGGGAGGGATCCGCCGCCAAATTCTCCACTTCTCCTTTCATGGACGATGCAGTAACCGAACTGGCAATGTTGGTTTTAGGCGCCTCTTCAGGTTCTTTCTTCAAAGAACTCTCTGATGAAGAGATAATCCCCCTCGCTGTTAGAAAGTCGAAAACGCTTTTTTGAGCTGGAGCTGGATTAGCGGTCCCATCTTCTACACCCTGAGCACCAGTAACTTGGCTGAAGTTGTCTATATAGCTGAAGAATGCATTGAACACATTCTCGCTAACTTCCTCCTGATAGATTTTATCGTAGATGTGTTTCATTTTGAACTCATCCATTTTGTCTTGATATTTGCCAAAGTCAATGGGATTGTACCCAAATTCCTTCAACCTTTTGTTGTAACCCTCGTAGACAGGGCACTCTAGTAATAAACCGAGGGCAGGTGCCTTTGGGATGTTGATTTTCTGGGGTTTGTAAGCGTCTGTGATGCGGTCAACGGGGCAAGAACACCTTGTAACGAGCGTAGCCATTGAGATCATTTTACGTATTTGGTGAAGCATGAAAGATTGACCGTGGATTTTAATGGAGACCCACTCTGTGTTTCTCTCGCCTATCACAAAAGGATCTGAGACCTTAATTTCCTTCATGAACCTAATTGCACTTGGATCTTTGAACTCTTTACCTAAAGTAAAGTTGAAAAAGTTATGCGGACCCAAATACTGCTTCATTGCAGCGCGGAACGCTTCAAGCCTGGCCTCCGAGATTCGATAAGCTCTGCGGTGAGCATTTTCTATCAACTTGTAGTTTTTCACTAATTGATACGTCGGGTCGTCGTCGTCAAACTCGTCTCTAGGTGGAGGTGTGTACGACTTGATCGACTCTAACTCTTCAGGTGTGAATTTTTGTTCAACTTCTTCAAAAAAGCTAGCCCAAAATTTAGCACTTTCTTCGTCGTCAGCCATAACGCCTGGTATCTCCTTCTTGCTAGCCTCGATATCTTTGTAGAGGGCGCTGTCGGGCTTGGGGCCTATCAACGAATAAGTTGGCAAAAGGTACTCGTACCACCGCGAGCCGCATAATTTCCTACAGTCGAAAGCCTTGTTGACACGCTCAATATCCCAGATTCTGATACCTTCTGGCAACTTGGAGTTAATCTTTGCGATGATGTCGGGATCCTCAATGATAAGTTTTAACGAAACGACGTTGCCGCCGGCATGGACTCCTTTGTCAGTTCTGGCAGCTCTCATGAAGCCGCTTTTCTTGAGATCTTTAGAGTTGGCTTGCGAGATCGCGCCGGCTTCGACAAAAGCTCTGAAGAGCTCCGCCTCAATAGTTGGAGTTGGCGGGTTGTACTGCATACCGTGGTAGCCGGTACCACAATACCCGATCATTACGGCGACTTTTCTCTTCGGCAGCCTTTTCTCTTTGACTTCGTCATTGCCCAAAACCTTCACCTCAGTAGTTGAATCAGTCTTTCTGCAGCAACAAAAATATGTTAATATCAGTCCCCGTAGTTTCACAACCCACTCTCACATACATACGCTTTTTTATTAGAATTTTCTGTGTCATCTCCAGTCTCTTCATAATCGGCTTTACGAGCTTTGGTCCACTTGTATTGATTACCTCTTTTGTAAGCCTCTTCACCAGGCTGATCATCGTCGTAAGCCGGTCTCAGATTATTAGCTTCAGACATCAGTGCTTATTACGTTCAACGCCGACAGTCTGTTAAAGATGAGTTTCCTTTTGAAAAATATGATGGCATCAGTAGGAAGATTCCTGCGATGAGCCAAAACAGATCGATATCAGATCACTATATACGTATAATATAAGTACACATCATCTAACCACGGAATCTACAACAAATCCTTATTTATCACCCATATTTGATATATTCTTGGTGCTCATACTTTATGCTAACTATATGAACATAACTTATCGGCACCTTAGCTCCGAAGTTGCGCTATTTGGGGTACTTCTGTTTCCCTTTTTAGAGTCTCTTCTTGGAGGGTTCTGCATTGCTTGTAGAGAACTGAGTGTATTTTGAGAGATCAAAAACAATCCCACTGCTTTCTCGTATTAGGCTCTTTAGTTATTTGATTACCGGCCTATGATTTGGCCTTTGACACTCTAGCCGCTGTCATACGATGAAGCTTTTTGTACGGAGCACATAGAAGCCAATAACGCACAGGTCCCGAGCTTCGTTAGAACAATCACTGCTCCAGCTTGTTGCTTAAATTTTATGCTTAGTCACTCTAGATTCATGAACTAAGTTCGGCCTTTCTGGTTGTTTTGTGGTTGAGCAGCAAACACAGGTGCCTCCTGGCGCTCTCCCCTCTCGTCAGAAGCCTTATAGATACTCAGGACAGATAGAATATTAGCCGTGATTGCAACATGTAGTAGCCTGATATATATATTCATGAGGCACGAAAATGGAAGGCGAGCCGCCCTGTTAGCCCTCGCTTAGTGGAAAGGATTAGTACGTTTACAACTTGCCAGGGGTTTGAACTACTGCAGGCCGTCGTAAATTCGCGAACCTGAATACCAAGCACCCAAAAACTTCACGGCGAGGAGGGACCCTGTATCCTAAAGAGAGGAGATCAATTACGAAAAAGTCATCTACTGCCAGTGGCCCAGACTTTCTTGTTCAGAGGGGGCAAGTAAAGTGAGAAAGTACGCATTGTTAAGTCCACTCTACCACACGCGTTTGGTCACTGTTCGACCTAGCTCACCTTGAAGAAGTCAATTGCAGGAGTGTTTCTTGGCTCTGTATCTGACATGCTCATCGCATCTTCTCATACGTATTGCTTTTTACGACATGGAAAATTTTTCCCAGACTAATTGTAGTGCGATGAGATGAGATGAGCAGCTGTGTGAAGCTTTCATCAAATTCAGTAGATACAGTGAATTAGTCCTAAAAGCTCTTCACTGCGCGACCGTGTTCTTCAATTATGAGACAACTCACCGAAGATGAGACTAAAGTAGTTTTCGAGAAACTCGCTGGTTACATTGGCAGGAATATCAAGTTTTTAGTCGACAACAAAGACCAGCCGTTTGTGTTCAGATTGCAAAAAGACAGGGTCTACTACGTTCCCGAGCACATCGCCAAGCTTGCCACTTCAGTGGCGAGACCCAACCTAATGTCGGTAGGTTTGTGTTTGGGAAAATTCACCAAGACGGGTAAATTCAGACTACACATCACAGCGTTGACGATTTTAGCGCAACACGCCAAGTACAAGATTTGGATTAAACCTAACGGAGAAATGCCCTTCCTTTATGGTAATCATGTTTTGAAAGCACATATTGGCAAAATGTCGGAAGATATTCCCGAACACGCAGGGGTCATTGTATTTTCTATGCATGACGTGCCACTGGGCTTTGGTGTTAGCGCTAAGAGTACATCAGAGTCAAGAGACTTACAGCCCACAGGCATTGTGGCCTTCAGACAAGCGGATATCGGCGAGTACCTGAGGGACGAGGACACTTTGTTTACCTGAAGAGGTCTCGTGCATCTTCCATAGCATAGCATTTGTGTACACTAAAAAATATTCATTTGAACAAAATTACATTTATCTTCAGTCTTAGTGGACCCTGGGGAGCGCTAGGCTTATTTCTTGCCTTTCTTGGTCCGCTTCTTCTTTGAGATATCGAGGCTCTGCTCGCTTTTCCGACTTATTGCGCTGCCCTGAGTTTGCTTGGCTGCAAGCTTCTTTTTGGGTTTGAAGTCCGACCTGTCCTTCAACGGCAGCCATCTCTCAGGGTTTGGCTCTCTCCCAGCATCAAAGTTCTTGGGCAGCTTCCTGTTTTTGTGAACTCTTCTCTTTTTTGCGACCTTTCCTAACGACGTGTCCTTCATACGAGTACGTTGGCCTTCAAATGGTGCAATGCCAAGTTTTTTGAGTGAGTTTACGTCAATAGATTCGACAAGAGAGTCTAGATTGGAGTTCAAATCAGTACGCTGTTCAGTGCTTGAGTTAAGAAGTTGTAGCTCAGGTGAAAGCTTCTGTAGCTTGGCGAACATGTCTTCTGATTCCGCACCAAAACCCTGTGCAAGAAGACTGAATGCAATGTATCGCCAAAACTCAGGATCTTCTTTAACGCTATCATCACTTACTTTGGCATAGAGATTTTCCAAAAGCCAATTGCTTGATGATGATCCCCCAGTCTCTCGATACAGCTGGAACAAAATGTAGCACGCAATGCGATGTTCGTAGCTAAATCCTTTGACATCCTTGTTCAAAAAAGCCTCGCACAAGACAACGGCCTTGTCAAAGTTCTTTTCCAACACATGAAGCTGAACGGTCAAAACAAGCAGTCCAATCACGCTTCCTTCTGTGCCACAGGATATAGCGGACATAGTGTGGCTAAACAATAATCTGGCTTGTGTGCTATAAGGCTCTAGAACAATATTCGCAATCTTTTTTTGGTAGTTAGCCAAAGTTTTTGAGACTAAAGACTTTTTGGATTGAATGCTGCAGCCACTGAATAAATTCAAGAACAGAATGTTGTTGAGGATTATTTGCTGTTGTTCATGCCCTAAGGAACTAACTTTATAACTCAACTTGGCAACATTGAGCTCTCTTAGAAGTAAGGGAATGTTGGTGGTGTATTTTGAGAAGTCATGGAAAGACTTTAAGTTATTCTGAGCGAGCAAGTGCATAGTCGACCCTGCGACAGTTTTCGAAACCAAGTCGTTTAGGATGTCTTTTGCATCATTCTTTGCTCCACTGGCCTGGAGCACGTATGCCTTTTGCAGCTCAATCGCATTTTGATCATCGGCTGACCCTTCTTGAGCTGCTAGAGAAGACGCTTGGTTCAGGTACTTGAGAGATAAATTCAAGTCACCTCTTCTCAAAGCGATGAGAGATTCATTAAAAAGTAGATCATATGAATCTTCATTCAGGGATGTAACTAAGTAGCTCTCGGAGCTCGATCGGTGACGAGAGCCAACTGCTGCTCTCTCATTACACGCCAATTCTGTTTCGTTGTCTAAGTGCTGTTCGTTGTGAGTTGCCAAAAGCTGGTAAATCTCTGTAGCTTCTTCGAATTTGCCATTCTTAAAGCAAAATTGGGCCCTAACGTGAAGTAAGCCTCTATTCTCGAAGCTGTTCGCCTGCTCGGTATCCTTTAATCTTTCGTATAGCGCCTCAAAGCATTTGGTGTACCCTAGTTTGTAAAAAATGTAAAGTCTTTCAAGGTGATATAGTCCTTTCAACTCCTCATCGTATTGTTTCAGAAGGTCCCAGCCCTGTTTGTAGCAATCACTCTTGATCAGAGAGACAAGCCACTGTCCCAAAATACTGACTTTGTCTTCAACACCGGCTTCTATAAGTTCTTTGCAGACCTTGGCAGCTTCCAGATGTCTATTGCTGTTATACTGCACATTGAGATCCGAGAGTAATGATGTCAGGTCTTTCATGCTAGACTTATTCGTGAGGCTTGCCACCCTTTTGATTCAATCTTCTTGTAGGTATTGAGTTCAACAGCTTCAATTAAAATTTTTGTATCACTGTTGACTACTGTTCGTCTTGAAAACCCAGGATTAAACAAATGAACAGCTAGCGGAAATCTGATTGATAATGGCATCACTGTTAAGACTCATGCCTCATCCAGCATTTAGGGGCTTTAATGCTATACGATGTTCGAGCGCATACGCTCGTACTACACTCAGAAACGGAGGCAAAACAAAGTCATCAAGGCACAGTTTGGTCTCCGCTATCAAGAAGGGCCCTGCGAGACGAGAAAAAAAAGCTGAATCTGAGTCGCAGGTGTTTCATTATGGCGCGTTTGGTGGACTTAGAGAAGTTAATGATCAGGATTCCCAAAAAATTGCAGGCGTTTTAGCTAAGGTCACAGACTTCGATCAACTGAAGATTCTTCCCGAGGTCAGACACGCGGTAAAGAAAGCCATCTCCAGCGAGACAATCGCTAAAAGTCTAGATTCGAGCAAAACTGCTGGAGAGGACATCAAACCTTCTCCTGTCCAAGTAGCAGTGATACAGAAATTGTCTAAGACACTAATGAACAGACAACTACAAGTTCACATGGTGGCAGCAGAAACAGGATCTGGTAAAACTATGGCATATTTGGTGCCTCTTTTCGATTATTTGAAAAGAGGGGAGCAGGATACGCCTGAGAGCTGGGACCAAATTAAAGACAAGGCGATAGTGAGATCTGTGATACTGGTACCAACCCATGAGCTAGTGGAACAAGTTTACAAAACAGTGAAACTTAATGCAGACCTACTTGGCTTACATGCCTTTAGATGGAATATGGACACATCTTACAACGACTTTATTGAAGCCGTAAAGGCAAGGATAGATATTCTTGTCACAACGCCGGGAAAAATTCTGAACATGTTCAAGGTGCGTATAATCAACAGGCCTGAAAGACTGCTCTCTGGGGTTCGGTTTGCAGTGTTAGACGAGGCGGATACTCTCATGGACCGTTCATGGCTGGAAGAAACTCACAATGCAATTAAATCTTTCCCCAACACCAATCACCTCGTCTTCTGTTCAGCTACAATCCCTAGCGAGTTTCATAAAACAATGGATCGCCTTTTCCCCACTTCTGAAGCAATAACTACTCCAAAACTTCACAAAATCTCTCAAAAAATTGATTTTAAGCTTATTGATGCTTCTCTGAACCCTTACAAGGGTTCAAAAATAAAAGCTTTAGCACAAGCACTATATGCAATAATGAAAGATGGGACTGAAGAGGGCTTTGAAAAAAGATGCTTGGTGTTTGTTAACGAGAAAAAAGATGCCAAGAAAGTTGCCGAACAGCTTAGTGAACGATATGGTCACAGTTGTGTTAGTTTGACTGGTGAGGACGCAATTTCTGAAAGGCTAGATAAAATCTCAGCTTTTGTTAGTCCCCCGAAACGTCTTGATGAGATTTCCTTGGATCTTCCGAGTACCAGTAATGAAACGATAGCGCGGGAACCAACAGTGCTTCCCAATTCAAACATAAAACTTGCAACTCCTGACTCGGCTCGCGGAAAGAAAAGTGCTACTTTAAAAGTTTTAGTCACTACTGACCTGATGGCTAGAGGTCTTAATTTTCAAGGTGTTAGAAATGTTATTCTCTTTGACGTTCCAAAAACCTCGATCGATCTTGTACACAGAGCAGGCAGGACAGGTAGGATGATGCAAGGAGGCCGAGTGTTTATGGTTATTGATAAGAAAACGAAGTCCTGGGCCAAAGCCGTGCCGAAGATAGTCAGGAACAACAAAACACTGTCCTAATGTTCACTAATGACACCATGTACATATTTAGCATTTTGTAATATATAGCAGAAACATAACACAGCTTGAAGTGAAAAGGTCTTGAAAAGAAGGCTCTACCAGAATGGACGGTTTTTCAAAATCCAAGGGTGCTTTTTGACATCTTTAAGAGCTATCCGAGCATTTGGCTCATATTCCAAAAGCCTACTGATAAGGTCTCGCGCTTGACTCGAGACATGGTCTGGAAACTTGAGGTCTCTTCTTTTAATTCGCTTGTAGGTCATCTCCTTTGAATCCTCAAGAAATGGCGGAGTTCCAACTAAGAGCTCGTAGGTCAAAACCCCAAGAGCCCAAACGTCGACCTTGTTATCGTACTCCCGAGATTTTATCAGCTCAGGCGAAAGGTAATCCATGGTCCCGCATAGTGTCCTTCTTCTTGAATTATTCAAGTTTGTGACACTCCATCCAAAATCCGTCAATTTCAAGGTATTTTGAAATCCCAGAAGTATATTTTCTGGCTTGATATCTCTGTGAATAATGTGCTTGCTATGCATGTAGTCTAAAGCGTCTGCCATTTGATACACGAAATGAGATGCTACTATGTCATTAAAAGGACCGTGTGACCTCAGGTGCTTGTAGAGTTCGCCGTTTACTAAGTACTCCATCAAAAGGTAAACGCGTTTCTCATCATGAAAATATCCATACAGTCTGGTCAGGTTCGGGTGCTTCAGAGACGATTGAATTTCTACTTCGCGTCGAAATTGCTTCTCGACGTTGTATTGGATAATCTCCTTCTTCTTCATTGCCTTGAGGGCACAAATGAAACCAGTGCGCTTGTGCTTGACGCAATAAACCTTTCCGAACTTGCCTTTCCCCAGCTTTTTCCCTATTTCAAAATCATCTAGCGTAATATCTTTATAGCGAGCAGGTGAGCTGTCTGTTTTGGCACCACTCAGTAAAGCTACTTTAGCCGGGGAGCTCCGTCCATCATCAGTCCCGACCTTAACCGGGGATGACACCCGGGATCGGCCATTTCGTGAGTGATTATGGCCTGAAAAATTCGGTACCGCTCCAGGTCTACTAGACCCTAATGAAAGTGATGCTCTCCAGCTCTCTCTTGACGACTTGGGGTTAGCGGTTCCTCTGTTTGAAATACCTAAACTCTTCCTGCCCGGACCGCTGTTTAGTCGCATGCTGAGAAGTAGGTTACGCTGATGTAATGAGTTGCGGCGCATTTCTGATCCAGCAGTGCCCTTGCCGTTCATAACTCCTAAACTCTTGCTGAAAGCCAGCAACCCTAAAGTAGGAAGATGCAAGATCCTGTCGTTTCTATGTATTTACTGCTCACATCTTGTCATATTTACTATCACCCCTTACGGGTCATCGAAAGAACTGCATCTGTTGCTGATATAATCATTCTCGAGCTGTGAGTATCGAGAAATACAAGAGACTAGGTGAAAGTACTATTGCGCTTTGGATTCGTACTAGACGTCCGCAAAATTAATGTCGACGAGACTAAGAGTTCCATCATCTCATCTTATTTTTTTTTACTTTTCGGCGATTAAAGGTGCTTGGCTGGTGCACATCGGGTGCCACCTTGTAGCTTTTATGGAAATTGATCAAGGATCGCAGCTTGGCGTGTGCATGATGTTTTCTTAACTCCTTCTGGTTATGTGCTGGCGTTTATTTAACAGTTGTTCAAAGATGGAAGGCGTTTTTATTTTCAGAAAACCTGAAATTAAAGACTTTATCTCTATTAATCAAACGCCAAGTGAAATGCAAGCCGAAAAGCTAAAGCAACTGCTAGAGTGGGGTGTCAACAATGGAGTGAAGTATCCTGAAGAGGTTGAGTTTGTCAATGTTGAAGGTAAAGGCTTCGCTTGCGTTGCCAAAAGCGATATTACAGCAGCAGAATTCATAATCCCAGATAATTTGATTATCAAGAGCAGCTTATCATCAAGGCTCTTCGGCACGAGCTTGAATCAAACCTCGTGGCTAAAAGTTCTCGTCGCTAAACTAAAATTTGACAAAAATGCGACTACTGTTGATGATGTGGATCTGAAAGCGAAGTTTGCGCCTTACATCGACGCTCTTCCGGAGGAAATTGACTCGCCGCTGGTGTGGAATCCGTCAGAGCTTGACCTGCTTGGAAACACAAACTTGCGGAGCTCTTTGCGCATGAAGCTCGATTCAATTTTCAAAGAATGGAAATCGATTATGGGAACCTTGGAAGAGCACAGAAATCAGGTTCAAGCGGATACTATAGCAATTGAGGAGACCCTTGAGCAAGATGAAAACTATGTTTACCGTAACTTAACTTCAAAGGTATTTCAAGAATGCTCTGAGGTCGAATGGTGGTCCTTTCCTGCTTTTTTGTGGTCGCATTTGATATTTTTATCGCGTGCTTTTCCTGAATACGTGATAAATCCTTCCACAGATCCCTCAAACGTTGTGTTATTGCCAATCATCGATCTTCTTAACCATGACTATCGTTCCAAGGTCGAGTGGAACCAAAGAGATGGCGCATTTGGAGTCCGCAAGCTGGAAGCTGTCTCCGAAGGGGAGGAAATCCTTAACAACTATGGCGGAAAAGGAAATGAAGAGCTTTTGAGCGGTTATGGCTTTGTTCTAGACGAAAACATATTTGACACAGTTGCACTTAAAATCCAGCTTCCTTCTAAAACTGTGTCTGAGATAACCTCCGCTACAAGCCTGTTTCTGCCTACTATTTCGGATTACACAACTTCGGCATTTGAATTGTCTTCAAACAAAGAAATAAAACACAAGCTTCCTAAAACAGATTCCCAGTATGATGATGGGATTCTCTATTTGCTTAGCAAAGAAAACAATGACCCCCTAAGGTGGTTGTTGGATCTGTTTTCGTATCTCGAAAAATCTCCGGAGGAATCGTGCTCCGGTTTGAGAGTGCAGTTGCAAGGATTGCAAAACTTGCGTAACGCAATAGAAATGAAGCTTTCCTCTATCAGCTTGGCCTCGACTTCAGACCGCCAAGCTGCCAGCTACGATGTCAAAGAGTATCGGGCACATGCCGCCCGCGTATACAAGAGCGGTCAGGTAAAGACTCTCAAACACGCTATTAACGAACTCAAGCGTACAGAGAAAGAGTGGACCTCGCAACATAAAAGTGATCTCCTCACAGTTAAGAGGATTATGCGCCTCGATCCTTCGTTTATGGATGTTGAATTACCGCTACTGCTGCAGACCAATACAGGATCCGACGTAACTTTAGAATCTTATGACGCATTGATTGTTCTTTGGTTATCTTGCAAGGTCGCTTTCAACACATGTCCTAAAGAAGCCCAGTGGGCGATGGACTCCTTTAAAGCTTATTCGAACCATTGTGAACACACCAAGGCGCTGTCGCCAGAAGGCCAGCAACTATACCGGACTCTATTTCCTGAGGGATCCGCCAAACTCAGCCAAGAGCAGTTTATCAACGCCACTGGTTTTCTACAACATTATTCATACACTCGTTTATCCAACGACGAAGCCATCTTAGTTCGAGACGTTAATTTGTAATGACGCGATCTATGATTGGATTCTCTATATCACCATGTACGTCAATTGGTGGTTACTTTTGGCGATAACTTTCAAGCTCATCGGCCAAAATTAAACAAAACCACGAGCACTCATACTCTCACTCAACACTCCATCAGCTTTTCCCAAGTGACATGAGCCTTTCAACTAACCTGACTGACCACTTACTAGTGTGTGCCGTTGTGGCTGTATATTTGATCTCTGGAGGTCGAGTTAGTATAGGATGTTCAATCGTTGTGCTGTATGCACTATCGATGTACGACTCTGCCAAAAACCTCAAGGTTTCCGAAGCTGAAAGCGACCAAGTTAGCTTAGAAGGTGCAGAGAAGCAAAAAAAAAAGACATGCTGCGGTGGAAAGGGCGGCAGCTCGTGCTGTTCATCTGGAGGCAGTGGAAAGAAAGGCGGCTGTTGCGGGGGAGCATGCGCTTCCAAAAAGAAGGCACAAGAGGAGCTTACCTTGACAAGCCCCAATCCGGAACCGAGTGTGGATGAACCCATTGCAATTGATTTTACTCATGCTTTCAAGCCTGCCAGAAGCTCCAAATCAAAAACTGGAACCAAGAAGATGCCAAGGTTGATCAGCAGGACTGCGGGCGGCGCTAAAAAAGACACTGGTTTCTTTAAAAAAGCTTTAACAGTTTCCAATGAGAAACTATCAAACTCCCAGATTTACGTTTTTTACTCTTCTCTGCAAGGCGCGGCCGAGCGTTCTGCTAAGACTGTCCTGGAAACGCTCTCGGGTATGCCAGAGCTCAAGCGCACCCCTAAGCTTCTCAATTTGGATGACTTAAGTGATTTTGATGACTATTTTGTCAACGTGCCGGGCCCTGATGCTTTATATATATTGGTGTTGCCTTCTTATGACAGTGATTCGCCATTGGATTTCTTCTTGCAATCTTTACAAGAGAATGCAAACGATTTCAGAATAGATAAGTTTGTGCTTCGGAAACTTGTTGGCTACGCTGTTCTTGGTATCGGAGATTCAGAGTCTTGGCCAGAAAAGTTCTGTTACCAGGCAAGACAGGCCGATCTATTGTTAGCAAAGCAAGGCGGCCGTAGGGTGTTCCCTGTGGGCGAAATATGTATGAAGTTTGGCGGGGATCCAAAAGTGGCGGAGTGGTCAAAATTACTGTCGGAAACACTGCGTGATGATGAACCTATATTGTACGAATATGATGAAACCCTGGATGACGAGGAACCTCAAGGGCCTGAAGATGAGTTAACCAAAGAGCCGCTTATCGACTTGGAGGATGTCGGAAAATCTTCTGAACTTCAAGATGTTTCTAGCGTCAAAAAAATGATAGGCAAAGACAGCCCAACCTTCAAAAACCTCACAAAACAAGGATATACCGTCGTTGGATCACATTCAGGCGTGAAAATTTGCAGGTGGACCAAAAACGATCTACGTGGAAGAGGTTCATGTTATAAACACTCTCTTTTTAACATCGTATCGAGCAGATGCATGGAACTCACCCCTTCTCTTGCCTGCTCTTCGAAGTGCATCTTTTGCTGGCGTCACGGCACTAACCCCGTCTCCAAAACTTGGAGGTGGGAAGTGGACGATCCTGAGTACATTCTCGAAAACGCTCTGCAAGGACATTACGCAAAGATCAAACAAATGAGGGGTGTCCCTGGTGTTATTGCAGAGAGATTTGCCAAGGCATTTAAGGTGCGTCATTGTGCCCTATCTCTTGTAGGCGAGCCAATCATGTACCCATTCATCAGCAAATTTGTTAGCCTGCTGCACCAAAAGGAGATTTCGAGCTTCTTGGTTTGCAACGCTCAACACCCTGAGCCTTTGAGAGATTTGGGCAAAGTCACTCAACTCTATGTCTCTATTGATGCACCAACTAAAAATGAGCTAAAGAAAGTTGACAGACCTTTATATCGTGATTTTTGGGAAAGGCTAATGGAGTGTCTGGACATCTTAAGAACAACACAATCTCACCAGAGAACCGTATTCAGAATGACCTTAGTGAAAGGCTTCAACATGGCAGATGTAAGCGCTTATGCGGACCTTGTGCAACGGGGCCTTCCATGCTTTATTGAGGTAAAAGGTGCCACCTTCTGTGGAACTTCTGATGGCAACGGCAACCCCTTAACTATGCAAAATATTCCATTCTACGAAGAATGTGCGAAGTTCGTCAAGTCCTTGGCTACTGAACTGCAAAGAAGAGGCCTAGAGTACGATGTTGCCGCTGAACATGCACACTCTAACTGTATCTTGATCGCCAGCACAAAGTTCAAAATCAATAATGAGTGGCATACCCACATTGATTTCGACAAATTCTTTGAACTACTCAATTCAGGCAAAGATTTTGACCATATGGAATATTTACAAAAGACCCCAGAGTGGGCATTATTTGGTAACGGTGGTTTTGCTCCAGGTAACACACGCTTTTACAAGAAAAAAAGAGGGCAGGAAATTCAAGATAAGGAGGGGCAAAATTTACCAGAAAGCGCCAACACACAGCCCATTGTCGTCTGAATTTGAGCGCAGCGCTTCTTCTTCCTCGACAGCATACTGGAGTTTGGATTAAGTTCACTTCTCTAGTAAAGTATTATTTATTTTACAGGCCGGCATTCTATAGTGTCGGCTGAGTCCCGCTGTATATATCATCTGCTATTCTTATTTACCAAATACGCCATTTCTTCGGAAAGCTGAACTGGAAGTTGCTTTTAGCCTTCAATTGTTCAGATGCCTTCCTACTGCTGCGTAGCTCTTTTCGGCGTGAAAACTCAACTTGGTAAAGCCTATTGATATCAGTCTCTTTCAGCACCCTTTGCAACTCTCTATCGACTTGAAGGTAGAATTTTTGTGCTGGTAATGGGGCCTGAAGATTGTAGGATCTTAGGGAGCGGTTTAACTGTTCAATTTCGGAGCTAATTTTTAAGCTAGATTTCCAATTGATAAAAGTAGATTCTTTCAACGACAGTAAGATGTTATGAAAACTCGGTTTTAAACTGCTCAGAAAGCCGGCTTGAAAGTATCCTCTCGAGTCGAGCGCAACGATCAATTCAGAGTGGAACCTCGACAAAAGTTTATCCCTGAATACCACTATGTCTTTAGTTACTGAGCCTTGTTTTTCGATCCACGGCGGGGAAATGTTTTGACGAACTAAAATGTCATTTAGATGATGCTCAGTACGGTCAACATATGGTAGCGGCTGCGATGCATGTAATTTTTGACCGCGAAGTTTCTTTACGGAGTCAAATTCGCCCTTCTTCATACTCTCTTCAATCCTGATGTCCGCAACTGATATCAATTTCTCAAAAGAGCCGATCGGAGTGAATCTTTCAGCGTACAATGCCCTAAACTCAGATGCCTCTTTATTATCTGATTTGCAGCCATCTTTGTCAATTTTGTAGGTAGCTATTTGGTCTTGTGCAGTCTCCAGACGGATTCTTGTTTTAGCCGATTTCCTCGCATATCGGCTTTGTTCCCTCCCAGCTTGGACGGTTGAAACAAACCCTAGATTTCGAGGCGATTCAGAAGAACCTTTTCTATTTTTCATTCCATCCATTATCATTCGCAATGACGCGTCTGTATAATGCTCTTCTCCAGTCCATGGTCGGGATAAAGCAGTTTCACGAGATTCTTTATTCACGTACGTTTTAAGCTTTGAGGCTTGTATTTGCGCACGGAAGCGAGTCTCGAATTTTTTTTTTGGTAGCTCGTTGTAAAGCTTCTCCATTGAAGGATTCTCTTGATCGACACCCTTAATCAATCCGCTGAGGGCGTCATTCTCATCAAGCGTCGCTTCTTCTTTGAGTTGGGTCAGCCTTCGCTTCAGGTAACCCCAATCTCCTTGAGTATTTTCGAAGCGCTTCGCCGTAGTGCTAAAAGCTCGACTGAGCATTGTATGGTATTTTACATCTGACTGTTCTTGTAGGAGGTTGTTTAAAAAGTTGATTTTTATCTAGTACTTATTTAATACAATACTTCAATACAGAGAATAGGAAGTAATGGAACGGGGAAATAACGGAGCTTCACTGCCCAAACTTAACATCGCATTCGTCCATCCAGACCTAGGCATAGGTGGTGCTGAAAGGCTAGTGATTGATGCAGCTGTTGGGCTACAGCAGCAGGGCCATGATGTGATTATTTACACTAGCCATTGCGACAAGAATCACTGCTTCGAAGAGGTTAAAAGTGGCGAGATCAAAGTTGAAGTCTTGGGAGACTTCTTGCCTACAAATTTGGCGGGTAAACTTTATATCATGTTCGCGAATATGCGACAGCTTTACCTGACAACGAAACTGATGGCCGAAGGGAAAATACACAAGCACGACTTGTTTATTGTTGACCAGCTTTCGACGTGCGTGCCACTTCTCTCCGCGTTTGGGAAAAGAAGCAGAGTTCTTTTCTATTGCCATTTTCCTGATCAACTGCTCGCACAAAGAACCACTTTGGTCAAAAAACTCTACCGGATTCCGTTTGACCTGCTTGAGCAGTTAACAATGAATGCTGCTGATTGCATTGTGGTCAACTCGAACTTTACAAAGTCCGTATACAAGCGCACGTTCCGTCTGTTTTCTCAGAAGCCTAACGTTGTGCATCCATGCGTGGGTTTGGAAACTGAACGAGTCCAAGATGGTGATCTCGCTTTGTACAGGAAACTTTTCCCGCAAGGTACTAGATTCTATCTTAGTGTCAACCGCTATGAAAGGAAGAAAAATATAGAACTGGCCATCAAATCGTTTGCTTTATCAACAGAAAGCAAACACGGTAATGTGAAGCTAGTCATCGCTGGAGGTTATGACGATAAGGTTCTGGAGAACAAGGATTATTTGAAGGACCTGCAAAAGCTTACTCAAAATTTGGGCCTTCCATGTTTCACACTGCACTACTCATATTGGGACCAACAGCTAAGCGATGCTGAGCCAAATGCTGTCAATGCGAAAGTATTATTTTTGACCTCAATATCCTCTTCCTTAAAAGATCAGCTGCTTCGTGAGACGGACCTTCTTTTGTATACCCCCTCTTTCGAACACTTCGGGATTGTACCTTTAGAGGCAATGAAGCTGGGCAAACCAGTGCTCGCGGTCAACAATGGGGGGCCCCTGGAAACAATTGTTTCCTTGATTCCAAATTCGAATGAGCATGAATCCACGGGATGGCTGAGACCTTCAGACCCTAAGGAATGGGCTGGTGCTATTGAAGAGTCTCGGAACTTCTTAGGGGTCGCGGACAATATTTTCACTGTAAACGGCCCAAAGAGGGTCAAAGGATTGTTTTCAAGGAAAGCCATGACGGATCAGTTTGAGAAAAACATTCAGAATATACCTTGGACTGCTGGCAAGAAAAACTGGCTGGGTTACTTCATGTTTATATCTTTAACTCTGTCAGTGACTGTTCCAGCTGCGTTGCTCATAGGATGTGATTCTTTGGGTTTTGGTGTGCTAAGTGCCTCTCTAGCCATCCTCTTTCGCTCTGTTCCGACGTTGATGTGTATTATTAGTGCATTTATATTAACGCGCTGTATTTGTATTTGAATTGTTAACCTATTGACAGCGCTGGTGCTAGGCGCCCCTAGTAATACTACATATTAATGATCTCTGCAAAAAGTCATAATTAATTAACTTGCACCACCACCGTCGTATTCAGCGTTGCTTATCCTCGAATTGAATTGTTGGCCTGCGGCTTGGTTGAGTGGGCTGCTATTGCTACGACTATTGCTTGCCATATTGACAGGTGATCCCACACTTGAAGCAGGGCCGTTAACCATTCCAGTGCTTTGAGGTTTGGGGCCGCTTTGCATTAGCTTTGTTGCTGTCGCCAGATGAAAAGCGGCGGCCTCGAATCGCTGTTGTTGGACTTGTTGTTGTCGTAGCCTCTGTTGTTGCTTTTGTATGCCTTGAGGAGTTAAACCTGTTTCCAAGTCACCCTGTGAAAGGGAGGTATAATTTTTCGGCTGAACGAGACCATTCGAAAGCTGTTGGGCTTGCTGATGGTTTTGATACTGCTGGGGCAAGGGATTGAAATGCTGTACTTGACTACCCTGTCTGCTCTGCTGCTGAAACTGCTGCTGTTGTTGCTGTTGTTGTTGCTGCTGCTGCTGATGTTGTTGTTGCTGTTGCTGTTGTTGTTGTTGTTGCTGTTGTTGTTGTTGCTGTTGTTGCGGCAGGGGGGCTGATGGCTGTGGTTGTTGTTGATGCTGTTGTTGCTGTTGCTGCTGTTGAGCAAGCATCTGAGCTTGCAACATACGTTGTTGTTGTAGTTTTTGCTTTTGCTGAGGTGTAAGATTACTAGCATTCATTTGGTTTATGAGTTGAGGCGTGCGTATACGAAAAGTATAGTCGGTTGTTCTGTCGAGGTCTATGCACCCAACTCGTGAATGAATTGAACCATATCCGGGCGCGCTAAATCCTGGGCGAACTGAGAAGGACGAAGCAAACATTTCTCGCATTCTAAAATATTTCGTTCGACTTCTTGAAGATGCCAAAACATTTGTTTCCAATGGAAGGGGAAAGGACCTAGACACTCCATTCAAAACCTGAGTCGTTTCCTCCTCTGGAGTCAAGGCTGATATAGATCCATCTCCATCTTGTGCTGAATGAGCCTGGTTTGTAGAGCTTGAGTGCTGTCCTGGTTTTGCACGAAGCTTAGTGTTGCTGCCCGTTTTTAACTGGTTTTTCTTTTGATAGTGACTCAGTAGAACATCAAACGGTTCTGATCGCCCTTCGACAGCACGCTTAGTACCAACTGAGTGTGATTTGCAGGTAAGGGATCGGCCACAATAGCCACCCTCTGGAAGTTCAACACCACATTGCTTGTCAAAATCAATGAGATGCTTTTCCGTTGGGTTTCTTTGCTTAATTCGCCTCTTTGCCTTCGACGACGCGGGGGCTGCTGTTGTCTTACGCTGCTTTTTGGTTGCTGGACTGCTTTCAGGGTCTGGATCATTCCCAAATGGAGTAGACCTCTTAGAGTTGGAAGAGTTATTCTTTTTTTTGATCGATGACGACGACATGTCAATGGGCTGTTCTTGCTCCTCGACCTTAACGCTGTTTGGTAGTGGACGTTCCGGAAGTCCTTTGCAGTATGTTTGTAGATGCTCAACAATGGCGCTTAGGCTCACAGGCTTTCCACAGCTGTCGCAAATCCTATAATCGAGGGGCTCGTCTAATGGGTTCTTGATAATGCTAGCTGAATCGCGAAAGTAATCGTTATGAGAGGCGGGCTTCTCGTTTTTCGACCGTTCGCTCTTTGCGATAGAGACAAGCTCTTTCCAGTTTGGCGTGAGATTTGCAGTTCTCGGTTCCAAGTCTTTCTGAATATCCTTCCTTAATCCTTTGATTTCAGAGTGGATATCGGTCATACTATGGTGATGCGGGGGTCGGCGACAAAAAGGTAAAGAAGAAGAAGGAGAAGAAAGGGTTTTGTTTGCGACCTCTCAGCTAAGCAACCAAATATTGTTGAGACCGGTTTTCTGTAAATGGAGGTTGAGTTCTACCTCTTTCAGTTTTTGCTGGGTTCCTTGGCTCAATGTTATTTCGAAAAGTGGTTATTTTCACCGAGACCACAGCATCGTAAACAACGTTGACGATATAAAGATATAATTGACTTACAAGAAGGACCATACATGAAGGTCCCAAATCCTCATGTTATGGATTTGCAACTATCCAAACCCATCTTGCGAGTATTTGAGCTCCTTGGAACACGACCTGCTTCCTGCTATGCTAATCTATTCTGCGAAAATACGAAGTGTCTGTACGTATCAAGACCTGAATTTTGAGCAGAGCACGATAGTTATCACCAGCTCTCATAGAAAATGAATTATTCTCATGAACTTTATAAACAGTAATGAGAACGAGAAGTTACCAAAAACCTTGTATTGTGCCCAAGGAGAAAATAAAAATTCAATTGTCAGCCGGTAGATAACTAGAAAACCGTAGAATCTTAGGCCCTCTTTTGAGATGAAAAACGGCCGTTTAAACACGGTCTTGTTGCGTTCATATTGTTCAATAGCACCGCGCGCTTCAATAGGGAAATCCGTGACAAAACCAGATATGGGAAGTGCATTGCAGTATTTGAAATCCGTCGCATGATTGATAGTCCAAACGTAGATTTCAATATTGTTTTGCTGGAAGTAATGCAACCATTTTTTCTGAAACGTTTTGCTCCATGTCGAAACAAAGTGCATGCTAACACCACTCAGCCGGAAGTGCGGAGAGTTCAGCTCTCGAGAATACTCAACAAAAGACCTCGCGACTTCCAGAGACAACGATATGCAAGCCACTTGAAAGTCTTTGATAACGCCAGTTTCCATACCGTAGCGGAACCAGTCCACGGTCCAAAGTCCCCATATTACTCGTTCCCGCCAAAAAAGCAAGTCCTCTTTTGTACTCAGCATTTCTGCTACACTTTTGAGCATGATTTCTTGATCATTAGTGAACTTGATATCCAGCATCAACTTCATTGAAGGGTTGTCTACGATCCATCGTAATACCTGCTTGAGCGAGGGCATTTTCTGGTCCTGGAATCGCGTATCCTTGCAATTGAGGCTTTGTAACATGTCCCAGTTCGTTTCGCTGATCACATAATTTTTATCCCAACATCGCTGAGTGTCCTGGTCGTGGTTGATAACTACTACTCCGTCTTTGGACATTTGAAGATCAGTTTCAATAACGTCAACATTAGCCTCTTTCGCCTTGTCAAACGCCAAAATAGTATTCTCTGGGTAGTAGCCTCTATATGCCCTATGGCCTATAATCTTAGCAGCTGTCATCGCGTCCTCGCTTATTCTTTTTGTTGTTTCTTGCTAGCACTCCTCGAGTCTCAACTTATTCAAGCAACCCAGAATACCTTAACCGACGCTCACGTGGTTAAAGCAAAGTTTATTGAGGGGCATCAGGAGGCGACAAGCAGACACGGCTAGACTAAGGCTCGACCTCTTTATGGTAGAGGTATGAATAAATCAATAATAAAGTAGATTAAACTACCTACATTTTTTGTATGTAAGGACCTTGGCGCAATTCAGCATTTCTCTGAACAACAACACTCATTAACATGTGAGCGATGGATCTGTCGTTTGGGAGGTTCAGTCCTGTTGATTCATCTTGAATAAAACCCGATTCGCTGTCCTCCAATTTCAGTATTCTTTCGAGAGCGGAACATGGCACCCAACGAACTTCATCCAATTCGCAGTCGTGTGTCAAATCTGGTGTTTGCTTGTCATCTACAATGGCCACACAACCGATCATCAAGTTGTTGGGGAACGGCCATGGCTGGCTTGCTATAATCTCGACTTTCTGGGTATCTAATCCCGCTTCCTCCCAAATTTCCCGAGCCACAGCAACTTCCAAAGTCTCGCTAGGCTCCACAAACCCACTTACACAACTGTAGAGCTTCCGCTCCTTGTTTCTTGGCATACCAGATCTGCAAAGAAGTATTTTGGAATAATCTTTGTTGGTTATGGCGCTAATAACTACCGCATCTGTTCTAGGAAAGCATGAATTGGACACACTTTTATTGGACTTACAGTCCTCGTTTACGCATTGGAGCTGCGTTCCTGCATAAACAGGCTTTGTCTTAGAACCACATAGTGAGCAGAACTTATGTGTGTCCAGCCATTGCAGATACATTCGAGCCTGAGATACGATACTGGAGTCTTCAACTGTCAATTTATTGAGATCGCGGAATGACTCGACCTTCTTGTAAGGCTTTGAAGTGTCCAGCAGACTGCTATCAGAAAGCTTCTTAATAGATACATCTATCGCAAAGGTAGGCGTGCCTCTGTACTTTGACTTGTAAACAAAGTCCGATTTTTGAGATAAAAGAAGCCCCAGAAAGACAAGGTTCGAGGAGAATGCGCCTTGAGAAGTAAGGGTAGCGATTTCAGCTTTTTTCAGTTTTAAAATGAATCCAGTGCGTTCATTGACGTATGGTAAGTAGTTGTCGAAGGGAACAAATTGCGTTTCACTATGGGATAATGCGTCTTCCAAGAATTGCGGGTCTTTGCGCAAGAATGAAACTCTGTTCAAAACCTCTTGACTGTAGTGCAGAGAGTGCGTCAAAGGGCGAGTTGCTAAAGTACTCATGCTTCACCACTCGCTTCTACCAAGTTCCGTTATCAAGTCGATATCTTCACGAAATCAACGCCTAAAAATGAATCATTTGCTAAGTAAAAGAGATGAAAAAATCGGAGAATGCTTCTGGTGATCATGCTTTTATCTGATTTATAACAATTTCGTAGTCGCAAGTCCATGACGATGGTTCCCGAAAGCGGGTCAAATTTCAATGCACTGCTAGCGGCAAGATGGCGAAACGTACTGGGTAGTGGTAGGTAAGCTAATAACCACTTATTGATCGCATCTACCCGAAGGAATGCAAATGCGGCTTGCTTCTGTGATAAATTAAGCGCCTGCGCATCTGTGAAAAGTCGTCAATACACCACGAAGATCTGCGATCACAAATTTAACGGTTCTCAGCGGAGCTATCTTTTCTTATGTGCTGGTTTCCGATTTTTAGGGCTGCCACGCCAAGAAATCGCCTTGGTTTTTTGGTATGTTGCAAGCCATTGTCGCGGGTTTTGGTTTTGCGGAGCCAGTTTTGAACCCAAAGCTATCAACTTTGTGAAGGCACCCGTCCCTCGGCGGTAGCATGACAAGCGCAGTTGTGGGCAGTTTTTTGCAGCGGGTGATAGAAAAAGTGTCAGTGGCGTTGAAACTTAAACGCCAGCCCTCACGTTAAAACATAGACTGCTACTTCATCCTCTTGCGCAGCATCGTGGTTTCCAATGGCTTCTTGAAAGGAGTGCGAACTCGAAACGGGAAAATACCGACATTCAGATGCTCGATATTCCATTCTTGTCTAGTCCTCCTATGTTCACGACCCGGCATTGGTAAAGCAGGGCCGTTGCCAAAACATCAGAAAGGCGTGTCGGCTCGCAACTTTTGGGTGCACCACCTCGCATGACATCCAAAAAACCCCGAGGCAGTGAAATATCTTTTTTAGTTTAGCAGCAGTCTCGTGTCGCAGCTGGACTTCAGCATCCTAGTTACAAGCATCGGCACTAACGCTGAGCGGGCTGGAAACTTTAGAAGCACTTATCATCCAAATTAATTCCGGCAACCCATTCATTGATCAGTGCCAGATTGTTTCTGTCAAGTAGCAAGACACTTCTCTCTGTAAATTACCCAAACAAGTCTTTCAAGAAAGCTACTTCGGGTGCCAAATCTTTGGTTTTAAGGACTGATTGTATAAGAATGACATGCACGCCACGACAGGTGAAGCTGTTGACTCCGGATTTGCTCTGGCGATTGTTAACTATGTGTTCTCATGTTAAGCTATCTCATTATCATCATCACGATCCACGACAAATTTAACGCTGCCACAAGAGAAAATTTTTAAGGAGATTCGTTTTAGAACAGATGTGATTACAGTACTCCACACAACCATCAAGGTCAACAACTTGAGCTCTGATCGCTTACAGTGAGTGCTTAAAGCGAGGTTGTTCTTGTTGGAGAAGTCTGCGAGCTTATAATTAGGATAGACAGAATCAGAGAGTATGGATTTGAGAGTTGGGAGAAAATACCGTATTGGCAGAAAGATCGGAAGCGGCTCTTTTGGAGACATCTACCATGGAACCAACTTGATCAGTGGAGAAGAAGTAGCAATCAAGCTAGAATCGATAAGGTCCAGACACCCGCAGTTGGACTATGAATCGCGTGTCTACAAGTATTTGAGCGGGGGCATCGGTATTCCGTTCATAAGGTGGTTTGGGCGTGAGGGCGAATACAACGCTATGGTGATCGACTTACTAGGCCCATCCCTCGAGGACCTATTCAATTACTGTCACCGTAAGTTCTCCTTCAAAACCGTGATTATGCTGGCTCTCCAAATGATATGCCGTATCCAGTACATACATGGTCGGTCTTTCATCCACCGAGACATCAAGCCTGACAACTTTCTCATGGGCGTTGGGCGTCGCGGCTCCACTGTCCATGTGATTGACTTTGGGCTCTCTAAAAAGTACCGTGACTTTTCCACACATCATCACATTCCGTACCGTGAGAACAAAAACTTGACAGGGACAGCGAGGTACGCATCGGTAAACACGCATTTGGGTATCGAGCAATCCCGTAGAGATGACCTGGAGAGTTTAGGGTACGTGTTAATCTATTTCTGCAAGGGGTCTCTACCATGGCAGGGCCTGAAGGCGACCACTAAACGCCAGAAGTACGACCGTATCATGGAAAAGAAACTCTGTATCAATGTGGATCAGCTATGCGCTGGTCTTCCTATGGAATTTGTTGAGTACACACGGTACTGTCGCAATCTGCGGTTCGACGAAAGGCCGGACTACCTGTATCTGGCAAGGCTTTTCAAAGACCTGGGCATCAAATTGGATTATCACAACGACCACCTGTTCGACTGGACCATGCTTCGCTACACCAAGGCCATGATTGAGAAGCAGCGCGCTCTCGGGGAGCAATCGCAACAGCCTGATGAAGGCAAGGACGAAGAATCCAAGACGGAGTCTTTCAACAGGGTAAAACAGCTGGCAATGAAGAAGTTTTCGACCCACTTCCACTACTGCAAGCCTGAGGACAAGCATCACCCATCGCCCGAGGAAATTAAGCAGCAAACTGCTCAAAACAACAATGCGGCGTCGTCCATCCCACAGGACTTGCTCAGCGCGATCGACAAAGACATGGACAGTCTCAAGCAAAATGTTGTACAGGCGCCCGAGGCTGTTCCACAGCCCTCATTACAGCCCCAGCTGCAGCAACAGCAGTACCAGCCCGTCCAGAGACAAGGGCCCATTGCTGAGCCTCTCCTTCAACGTCAGCAGGAGCAGCAGCAAGGCCAGCAGGAGCGCCAGTTGGACGCTCTTCAATCCGCCACAAACAACGCGTCGCCATACGCCCCGCAGCAGTCACAGGCTCGCAAGCCCGCCCTCAATACTACACAGTACCCTCCCGCAAACGCCGGGCCTTCGGGCGGAGACATCTGGCTGTAGGGCAATTCGTAAGTTTACAGGGACTATAAAACTACCTCTGCTGTCTCACTCGCTTACGCAACGGAACGCTCGGCACCATCTCCATCCGTCACACACATTGCATTTGGCATTAATTCATACTTTACTCTAGTCATAAAATGGATAATGGTAAGGATATAGGCTCCTTCTTAATATCGTTACGCGCCTTCTTCGATATCTTCAGTTCGTGTAACACGAGTGTAGAATCATCAGCTTCACCTGAATTGATTTCCCTCTTACCAACACTCTACAAAAATGTAAAGCACTGATACCGGCAGTTTATAGGCGTGGACAAGTTTCCAATAAAAATAGATGTTCTAGGACGCCTTGAATCCAGCTCTTCTACAAGTGCATGAGATCCAAAATACCAATGCTTTTCACCTGAGATATTTGACGAATACGGTATAGTGTTTCCTGGCAAGATTTTGCAGCGAAACTCGGCTGTCTTACTTCCTCGCTGTAATGTATGAAATATCCTGAATCTATACTGAAACAGCCTTACAGTGGCAACAGCGTTACAGATTTAATGCTTTACGCATCTTAGCCGCCCATCTGGAATAATAGACGTAAAACATGATTCAGAATGTGTCACGGCGTTCTTAATGTGCTACGTTTTAACGGTCTGTCGCATACGGAACGAGACGCCGGTAGAACCTTTAGGAAGCTGGTCAGATACAGGATTTGTCTGTGGCGTAGCACTGCCAATTTTTTTATGTTCTTGGCTGCGAAACAATGAAATGAACTCATGTTGTGGGCTTCGTGTGCCAAATTGCCGAAGTGGTATAGAATCTTCAGAGATGGAACAACTTGCAGGGCATGCGAAAGATATTCGCTAGGATACGAGGCCAGGCGGGCGCTGTTTTCTTTTATGATATTATGTCGGTTGAACCGCGATATTCTGAAAACGCGACCTTGAAAACACAATCTCAAGACAACTAAGTCCATAGCGCTGGACGGGACACATGCAACTCTATCTCGCCAGTTTCGCTGCCGCTGCACAGTTTCTGGTGCCCTGTCGTACTGATCTCACGTTATGGCTTCCCGGGCCAGAGCTTGTCACTTGCAGTCAGTATTCCACATCACGTGTCGTGAGAGATAAGTCACTCAACACGATTATATGTCAGTGGTGCCCAACGTTCAGGTTCATCCGGGATATCGACCCCTTTGAAGCCTAGTAAATAAGCAGTCGGGCGAACATACGGGGATCATTGGCTAACGAAGGAACTACAACTTGCCAAAAAGATCCTGCATAGTCTTTAGCCACGTCTCTTCAAAGCATGGAGTACCAGAATGAGGGGTATGGCCACTCAGTGGTGCCAGAAAGACCCGGAATGGGAGAGCGTCAGAGATCGCTCCTACCACAACGCTCAGCAGTCTCCAAAGGAAAGTACTCGCTGAACGATTTCCAGATACTACGTACATTGGGCACAGGCTCGTTCGGGCGCGTGCACTTAGTTCGGTCCGTGCACAACGGGCGCTACTACGCAATTAAGGTTCTCAAGAAAGAGCAAGTCATTAGAATGAAGCAGATTGAGCACACGAACGATGAGCGGCGTATGCTTAAGCTGGTGGACCACCCGTTCTTGATTCGCATGTGGGGTACGTTCCAAGATTCGCGCAATCTCTTCATGGTCATGGATTACATCGAAGGCGGTGAGCTTTTCTCGTTGTTGCGTAAGTCTCAACGTTTCCCAAATCCAGTAGCCAAGTTCTACGCAGCGGAAGTAATCCTTGCCCTGGAGTATTTACATGCGCATGATATTATATATCGTGATCTCAAACCGGAGAACATCTTGTTGGACCGTAACGGCCACATCAAGATAACAGACTTTGGCTTTGCTAAAGAGGTCAATACCGTTACTTGGACTCTTTGTGGCACGCCAGACTACATCGCACCGGAGGTTATCGCTACCAAGCCTTACAACAAGTCAGTCGACTGGTGGTCTCTGGGCATCCTTATTTTTGAAATGCTTGCAGGATACACGCCTTTCTACGATGCGACGCCCATGAAAACTTACGAAAAGATTCTGCAAGGGAAGGTCGCGTATCCACCGTTCTTCCACCCCGATGTGGTCGACCTGCTGACCAAGCTGATTACCGCAGACCTGACCAGGAGGCTGGGTAACTTGCAGAGCGGACCTCAAGACGTCAAGTCGCATCCATGGTTTAGTGAAGTAATATGGGAAAAACTGCTTGCGAAGGACATTGAAACGCCATATGAGCCTCCAATAACCGCGGGTGTTGGTGACTCCTCGCTGTTTGATCAGTACCCCGAAGAGCAGCTCGACTACGGAAGCCAGGGAGAGGACCCCTTTATGCAGTACTTCATCGACTTCTGATTGAGATGTCCTTGAGAGAATATGTATTTTTTTGTATGCGCTCCTCGAACTAGTAGTGACAATGAAAGCTGCGCGCAGCTCCGGAATAGACATCCCTGAAGGTCATTGCAAACCTTGAATAAATCTGCGCTTGCTTGTGTGATTTTATATACAGGAGAAAAGCTATGGACAGCGTATGAGAGAGTTGCAAAGGAAAAGCCCAATGGGAAGGCCCGCTGGGAAAGCCTGCTGGGAAGGGCTCCTTACTCTAGCGCAACCTTGGCGCCCAAAGCCTCCAATGCAGCCTTGATTTTGTCAGCATCCTCCTTGGCAACGTTGTCCTTGAGGATCTTAGGAGCGGCCTCGACGAATTTCTTGGCCTCGACCAACGATAGGCCGAGAAGGTTTTTGACCTCCTTAATGACCTTTGGCTTGGACTTGGCGTCGAAGGACTCCAGCTTTATGGCAAAAATGGTCTTCTCCTCCTTGACCTCTTCCTCCTTGGCCTCCTCCGCGGCCGGCGCGGCTGCGCCAGCGGGCGCGGCCCCTGCCACGGGCATGGCAATGTCTGGGATGTTGAGCTGGGTCTTGAGCTCGCTGATGAGGGCGGAGGTTTCTAGCAGAGTCAGCTTGGAGATGTCCTGCACGATTTTCTCAATCTTGGGGTCCACAGGCGCCGCGGCCTGAGTGCTGTTAAGACGCACGCAGGTGCGGGCTCTGACAGCCGGTAGTCTTGCCAGTTTCAAGGCTGATCTTCTAGTTCCGCGTACCAACATTCCTGCGCTATTCAATTCGTGTGCTCGCCCACAGGTGTCGCTGGGATCAGTGGGTTTCGGTACTAAGCAACAACCATTCACCAAGCGTTGTTTCCTTTCCACCAGCACTAAACACTTGAAAATTTTCCGGTACGCTTGTTCGTATATGATGATATCTCCTAATTCCGTCACATGACATACGTCGAGTGTGATCCTCGGTCACGTGTGCTTGTTTGTCACGTGGTCTGTTTCCCAAATGTTTCCAGATTGCTTCCCGGACGATGTTTCCTGGCACACGGCTTTGAACGTAAGCAAGCGAGAAACAGTTACGATTTACAGTGACATAATTAACGGTGCCGTGCGACCAGAGAGCCGTTTTGTGGGGGGCCGTTTGATTGGAGAGCACAATTTCTTCGCGGCCTGGCGACAGCGTGGTATAAAGTGATCTCAGCCTAGGCGCCAAGCTAGTCTGAATGAACAGAAACACTACAGGCGCCGCTATGTAATACAGGAGATCAGCAGGCTCAATGAAAGCTCTAAAGGCCTGTTTATGGCTTCGCCTCTCAAGCCGCCGCTTGCCGTAGTTTATCGTCCTGGCACGTGAAAGGGTCTTCAAATTATATCGTGTTAGACGAGCGGAGGCCTCCAGCCTTTTTCTCCCGCCTTTTCCTTCGCTTTCGCGGACGCGGAAACATCAAGCAGGAAACACTCAGGAAACACTTAGGAAACCTTCAAGAAACACTCAAGAAACATTTAAAAAAGTTAGACATATATTGCACGTGACGTAAAGGATTGGCGAGTAAAACTTTACGAAGTACGCGCCTAGCCGGAAACGCTCTTTTATCAGCTCCAGCACGCGTACCGTGATTAGCGGCAGACGGTTGGTCGCTGCGGAGAGCGGCTTTGCAACTTGCGAGAGATTAAACACGTATATAATGATACATATCCAATTTTTCAAAGCAGTCTATTGAAAGCTACACAGGCTCACCGGATTTCGGACAGCGGTGGTGAAGCGGCGCTGATTAAGGTCTGGCTGTGCACTCACGATGACGACATTCAGGTTCTGCAGAGACTGCAACAATATGTTGTACCCTCGCGAAGACAAGGATAATCAGAGACTTTTGTTCGAGTGCCGTACTTGCACATATGCTGAAGAAGCAGGAACGCCGATGGTGTATCGGCACGAGCTTATCACAAACATCGGTGAGACAGCAGGCGTGGTACAGGATATCGGGTCAGATCCTACGCTCCCGCGGTCCGATAGAGAGTGTCCGCGCTGCCACTCGCACGAAAACGTCTTTTTCCAGTCGCAGCAGCGGCGCAGTGACACGTCAATGGTGCTGTTTTTCGTATGTCTGGGCTGCTCGCACATCTTCACCAGTGACCAAAAGAACAAGCGGACGGCGTTCAACTAGCCGCAGGCCTTCTCGCGCGCGAAGCTTCAGGGACCACGCCGGCCTATGCACTATAGACGTCACCACGCATCGGAAGACGGCGCACCATTGCATCCAGGGTCTCGAAAGCAGGGTTGGTATTAACGATTAGTATGTATGCAAGTAAAGTAAACCTAGTATTACAGAGTGTGCTCGAAACTGAATATGAAGAGTCGAAAAGCAAACCGAAATCCCAAAAAACAAAAGCGCTAGAAATCATTACTATATCCATGAGGGTCGTTGCTGTGTTGTGGTTCCCAGGAGAGACCAGAGTCAGGGTGCGACACTTGCATCTGCTGTCCCGTGAGATGCATGTTGTCAAGGTCCGAACTTAGCATTCCGTTGGCCGGGGAGCTGTGCGGTATGCTCGGGTCTTGCTGTTGGACCTTGTGGTGGGAGAACACGTGCTGTGAGTCAGCGTCCATTGCATCACAGTTCAAATGCGTTTCTGTTGATGAAGGAAGGATGCAGTGGACGTTGCTTGTGTGGCTGGTTTCGCCGACTGGCGCGAGTTGAAATTGCAGGTCATCCATGAAGTGCTTGGAGGCGTTCCACTGTTGGTCCCGTCCAGGACTGTTCGGTACTTGTGG
This sequence comes from Lachancea quebecensis, assembly GCA_030557885.1. Classification (NCBI taxonomy): domain Eukaryota; kingdom Fungi; phylum Ascomycota; class Saccharomycetes; order Saccharomycetales; family Saccharomycetaceae; genus Lachancea; species Lachancea quebecensis. The sequence continues at coordinate 214,074 of JANIJM010000007.1, read as the reverse complement.
TTTCTCGAAGATGGGGTCCTGCTTCGCCCGAGGCAGAGGCCGAAGAAATAAGTCCGTAAAATCAATCTCTTCGGATTGACTGGCGAGCGCGTGTGGGTCCCACGCTGTCATAGATGCATCGAAGTTCTGGATCGGCGATAACCCTGACATGCCAGAGTGAAGTTCATGCGGCGTTCCAGTGCTCTCCTGCTTGATACGCCGTGGCTCTTGTTCAGAAGGTGCCGACTGAGACGGTGACTCGTCCAAAAACCCCAATGGCGTTGAGTTTCGACTCAGGGCAGTGGCCATCTGCTTATTGCTCCTACGGGAAGATTTGTGGCGCGGCTTACTCACAGTCTTGTCGGTGGAATTCGCAAGCGAGTCTGATGTGGGGAGGACGATGTTAAAACTCTCGATTTCCTGCGTGAGACCACAGTCGCAGGGAATCGGTTGTGGCTGTGTAGGAAGGTTGAAGCGCGTCCTGCACTCCAATTCATCGAACTTCTTAACGGCGTCCCAGTCCTCGTGTTCACGCAGGTAGTTCTTAAACTTTTTGTAGTCGTCACTGTCCGCGTTAAACTTCAAGGGGTGCGAGTGGCCATTATTCATGACTACAATGTTCCACTTCTTGCGCTTTAGCGAGTAAGTTGCACGTACCCTAAACGGGCAGGTATTGTAAGGAGATACGGACCTCTTTTTCTTGTTTGCCTGTTGTACCCTCTTCACCGCCAGCGGGCTCTCAGGATTTTCCTTTTCTTCCGGTAGTGAGCCACAGCCGGCCTGCTTGCGAGAGGCCCTGCCCCTTTTCGATGCCTTGCACTTGAACACTACCTTGATGCTGTCAGAACGCTCGATCACAATTTCGATACCTTGGGGATAGAAGATCTTCTGAAGCCAAGGCTTTATTTCGTTACGGTCCTGAAAGTCGGGTATGGGGTCCAAGTGGATCAGCTTGTTCTGCGCCCGCTGCCGGTTGATGGATTCGAGCGCGTTCTCACTCAACATGTTATTGAGACTGGCCGTGTCATTCCAGCTAGGCGTACCATTTGTGAAATCTGGCCCGCTGCTCTCAGTGTTGCTCGTCGTGCCCGTTCCCACTGTATCTACTGTCGAGAGCGGCGAGTCTTCCGCTAGTAGAAAGTCCAGTGACGGCGACGTCTGTATAAGTTCTCCATGGAACGCGTCTAATGTTGACTGATCCATGATTACGCTCGCCACGACTGCGTTCAACCACTCTCTTTAAGCCCTCAAGTTCTGCTTTGATCGAGATGATGGAGGCCACACCGCGGGATTCAGTTTTATACTAGTAAGCCTCGTATTTCATTTTTTGAGTTCAACTCATTAGAATTCCTTGTCAGGGCTTTTTCTTTGAAGTCGGCACTGCACCCATTTTTTTTTAATAGGAAAAGCCTTGAAATAATTCACGTGACCAAAAACAGGGCCCGTATTTAGCGTTTCGAAGGAGGCCTCTTTAGCCGCCCAGGAGGAAGTGCGACATCTTCAAGAATATCGACAACCTCTGGTCATCACCGTACTCAGCGCATCTCGCAAAGCGCAGCCTGCTTTAGAGTCGGAGAGGCCATTTGTTTTAGTCGTCTTCAGTACTCGTAAATCTAGAATAATTTCCAGAGTCCGCAAGCACGTGCAGCTCTGAACGTAGAGCGAAGAACTTCTGAACTTTTCGGATGCCGAACTGAGCTCTGATATCCGAATAGCCAACCTGCGACCATTGGGAGGTGTGGTCGTCGAGCGCAAAACAAGCCATATGAGTGCCATAGAGATGTTGCTGCTCGACTACAATTCTTGAGTCTCTGTCAAAAAACTCAAAAACAGCTCCGTGGCGCATGTTGCAGACTGGTACCGCATATGTAGTCCCAGGCTCATATATGAGAAGCCGCTGCGATGTGGCAATAAGCAGAGAATCACGGGTGCTTGCAAACTTCAACGAAACTGCAAACTCACCTTCTTGGAGAAACAAGCCTGGCACCGGCTCGTAAGTAGATGTGGTGAGCTCGTGAACCCAAACGTTTCGCGTGTCGCAAATGGCGATCTTGGTTGCTGCGGCGTTCAGATCAGCACTTTCAATGGGGCGTTGCGTAGGCTGTCTACCACGCAGGAACGACGTCTCGCTGTATGCGCCTGAGAGGCCTGCCACGGAAATGCTGGCATTGTAGGAGCTGAATGTTACGACTGATCCGCCGACAGCTGTAGCGCGCCACCAGACGTGTGTTACAGGTCTTGAAAGCGGTGCGGTGGTATACAGCACACGATTTGTGTTGAGATCGTATCTACCATGAGTGCCGTCGCGGGTGCCGAATGCGACGCTATGCGCATCAATAATGTCCATTGCCAAGATTCCGGCTGGTAAAGATAGCGAAATACTACTGGCAAGTACCGCGTTTCCGTCGGCGGCAACTATACCCACCTTCGAACCGTCTTGGCGCCAAAAGCACCAAAACTGGCCGTCCATTCGCTTGTAGCTAGGAATGCTAGTCAACTCCAAATCCTCGCACGCGTAGACTCTTTCAAGGCCCCAGCTTGGACCCGAGTCCAGGTCCCAGCCACTGGACCTTCTTTGTGCTAGCCCTGGGCGAGGAGCGCATTCAACATGATCGCTATCGCACGATTCGAAACAGCCTCTTATTCCACGGTCGGGCCATAGAAGGCCCCCCTCAAAGATAGCAACAGGAATTCCCATTGGTGTTTCTCTTGATTTTTAAGCAAACTGCCTGATTCCTGTTAAGCCAGTCACTCTAGGGATCTATAACAACCTGCAGTATCGCTAATCAGTTTCCGCTATGGGCTTGGGACTGATTTGCAGCTAGCTTATTATCAATTAAGAATAACGCTGGTTTCACGCTTTGACGGTTACACCTTTGTAAATTGGCGGTGATGGGGTTTGTTTTGCCTCGAAACCCTATCTGCCCTAAATATGACAAACCCTTCTCAACCGCATCCTTCACGATGTTCCGCTGAGACTAGAAAAAAGTCCGGGGTAACGGGATACACGTGATTTTAATAATTCCACGAATCAGAAGTAGCGTTCCGGTGACAAATGCATTCTACATGTCGTACCATCTGCATGTCAGATCTCTACACGGGTTATTACTCTGTGCATACATCCAGGCTGCTCTAGGATGTTCTCTGCTTCTTTGGCGGATTACTAATCTCTTCGATATCGCTATCAGAGGAGCGCTTTTCCTCTTGGACTAGCGGCTCCTCAGGCAGAAGAGGCGTCAGAGCCGATGGATCTGTAGTCGAAAGGTAGTCTTGCAGGTCAAATTTGGAATGCGGTTGTTGGGCCTTGATGGGAGGCTGCGTGAGCTGCTGCGGAACGGCGCCTTCCGGGGTTATTGATTCAAGCTCTTCTTGTGACGGTGACATTTTCGTGATCCAGTCTTGCAGCTCCTGTATAGACTCACCTTGCTTCTTTATATTGGAGTGCAGGTCGTTAAAAAATGAGGTGTCAACCGGAGAGTTGGAATGCAGCGCGGCATCAGGGGCACGGGCACCGCCTGGAGTCGTGGACGCCCCAACTGAAGAACTGCTATTGGATGGGTAAATCGAACCTCGGTCTATTTCTTGTATAGGGGAGTTGGAGCGTCCAATGTGCGAGGACGAGAGGTCGCCAGTGCTCGAATGCTGGCTGGTGGCTGGCGTCCTATTCTTTAGAAGTAAACGAGGGCGTGTCAAGCCGTTCATGTTTGCCAAGTCCCAACCACCGTGAGCAACATTGCTTGTGTCATTCAGGTTGGCGTTTGTTTGAGCCAGCTCGTTCACAAGGTCGCTGCCAAGAAGCTTCTGGGTATTGGAGCCCATGAGGGATGCGAGAAGATGGAGAATCTTGTTGAGAGCTTGTTGTTGGGCCTGGTGCCTCTCGCGAGCCATCATATTCTCTTTCCATAACAGTTCGTTGTCTTTAGACATGCGTTTGAGATCTTCGGCTATGGCGATCTGGTTAAACTTTACGGTTTCGAGCTCGCTCAGCAGAATTCCTATGTCCATTTCTTCGCCGTTCTGGCCCACTAAGATGTCTTTACTTGGGTTGGTACTTGGCTTTTGCCTCACAATATTCTCGAGCAGGTCTTCGCAATCCCTTACGAAATTCTCGTTCTCGAATTGCCATCTTTCGTCGGAGTTGCCGTGTATAGACCCAGAACGCACATCTTGCACTTTGTGCCAGCCATACATGTTCAGCTGCCTTACGAAGGACGCAAAGTTGGAGTGTTTGAAATACTTGGGCAGGATTTCATGCACAAAATGCTCGCGATTGGTGATCACGAATGATTTCCCATCTGTGGACCAGTGTATCAGTTTCTGGTTCGCACTGTCGTTGACCATAGACCAAAGCTTGTTCACGAAAGCAGGCCTAGTCTTGGTGGTGGTAAGCTTGCGGCGGGGTGGTGGCTGCGGTGAAGACGCCTTGGGTTTGCTTGGCTTGAGAAGCCGGTTCCTATAAGGCATTAGAATAGAATCAGAAAGCAGTGAGTCGGTCGCTGGCGGCTGGGAGGGACTTCCCTGCTGTTGATACAAGCCGACAGGCGTCCCACGTCTGATAACGTTACTTTGATCAGGCGGGACGGCCAGCGGTGAGTTGGCCATGAACGGCGAGAATGGTGCTATGTTCTGAGTGTGATGGTCCAGCTGGCCCGGTGACATGGTCATGGCGGGGTCCCATGAGGGATTTACTATGTCTTCAACAACCGAATGCGAGCCATCATCCGTCTCCAACCCCGTGCCATGTGTTCCTCCAATTATTGAATCGCTTGGGTTTATAATGTTTTCAATTTCGTCTTCATTGAGCGCTGGTCCAGCGCCGTGGTTTGCGCTATTCGCTTGCATTGCTTAGGGTTCCTGTGGTGGAAAGTGTAAGCGGGAAGGCTTTTGAATAAGGCTTTTTTGCAACTGTTTGTAGTGTTTTAAGAAACAGATGTTGCTGAGAAGCGCGTCTAAACAATGCTAGGCCTAAAGCTGCGCTTTCGCTTCTTCTGTAGGCTATCTTTCCAGAGCCGTTTTGGCGCATGCATTCATTGCATTGGCAGTTTATTTTTTGGCCACCTCATCCATTTCGTGTATCATGATATTTAACGATAGCAGAAGCCGCCAGCCAAGAGCTTCGATGAGGCGAGAGAAAGCAGCATAAGGAAGACTGTGTTTCTACTCAAAGCTTCGTTACCAGCTTTCTTGACTATCGTCTTCTTAACAACCATTATTCAGCGCATTTTTTGAGAGGGGGGGGGGCTGAAGGGAACAGTATACACAAATATGATTGTTTCACGCCGCTGCTGCTCAGTGCAGGTGAGGAAGCAGACAAGGCGCGGACGGGAGGATTTTGCAGCTAGCATGTTTTGTTATCGATCATAGAGCGAACTGAAACGTGGTACTTGACAGTATGTAGGATGCTTTCTTGGAACTCTCGCCCAACAACATTATCAGTACCCTCAGCATGTGTAGAGTAGTACCAGAGACTGTCTTGTGGTTTGAACTTCCCTCCCGGAGCCAGTGGTGGGTATCATAGGCATAAAACTGGGTTCGCGATATTTCTTTAATAGTAAAACACAGGGCTCTAAAAGGCAGTATCCCCTGGGAACATTCCAGACCCGGAGGAAGTCGATAGTCCTGGCTTGCATAGAGCTCGTTAATAGGTCTTGGCTTTAGCCGCTGTTATCCATGGTTTTGTTTACTACATCCCTGTTACAAGTATAAAAATAATTTACTAACGCGTTCGTTACAAGCTTCAAAACAACCGCTGAAGGACAACGCGAAACAAAAAGATGGATACAGAGCGGCACGCAACCCTGTTGTTAGACCTTGTGTGGCCTGAAGTAGACGCGAAGGCACAGGGCTTTATCTATGCCAAAGATTTCCCGTTAGCAGTCTCAAGAATGGAGGAGATCTTAAATAGGGGAAAGCCAGACCGCGACAGAGCGCAACTCGTGTCCGAAACCGGTCGCGAAATCCTCAGGAAGTTTGGTAGCGATCAAGAGTTCTTCAAGGTTTATAAAGAAGACTTCAGAGAGCTCTTCGATGGGCTGGTTGGTACTAGTTTCAAGAGTGCAGTGAAATCCTGCGCTGGAGACGGCGCCCTGGATCGCTTGCAAGATAACGAGATCACAGATGAGATGCATGATAAAAAGGCAGTAACACCTACACTTCAAGATGAAGTGCTACGTTTGCGGGAGCAAGTAAGAGAGCTGAGCAGCAAGAACGTCGAAAAAGACCAAGAAATCATTGCAAGAGACGAGATTATCGCAGAATTACAGGGGAAAGATGCCGCCCCCGCCGGGAGCCCGCGAAGCTTGCAGCGAATGAGAAGTTTGCAGGCCCGAGTTACGAATTTGGAGGAGGAGTTGAGTTTTAGAGATGAGGTCATCCGCGAGAAGGACCGGGAGCTGCTAAATTTCACCAAGAGGGTAGGCGAGTTCAAGGACAAGTATCAGTTCCTAGAGCGGGAGTTTCAGTTTTACAAAGGGCACAGGGAGCAAAAGAGCCCCGATTCGATCAAGGAAGCTACGAGGCACGAATTCATCATTTCTGAGCTGAAGCGGAAAATTACGGAGCAGAGCGATATGATCGGCCAAATGCGCGCGCAGGTCGAGACAAAGCCGGGAGTGCTCTATTCGGAAGGAGCGGCGTCTACAACAGGATTTCCTTTGACTTTTCCTTTGCGCCTGGTCCTGAGGCTTATTATCGGGGCTATTCTGGCATATTTAGCATTTGACATCGGCATTAGATCGCTGAAGGCCGCAGGGGCTCTTTTCGGTAGCAGTACTCCCACGACTTTAATTCCCAAGACCGAGTTGAGCTGGTGGGAGCAAAACACATTGCTTAGCAAATTGCACTGGTTTTTCAAAGAATTTTTCGATAATTACGACTTGGACGCTGGACGAGACGAGGTTGTAAGTGCTAATTATGACAAGCTTTTCGGAGTGTGATTTCACTTAAAGGAAGTAAAGTCTACATAATACAAATTCCCTGGGAGGATTCTTGCGGTTAGGCCAATCAAAGGTTCTTGCGCACACAAGTGCAGAGCAAGCCCAAAAGCGTAGATATAAGGTCGTTGTTGCCCGATTGCGACTGGGGTTGTTGCTGCTGGTGCTGCTGTTGCTGCTGCTGGTAGTGGGACTGCTGGTGCTGCTGTTGGTACTGGGGCTGTTGCTGCTGTTGATACTGAGGCTGCTGTTGGCCAGTGTATTGATGCTGCTGTGCCTGGTGGCTGGTCTGCGGCTTGGAAGGCGCGTTGTGGGCGTAAGTAGCGTAATCAGTGGACGACCAAGCGGCAGGCACGCTGGCATCTTTGAGCTCAATAACTAAAACACCCGCGTTCTTGGGATCCACATAGTTGGGCAGATTGGCCTGCTGGCAAAGATCTTCGACTGCAGGCTTGATCTTCGCGATTCCGTTGGCGGAATGTAGACCCTTCCCAACAATAACTTTGAGCACGGACTCGCGCGCAGACACAGCCGCCGCGATACGCTTCTGCAGGATCCACACGGCTTCCTTGGTGTACAGGCCATGCAAGTCAATCTCCTCGCTGGAGCTGTCCGCGTTGTTTTGCGTGAACACGAACTCCGCGGCTTGCAGGTTGTACTTCTCGGCCACCTGCAGCTGCTCCTTGGCTTGCTCGCTGAGCGTGTGCGCCTCACTACGGTCGCCATTTTTGTACGCGTTCTGCGACTGTTGCGAGAACTGCTGTCGCTTCTTGTAGGCCTGGTCTGCGAGGTCTCTGAGGCGCTTGTACTCGGGGTCTGTGGCGTGGTTATAGTCTCTCTCCTGCGAAAGGGCTTGACCTCTGCTAGCGACGGCGGCGGTGCTCATGATGTGGGCGGCTGTGGGGTCCTGAGGGCGCGGTAATCGCTCGAGCTGGCCAAAACAACTCTTCGCAGACAGCGGACGGTCTGTTGATAATTCCCAGCGCTCGAACATCCGTGCCTAGCGATACATGCAACGCCGCGCGTACGGTCACGGGGCGGACCCTTACCCGCTTGACCACGTGCATAGCGACATCATCGCCCGCCGTCGAAAACTACCTCTCTGTGTGACACCCAAGCACCCCAGCACGTGCCAAGTGCCTCGTTCCTCGTGCCAGGTGCCAAGTGCTAAGTGTTCCTATGCCCACGTGATACTTCTGGCAGGGCAGCGCACCATACCACGTGACACCTGCCCACTGAACCACGCTTGGCTGCTTGGCTGCTTGGAGCTAGCCACGTGAATTCCGTCCTGTCGTATATTTGTCGTATACTACTGGGCAGGAAACGTGGGATCCGCGCATTTGCCCGAATGTGTCTACCAGTATGCCTCTATTTGGCGAATACCGCCGAGTCGGGCCTTACTATTCTGGTCGCAATGCGCGACTGATAGGCACGCGATTAATGGCCAGTTTTTAACAAGACAATGGCGATCCCCGTAAGGTCCTTCTTAAATGTCATACACCGGATTGGTTGTGCAGTGCCGCGCATCGCCTTGCAGCGCAGCGCAGCAGACCGCGTCCCGCTCTAGCTCCACATTCTCGTCTGCCGCGAAATCCAGCACGGGACTTTCGATCAAACAAAGCGTGTACATGCCGATTCCGTAAAAAAGCGCCAGTGCGGGTTAGCAGGAACGCGAGAACAGTTGCATTCATAGCTCACAAAGGATTTCACAGCATAAAAGGGAGCTAGCAGCCGAGCCGAGGCCCAGGAGAGTGCCATGGTCAAATATTGAACTCTTCGGTCGGCGCGCTGCGGGCTTCTCTTAACGTCTTTTTTTTTTCTCATTGAACTGAGATCCACCATTGTCTGCGCTGCAAGTTAGGTGCAGACAGGCACATTCGTGGATAGAAACTAGACGGACACGCACGATTTCGTGCAGAGGAACATCTCCGCGCGAGTCGCGGTTCGTGTGGACCGCGCAACACGATCGCACGTTGGTAGACTCGGTGCTGTCGCTGGGCGACATGCTGCGGGACCCAGTCCGATCGTACCCACGCACAAAGTTTTGGTCGGCTGTTAGCGAATCCATACACGTGACATCAGGTTTATCGCGCAACAGTCGCCAGTGCCGGGATCGGTTCAACCTACTGTTTTCGCGGGCGCTGCTTACGGATGGGCAGGACGCGGGCGCGAGCTTAGGGCTGGGCACGGACGCGCCGCTCAACGCAAAGCTAGCGCAGTGCGCGGCGCGTTTCCGTTTCGGGAACGGGCGAAGCCTTGAACTCAAACAAAAACGCAGTCACGTGCCACAGCCAGCGCGTGCAGCGCAGCGTGGCTGCGCTGTGCACGAATTAATTCACCCGCCGGAAAGCACTGCGGGGCCTCTGCCGGAGCCGAAGCCTCTGCTGGCTCCCATGTCCAAGCCTGCACCTGCAGATCTCACGCTGATCCAGACACAGCTCCGCGAGGTGCACCGCGTGCTTGAGGCGCTGACTTCGGAAGTTGCGGGCATCCAACGTCAGGTTCAGCACCTGCAGCAAGCATTCCGCGAACTCCAGAACGCTCGCCAGGACCAGGCGCCGTCAGTCGCCTATGACGAAGGCAGCGTCGCCCGCGACAAATAAATGCGTCAGCCACGTACATACCGCACAACCTACAGCACATAGTTAGTATGTCAAAAACGTAAACACTACGCACACATCAACCGTGCCGGAGACACCGGCTGCAGCGCCATAGCTCTGCGCCCGACTTCATTGGGGCGCACGTGACGTATTTAGCACGTATATAACCTCATTCGGTACGAATGAAACAGTGCAGTCGTTAAACCAGCCCGTCTAGAGCACATCTTCCAAACATGTCGTACATCACAGGATCTGCCGCCGTGGCTGTCGCGCGCGCGCGCGCGCGCCCAGTATTTTGGCGCCAGAAGTGTACCGTGCACGATGAAACGAAACTCTATGCAATCATATAAGCCTCCATCGGGCGACCCTGACAACTTACATTTACCTCTGCCCACCGTTCTGGCACAGGCGTCATTCCGGTGCGCACCTCATGCGTGCCAAGTACATTCCTGCAAGTATGGCGTGCACCGCTGGAAAGGGTTCACCGTGGGCCGCGACACTAGCAAAATGTACGACCCGAGACTGTCACGTTTATCGCGATGGGTGCCTGATGTGGGCGCAGGTCTACTGCAGAGGCGCTGTACCGTTGGTAGCGGGTGATACTGCAACCGTCATTGCAACGCAACGTTTCCCATTCTTCATGTCACAAGCCCTAATTCAGTGCGTTGCCCGCGTCAGGTGCACATTTTTTTTTAAGTCCTGTTTTTGCCTACAAAAAAACAAACCGAGTTTTGTCCTATCTTTCCTCTACACACCACATCTTGCAACGAACGAGCGCAGCGCAGAAGGCGAAGCATGAGTACATGTTTTCCCGCTGCATTGCTGCACGAATTCTTTCGTGCACAAGATCCAGTGATGACAAAATGTTTCAACATTTACAGTGGCTAGCTGCGGCGATGATGTCTACTAATTAACCATCTTTCGGGACTGACGGATTTTGTGCAGAAAGTTTGTAACGTAAATGTAGATTATACGACTTGGGCAAATGCTACGGTATTTGCGCCTGCATGGGCTAGAGCGCGGTCTTTAGTGCTAGATTCTTATTAAGCTGCCGTGCCTATGTCAGACCGTAACACTGCCGACAGGACGCGATGCATGCACCTACCGCTCGGTCCCCGAAGAGCTGCGTTGTATACTGTTTCTCAGAAACTGTCAAATGGATAGTGTCACGTGTCCTTGAATTATATCGTGACTGCTACACCCATACACCTGGATGTTTTTTGTGATTTTGAATATTTTTCAGTATTTTCAAAGACGCGTTCGGGAACGCAAGCAGTGACGCCGCTGTAACATTTTTTTCAGCGGCAAACGACACGCTATATAAACAGGTCACAGGCTTTCTTCAATTGTCCCCGTTCTAAACCAAAAGAATCAATCAACAATCCTATCGAAAATGGCTGCTGAGTATGTTATACGCGCAAGCGCGCTGAGTGCTGTTTGATCTACAAGTTGCATCGGACCGGTAACGGACCTTTGTTTAACAAAGCTAGGCTTCTTGCCTAGCGGGCATACGCTTTGATGCGTACTGCTTAGTGTAGGGGACTTTCTGTGGTGCGTTTACAGTGCATCATGGAACAAAGACATGGATAGCTGGAAGTTGGGCCCTCCTCCAGGGTCGCATCTTGAACCCACCGTTCTTTTCCAACGACCTTCTACCTGTCTCTGCCTTTCCCCATCATCGAATGAAGCGTGGTGTGTTTCAGTTCGATGTGACTTTGTATTCAACACAACATCCGTGTTCCCCCGTCCTAACACATGTATAGAAAGGTCTTGGTCCCAGAATCCCAGTTGAAGAAGTCGAAGGCTCAACAGAAGTCGGCTGAGCAAATCGCTGCCGAGAGAGTCGCTCGCAAGGCTGTATGTTAATATCGAAACCACGTATGGCAGTCCGTGAGTCCACGGAACTGCGCGGTTGTTTTCGCATAGTCTGTGCCCAATTTTATCACAATGATGAACTTTTCCCAAATTATCTATTTGATCGACTAGCTACGGCAATGTTGTCGAAACTTATCACCATCTTTCGCCTGACGTTTCAAATTTGGCACAGACTTAAGCGTGGACCGTGCTTTGTTCCTGGGACTTGCAGCCTCAATAGCCCATATCTCGGAACTTCGTACTAACTTTTCACCACAGGCTAACAAGGAGAAGAGAGCTGTTATCTTGGAGAGAAACGCTGCTTACCAGCAGGAGTATGTTGACGCCGAGAGAGCCGTCATCGAGGCCAAGCGTGAGGCCAAGGCCAACGGTTCTTTCTACGTCGACGCCCAGCCAAAGTTGGTCTTCGTTGTCAGAATCAAGGGTATCAACAAGATTGCCCCAAAGCCAAGAAAGATCATGCAATTGCTGAGATTGAACCAGATCAACACTGGTGTCTTCGTCAAGGTCACCAAGGCTACCTCCGAGTTGTTGAAGTTGATCGAGCCATACGTTGCTTACGGTTACCCATCTTACGCCACTGTTAGAAAGTTGGTTTACAAGAGAGGTTACGGTAAGATCAACAAGCAGAGAGTTGCTTTGTCCGACAACGCCATCGTTGAGGCTAACTTGGGCAAGTTCGGCATCATCTCCATTGACGACTTGATCCACGAGATCGTCAGTGTTGGTCCTCACTTCAAGCAGGCCAGCAACTTCTTGTGGCCATTCAAGCTGTCCAACCCATCTGGCGGCTGGGGTGTCCCAAGAAAGTTCAAGCACTTCATCCAGGGCGGTTCCTTCGGTAACCGTGAGCAGTTCATCAACAAGTTGGTTAACTCCATGAACTAAGCCGTTTGAGTATATCTCATTCGCGCACATGTTTTCCCGGGCGTTTTACTTCTCAAGGTTTTCTAACTGGCAGCTTTGCCCGCCATTGCGCCGTTCTCGGGGAGCTGTATCTCCCATATGTAGCTTTTCAGAATGAATGTCAAAGCTGTGGTTAGCTTGTTAAAAAGAGTTTTTGCATGTATATTATAATAACGAAAGTCACATCTATTGGAAGGCGCTTAAAGCCTTGCCAGTTCATCAAAGTACTTTTGGAATAACGGATCAGACTCCACACTCTGAAGTTACCAAACCTTGTCACGTTTCTGAGTTTATCATCGGAGGTACGTTTGCTCCACTATCTTCCATTGCATGTGAAAAATTAACGTAGAGAAAAAAAGTTGAAAAGACTTGGCTCGAGCTTAGCGGGGTTCACACAAATTGACCACATTGTTGTACTTTTCTTAGTTTGTTTGCCTCAACCGTTAACGGCTTTGTTCTCTCCAAGCCTTCGCGATAGCATCTAACTATCGTTACAGCGTGAACCTTGAGTATTTGACTTGAAAATGGTGCAAACAGCCGGTACGGCTTATGAGGAAAGATCCCTCAACAGTGGTAACAATATTCGAGAGTTGCAGAAAGGGGATGACATACTCGTAACAGAATCCGTTAGTAAACATGACGAGGGACAGGGGGAAGTGCACCTCAGAAAGCAGTTTTCCCTTTGGTCTATTTTGGGGGTTGGCTTCGGGCTGACCAACTCATGGTTTGGTATCTCAACCTCAATGATTACAGGTATCATGTCAGGTGGACCCATGATGGTTGTATACGGTATCTTGATTATCGCGCTAATCTCGACGTGCATTGCCGTTTCCCTTGGTGAGCTTTCTTCTGCGTACCCGCACGCAGGTGGCCAATTCTGGTGGTCCCTGAAGCTTGCTCCACCAAAACACAAGCGCTTCGCTGCATACATGTGCGGGTCGCTCGCATGGGCCGGCTCCGTGTTCACTAGTGCATCTACTACACTATCTGTGGCCGCGGAAATTGTGGGTATGTACGCTTTGACACACCCGGGGTTCGAGGTGAAAAGGTGGCATACGTTCGTTTGTTTTGAGGTACTACATTTATTTTTGGTACTCTTCAATTGCTATGGAAAGGCGCTGCCGTTGATCTCTTCAAGTTCCTTGTACATCTCCCTTTTCTCCTTCGTCACCATTACCATCACTGTTCTAGCATGTTCTCGTGGAAAATATAACGACGCGAAGTTCGTGTTTGCCACATTTTACAATGAGACAGGATGGAAAAACAGTGGCATTGCATTCATTGTAGGCCTCATTAACCCAGCGTGGTCTTTTTCATGCCTGGACTGTGCCACGCACATGGCTTTTGAAGTTGAAAAGCCTGAACGTGTCATTCCAATCTCAATTCTGGGAACTGTGGCCATTGGGTTTGTCACTTCCTTTTGCTACGTTATCGCCATGTTTTTCTCCTTGCAGAACCTTGACAAAGTTGTCAACTCCAACACTCAAGTTCCTATTTTGGATATTTATTACCAGGCACTAGGCAGTAAAGCCGGTGCCATTGTTCTCGGATGCCTTCTTTTGTTTACCTCCTTTGGGTGCGTGATAGCATGCCACACATGGCAGGCAAGATTGTGCTGGTCGTTCGCTCGGGATGAAGGTCTCCCATTGTCCCGCTACTGGGCTAGAGTTAGCCCCGAACTTGGCGTGCCTCTAAACGCGCACCTAATGTCTTCTTTCTGGATTGTGCTATTAGGCTGCTTGTACCTTGCTTCCAGCACTGCATTCAACTCATTAATCACTGGGTGCATCATGTTTTTGCTCCTATCATACACTATCCCTGTTGTTTGTTTGTTGTTAAAGAAGCGTGACATCAAGCATGGACCATTTTGGCTCGGCAAATTCGGCTGTTTTTCCAATATTGTTTTGCTTGGTTGGATGTTGTTCTCGATTGTTTTCTTCTGCTTCCCCTCCCAAATGCCGGTTGTTAAAGACAATATGAACTACGCTTCGGTTGTCATTGTTGGTTACTTGCTATTTTCCCTATTATTTTGGCATTTCCAGGGACGTCACTCATTTCATGCACTGGAGGAGGAGACAGGAGAGGACAACATGTTTCCTATTGACAATTTAGAAACGAAATGATTGCTGCTTGATTACGCAGCTGAGACGTTAAGTAAAGGCTCGAGGTAATTCCTAATTGTGTAGAGGCGGACAAACGTCAAGAGGCGTTGGCATGGGATCGTTTGGCTTGAGGATCATAAGAATCCAAAAAACGAGATTTTCATTATCAGGAACTTTGGTTGTATATATAGAATCTATCCGTAGATTATGTTTTTGTATTATGTTAAGACTTTTAATCAAAATTGTTCTTTAAATTTCAGTGACAAGACATTTGCAGACTAACCCTGTTTCTCGTACTAAACTGATCAACCCGATACATTCAACAAGCATCACGATTCGCGTATTCAACAGTGGCAGTCATAAGTTTAATGAGCTGAAAATCAGAAAAGAATGAAATGATATTCTAATTGGCATAAAACCACAGGAGGTATATCCTAAAGCATACCGTGTGGGCACAATGATACTAAACTTGCGCGTTCTTTTATCCATGATTCGAAAAGCGGGGCTGCCGAGTTTTATACCAAAAGAATTGTCATTCAAAGCTACAATCTCATAAACAAGCAAATGATCCAAAAGCAGCAGCTGGAAGTGGTTTTAGGGTTTACCACAACAGGGCTTTCAACTTTTTTACGGCTTACCTCCGTACTTGTACCTCTGTATAAAGTCACTTTTTTGTATTTCTTTCTGGAGACATCAACACTCCGTCTGGCGGCTGGCGCTAAACTGAAAAATTTTCGATATAGAAGTGATGCGATGAGCTCGACCTTCCAAGAAGAAGAGTGCGTAAAACACGTTGAAAAGATGTCTAAAGATCATGCCACAGAGCGCAAGAGAAAGCACGACGATGTCGATTTAGTTGAAAGCAAGGCAGTGAAGAAAGACAAGAAGGAAAAGAAGAGTAAGAAGGACAAGAAGGACAAGAAAGACAAAAAGGACAAGAAGGACAAGAAAGACAAAAAGCCAAAGGATAAGAGCCAGGTTGATGGAGCTGCAACTCCTGCTAAGGCTGAGCGTGAGCCTCTGAGCACAGGGTCAGCGACCAAAGATAAATCTCACGAAGCCACTGGCTATTCTGAGAGCGAAAAACTGTCTCAAGTGCCCCAGAGTCAAATAGATCAATTCTTTAAGGAGAACGAGGTTAGCGTAGAGGACCCTGCTAAGCTAAACCTACGTCCTCTGCTGTCTTTTGATCAGATTTCTCTATCGCCCGAAATCCAAGAAGAAATTTCGAAGTTTCCTAAACCAACTCCGATCCAGGCAGTTTCATGGCCTTATTTGCTATCCGGCAAGGATGTTGTTGGTGTTGCAGAAACAGGTTCTGGTAAGACTTTCGCTTTTGGCGTTCCCGCTATTCACCACCTGAAAACCACTGACGCTAAATTTCAGGGAGTTCAGGTGCTTGTCATCTCTCCCACAAGAGAGTTGGCTTCCCAAATTTACGACAATCTAATTCTGCTTACCAAGAAGGCGGGCGTGAACTGCTGCTGTGTATACGGTGGTGTTCCTAAGGACGAACAGAGGAGTCAGCTGAAAAAGTCGCAGGTCGTTGTTGCGACTCCAGGCAGACTTCTGGATTTGATCGAGGAAGGTTCCGCTAGACTCTCGAACGTTAAGTACCTTGTACTAGACGAAGCCGACAGAATGCTAGAAAAAGGGTTTGAAGAGGACATCAAGCGCATCATTGGATCGACTAAGGCCACCGGTAGACAAACACTAATGTTCACGGCCACTTGGCCCAAGGAAGTCCGCGAACTTGCGAACACCTTCATGAACAACCCCGTCAAGATCTCAATTGGTAACAGGGACGAATTATCGGCCAACAAGCGAATTACACAAATTGTCGAAGTCGTTGACCCATTCAAGAAGGACAGGAAGCTGCTGGAGTTGCTTAAAAAGTATCAGTCTGGTGCGCGCAAGAACGAAAAAGTGCTGATCTTTGCTCTTTACAAAAAAGAAGCCGCGCGTGTTGAAAGAAACTTGAAGTACAATGGCTACAGTGTCGCTGCCATCCATGGCGACCTTTCTCAACAGCAAAGAACCCAGGCTCTCAATGAGTTCAAGTCAGGCGAGTCCAACCTACTACTTGCTACTGATGTTGCAGCCCGTGGTCTCGATATACCTAATGTTAAAACTGTCATTAACTTAACCTTCCCCTTGACTGTGGAAGACTACGTCCACAGAATCGGAAGAACGGGCAGAGCTGGTCTCACAGGTACGGCTCATACTTTGTTTACTGAGCAAGAGAAGCATCTCGCGGGTGCTCTTGTAAATGTTTTAAACGGTGCTAACCAACCGGTTCCTGAGGAGTTGAAGAAGTTTGGTACCCACACCAAGAAAAAGGAACATAGTGCTTATGGAGCTTTTTACAAGGATGTTGACACTACCAAGAAACCAAAGAAAATTACGTTTGACTGAACAAGTCTAAGAATTTGAAGGGGATTATTATAAAGTGGCATGCTCGTTTAGTAAATAGTCTTTTATCGTTGTAATTTTTTTATTTTGCAGGAATCGAGGCTTGACCGATATATCAGTGCAGCGCTAAAATAATTCTTACATCTACGCTTCACATCTACGCTTCACATCTACGCTTCACATCTACAAGGCACATATCTATCCTTAGGACAATGGCCAGGATCCTTGAGAGATCTGAAATCGAGGACAGAATCTGCAGAGGCGAAGCAATTGTGATCTACGATGGAAATGTGCTGAGGCTCGACAAGTGGATCAAATACCATCCAGGAGGCGATAAGGCCATCCACCATATGATAGGCAGGGATGCTACTGATGAGATGAAGGCCTACCATTGCGATGAAACGGTTTCAACATTCTTGAAATGGAGGGTCGGTAGGGTATCTGGAAGATGGCATAATTTCTTACCCCCGATACAGGGTGGTGTGTTCAGCAGCCAAGAGAACCAGGAAAGTTCTGGTTCTTCTTGCGAACCTAAAAACGAGTGGCGAGATGTAGACACCAGCGATGCCTTCCAAGATATTAGTAAAACAAAGCAAATGTGCGGTGAGCCAGACGTCAAAATATATCCGAAAATTCCACAGGGCGTAGTGCCAACGCTGGACCTGAAGCGCGCGTTCGAAAAAAAAGTGGTCACAGACCCTCAAGACGTCACAGAAAACTACGACAATGAACAAGTCAGGCGCGACCTGTCTACACTCCCAAGTCTCAATGCCGAGACGCAGGATTGGCTGTCCCGAGAATATAATGAGATGCATCAGGATATTATTCAAGCGGGTCTCTACAAATGTAATTATTTCAGATACGCCAAGGAGCTCTTGAGAATTGGCAGTCTTTTTGGATTGTCCTACTTTCTCCTGTTTCACAAAAACCAAAAATTTTGGAGTGCTGTATCCATGGGAGCTGCTTGGCAGCAGCTTGTCTTCATCGCACACGACGCCGGCCACATCGGGATCACGCACAACTATCAGGCTGATAATATTATTGGTATGGTGATCGCTTCCTGGGTTGGTGGCCTTTCACTCGGATGGTGGAAGCGCAACCACAATGTCCACCATCTAGTAACAAATGACCCCATACACGACCCTGATATTCAACACTTGCCCTTTTTTGCTGTTAGCACAAGGCTCTTCAATAACATTTACTCAACGTACTACGAGAGATTCTTGTGGTTTGATAAGTTTGCTCAAAAAGTCGTTCCTCTCCAAAGGTTTTTGTATTATCCTATACTTGCGTTCGGAAGATTCAACCTATATCGCTTAAGCTGGATGCATGTGCTGTTGGGCCTGGGGCCCCGCCGAGGAAAAGCCGCTTGGTTTCGTTACTTTGAACTGGCAGGGCTCATCTTTTTCAACTACTGGTTTTTCTACCTGATCGTAACATGCAGGCTTCATAGCGGTTGGGAAAGGTTCCAATATATCATGGTTTCGCACATCACTACAATGCTTGTCCACGTTCAAATCACCTTATCACACTTTGCCATGTCTACATCTGATCTAGGCGTAGCCGAGGGCTTCCCAATGCGTCAACTGAGAACATCAATGGACGTTGATTGCCCACGCTGGCTTGACTTCCTGCACGGGGGGTTACAATTTCAAGTGGTGCATCATTTGTTCCCTCGGCTTCCCCGCCACAATTTGAGAGACGCTCAACCGTTTGTTATCAAGTTCTGCGAGAAAGTCGGGCTAACATACTCCATTTATGGGTTCAAGAAGGGCAATGACGTCGTACTAGGAAAACTTGAGGAGATCGCGCAACAGGCCAAGACTATGCTCAAATGTGCCCAAACAATGGAACAAGAGGCAAATTTCCGGTCCAAGCCTAATATTGATGCTACAGTCGATCACACGTGCAGCAGCAAGCGACACAAACTTGCGTGAAGATATAATACTCTGTGCCATACATACATTATACCCTTTAAATCTCAAATAGTCACATTTATAGTTTTCAATCTTTTTCTGTTCTCGAACTCTTTCTACGAGCCATCATGTCTCCTAACGACCCATCACACATTACGTCCTCGGACTACCTCTTCAAGGTAGTCTTGTTGGATTCGAGCTACTATATCCTCCGCACATATACCAAAAAGAGCAGGACTCTCGGAGCTAGCGTCTAAGAGTTATTACAAAATGTTCAAAGGTAGGTTATCAAGTCTAAGAAGATCTTTTACGAGTCCCGAAGCGGGCCCATCACCCTGCGAGACAAAAGACGAAGGCGGCCACTCTAGCTTCTTTGACGAGGAGCCCCTGCCCGAAGTCTCGCTTCATGGCTATGCGGCTACAACTAAGCACCGACTGCTGACACCAGACATATGCGGCGAGGTAAGAAATCAAATGCCCACTCGGATACAGTTGTATCCTGACTGGCAGCTGCTATATAGCCTTGAACAAGATGGCGCGTCTCTTCATTCATTATATGGTAAAGTGGCGCCCGATGCAAAGAATCCTGGACGGGTAGGTTATGTGCTATTAATCGAGGACCGTAAGGGGAGCATCTTTGGTGCATATACGAATGAGCCTTTTCGGCCAACCGAACGAAAGCGCTATTACGGCAATGGCGAGTGCTTTCTATGGAAAATTGAAAAGGCTGCCACCATCAACATCGGAAATGTCACAGCTTCATCTTCGAAAAGTTCCGACCACCATTGGAGATTTCGCTCTTATCCCTTCACCGGTCTCAACGAGTTTGTAATATACTGTACAAGCGAGTTCCTATCAATGGGGGCAGGAAACGGACACTACGGCCTCTGGTGCGATAGCAGCCTCATAAACGGAGTCTCCGACCCAAGTTTAACATTTGGAAACGATGTCTTGAGCCGCGAAGGCAGCAAGTTCCACATCGTAAACTTAGAGATATGGAGGGTCGGTTGAGCAGGTGACTTGCAAATTATCTAAGGTTTACGCTCAAAAATCTCCTCCCTAGCTTGGTTGAATTCAATAGGGTATCTGGTTTCAAAAGCGCTACCAATTTTGTCTACCTGCTTTGAAATGTGCTGCAGGTTGCGGCTGATCCTCTTAGAGGTCTGCGCCCCTTGTGAAAACCGTGTCTCGAAGTAACGAAGCTTTTGTTGAACCTCCTGAGACAGATTTTCAAGCTCTCTGCTTTTTGAGTTGATTAGCCCAGATGTTCTGGTTTGCAACGCGATGGCCTCTGAAAAATCGGCAGCATTGAGGGCCTGTGAAAGTGATTGGAACAGATATTTCGAAATATCAAACATTGGTGTATCTAGCTGACCCATCACAAATGTGTTGCTAGTCTCGGGTACCATTCGATCCAAGAAGGCGTCGCCACCGCTTCCGACATCATCATCGCTCTCAATATCGTAGTCGCTGTCATCAAACTCAGAGCCACTGCTGCCCTCAGAGAGTTGGATATCAATCTCCTCCGGCTCGGGGATTGCATACATCTGCGAATTAACGCTCGCAGTCCTAGAGCGCAGGCCAACGCTTCCACTACTGTCCTCGTCCATTGCACATCGATTTGCGACTTTAGCTGAGAAGTTCACTTGACTGACCCTGCACCATTCATTCATTATTTGCTGATATTAGTATACAGTGATTTTTAACTAATGATTTTATGATCCTACATGACCACTCAGATCCTGTGAAAACAGGCCAAAAATACTCAATTGGAACCGCAAACGAGCTAAATGACCTCGCTGTACGCCCCTTCAGCGGACGATGTTATGCGAAGATTGAGGCCTTTTGGCCTCTTTTTTGAAAAGTCGCTGAAAGATCTAATTAAGGGCATCCGGAGTTGTGGCGAGAATCCTGAGGAACTTGAACGCTTTCTGAGCAAGACGCTCTCAGAATGTCGACAGGAAGTGGAGTCACCAGATCTGGACCTAAAAACCAACGCTGTAGTCAAGTTGACCTACCTCGAAATGTATGGCTTCGATATGTCATGGGCTAATTTTTATATCTTAGAGGTTATGAGCAGCAGCAGATTGCAACACAAGCGTGTTGGATATTTGGCTGCCTCGCAATCATTTCACAAAGATCCTGACATTTTAATGCTTGCCACAAATCTACTGAAGAAAGACCTCAAGTACGATGGAAACAACGACGTTCTGAAAATGGGAGTAACTCTCAGTGGACTTTCGACAATGGTAACGGCACCTTTAGCAAGAGATATATGCGGTGATCTCTTTAGCATGCTTGGAAGTTCGAAGCCTTATATCCGGAAAAAAGCCATTTCTGCTCTGTTTAAGGTATTCTTACAATATCCCGAGGCTCTTCGAGACAATTTTGACAAATTTGTGGCCAAATTAGAAGATGAAGATATGTCAGTGGTTTCAGCTACTGTGAGCGTAATTTGCGAGCTGTCGAAAAAGAATCCTCGCCCGTTTGTTCAGCTCTCGCCGTTACTTTATGAAACACTTTTTACCATTGACAACAATTGGATAATTATAAGGTTGCTCAAACTTTTCACTAATCTTTCACAAGTCGAGCCCAAACTTAGAGCCAAGGTGTTACCAAAAATCTTAGAGCTGATGGAGGTCACTTCGGCAACCTCGGTAATCTACGAATCAATTAATTGCATTGTGAAGGGTCGCATGCTCGAACCTGACGACTTTGATACAGCTTTAAGCTGTCTTGAAGAGCTCACCAAATTTTGCAATTCCAATGATCCAAACCTAAGGTATATCAGTGTTGTTCTATTTTACAAAATTGGCAAAATAAACACAGGTTTTATATCTGAGTTCAATACCTTGGTGATACGCCTGTTGAAAGACGTAGATATATCCATTAGGAGCCGCGCCCTGGAACTTTTGGAAGGAATAACCGATGACGAGAATATTGCTCAAATCGTTCAAATTCTCGTAAAGCAGTTTGCCGACAAAGACGTGGTGCTTGCTAACAAGCTGCTTAAACAAACAAGACAAGAGAACATCGAAATTGAAGTTCCTAACTCATATAAAATTAAAATGGTTGGTACTATTTTAAGGATTTGTTCTCTGAACAACTATGCAAATGTTCCCGATTTTGATTGGTACCTTGCCGTTTTATCTGATTTATGCGTGATATCCCAAGATCTGCGCAATGAGAACATCGGACTGCAGCTGGGAGCAGAGCTAAGAAACATCATGGTAAAGGTGCCTAGCATGAGAGAATCTTGTATTTCTACAATCGTCGGACTCGTTTCAAATAACGACATCTGTCGGCAATTGCCGATGGTTTTTAGGGAATGTCTTTGGTGCGTTGGCGAGTATTCGTCTCTGGTAAGCAACGGGAATGACATTATCAGATTGGTAATTCAGCAACGAAGGCTGACGCCAGAAGTGCAACAAATCGCAGCCCAAGCACTAATCAAAATTTTTAGTAGCTGGTGCAACACAAGCGGCAGCATTCAAATTAATGATGTGAAAGAAGTTATTCAGGAGCTAATCGCATTTTTTGAGTCCCTAAGTTCATCAAAATCATTCGAGGTTCAAGAGAGGTGCGTGGAATTTCTTGAATTTTTCAAATTGTGTGCTGAATCTCTAGAACAGAACGATGAGGAACTGCCGCTTTTAATTACTGAAGTGTTGCCTAGCTTTTTCAATGCCTACGAGCTTAACCCGATACTTCATGGAACCCTAAAAAAAGTTCAAAACAGTCTTTCTATAGACTTGGATACTCCATTCCTCAGCGAAGATGAGGTTAGAAAACTACTAGAAGAGGAGTCCTCGAAACATGAAGCCGAATCTACATTAGCTTCTGACCTTGACATGGACGGCGAGTTTGAGGAAGATGAAGATGAAGATGTCGAAGAACATGCTTACAAAGATGAACAATTAAGCGGTCGCAATCATACTGATTTGACAGAAGAAGAAAAAAGGGTTCTGGAGAAGGAACGAAGGAAAGAGAAATTAACAAACCCCTTCTACCTGGAGGGTGACTACGAGGATTACGTTGTTAAGAAAGAGAACCCACTCATCGATTTTAGTAGTGACCAAGAGCGAAACTACCCTGAGTCAAGCTCGCTTCTTGTCGGAGAGTTCAAAAACGTTTCTGAGAATCCGATGAAGGCGAAGAAAGAGAGGAAGAAAAAGAAAAAGGCTGAAGTACTTGTTGATGAGGGCGTTCCTGAACCCACTGGTGATGCCGCGGTTCTACCGGACCCTCAATTGGCAAGGAGTATCTCATCAAGCAAGAACTCTAGCAGAATTAATCTCAAAATGCAGACCAAGTTGGAAAGCTTCAACTTTGACCAGCCTCAACAATATGTGGAAGATTCGGGTATTGTCGGTACTGAAGGCCAACACGAGATTGACCAACTAAGAGCCAAGTTCGCAGGATCTTCCCTAGGTCAAGATATGGATGAAGAAGTTGTCATCGTGAAACGAAAGAAGAAGAAGAGATCAAAAGACAAAAAGCATTCAAAAAAGAAAGATGGAAAGGGCCACTTAACTCATGAAGAGTCGGAAAAACGCGACTCTGTGCCAGCTCCGCACGTAGAAGACTTTCCAGCTTCCGATCCGCCAGCCCAAGAACCACTTTGAGCATCCATATACTAAAGTTGCTTCTCCAATGAACGTGGTATCTATCATTAATATCATGTCGAACGAAACAAGCGAGCTCGATCATCAGTATTTGACGCTAAATAGTTTATCAGTATACAGGCAATCTCTAGCGGCTAAAGCATATCATATCTTCATAAAATAAGACAAGCCATGATATTCAAGGCTAATATCATAAAAGCAGATAACCACAGTGTTTGGAGAAGGGCCATTCAAATGTTGAGTACTTTACATGAAGATATCAAGCTCACAATAACAAACAATGAGCTAATAGTGTGGTCCATGAATTGTGCCGACACCTCAATGAGCCAAATACGCTTCAAGCGTAATTTCTTTGACGAGTACGAATTTCATCCTGAAAACACTGTTTTTGGAGAAGATGGTTTGCAGCAAGTTGAAGATAGAGCTCTCGTAGTCCATAAGCTGTATTCCTTCAAGACAAATGGGAAGCACTTGTCAGTTCTATTTCGCAAGCCAGAGAATGACAGTATCAAGAGTCTCGGACTAGCGATCCATAATGGGGCGGCATGTCCCGAGTCATTGGCAAACAAGCTACAGATCACAATACACACAGAGAATCTGATGGTGAAAGAATACGTTCCTCACATCGTGCCTATCAAATATGATCCTATCGTTATTAACCTCAGATACAAGAAAAGGTTCCTGGAGGTATATGGTAGCTCCTCAGAGACACAAGAGGAACAACTAGATCCACGACTGCTCGAAATTTTTCGGAAGTTCGACCGAGAGCTGTCGGATTCCTATTTTAACAACGACATAGTCTCAAATACCAAAAGAAGCCGGGATTTGGTTCCAGAAGATGAAATCAACTACCTCTGTTGTAGCATCCAGCTTTTGAAGAATTTTATTGACAGTTGCAATACAGGTGCCACGGAAGAAATTAAGCTCGAAGTCTCTTTAACGAAACTATGTTTGACGGCATTTACAAGGGGTGTATACAACAAAAACAACGATATCTTGCGTAATGCTATGCGAGCGAGTAACACAGTCGGAACAAGCGATCTAGAACATTATTGCTTATTTACAACAACCGGGGACGATGACCAAAGAAGACCGCCTTCTAAAGTTGTCTCATTTGGTATGAAAGACTTCCGTAGTTTTATCAACACTGTGGCATCCTGGAAAAACGATCAGGAGATACATATGTGGTTCTGCCGACCAGGAGATCCTGTTTTTCTGGAGCTAGATAAAGGTGACTTATGTCTTGAACTGGTGCAGGTCACCAGCAGTAATGAAAATTTAGTGCCACCTGGGAACAAGATCAAAGCCCAAGCAAATAGTCCTCTTAAAGATATCGTTTCTGTTAAGCTCGGCAGTCCGCGAAAATCCCCGCTAAAGGGCTTTACTCCAAGCAAGAAGTCTGCGTCAGATGAAGCAACTAGCCCTCTAAAGCCAAAGACTCTATTTGTCAAAGAAAAGAGTTTTGACGCCGATCAACAGCGCTGGAAAAACCCTGTTCGCGGCAAAAGACCACCTGAGAGCCAAGAAGAAACCCCCAAAAGCTTACATCAGGTGCCCAGCGAGCCGTCATTTAAAGTGCAGCGCACACAAACAACAATAGAATGGGGCCAAAGCGCACCCGAGCCTGCAAAAAACGCTGCTGCAAGCGCTCTCGATCAAAGAGATATCTTGAAACAAGAGAAGAGAAGGTTCTTGGAGAATATCAGAAATGAACAGGAAAAAGATATTGAGAAAAATGAGCCGACTCAAGGAGTGGACGAGTTTGGCCCTACTCAAATCGACAAGCCGAAAGGCCTTTTTGACTGAGCACCCCAACTAAAGAAGATGCAGCAGAATTTGTTCCAATTATTAATTAAACATACATGCAAGATGCCAAACTTATTCTGTCTTAGCAGGTTTGGTAGTTTCTTCCAGACTTGGTTCCCGATCACTTAGATAGTGGTAATTTACGAAGCGAAACGCTTGGCCCACCTGAGCAGCTTCATTTACAACATGGCATCCAAACAGAAGATAGTTCTTAGGCTGAACAGCAAGGGCGTACCTCATGAAAACACCCGAGTACATGATAAGAGCGCCAGTCATTGGACCAGAGATCAACTCAGGGTCCTTTTGCAAGTCATAGATTGCCGCCAAAGGAATTCCGAAGTTGGAAACAGGACCCCAAAAGTGAGTAGTGAAAACATATTTCAGTGTTTCTTTGTTGATGTAACGACTGAGAAATGATTGAGCAACGGCTCTTTGTGCTGGTTGAGTCATTTTTGCAGTGGATTTGTTATACCGGAATCGATCAGCAAAGGCAAATTTCTCTCGAGTATTAGGTGAAGGGCCAGGACTCTGTAAATGCTTGCAACTTTTGAAACCTTTGCTGAATGCAGAAATTAAAATGGGGTTGTGACCTAGTTTTTTTTCAGTTGTGATACGACCCGTATTAAATGAAATCATGACCAATTAGATTCCCAACAAGTGATGCCCGTAGTAATAAACGCAGTTGAGCGTGAGACTGTTACGCTTAAAAGCTTGCTAATCTTACAATCAATACAGTTCTTTGTCCCAAGACGCAAAACTGGAAATGAAATTGTTGAAATCTCAATAATTCATAGTGCATCCGTCACATTGCGGTGTGGTACCCGGTTGACATTAAGATGCTTAACGTAATCCTTGCGCGCGAACCAGGATTATATAAGATATGGGAGTTATAATTGAGATCTGGCCATGATGTTTTGTTTTCGCCTGCTTCACAGCACAAAATACGTTTCACAAACAAGCTCGTCCCAAGATTCTGGGCCGCCAAGCTCCTGACAAACTATTAGCTAACAATACCGCGCTTATTAAATGTTAGATTTTTTGGTGTCCACTTAGGTGTTTAACTATGGGAGCACAACCCATGGCTGTTTAATATAACCGGTTGTAACGGAAATTCGGGGAAAAAAGTAGCTTGGCGGATAAGTGGGGTTGAAGCTTCTCCAAAGCATACCTATGAAGAAACCTTAACCTTGCTACTAAGTGTGCCAAGCGTGCTAAGAAGTGTAGAAGTGACACGCTTCAAGAGTCAAGTGTCGTGGAAAGATTATTAGTGCCAACGGCGTGTGCAGTGATGAAGTTAAAAATCTTAAGCGGGTGATAGCCGAAGAGCACATCATCGCGAGTTACAGGCAACAGAGGTTGAAAAGCTAGCGTGTTTCTATGAGCTAAAAAAATGAACTATAATCATGATCCTGGCTACAATGCTGGTGACCAGCACTACAACAGACCAAACATACCTAGACCCACTTCGTCAGGGCAACTACCAAGCCAGCACCCGCACCCGCATCCAAATCAAAGAGCAGACGCTAACTTCCAGCCCCTCGGATCCGCTGGCTATTTCCAGGGCCAGCAGAATTTTGGAGCCACTCACGGGTATGGTCAAAACTACTACGGTTCTTACCCTCAATACTACTATCCTGCCCAACAGACACCATATTACGCTGGTGGATACCAAGGTTACCTCGCAAGCTATGCTCCTCCTTCTGAGCCTCCTAAAGAGATTGTCAAGAAGAACAATGCCGAAAGAAAACCTATGATAAGTTATGACGACACGGATACCGAAACAAAGATAGTTGGTCAAGACAATAGCAGAGGTTGTCAAGATGATCATCACAGCGAGACGGATTGTCCCGATGACCCTAAAGAAACCGTAGAAGCTAAAAATAAAGAAGCTAAGATAATAGCGATTCCGGGAACATCTATCACCTTAGAATCGGAGGAGGACATAAAAAAGTGGAGGGAAGAGCGACGCAAAATGTGGTTGGTCAAGATCTCCAATCAGCGGGAAAAACACAAGTCGGATCTGGGGATCGAAGAAGAAGACGTGAGTAGAAATGAGGCTTTCCAGCAAGTCAAAAAAGATAAGCAGTTTATTCAAAGTATCCAAAACCAGATAAACAGATCCGGTCCCAGTCCGAACCTGGATCTTAAGCTGATTCAGAGAACTATGGCAAAAGAGAACATTAAGCTACTTAATTTCATAAAAGAGCTTGGTGATGCTGGGCTATTGCAGTATGAGTTGAAAGAAGAGGAAAAACAAAAATTGTTCGGTAATAGCCTCAGGCAATCTGGAGGAAGAAACAATTTCAACAGCAAACGCCCAAACACGCCACATGAGGGTCCTTCTCGTTACGAAGGAAATAAAAAAAAACAGACTAAGCATATTTGAACAAGTTGAATTGATGTGATCGATCCGTTGCCACGCGATCTTAAGAACAACAGTTTGCTTGCCATTCTCCGAAAAAAGCTAGGACTGAAGCTTTTTAATGAGCAGTCTTATTGCAAACGAACTGAAAGTAGCCCCCATGAAGGATCCACACACAATGCCTCTAAAAAACGCTTTCTTTTGAATTCTGATGGTTTCTGCCTTTTTCTCAAGTCTTTTTGCCACCTTTTCATTAGTTGAGTGCTTTGGGCCTTTAAAACGCTTTGCGCGCTTTCTCTTCCTCTTCCTCGAGCTTCTATTTGCTGAAGCATCTGCAGGATGTTTTGTAGTAGCATCATTCCACGATGCCTCGACTTTACGCGCTAATATCAAGCGTGAATCAAGAGATCCCGCATCGTTCTCACTCTGAGCTTCAGGATAGCTGTTAGCTAGCATGTTTCCCAGTGTACGCGGTAAAGTAATCGACGAAAGTATTTGACTTCTTTCGAAGTCACTTTTATACGCTTTGTTTCAAAACTGTTTCAAGTTTTTATCAAAGTAACGTCAATCAATACTTTGCCAACAATGCTTTGCATCGCATAAACTCGCAAGCTGATATACTGCCGACATTACATCTCTTCGCTACGTAAATAATCTAAAAAGACTAAACCTTAAAGCACATCCGTTCGAAAATACTTGTTAACCCATATTTGCAATACCAACCAAAAGGCCCAAGGTGCCTAAAGACCCAGCAACAAATCCCACCATACTGCCAATGATGACTTGTTTCTTAAAGCCACTAATTTCTGTGCCCGTGCCCAGTTGGGTATCGGTTTTGGCCTTCTTGTATTTGTCTGAACATATACCTTCATCTTCTGGCCCGTATGATCTCTTTCTAGAAATGAAGCCATTGAACTCTTCGGCGGAACCGCACACGCTGTCGGACAATTCGTCCTCATTGTAAGGATTGACGGATTTGGAGCAATCGAAACACTCTGGCGTGCCTTCCAGTGTATTTTTATCGTCAAACAACTCAGCTTCATCTCTGCTAGACACATCCCCGTGTTCTGAATGAGGGGCGAAAAGAGGCTCATAGGGAGCAGGTATCTTCACGTACGCCATAGGGGCATCATCGGCCAAGCAGGCTGGTTCATCAGAAACAAATAGTGTGTGATGAGAGGAATCTGTCTCAACACGGTCCTCCGCGATCTTTGAAAGTTCCGCTTGCTCGTCTTGGCTGCCTTGCTCCGTAGACTCGTTGCTTCCATACTCCCCAAGATCTAGATCGATATCTTCGCTGTAATTGAGGTCAGAGGACGAAGAAGAAGTTGAACAGGAGGAAGGTGACAAAGGAATTTCCAGCTCTTCTTCTCCAACGGTCCCCGGTCTGCTCACGAAAGGGCTTCCCTCGTGGGTGACATTGCGTAGAAGTAATTCCAAGGTCTCGTTGGTGTCGTCGCTTTCGTTTGTTTTAATAAACACCTGAAACTTCAGCTTGGCGCCTCGCGATTGCCCTGGTGCGACGGGCTGACACAGCTTGATCAGCCCGAAACGCTCGCCGTTTCTCAAATCAATCACAGAAGCATCTGCATCCTGCGATTGAAGGTCCACCAGGCCGTGCGTACTGCCTAGATCTTGGATTGAAATCCTAAACTGCGACAGTAGAGGCACAAAAGGGTCCGAGTCAGAAGGAATAAGTCTCTTGATACACAATATCGCATGTTTTTTGCTCAGACTCTTCTCGCAGAACATAAAGTTGTTCTCACGGTCGCGTCGCTCGGGGTCCTTAAGCGATGCTCTTCCGATCGGAAACTGTAGTCCCTGCCCCTCAGTCTCACGGACCTCGAAAACAACCCGCCTACACCCTGTTTGATCTCTAGTATTGAACATTGCGAAGCTCATGTCTATTCAGGCTTTGAATAGGCTTATACCTCGCGGAACACGTTCTGGTAAAAACTTGTAACGGAGCATCTATAACCTCATCCCCTGATACAAATCCCTTGGTTGCTGAGATGGTCAAAAAATACGGCTGTGTCGCTGAAAGGCTGAGATATAGGTAAAATCGATCGAACAAAAAATTAAAGTACTTGAATGGCTTGGCGTGTCTTATAGCCTTGAAATAATCGCATTAGAATCGCAGATATGTTGTGCGAATTCAAAACAGCTCCAGGTGTCGACTGGGAACCAGCTTTTTTTTTGTTGTTTTACTGTATATTTGGAAATCGTTTCTGTAAAATGAAGCTTCTTGAAAAGTTTGGGAACAATGCTCGGGCCAACGACATGTGGAATTGTAGAACAGCAACGCCCTTGGCCCATTGAGCGCCACTTTCACATTACAATGCACTTTTTTTTCAGCTTATCGCGTTTCCGCATAGAAGACGATTTCTTGCCGTGTCTGCTGCCCGCGTCAGTAGAGTCCTGCGTGACTCTCCTTTGATTACGTGCAGCAGCATACTGTCTATTGTAGCTCCTGGCCACGCGCGCGTCCTCCTGTTCTTGTAGCTGGCGGGCATACTGCTCGTCCGTCATCGTATTGGGTCCACTGCTGGCTTGCGCATCCGCGCGGGAGTTTGTTGGATCCAGGAATGGGTTGCGTGCTTGCGAACCGCTGGTCGCGGAGGTAACCTCGGTGTTCGACTTCTGCAAAGTCGACGGAATAAACCTGCCGGAGTAAAACGTGTCCTGGGATCCGTTAACGGATTTTAGGGACTGCCAAACAATGTTATCGTCGTCTTTGAACCCCAGGTCGGTCACCAGTGCGTACAGCTCGTTGTTGTGTTTGATGATGGTCGAAAAGTGGTCATTGCGGAACAGTACAGCGTAGGAGTTTTCCAAGAGGAGCTCCCTGAGATGATGCAGGCCATAATCTGTGAGCTGCGTCGCCGACCGCGCCAGGAAAGACTTGATGTACGTCGCATCCTCGAGAAGAGCTTGGGCGTCATAGTCGCGGCCGGCCGCGTTTGCGGGCTCGGCTCCGTGCTGGACGTCGTATGCATCGATCAGTGCCCGTTGTGCGCCCTCGTATGAGTACTTCGAGACGTGCTCGTATTGCCCTCTGTCCTCCGCGTAGTCCGCGACCCATCCGTGGACGATGCTAACGTTGAACAGGCGGAACAGCGCCATCTCGTCGCCGTCTTCAAACGACCCGTTGAACACCGGATTGATGGACAGCCCGGTGTGCAGCTGGGGTAGCAGCTCCAGCAGCCTATTGACATCCGACTGCGCTCCACGCGGCATCTGCATGCCGATGTTGGCAAGCGTTGTTATCAGCTCGTCGAGCGCCACTTCCGTGCGCGTCTCCACCAGCCGTGAGAGAGCACCCACGTACCTTGTGTACTGGGGCGACAGCAGTAGCACGTTGCAGAGTGCAATCAGGGCACATGGCCCGTTGTCGCTCTGTAGAACAATTCGGTAAGCATATCCGTTGATTTCAATAGCTTTGACCTGGAAACTCAAACTCATCGCAGCGGTACGGTTCTATTTGGTTTACAAGCTCGATCAGTCTCAAATCCTTGCTAGTGCACTGCAATTGATTCTTCCGAGTCTATAAGAACGTTCAAGCACGCTCACAACCTTGTTCTCTCTATAGGGGCCTTGACCAGTCATTAGATAATCAAGTAACCATTAACGGCACCTAAATGCGATTACGAAATCTGGAGCTGATATAATCATTTGGAATTAGTCGCCTCAACGGCTACTGGATGGCTCGACTTCATGGAGCTACCAGCCAAGACGCTAGATCTACAAGGTCTCAATCAAGTGCCTGTTTACAGGTTGTACGCGAGATCGGGTTATGTAGGTAAGGGTCGGTATTTTACATGTGAGAGATAGATACACAGCTATAAGAAAAGCGTGTTGTAAGAGAGACAGAGTTTGAGATCAAGAAAAGATGATTATTTCTGTTGAAGTTGGGCCAAACTGTCCAAGAGACTCTGGACGTTGTTGTTGCCAGAGGCGGGGGCCTGGGACTGCTGCGGGATAGGGTTTTGGGCAGGAGGGCTTTTCGCGGCGAAGGCCGGAGGCTGCTGCTGCTGCTGATGCTGCTGGTGTTGCTGCACTGGCGGGGTGTTGACGGGCTGAGGTTGCATCTGGTGGTAGCCCTGGTACGCAGGAGGCACAGAAGGGCCGGCGTGCGACCCGCCGTGGGGCTGGGCTTGCGGCTGCATAGACTGGATGATGCCCAGCAACTGTTGTTGCTGCTGGGGCTGCTGCTGAGCCATCGTCAAAAGGCTCGACACAACGTTTGGAGGCAGGTTTTGGATGGCAGAGAAGAGCTGCTGCTGATCCATCTGAGGCCCGGCGGCCATTGGAGGGGCAACGACAGGAGGGGGTGGAGAGACATGAGCCTGTGCACCGGGGTAGGCGCCGTAGCCCTGGGCCATGGGGGGAGGGCCGCCATACCCTGGAGCGGGACCCTGGGGCAGGCCACCGTAAGGGGGCTGCTGTATGTAAGGCTGGCCCTGGTGTGGTGGATGCGGCGCGGATGCCGCGCCGTAGCCCCCGTAGTATTGCTGCTGAGGTGCATGCTGCTGAGGTGCATGCTGCTGAGGTGCATGCTGCTGAGGTGCATGCTGCTGAGGTGCATGCTGCACAGGCGCTGGCATTCTGTCACCCCTGCTACTTTTCAGGTTGTTGAAGATGGCGATGGCGTCTTCGCAAGACACGCTCGCGTACTCGTCAAATTTTGTCTCGCCTTGAGGCCCCTTGTAGAAGGTTTGGATGTCGACGTTCCTGGTTTTGTTGACCAGCACCACGCCCCAGACTCCATCGTACGCAGCATCGTTTATCATCTTCCTCAGCTCCATGCGGGGTTTCAGGAAAATCATGTCAGTTTCCAGACCGCTTGCCTGCTTGAACCTGTTGAAGACCTCGTTAGCGTATGACCTGTCAGCCGTTCTCTTAACATATATCTGGCAATCTGGAACCCGCCTCTTTCCACGCTTGTAGCTGCTGTCGCTGTACATGTCTTCTTCCTCTTCTTCCTCAAAGGGACGCTTGGTAGAGGATATGAAAGTAGAGCTACTATTTGTTCCGTGATCGCCATGATCGTATTGCGGCCTGCTGTTGGAGGATGAAATCTCGAGTATCAGCTTCTTGCCGAAGTTCAGTTCGTTGGACTCGCCCGCTATGGCCGCCTTCACAGACTGAGGGTTGTCATATTGGATAAAGCCGAATGCGTTTTTGATGTTGATTTGATAGATGTGTCCGTATGGCGAAAAAATGCGGAAAAGGTCGTCCTTCGCAACGTTCTTCAATGGGAGGTTTCCAATAAATAGCCTAGATTTGGGTGGAATGTTTTGAATCTCAGTGATTCTATTCTCGCCCCTCAAATACTCATTATACCTCTTGCGTTCTACTGCAGTCATAGGTTGAGATAAATCAGGACGAGGTTCCTGTTGGCTAGTACGTTGCGGATTTAGTAACTGAGCCACTTGTCCGGTGCTGGCCTGGAAAGCGGTTTCCGGATTCGAATTTAGAAACGTAAGCACTGCATTGATTTTGTCAAGCTCCGCCAACTGCTGGAATTCGGGCGCATTGAGCATGTTACTGCTCAAAATGTAAGTAGCTTGCCTTTGAAGAAGCCCGTAATCTACGTTTTCGCTGTCAGTGTTATAGCGCGCCACATCGAAAGGCTGGGGCTCGGCACTTTGAGTAGAGCTAGAGCCCAGTTCTTGTTCAGAGGACTCAGTGGCATCATGCTCTGGTTCCTCCTCGTCCTGCTGTTTCTCATAGGCATCAGAGCCAACGCCCTGCGACGTCTCTTGCTCATGAGCGCCAGACTCTGAGCTTACAGATTGGTCTTTTTCGTCATCATTATCAGAGTCTACAAGAGCGGTCTGTTCTTCCTCGTGCGCCTCCTGCCTGGAGCTTTCCACATCGTCTTCCGCTAGCTCCTTAAAGTCGGAAGTTTGGGCTGTGTCTGCTTCATCTGCACCCGTATCAACAGACTGACCCACTGTAACAACGTCCGGCTCAATGAGAGCACTTTCTGAGCCCTGTGCTTCTTCCTCCTCCTTCCTCTCCTGCACATCGCCGATTTCGACTGCGTCAATGACTTGCTCGCTGCCGCCTTGCGCGTCTTCCGCTTCAAGCTGGCCCTCAGCCCCCACTTCGCCCTCGTTTTCAGCCTGCACCGTCGCCGTCTGGATCTCAGGCGTCGCACTGTCTTCCTTTTCTGCGACGTCTCTCTCTTCGTCATGTGAATAGAGCGATTCTTGGTCGTCTTCTTGTTCTTCGTCGTCAACTGCTACTTCATCTGCTGGCAAAACGTTCGTTTCTTCAACTGCGGCACCCTCCAGAGCCGGCGGCAAAAAGTCGTCCTCTCGAGTCGGCTCCATAGAATTCGGCTCTTCAGCTGACATTGTCCAGAATGCTTTGCGAGATGATTGTGAATCTAACCTAACTGATGGTTAAACCTTGAGAACTTGTCAAGATGGCGAATTTTTGACCTCCGTAAATGGAGACAGGGTAACAAAAGATCTTTAGCACATTGGTCGGCTTCTTGAAGCCAAGTCAACATGGATCATCTCTGGAACCGGCATGGCTGACTTGTGACGTTCTGATCCTAATCCTAATACTTCAAATACCGGGGCTTTTCCACGAAAAACGGGCGACTCGGTGCCAATTTTAGTCTAATGAAATGAATAAATACTTGAAGGTTTAAATATCGTAGTGCAAATGGAATAAGAGCGACCCGTGCATCGTAGTGTCTATTTACAAAATACTCTCCATTAGGGACAGGAGGCGCATGCATGCCGGGCGCAAAAGAGAGGGGGATACGGCCCCGGAACTGGGGAGAGGCATTCCAGCTGCTTTCCCCGTGAAAAAGCAGAGACGTTCATCCGCCCGTGAAGGTCGCTATTGCTGCTTTCTGTGTGGACCGGCGACACCGTCCCTTTTCTGTGCTGGGCGCTCGGAAGTAAGCGGAGCATCGGAGTCGAGCGTATGTGCTGGGCACGGTAGCATCGACCCCAGAGCGACCGACGAAAAGGCTACCAGGAAAGTGGTAACAAACAAACGGTTTGTAACGTTGACCCGGGTAGATGCTCTCATTGACTTGAAGTTAAAATGTGGTGGTTGAGTGTCCGAGTTGAAATGTGCGTCCTAATGTTCGGAGACAATTGTGACTTCAACAAATAAAGGCCCGTATCAAAAGGTCGATGGCGGGAATAAATAATGTTTAGCTAAACTCTAATAGAGCAGTGCAAATCGTTGCGGAAAGCTGAGAGGAGGGTATGGTCGTAAATGTGTATGCAGTGGGGAAGAACTACGGCATGCCATCGATCTATCCGAGCTATGAATTTTTTGAATACGGAAAGATCGGTATTCGTACAAAGAGATACAAACATCGCTTCTCGAGCGCTTATAATAACGAGGATTGGTCATGGACGAAGGAGGAGCCCTGCAGGGATGAAGGCTTTCTTTGAGGCTGAATAGCCATCGAGAACCCTGGCGGAAAGGATGGAGAATTTTGCGCCGGTGTGTTTACCACTGGGGAAGACGGCGATGTAACGAAATCGTCGAAATCGTCAAGATCGGGTTCTGCAGTAGTCTTTGGGGGTGGTGTTGGTAGCTTTTTGGGAGCGAGATGTGAGGGAGGACGCGATACAGCAGATGCAGATCCCTTGGTCAATACAAGGGGTTTCGAGGGTTGTTTCGGACGAGGCCGCGGCGTAATTGGAAGCGTATGCGAAGATGGTGTCGATTTGGGCATCATGGCCGGAACGCTGATACTGCGCGAAGCCTGCGCATCCGGGTCGCGAGGCTTCTGGATGGGCTTCTCAATGACCTTGTTGAAGTTTGCCTCCTCTCCTGCAATTTGATGGCCAGTGGTTTCCTTGAGCTTTTGAAGGTGAGTTCGTTGAATGTCAGCGCTGATTTTGTTAATCGCTGTGTTGTAGGCTAGGTACTGGTTGGGCTTCAGTGTCATGGCCATTGAGAAGTTCCACAGAAGCGGCAAAACTTGTTCGACAAGCACATCCTCATTTTCGGCAACTGCGGGGAAAAGCTGTAAAAGCTCCAAGCTTTTCATCAGTATTCTTGAGTCCCGCGTTTTCATTGATTTGAAAAGCGGCAGAACCTCGTCCACACAAGTATACTTATCCAGGGTCTTGAGCTCTATCATTTTCTTGAAGCTGGTGACGCATGCGCTTTTGACTGTGAGGCTGGTGGTTTTAACAAAAAGCTGCGACAAGAGCGCAAACAGAAAATTCTTGACCGTGGGGAAGTCAAAAGACCTCAAAATAACATCTAACTTGCCCATCAAAGACTCCTGTAGATGAACCGCGTCCTCTCCGTTTATCTTTGAAAAAACATGCGTGCACAGCGGTTTTAAAACCTCTTCGACAAATAAATCGCCCTTAATTTTCTCTTGGAAAATGTCTATGTTGTCAATAAGACTTCGAGTTGCATTCTCGAGCAGCTTGTTGTAATTGTTTTTTGTCACGAAATGTGGATATACTCTTTCTTGGAAGGAAAGCTGCGACAGCGTCATGCCAATCTTGGCAACCACGGTCAACAGGGTATTCAAGCACTTAGAATCAATGACTTCTGAGGAGCACATCTGGTCTAGGAGCTCCAGTAAAACAGTAAGAAATTTCTTTTGTAGGAGTTGAGACGGAAATTGTGGAAGTATGTCTAAAAGCCCTTGGAGGTAAATGCTTCTTTCTTGAGAGTCTTTGGTGGGTAGGTCGTCCAAAAACGCGAGTGTCTTCACCAGCGGATCCTGGAAGAACTCAATATCAAGAAACTCTGTGATATTGTCAAATCTAGAGAACACGTCTCTGTTCATTAATTTTTGTAAGTTGAACCGGAGCTTCTGAGGGACCTTTGAGAAAACATTCTCGAAAGATAGACGCATCAAGTCTCGTTCATATTTGCTGTATTCTTCCTTGTAGTCTCCAATGTAGTCTTGGCAAGAAAACATGTCCTTCTTGTAGTACAAGAAATAAATTAGAAGCCCGAGGGAAAAGAAGTCGTTCTTAGGCGTGAGCATATTTTCCATGATTATCTCGGGTGCGCTGTAATTCAGCGGAACGTGCATGAAATGGGGGAATCGGGGGTTGAAGTCGGGGGTGAACTGGCCGGTGTTGGAACCAGTAGGTAGCTTTGTGAGATGGCCCAGCCCTGCGATCTTCCAATCGGAGTTTTCGCTTACAAGTACAGATGCAGGCCTGAGGTCTAGTAAGACAGAGTTGGCACGGTTGTGGATGAAGTCGAGCCCCTGAGCCACTTGTAAGATGCCACGCTGGACCACAACGTCCGAAGAGCCCGAGTCGCGGGTTTGCTTCAGAAATTCCAGCTCTTCGGAGGCTTTGCCGTCGAAAACAGACTCGAGACTTCCCGTTACATATTCTGACACGAACATAAAGTTTTTAGAGTGCTCCTCGAGGGGCTCAATCAATGCCAAAATGTTAGGGTGCTTAAGTTTAGCCAGCTGGTTGACTTGCGCCCGCAGGATGTCATATGCGCTCTGAATGAACTGTTTGTCTTTTGAAGAAGACTTGGACTTGATAGCACCTGACGTGAGGAGAAAGTTCTCAAAGTGTCTTTTGTCGAAGATAAATACCGATACCCTGGCAGAAGCATTTGCAGACGACCCATTTTTGGCCCTACCCGCGTGGACGCTCCATGGCTCTGCAGTGAACGTCGGGGACGACGAGTACGAGTAGTTCGAGCTGATGTTGGACTTCGATGACCAAAACATGGAGCGAGCGAGGCCGTGTATATTTGTTTGGCGGGACACCGTATCGCCTCGAAATTCTTGTCGATATATTAAATTATCTTTCAGAAACACAACTAATGATATATGTGAAAACAAAAGCAGAAAGTGCGTCTAAGATCTCTAGGAACTGCTACGTGAATAGATCGGCTGTACCGTTGACTCCAGTCACCTCTTAGCTAGATTCTGTGTTGAGGGCATACTTAGTCAAAAAAAGCAAAAAATGCGCAAGCCCGGAATCGAACCGGGGGCCCATCGATGGCAACGATGGATTTTACCACTAAACCACTTGCGCTTGTTGTTGAATGAAGATGATGATGGATCGATGTCATACAATATTAGTTTCAGCTGCGCACAACTTCTTCTTCTATTACATATCAGAACTGAACAATTATTGTGCAGAGTCTCTCGCTTGAAACCCAAGCATGATGTATTTATGAAAGGGTTTTGTTCCCTCATTTGTTTTAGGTTTAAGTTGCAGAAATGCGAAGCTCATAATTCTGGTTAGAGTGACGCAGCAATCTCAGAGTTCTGCCATACCACTAAAACTACATTCTTCGCCCATCTTGTAATAAATCCTCCGAAGTTACAATTTGCTGATTCGCGGCAAAATGTGTTTATTTGGAAAAAACAAGAAGGGTCTTTTTGTTCGTGGGTGCTACTCAGTTTTGAGACCTTGGCACAACGGAGATAATTTGAAATTTAATTATATTTACATGAGAATCTCTCCCCATATACCGGATACCAGGCTGGACGAGGGCACAATAGTTACATGCCTTGCCAAATCCAAATAGCTAGTTTTATCACCATCATTTTTTGGTGTTCCCTATATGCCATTCGACGACTGCGGAGTATAGGATTAATTGTATATTATAGTTTAAAAATGCACGATACCCCGTGATGGCTGTCAAAGTGAGTGGCCCTTAAAAGAAACCTAATTCTACTGCCGCGCCACTTGAGTCTTCAGTCGCGCACTCCGGAGAAGCATCAGAATCCGGAGTTTTATTGTTCCACGGTTGTCGTGGCTACGGTAGCTCGGAGATAATAACAAAGCATATTTTCCGAGAAACCCAAGTCTCGTGACCCACGTGTAAAGTTACAGGTAATAAAGCGGATC
The DNA here is from genome assembly GCA_030557885.1 of Lachancea quebecensis. NCBI lineage: Eukaryota > Fungi > Ascomycota > Saccharomycetes > Saccharomycetales > Saccharomycetaceae > Lachancea > Lachancea quebecensis. The sequence goes on along the minus strand of JANIJM010000007.1, from coordinate 175,721 downwards.
TGAACAAGCTTTAACACAACAATGAATTGGAACGAAGAGGATACCAAACACCCCAAACTCGCCCCAAGCCATGATTGTCGAGATAGGAAACATGCTTCTACAGCAGGTCCTTTATTTCTTCTCGCTTAAAATGCTGGACTCGAGACTGGACCCAAGCACGGATCTCAAGCGGGCCCAGAAGGTGAGCATGGGAGCATCTAAGAGTCGCTGGCGCACCTTCGAATTCAAGGTGTACTATGTGATGTTTCTCCTGGTCGTTCCACTAATGATACGCACAGCGATGTCTGCGACCAATGAAACCAACCCCAATTATGCGAGATTTGAACCGCTGCTCAGCAAAGGCTGGATTTTAGGGCGCAAAGTCGACAATACCGACAGTCAGTACCGCTTTTTCAGAGATAACATGCCGCTTCTTGCGGGACTTGTAGTGCTGCACACGGGCCTGAAAAAGACAGTTTTGCGTGCTACCAACATTCGCAGGGTTCGTTTCGATTTGGTTTTCGGATTGTTGTTTCTGTTTGCAGCTCATGGAGTTAGCGCGTTGCGTATACTCCTGCACCTAGTGATAAACTACGCGATCGCCAAGACCTTGAGAAAAAACTACCGGCTTGCTACATTCCTGACATGGGTTTACGGTATCAGCACACTCTTTTTTAACAGCAGCTACAGGAAGTATCCCTTTGGAAGCGTTCTCTCGGTCCTGGCTCCTCTCGATGGCGCTTTCAAGGGCATCATTGAACGCTGGGATGTCTTTTTTAACTTTACTCTTTTGAGAATGATAAGCTTTAACATGGACTTCCTCGAAAAGTGGGAACAGGTCGTGACCGGCAAAAAGAACAATTCGCCATCCCCTTCACCTTCCCACATTAGCAACTTGAAACCTGAGCTCAAGAGAGCGGCTTCCTCTGCAACGACTCTGGAGACAATTTGCGAGAACGGCACCACTAATGTCCTACTGGACGAGCGGGCTCGGATGAACGCGCCTCACCATATTCAAGATTATTCGTTCGCAAACTACCTCGCTTACGTTACTTACACTCCGCTGTTCATTGCGGGGCCAATTGTGACCTTCAACGACTACCTATATCAATGCCAGCAGACTCTCCCATCCATTAATACCAAAAGGATACTGTACTACGCCGGAAGATTTGTACTTTGCGTTCTTACCATGGAATTTGTCTTGCACTATATCTATGCTGTTGCAGTCTCGAAGACTAAAGCTTGGGACGGGGATACGCCATTCCAAATTTCCATGATCGGGCTCTTTAACCTGAACATAGTCTGGCTGAAGTTGCTCATCCCGTGGAGGCTTTTCAGACTCTGGGCCATGATTGACGGTATCGACGCTCCAGAAAATATGATCCGGTGCGTCGATAACAATTTCAGCGCGCTGGCTTTCTGGAGAGCATGGCATAGATCATTCAACAAGTGGGTAGTTCGCTACGTCTATATACCACTCGGTGGTTCCAAAAATCGTATCCTAACTTCCCTTGCCGTTTTCTCGTTTGTTGCAATCTGGCACGACATTGAGCTCAAACTTCTTTTGTGGGGGTGGTTAATAGTATTATTCCTGTTACCGGAAATATTTGCTCAACGCTATTTTGCACCTTATCGGAAGCGGTCTTGGTACAGGTTTGTTAGAGCCATGGGTGCGATTTTGAATATTTGGATGATGATGATTGCAAATCTGTATGGTTTTTGTTTGGGATATGACGGTACTGTCCACTTAATAAAAGGCCTGTTTTTTACTTGGGCTGGGTTACGATTCCTCATGGGGGCCAATATAGCCCTGTTTATTGCAGTACAAGTGATGTTCGAACAGAGAGAGCATGAAAAGAGAAACGGCGTTGACGTCAAATGCTAACTAAAATAAGACCTACTATCTAAAGTATCTAGGTTCCGGATAGTTTTTAACCAACCCTCTTTTTGTAGCTACCAGGTGTCTCGAATTTCTTCAAGCTCCAGAGGCCTTTGCGTTCTTTTCTGGCAACTTGCTCATGGAAAATGTAAATATCTCTTTCACCATCAAATTCTGCTCCGGTTTTGCCTTCGTAGACTATCGCTAGCCCGTTTTTGACCATTTCAAGACTGACATTTCTCCAGCCTGTCCAGCCCCAAAACTTGACCTTGGCCACGCATCTTCCATACTGGTCTAACGAGAGGGGCTTAACCCATACAAACTTACCAATCAGAGTGTGCCGAAGCCATATGAGAGCTTCCTCGCTGTAGGGCTGCGCTGCATTTCCAAAATGAGCCCTTTCAGGAGCGTCGACACCACATAAACGAATTGAGAGTGTCGGCAGATTCCTTCTGCCTCTGAAAGGGACACTTAAGGATTGAAACTTCTCCTGCTCATTCTGTTTTCTGAGGAAACGCGGCAAGAATAGTTGCTTTGGAGAATTGCTGCGCTTATTTTCAACCTTGTCGAGTTTGGGAACGCTTCTAGCCCAACCCCAGCCCCCCAAAACGCCTCCCGGAGTATGAAACAAATGAAAGTTATCACCGTCCCCTACAGAGGTGACTTTCCCATATAACCAGTTTTTTCGGAATGCGCCCTGTGGAATTTGTGTTACTCTGGAGTATTGTCTGAGGTATCGATTGAAAAGGGCATAGCTCGTTAATATGGACCCAGTCAACACCGCCGATAGTATGGCAGCTTTAGTGTACAAGATCTGTTGGGAGCTGAGCCGAACGGCTCGGTCCTCCGTCATTGCCTTTGATTCAGGTTTGTTTAGCGATCAACTTTATATTTACTATTCAGGAACTTGCACGTCACGGCTCACGTGTGCTCAGGTCGCAGCGAGAAGAATAGTAAGGCTTTTATTGTGTGTCTAGCATGTGTCTGGCATGTGTTGGTCATTCTCTCTAGATAGGAGGCTCCCCACAGCTCTTTACCCGCTGGCGTGAATAAAATTCTTATCTGTTTTTGAATCTCGAGTTGGTAGAATTAGTTCTTACGATCCATCGAGCAAAAACGTAAACCAGTAGCTACATCCTCGCGGCAGAAAGTGGGAGCAGCTGCCCCAAAAACTGCTTGGATCCTAAGTACGGTGCCAATTCAACTGTAAAGCCGACCTTGAACAAACAAAAAAGTTGTTTGACCATGGTCTTGTCAGGAGGCATTCATTATGTGTCTAAATGGATCTAAATAATGGTCTTCTCATCCGTGTGCTTGCTTGGGGGCTAATTTCAAAACACTATTCAACTCTTCCGCTGGCTAGGCTAAGGAAAGCCTAGGATGGGGCGAAAATTAAATAACGCTCCACACGGAAAGAGAACACTTTGACAGATTGCAGATGGCATGTCATTTAACACAAGTGTTGGCTATCCTGTAGCATCCGTGCTATTTTCCCTGGTGTCGCGGGTATTGGACCACTGTATGTCTTCTCTAGAAAGGAAAGAAGGCAAAACTGTATTCGTTTTCCCGAAGTTCAGCGAACAGCTCTCCGTTCCATGATAGGCAGCGCTTGAATAGACACTCGTAGAGTTTTTCAGGCTTGGACAGCGTTTTTGGTTATTCAAATGCCTTTCATGTCCTTAAATACTTGAACGTGCACAGAGCTCTACGGTCAGGTTCCCGAGAAAATGGCGAGGGTGGCTTGCTTATGTGGCCTCAAAAGACGCAGAATGAAGCCTTTTGGTTAATCTGTATTTCTAGCTGACAAGACGCCTTTTTTTGGAAAGGAGCCAAACACCAAGGCACCAGAAACTCTCATTGGATCATTAGAGCCCGCAAAAGCGTCAGCTAACCACTTAGTTTGGCCTCTTTTGCTGCTTTTCCCAAAGCTGTAATGTCACGCTTGCTAGAAAGCCTGGCATTTGACCTCTTTTCATTACGAATTCTTCTAAAAGGGCATCCCAGCTGTCAATTTCCGATTGAAGATTAGACTTTAGGGAGTTATGGTGCAAGTCTGCCACTAAGTACTTCTCGGGCTTGTAGCAAGAAATCATCTTTACTTTGCCGTCTGATTGAAATTCCATTTTAAACCCCAAAAGTGAATTCACGACCTCAATGAATTCGAGAGATTTTCTGTTGAAGACTTCTCTTAGTCGAGCTGTTTTCTTGTTCAGTTTAAAAATCTCACTTTCCAGCTGCTTGATGTCAAACTCAAGCCTATCATATAGGGATCTAGGGACCGAATTCTCAGGAGAAAAAGACCTTTTGGCAAGTAGGTCTTGGTTTTCTTTCAAAAGTAGATCCAGCTGTTTCCTCTTTACAAGTTGATCTTTAGAGAAGGGGTTGTCTCGCAGTTGCATGATACGCAATTTCTTTTGATCTAACTGCTGAAGTTTCGCGATTTTCGCCTCAAGCATGGATATCGTTTCTAAGGAAGCTGCAAGCTTACGATTGAGATCCACGTTTTCAAGTTGAAATTCATTCAAGCGTTGAGAATAGTTTAGCGCAATATCATCACTAGTTTTGCGTTTCTTAGAAGATGGCATAGCATCTCCTCTATTCATCAGTTCTTCATTAAGTCTCTTGAGTTCGTTGGTGAGGTCTTCGGTCTTATTTTTATAGTTTTCGACTAAATCTCCTAGTGACCCAGAATCATATTTGTTATGGTCCTCGTGGTGATTTTCTAATGGTAAAATATCGTCAAGCTGCTTTCGCAGAATTCTGCATTCTTCAAAGGACAGCAACTTTTGCTGTTCAATTTCGTAGTTCAACTTTTTGAGGTTGAGTATGCTCGTTTCATAGTTCTTGTTGATCTCTAGCAACTGGTTCCGCTCAAGCGCGAGCTCATCGTTCAAAACTTTAACATTGTTGATATCTAGTTGCAGTTTTGAATTAGTATTAACTAATCCTAGATTTTCATGTTTCAATATTGTCCATTCTTTTACTACCTCTTCTGGCCTTGTTTTAGAGTTCTCATCCTTGGTGGCGTTGAAGCTATTCCAGAATGAGAGCTGAGACTGCAGATTAATATTTTCAAGCTCCAAGTCCTGCATTTGTCTTTCCAGAGATCCCTGCTGCTCCTGTTTTGCTTTAAGCCTTTCGTTCTCAGATAATAGAAATTGGTAGGAGTCCTGTGAAACACGAAGCTTTTTCAGCTCATTTGCTTGTTCCAAGTTTGCCTTTTCGAGGGTTTTTGAAAACTTTACTTGTTCTTCGAGCAGGTTATTGAGGGTCGTGAGCTCTGTAAGCTCCTCTGTTGAGTAGTTGTGATGGGCCATTACAACCCTGGAAGCTTTGAGGCTTGCTATTTCGTCATCACGTCGCGCAGCAGCCGATTGTAGCTCTTTTATTTGTTGATTTTGAGACTCAATTTCTTCCTCATATCTTCTTAGTAGTGATTTGCTGCTCTCGGACTCAATTTTTGAGTTCTGGTACTTGTTCTCAAATTCAGATACCTTGGACCGCGACTCTGATTGAAGTTGCTCAACATCTCTTTCCTTCTCAGCCAATCTTTGCCTTAGTCTGAAGTTTTGTGTATCTTGTGTGGTTTTGAGTTCAGAAAGCTGCTCCTCAAGAGCTCGAACCTTGCTTTCAAGCCCTGTATTTGTCTCGTAGAGATATTTTGTATCGCTTAACGCCTTCTCAAGCTCGTCCAAGTTACTCCTGTACTTTTTGTCCAGGGTCAATAATTCTCGCTGCAGTGACAGCTTTTCAATTTCAAATTCATTCTGCATTGCATTCATCCTATATTTAAGAGAAACGGCATGTCTCTGTGTACTTTCAGGCGACATTGGACGCTCTAGGAACGGGGAGGACCCGGTGGTATCGCTCATCTGTACAGCCGTAGCGCCCTTCTTCTTGGTAGCGGCTTGTTATTTCTTCTATGCCATAATTATTTTTTAGCTACACCATTTATGTCTCGAATCACTAACTAACCTACAAAACCAAGTTGAACGTGAAAAGCATAAGATGTCTCGCGTGTATGTTGTCGGCGAATTATTTTAGGTCTAGCTCCCAGCTTTTTACTAACGTTCATTCGTAGTCCCAGGAGCTTCCGGTTGCTGGAAGAATTAGAAAAAGGTGAAAAGGGTATGGGCCCTGAATCATGCAGTTACGGGCTAGCTCACAGTGATGATATTACTATGACGCACTGGAACGGGACGATTCTCGGTCCGCCACATAGTAATCACGAGAATCGCATATACTCTGTTGCCATTGAGTGCGGTGAGGCCTACCCTGATCAGCCCCCAAAAATTAGGTTTATGTCGAAAGTGAACCTCCCCTGTGTGGATCAAAATACTGGCGAGGTGAGGAAGGAGCAGTTCAGCACACTGCGCGATTGGAAACGGTCCTACACTATGGAAACTCTCCTGCTAGATTTACGCAAAGAGATGGCTTTACCTTCTAACAAGAAGCTTCCTCAGCCGGCCGAGGGCACTACCTTCTAAGTCTTTATGTACATAACTTACATATAAGCAAGACGAAACAGAGTCATTAGAAAGGCTCGGCGATTTTGAATGCTTTAGAGTCATCAAGATATTTTATCGAACCTTGAAATTTTATCGTAATTAGGTTTTTAAAAAAACATCAGCTTTCATTTTAGAAGTACCCTTCCCAAAAAAAACCTGCCCTGAGTCAAAGTAGTGAACCTCCGTACTGCTATAGTTTTGTTACGAATACTATTTACCCAGAAATCTGCCAAATGATCAGAGTTCTTAGGCCTCAGTGCTTTTTTCGGAGATTGCACACAGTGGATCCACTGAATGTGAAACTACGAGATACGTCGCAGTTTGTAAGGGTGAAGCCGGTCAGCAAGCTTCGCTCTATATCATCCCCAGATTTCATTTCTTCTCCCAATTCAAAGCTGCAGTCGCTTATATGGCATAGGCCCCTACAAAATGTTTTTGTTACCAAAAAGCCTTGGGCTGATAACACCCGACAAGCAATGGTAGAGTTTATCGCGCACTTGCACGACTCGTACCCAGAAATAAATGTTATTGTCCAGCCTGATGTCGCTGAGGAGATCGCTCAGGACTTTGTTAAAAACCCACAGTCTAATCCGGGACAGCCGCATATCTTGTACACAGGAGAGATGAAAGATATTGTGGATAAGGTTGATTTATTGGTCACTCTCGGTGGAGACGGTACAATTTTACGAGCAGTCTCGCTGTTTGCTAGCATGCAAGTTCCGCCCGTTTTGGCGTTTTCTTTGGGCACTTTGGGCTTTTTGCTGCCGTTCAATTTCAAGGAGCACAAAAAGGTTTTCGAGGAGGTCTTGAATTCAAGGGCTAAGTGCCTCCATCGCACTAGGCTAGAATGCCATGTTATTCGTGGTGGCAGCGACGGTAAGGAGGGAAAGAGCGTTGCGCATCACGCAATGAATGATATTTTCCTACACCGTGGCAATTCGCCTCATCTTACCAATCTCGACATCTTCATCGATGGTGAATACTTGACCAGAACCACGGCCGATGGTGTCACCCTTGCTACCCCTACTGGTTCTACTGCATACTCTTTGTCGGCGGGCGGCAGTATTGTGTCCCCTCTTGTTCCATCAATTTTACTAACCCCCATATGTCCTCGTTCCCTGTCTTTCAGGCCGCTTCTACTACCTCACTCTTCGCATATCAGAGTCAAGGTGGGCTGCAAGAACTCGCAGGGTCCCGACAACAAACTTGTGCGGTTGTCCATTGATGGAGTTCCGTTAGAAGACCTCAACGTAGGTGACGAAATACACGTCGTCAACGAAGTCGGCACGATATACGTTAACGGCTCCCAACTGCCTAGCACAACCGACGCTGCAACCATCAAGAGGCGCGGCCAGGATATCAAAAATGCGGGTGTTTACTGCGTTGCTAAGACGGAAAACGACTGGACAAGAGGCATCAACGAGCTGCTGGGGTTCAACTCCAGTTTTCGCTTCATGTCCCAGCGGGAGAAGGAAATCGAGAACCTAAAGTAGTCGCTGAGCGATGCGATTTCACATAATCATGTAGTGTATGTCTACAATAATATATCTACGGTTTCAATGACAATGCAGCTGAGCGAATTATGATAAGAACAGATGTATTAATGATCATTGCAACAACTCCCATACGGGCGCACGAAGGCGGTCCCTTAGACCTGCCACGAAGGCAGGCGACACATGAGCCGTTGCACCCAAGATCAATAACTTTTTTCTCCAGTCCAAGCTAAATCTTTAAATAAAGGCAGCACACTATCTACACTTGTCATGGGCCAAGAACGCCTCGGAAGGGTTCGACCTCAAGGAGATGCTGTTATGCACTGCGAATGGCTGTGAATTTGCGTTATCCTTCTAAGCAAATAATGTTTAGAAAATATGTTGAACGCGCCATTTTATACTAAAGCCTCGGACTAGCTTACCCGCACAAGTGGCCATTAATTGATAAGGGCACAGTACCGCTTTGGCCAAAGCGTCTTCGTGAAGCCAAGAGTTAAGATCAAGCTAGGATAGGAAGATTGAGGTATTTAGAAATTTATAACATGCAAAGTTGGGACGATGTATTTTTATGCACTAGCGTTCAGCTTAACGCCATTTTGGAATGGTTTTTGGGTGTGAATTTGATCTATCTTCTTTAGTATTGGATTGAATACTTCTTCAACGACATTGTCGGCCCATAAAGTATCCATATGTTCATAGCCGGGAAGCTCCACAATCGTCAGGTCGCTCAAGTTGCGCATTAGGTTTTGTTTGGTCGTTTCCATGTCGATCAAGATGTCCTGATCACCGTAAAGTAACATCATGGGCATATTTTCGATAACTTGAACCGGAAATGGAGCACAGCGATGCAATTTTCTGTGCAGAGATGGCACAGACGAGTAGATCTTGGATATATCTTCCTGAAACATTTGGAAGCGCTTGTTGTGGATGATTTGAAACCAATGCGCGACACTCTTTACACTGGAAGGCGAAAACATGTGCGTGTAGCCTACCTGCTTCTGCGCGCTACTGATATGCTGGCTTTTCCAGTTGAAAAGATACACCAAAGACCAGTCGACGACTTTCATGTAGTTGATGGGGCCAAATAAACGCTGCCAGAATACTACTGAAGGCAGAATAGCTCTGGTCCCGAAGATGAAGTATAACAGCTCTGGAGGGCACGTAACAAGGAACTTTGCCACAGGGTGGCTCAGCGACCTCGGAATCATTGCTGGCGAAAGACCCACAAAGAGTTGGATTTTATCTCTTAACTGAGGGTTGATAGAGAACGCCGCGAAGGCTTGCGAAGAGCCCTGACTGAAGCCTATGTACGTCAGTTTCTCCAGGCCAGTAAGGGTCAAAATGTAGTTTATTGTATCAGGGATGTCGAAAATAGCATACTCATCCAGAGAGAAGTCCCAGAACTTGGCTGACTTTGATGACAGGTTGATATGCTTTCTACTGTACTTGTTACCACGATTGTTGCCAAGCCAAACGTCGTAGCCCTGCTCGACAAGGAGAAACGGCAGGCATTTAGCGGAGGTTTGGCCAAGTAGGAACAGCTCACTGTTAGTCAAGAGGCCGTGGTGGAAGTAGACTACAGGTCTTTTTGCCTGCACGCGGTACACCTCGCTTTTCTTGCCTAGTACCCGATGCACCGTGAGGAGATATCCATCCTGGGTTCTTACCAGATGTTCCTGTACGTCAAAACCGTGTGCCATGGCTATGTCCAGAATGTCGTTGGCATGCACCACTTCTTCAACCAATCGGTTGTGATAAGAGTAGTTGAACGTCTTGTACTTCTGGAAGAAGGGCAAAACGCAGATCAAAGGAAGGATGCAGTGGTTATAGATCCACATCGGGATCCTTAAGCACAGCGAGAGGCAGAAGTTCCATAAGCTTTCCATGCGGCCGCACATCTTGAAAATGCCTGTTGGATTGTTTAAGACGCTTAGTTTCCGTTGGAGAACCGCGATGCTTTGAGATCAGCAACCCAAGAACACAACAAAAGAGTGTACGGTGATATAGGCTTTCGCGGTGCGTGAAAGCCTCGCTGGAAGAACGATAAATGCGGTGGTCGAGCGAACTATGCGCCGATTGGAATCTGCGACGTCGCGTGATATTTAAATAAAAGTCAATTTTTCCCGGCTTGACGCTGACATCTCACGAGTACACAAACTACTTATTATAACAGACGGGAGGAGCGCTTGTACTTGAGCGACGACCACCCGCGTTTCGGATGCTTGTTTTCAATGCCTCTTCACTTATGTGCTAATTTTGCAAAAGAGCTATTGTCTAAAGCCTCTCAACATGGTACTTAGAACGTATCCGTAGATAGGCTTGCCGAGATATGCGAGACGTACAGTGTGCAGCTTATGCCACTGCAGGTTTCTGAGCCATTCCTAGACGGTTTTTGACGATGATTTAATTGGTACCTTTTACTCACCGTGATATAGACCTTGCCCCGGTGGCCAAGCCTTTGAATGCAGCACCAAAGGGCCTCAGGAATGTGGGACATGACAAAAACGCGCAGAACCAGGGCTCGCATGGGCCCCAAAAAGCAAGTTGCGTGTAAGGTCTATAAAGACCTCAACTTTCTGATCTACTGCTAGGTTGTTCCGGGACTCTTAGAGCACTGCCGCGTTTTATACACGGACAAAGAAACTTTCTTCTGAAACGTACCTAGCTGTGCTCGCAAAGTTCAATTCAGACCGTATGTGCTTGCGGTTTTTGCCCGCTGGTATGGCCTTTGAGAATCAGTTAAAAACGTGCTCATCCCTGGTAGGACTTTAGCCGCCGAGCTTCGCACGTGAGCGCTAAATCGGATGACATAAGCATCCGTTTCATGTGACTGGAGTCATCGCCACGGAGCTGGAGAAGAACGCTGCCAAGGTTTGTGGATGGGTAACAATCTATGTGAAGAGATCGTGTCCTCCTTGTAATATAGCGTTCCCAAGGCCCAGCGCTGAACCAGCTAGCCGGCGTGCACTATTTCCTCGCCCCTTTATTCTGTCATTAAGGCGGGGAAACGGATATCCTCACCGGAGCGCGGCCTGCCCAGGCTCCAGCAGCCCCAAGATTGTTACAACTCCACTTCAGAAGCACAACAAACTGGTATGATTTGCGTTTCCGCAGGATCAGGCCCTGCCAAAGTGTCTCTTTATTAGCCCAATTCGGCAGGTATGGGCGTTACTCCTGTCTTTTTAATTAAGCTGAACAAAGCGAATTTGCCAGATTTCCCGATCGGGCACCTAATGAGCACAGTCAAGAGAGCATATGCCCGACTCGAAGGAAGATGATGTGGATCAAGTTCGCATGGTCCAGGTATGGGACTGGTGCCAGTTGTGGTTTAGGATATGTTAGGAGAGGTGCTGAGGCGTCATGGACTTGAGGGTCAGGCATCTGATAGGGACTTGTTTGCGAGAGAAAGCTAAGGTATAAAATAAGCTATGCTGCGAGAACTGGTCTTGCTCATCTTTTTGGTAACACCCAGATTCAAAAACTTCATCTTCACCACACAGCACTCGCGACAAACACATTATGCTTAAATCCGTTTCATTCTTTTTGACCCTTGCGTTAAGCTCGATCACGGCTTCAGCCGCACCTATCAACATAACGAGCTCTGACCCGGCAATTCCTAGCGAAAGCATAAGCGGATTCTTGGATTTGACTGACGCCGAAGACCTGGCGCTTTTGCCGGTTTCTAATGGAACCCACTCCGGAGTTCTGATTGTGAACACAACCATTCTTGCTCAGGCATTTGGAAGCGACGACGTTTTGACAAAGAGAGACGCCAATGCTGAGGCAGAAGCTGAACCGTGGCGCTGGTTGAGCTTGTCTAGAGGACAGCCAATGTACAAAAGAGACGCCAACGCAGAGGCCGAGGCCGAGGCCGAGCCATGGCGCTGGTTGAGCTTGTCTAGAGGACAGCCAATGTACAAAAGAGATGCCAATGCAGAGGCCGAGGCCGAGCCATGGCGCTGGTTGAGATTGTCTAGAGGACAGCCAATGTACAAAAGAGACGCTAACGCAGAGGCCGAGGCCGAGCCATGGCGCTGGTTGAGGTTGTCTAGAGGACAGCCAATGTACAAAAGAGACGCCAACGCAGAGGCCGAGGCCGAGGCCGAGCCATGGCGCTGGTTGAGCTTGTCTAGAGGACAGCCAATGTACAAAAGAGATGCCAATGCAGAGGCCGAGGCCGAGCCATGGCGCTGGTTAAGTCTGTCTAGAGGACAGCCAATGTATTAGCTACAAACCCCAACCTTGTGATTCCCACAGGGCCGTGCTGGACAATCTAACTCTAAATGACCATCGTCTTGACACTGACTTATAGTATGACAATTTCGCGCTGGCGCTCATCATAATTTCAATTTTATACTTCCCAATTCGTGCAATAATTTGCTCAAACAACGGCATGTCCGTTAAAGAGCCTTTTATCTCCTAATTCGTTCTTCAACTTTAATAACTTTTACTTAACTGTCGCAACCTATAGCTACTAATATAATGCGAACTCACCTGGTAAAACTCGCTGACTAACTTGATTGACCTGTTGACTGCGTCCTTTTTGGAACGCTAAATCTAGGAAAGCTTGCACGATGAGCTCTGGCCTTTTGATTAAAAATTACACCGTATACGCTAACGAGACTCTTGCTGTTTTGCTCCCATTCCGAACCATCGCCGAAACAGGTTCTTGAAAAAAAACACTATGCTCTGCAAGAAATTTTTGTACTCAGTTGGATTGTGCGTCGCGGAAACACTTGTGTCTGCCGAATGGTTTCTCGCCTCTGTAAGTTCGCCATGGTCCTCGTTGTTCGTGTCGTGGAAGTCTTCTTCTAGGTCTGACTCGGTAATCATCACAGGCGATTCCTCGCGGTCGTTGGTCATAGACGTCCTCGCCTGAACCACTGGTGTTGGATCAGGCGTCACAGACTCTGTTTCTTGGCCTTCTGCAACTTCTTGTTCAGCCCCCGACGGCTGGTTTTCGGAGCCCGTAGCATCGCCACCGACCTGCAGGTATAAGGCGTTATTCTCATTGCCGTTTTCGTCCGCCTCCTTGGCAAAATTGTCATCTGTGAACCACTCTCCGCGCTCGTCAATGAACTTGAAAAAAGTCACCACCTTGCCGTCCAGCAGCTCGCAGTTTTCGAACATCTTAGGCTCAACCTCGAACTCCCATTGGCCCTCATCCTTGTTGTACACCATAGGCTTGATCTCCCACTTCGTGAAATTTCCCGCCACGCTAAGTGACCCCAGCCCAGCCTGCTGGTGCTTGAAAACAATTTTACTCATGTAGGAAATCGCTGTTTTACTCTCTATTCAATCTGGTCGACCCTTTTAATCGAGGGGTAGCTTAGTCTTTTTATACTTTTGTCACAAAGGGATCTTTCCGCACTGACATTTAATGAGGCATCACATGAATCTCGTGCAGCAATATGATAAGCTGCAGTTCCAAATGTGTCACAGCAAATAGATAGGGCTGTGAGCATCGAACGGTTGTGCGTCCTCGGTAATTTCCGATTCCACCTCTTGAAACAAGCGCAAGCAGAGACTTCAGAGCGCCCGAACGCAACCTTCTATTCCGCGGGTGGCGGGGCTTATGCCCCGCAAAAATAGTGTTCAGATATTGGTCTTTAGTTGCAGCTTGTAAACCGAATACGCGGGACCCGTCGAAACGTCCAACTCTTCTTCGCGTTGATTTCACACGCCGGCTCCTAGTTTGATTGTCCGTTGTCCACAAGATAGGACCTACTAATGACACTCGCAAAAAAAACCTACCATTTATATCTGAGTATTAATTAAAATTTCAAGTTATGCTCATGGTCGCTTCAAATGGACATCAGCGAGCAGTAGCAAGCGGGATTCTGAGCTGGGCCAGAAGGAGCGCTAATAGACTATACAACAGCTTAGGCTTCAACGCGAAAACACCAGTTTCTTAAGCGATTTGCGTCATCGGGGCTAGATCCGGGGCCTTCTACTAAACATAATCAGGTAAAGGCAATCGCTCCGCAATGCGAATACAACCGCTGCTCCCACAAGCTACTGAGATCTTCCACACTTGGAACCTCGATCCTGTGGAGGTATTCCATCTCCTACATATGCAGGTCCGCGCCCGACACAGTCTGGCATTCATACCGCACGACCTATGGCGCAGTTAGCGATATTGGCGGGGCACGTTACCACAGCGGTCCTTCCCGAAGTTAATTTTTAGGTCCTTGAACTGCTCTTTGCTCTTTATTTTGTCAATGGCCAGGATCGCGTTGCTGATGTTGGTAAAATTGACAAAGCAGCAACTGCGCTCGGGAAGAAAGTTGATCTGCTCAACCTCCCCATACTCCTCAAAAAGTTTGCGTAGGGTTTGTTCGGTGAAAACCGGAACCTCGCGTTCGCTGTCTGCCTTGAAGTCGATATTCCCCAGGTATATATTACGCGAGGCTCCGTGGCTCACAGCGAGAGCAAGAGCGTTTGATAAAGCGCCTGAGTGTTTACCCCATCCTATCTTGCATCTTTTGTTGTGGATCGTTAGTCCGTGCAACGATGTCATCGCGTATAGCTGGGCAGCAGCAGTTGGATCAATGAAAGTTACAAAACACACGTGACGATCTGTGAGCAGCTTGATACTTTGCAAAAGTCCGCCGCGTACTGCGTTGCAGATTTCCTCGATTTTCACATCTTTGGGCAAGTTACCCAAATATATGGTTCTGTTGCCGAGGTTATTCGCACCTCCTGCTGCTGTAGCGATTGCTGCCGCTGCCGCAGACTGCTGAAGCAACGTGTTAGAGATGAAGTCTCTGTCAGTATACTGAACTAGATGTTCCATGCCTGGTTGTAGCCCTAGAAACTGAGCCGCGTTGTGCTGCTGAGTCTTAGTGACGAAAGCACACCTGTCTTTGCCATAAAATATCTTCTTGTTGGAGTAGTAAGGGTTTACAGTGGCGAGAGTCGAGACAACCTTGGTTGCACTAAAAATGGATGAAAAGTGAACGAATGCAATTCCCTTCTCAACTATAATCTTGACGGATTCGATCTCCCCGTAAAAGTCGAGATCCGCCCTCAATTTCTCCTCAGTAGCGATCGAGTCCTTCGGATCGGCACCAAACTGCGGCGCAAGGTCGCGATCTGTGTTGAGACGGCCAATATAAACGTTTCTTGTGGCCCCATCGTTAGTGACTGCAGCTGTCACAACAGGATCGATCGGCGTAGGCTTCCCCCAGCCAACCTTGATGTCGCGACCGCCTATGTTCAAGCGCTTAAGTATAGCGTCCGAATGGAAAAGTAAAGCAGAACTTTCATCCAAAAAAGAGATGAAAGCGCACATTTTTTCACGCAGAATTCTAACATCTTCGACTACTCCACTGCGGACATGGTCCAGAAGCTCCCTAACCTCCAGGCTTGGAGGTATATTTCCAAGGTAAACAGTCCTGCTTGGGGCCGAAGTGAAATCCCTAGGGTTGTTGAGCTGCAGTGGCTTATGAGATAGTGGGGCGTTAGCGGCCGCTGCTGCCGCCGCGGCCGCTACCATAAACTTCGGATTCCTTGGGGTACTTGAATAACTAGAAGAGCCCGTGGATATTTGGCTTGATGCATTATCAGTCTCACTGGGGATGATGCCAAAAGTTGGCTGTTGCTCAAGAATTCCGGACTGAGGTGGGTAGGCCATCTGGTTTTGGTCGAGATAACCCGCGCCATTACTCTGATATCCGCCGTTGGGCCAAACCGCCTGGCGGTCGTTATGATATGCAACCTGAGAGGTGGGTGACAGCGAACGGTACAAGCCGTCGTCTATGCTTTCGAGGCCAGCCGAAGGCACGTCATATGCATACATGGGAGTATTCATGAACTGTTGATGGTAATGAGATGACATTTTAAAGCGGATCGAGCGTTGAGAAAGAAAGTCGTTGAAATCTTATGACTTGTTAGAGAATCTGGCGAAAAACAATGCTCAGATGCCAAAGCAGAGATATGATGCAAATAAATGTGAAAATGTGGGCGAATAGAAAAAATCTTCCGAAAAGCTGCAATAACTAGTCAACTGTAGGTTGATGTTCTAGGTTTGCGACGGCTGATAAGACCGGATCGAAGTGAATCAAATTAATTTGGAACTTGTGATTTCCAGAACTGAAGAAGCGCAAAAACAAATCAAAACAAAATCAAAAGAATTGAAAACCAGCCAACTTCAATAAGGTACGGATCTTCTTTATCCCTTTAAAGTCAAAAATCGGTCCTGGCGTGCTGAAACAACGTCTATTACTTATCTCTAAATCTCTGAGTGCGATGAGAGACGTTGAGAAAGTGGCAACTCTTCACTTTCAATAACGTTCTGAAAAATTTGTGATCTAGCATTTCGTACGAGATCTCGACTCGAGGCCATAACAACCAGCTTGAGTGACTTGGCGCCGCAGCAATGAAAACCGACGCTTCCTTCGGCCTTTAATAGTAGCCGCTACTACACTAGCGTCGAACACAATAATAGTCCTATATGCGGGGCCCGGTGGCAACTAGCACGCTATATTTCAGGCCGTTGTGATTGATTTGAGAATGTCACGTAGTTTCAAGCATCTGTTTCGGCTTCTGTCTCTCCCTCAGTTTCTTCCTCAGTCTCTCCCTCGGTTTCTTCCTCAGACTCCTGCTCCATCACTTGGTCTGTTTCTTTGTCCATGCTTTGTTTCGCCTTTCCTTCTTTATTACGAGGCGTCTTTGTAACATCAAGAATTGAAGGCTCTTCCTGCTGCTCAACCATTACTGTCGCACCAGGAATACTGCCAGCTGGAGATGCAGACTGCCTTTTAGGTGTAAAACACTTATCTTTTACGGCCTTCAAGTCCCAGGTTTCGTCCGAAAAAGGATTTTTCACGGAACTGGACAATTCTAAACGCAAGTTGGGCGTACTCACTGTCCTCTCTCGATTGATGCCCATAAGTTCGACATTATCCTCGCCAAAATCATCCCATTGATCTTGTTCTTCTTCCTGTTTCACCAAGGTTTTTAGGGCCTTTTTCTTTGGCGAGGGCGTGCCTGATTTACAGAGAGACGCTCTTTTCCGGGGAGATGTCATTCTAGAAACAGGCTGACTCACAAACCGATTTATGAGATACTCATCGGGGATATCCTCTGGTGCACGATTCTCCTCCAAGCGGGTTTGCAACCTGCGGATCATTGCTTTCTTCTCATTCAATAAGCCAATTACCAGCGTTCTTGTCCTTTCGTCTCTTTTTTTTATCATTTCTTCGTCTTCCTTTTGCTTTCGTTGAGAATCGTTGACCGAGTTCTGTAATTCTTTGCACTTCTGCTCAAGTTGGTGAATTCTCTGGTTAGCAGCAACATAATCTTGGTACAACTTCATGCTCATCTCGAAAAGGTCAACTTCCTTTTCTCGGGCGGGCGCCAATTCCAATTCACAGAACCGCTTCGTTAGACCTGGAATCCGCGTTTCAAAGGCCAACTTCCATGTACAATTTACATAGTGAAACCCCCATTGTGCTTTTTCGGCCCATGACCTGTCTATATCTAACCTAAAGAACCCCGCGGATAAAACAATCACCAACTCATACCAGGATTTTAAGGCGTCTGTATGCGAGAAACAACGTAATTGTTCAAAGGATACATCCTTGATGGCTGCAATCTCGCTTCCCTCACTTGCGAGGAGTTCTTTGATGGAAATATCCTGCAAATGCTTCAGATCACAGCACCTGTCATCGCTAAACTCAGCTTGACATAGGACAACGCCGGTATCATCATCTTCGGAGATGACTGGAATGCAGCTTATGAAGCGCATGCTACACGCAATTCTTGAAGCGATGTCTATATTAGAAGTGCATCAGAATATATCTGGTGTTTCAAACCATTAAGGTTTTAGTTTATATTATTCAATATCACTAAATTAATTATTAGGTGTGACTAAGAACATAACTTCTCAAAACTCACTCCTCAAAGAAAGCACGAAGATCCCTGAGCTCATGACAGAGGTCTCTCAAATTTTACCACCAGATTATCAGTTGAAGGAAGCTGAACCCGAGCACTGCCCAGGGCCCGAATCGGAGAAAGCAGGCCAAGGAGATGCCTGCGCAGGATGTGCCAACAAAGAAATATGCGAGAGCCTTCCAAAGGGCCCAGATCCCGACATACCGTTGATAACTGAGAATTTGTCGCAAATTAAGCACAAAGTTTTAGTCTTGTCGGGCAAGGGAGGCGTCGGTAAATCGACCTTCACAACTATGCTTTGCTGGGCTTTGTCATCAGACGAAGACTTACAAATTGGAGCCATGGACCTTGATATTTGCGGACCTTCGCTGCCGAGAATGTTAGGATGTGTGGACGAAAGTGTGCACGAGTCAAACACTGGGTTGACGCCGGTTTATGTTGCTGACAATCTTGCGACTATGTCTATTCAATACATGTTGCCAGAAGATGACGCTGCTATTATATGGAGAGGATCCAAGAAGAACGCATTGATCAAGAAATTTCTGAAAGATGTCGATTGGGATGCCTTGGACTATTTGATAGTGGATACACCCCCAGGGACCTCAGACGAACACATCTCCATTAACAAGTTCATGAAAGAATCGGGAATAGACGGAGCGCTAGTGGTGACCACACCTCAGGAAGTCGCACTTTTAGACGTACGAAAAGAAATAGATTTCTGCAGAAAGGCAGGGATAAAAATACTAGGACTCGTTGAGAACATGAGCGGCTTTGTGTGTCCTAATTGTAAAGGAGAATCTCAGATTTTCAAACCAACAACTGGTGGCGGCGAAAGACTTTGCGAGGAACTCGAAATACCATTTTTTGGGAGTGTGCCTCTTGATCCAAGGGTTGGAAAGTCCTGTGATGAGGGCCAAAGTTTTTTGGACGAACACCCCGATAGTCCAGCATCCCTTGCAATACTCGATGTAGTGGAAAGACTCCGAGATGCTGTCGGAGACGTTTAAAAGGTTACTAGAATCTTAGTTTACGTATTCTGTGTTTTAATTAATGTACTATAGCGCTTCCAAGTTTTTCCTGATGTAGCGAGCCTCTGGCTCACCGAGAGGTAGCCTAAGAAGCTGATCTTTTACTGAAAACGCCGCTGCTTCAGTGTTTTCTTTCTTAAGGTATGCCAAAGATACAGCGTAGGCCATTACTGAACAACTTATTGAGATTTTTGAAACATGGCCATAAGTCGCATGGAATGAGGGGAGAGCACGAATCAGCCTCTCTAAAGTTGTAAGTTCGGTATTTCCGTCCAAAGCAAAACTCAAGTAGTCGCTGAAAACCCCGAGGTCTCTGCTTGATACATCACGGTATTCGGAAGGAATTTTGTCAAGTATGTCACGCAGTGTTTTTAGGCTGTGTTCATTTGTCGTGCTTTTCAAAACCATCTCTGGACCAACATTGAAGAGCAAAGTCTTAACCGCGTCCTCAACTAGTCCACCTTCTAAAAGATTCTCAGCCTCGGCCAAATAATTCTCTTTGTTTTTGTGACGGAGCGCAATTGCTTGATATATGAGACTATCGGGGGCTCCAAAACGTTTCAAGTCTTCTCTCCCTGAGGCCCCTGCAAAAAAGTGGACATGCCTTTTGATGAGGTCGTCAATATGTTGTTTGGCAAGAACATCGCTATGCATGAAAAGCAATGTAAAGAGCGCTTCTCCGTAAAGCTCATTCGCTTCCAGCTGCTCCAGAAACTGCAAAGTTATAGCGTCGGTCTCTTCAGAAGTGAAATTGCAACACTGTTTGAAGCGAAGGGTCTGTATTAGGAACCAAAAGGCTCGATCATCGAATAAATTTTTTGAAACTCGCATCCTTTTGAGCATCTTCTCATCTCTAATTTCAGAACAAAAGAATTTCAAGACGCTAAATGTAACTTCATGTGAGGTTGACCCAGCCGAAATCGGGTGTGCTTCCAAGAAATGCGCCACAAATTCCTCCAAAGAACTAGCTTTCACGTCGGAAAATAGCAGGTAGACACTCAAACATTCTAGCCACGAGAGCTCTTTCGCAAGATCCACCACACAGGTTTGATCGAAAGGTTGGCCGCTTAGAAGCTGATATATTTTAACAACAAAGAGATCAACTTTTCGGTTTAGAGCTTTCCATTTTCGAAGCTGTTGAGAAGCCAAGAACTGCACGTTCGGATTATTCGTGTTCAAAAGGGTAATCAACGCAGCTAAGTGAGGGTTCTTCAGCTTAATGGCAGCTTTGGTTGCACCAACGATGTTGCCTATGATAAGTTGGTAAAATATACTTTCATTAGGATTTCGCATAGACTCGATACGATTCAAAACACTTTTTGACACTTCTTGCACCACCCAAGAGCATAACAGCTGATATCGTTTCCCTTTCACTAGTTCTTCGGGCGCAAGCTTTTTGCCGTTGTTTAGAGAGAGGTCCTTTTCATCAAAAAGAATCGAGAAAAGCTTCCAGATGTTGTGTCCTTCACCTACTGCTAAAGTAGCCTCCATTTCGGAGATTGTGACTGAAAAGTCTTTGACCATAGGATAGTCGTTTGACTTCCGCATGTTGATGTTCGCGTTGATATAGTTTTTTTTTAGTGTCTGACTTATCCGATTCCTGCTCTCGTTATCCCAGACAAGAACATCGGCAAGGATGCAGCCTGAAGGGGTTTTTTTCGAGTTACAAAGAAGTTTGGAATCCTTGCAAAACTTAGCTAGCTTCGGGGTGTGAGTCAGACGCAGCGAACGCTTTGCATTTTGGTTAGTGTTGAAAGTTTCGTCGAAAGCTTGGCTCAGGGTGCTCACCTCCTTGTTTCCAGAGCTTTGTGAGTTTGTGCTCCTGAAAGCAGAGTTGTGAGGGTCGTCTGCTAACTCCAGTTGAATTGCCCAATTGTTTGTAACGCCCAAAGAAGTTTTAGCCTCCATTCCTTCGAAATCCTCTGGTTCAACATCAGAAGGTTCATACTGCTTTTCCTCCACCAATTCGCAAAGATTCACATCTTCGGCTTCGATTTTATTCTGGACAAGGGTTCCAAAAGCAACTTGGTCCATGCCTAACCCACCTCTAGGGTGGATAGATGTCCCATCCGTTGCTTGTTTATCAAAAGTCTGACAAGGCTTCGCAGCAATGCTTCTATGCCTTGGAACTGCTATTTTGCGCTGTTTGTGCTCAGTCTCAAAGTCAAGTCTTTGCTCATTTTCGGCGCCATTCTCATCGATGAGTCCCCATATGCTGAAATGCTGTACTTTGAACGTCCATAGACCTTCAAGTGGATTATAAGATACAAACGACATCCCTTTCAATCGTCTGAGCTTTTTTGTTAGGAGCTGAACCTCTTCAGCTGAATGTTCCTTCAGCGGCGTTCTAGACTTTTTTCCGACTGCATATATCTGTTCTAGCGTGATTGTAGCCGGCACATTCAAGCCATACCCCAAAGGCGGCTTTGGTACTCCGTCTGGATAGACTTCGACTGTTTTATTGCCATGGAAAATTACAATCTTACCAAATAAACTGTTTTTAAGGTCACTCACGTAGGAACTTAGGTCCACATCATTGTCAAAAGAAATAGATCCAAAACCCTGGCGTCCAATGACAAAGTTGGATACACTGCAAAGTTGTTTAATGGGGAGCCTTGAAAGCTGCTCGATGGTAGGGGAACACCAGTATCCGATGGCTTTATCATGTAACTCTTTATCTGCGTGCTCTGGCTCGATATTGTCTCTTTGACTTGAGCTGGGCCCCTCTCTTTTTTGTAGCACACCCTTTGGTTCCTCTGAATCCTGACGTAGTTCTCTCGATCCAAGAATTTTGGTACTAGTAATTGCGCTCTGTCCACTAAGCAACTTCATTTTTTTAGCAGCACTTCTACCAGTATCAATCTTTAGTTTTCTCATGTCGGATGCCTCTGACCTGTTGGCATTCGCGCCATTTTCAAGGCCTCTTTGGAAATGGGAATGATCTTTTAGGTTGGAATCGGTTACGGAGGAAGGTGGCGCGATCTCCTGGCGGAAAATTGGCTTTCGAGCAGGAGAAAAAAGACCTTGTGTCAGTTCATTACTCCTAGTGCTTCTCAAGCGTGAACTCAGCTTTCCAATCAAGGTACCATTAGATTTGAGATTGGAGGGCAAACTGCTGGAAGAGCCAGACGTTTTCTGCGAACTGTCGCCTCCCCCTTCATTTTTAGAATGAGCATTAGATTTAAGTATGGATGTTGTGATAGACTCGGGCATTGAACCAGCAGACTTTGCGATAGCGTTAAACTGGAGGCCGTATGGGTTGCTAGTGGCGGCAAAAGTTTGCGCGTTTCCTTGGGTGCCAGACAACGACATCGCGCTGTTCCCTCCGAAGTTTGTTGCGCCCTGGCCAGCTGAGAAAGACGCAGTAGAAAAATTCCCATTACTTGAGGGAATTGAGGATGACCCATTAAAAAAGCCTGGCGCGTTAGCTTGGCTAGACTTGGGAGCAGATGCAGAGTTCCCAAATATGCCTCCATTTGAATTGGCATTCAGGCTATTACTGGCACTCCCCCCAAATAGCGAGCTGTTATTACCAGAGTTTGCGTTGGGCTTGCTGAAGAGCCCGCTGCCATTAGCAGTCTGGCTCGTGGACCCAAACAATCCCCCAGCAGATGTATTGGTAGCAGCTCCTATGTTGAGATTAGTGGTGGGAGTACTTGAATTGTTTGAATTTCCAAATAATCCTCTGGAATTTGACCCTTGGTTTGCGTTACCACCAAAAAGCGCACCTGGTGCTTCTTGCGATGCACTAATTTTGCCTTTGTTTCCAAATAGTCCACCAGATGGGCTTGGGGTCGAGGCCCCGTTGAGGCGACTTGTACTCACGTCTCCAAAAAGACCGCCAGAGGCAGATTTTTGCCTCGGTTGGAAGGCATTGTCTGTCTGAGTTATCTTAGAAGTGGGTGTCGATGTGTTCAGACCTCCTCCGAATAGTGAAGATCCTCCACTATTGGAGCCGAACATTGGATTTATCTGTTTGAGTCTTGGATTTAGCTATCGAAGTATAGCTGTGTTTGAAAGTACAATAAGGTTTGTTATGGACGTAAAGCGACCCTCAGAGCGCAATAATTCTTTCTTGTTGCAGTAATCGAAGCACAAAGACGCCCAATTGACTGAACACAGCTATCCTGGGAGTTAGAAAGTTGCCGTTCACTGAAATTATTTTGATGAATAACATTGATGCGAAAATTTGGTATACTCATATAACCTAGGCACGTGACTCAGTAACGAACTAGCTTCATTTGTTTTGCATAGTTAACAATGTACACAACCCGGAAGATGCGACGCTTACTGCATATGTTACATAACGCCATTCAGCTGATAACTGGCTCTTTGAGCCAGGGTAATGCATCTGACACCTTCGATTGAATAAATCTTAAAGCATCTTCTAGTTGAAGCCTTTCGGAGTAAAGACCTCTAGCACGTAATTTTGGACCACCTTCAGCTAAGCCCTTCACAGCTAAAATGAATTCATTGAGAGGTAAATCCAGTAAGAGAAACTTCCTCTTGCTTGAATCAAAACACGTAATTTCGATGTCAACCGAACTGCCGGTTTCAATAATTCTACAAGGAAGAAGTAATTGTAAGCGCTTGTACTCTGCAAGAAGGAGACGAGAATTGAAAGAATCTTGCGAGAGTGCCTTGACAAATTGATAAACATTTGGCTCGCAACTTCTCGCAGTGCGCACTGAACGAGTATATACTTCCTTGGCTACTCCTTCGAGTGAGTTTGGGAAAAGTACATTAACGTCGCCCACTTGTTGGTCGCGTTTGATGTCGAAACTTACTATTATTGGGGGGGCGTGCACTTGAACAGCCAGTAAGGATTTGTGGTAGTTTTTGAAGGATATCCCGCATATTTTTTGTACTATGTCAAACGTGGCGCGAAGGTTCTCGGCTTGGTGGGCCGCAAGAGCTGGGCTTTCTTTAACTTTGGATTTAAGGGAATCTATAGCACTACGTGTGCGCTTTATTTCAAACTTCACATTTTTGATGTCAGAGCGCACATCCTCTATCTTCTTTTCAAAATCTGAAGAACTCTTTAATGCTTGCATTTCTTGGGCTAGTTCTGTCTTTAGAGCTTCAAGCTTAAGACGGTCAGGAATTCCTGGACTCGAACTCTTTGATTGGGTTAGGCTCTGCGCAAGACGTATTTCCGCCAATATATTCTGCCTTATGTTTAGGATATTTTTCTTCGCACGACCGACTTTATCGACTTGGTCCATGATTGAGTTAAGTTCATCTTTTAATAAAAGCAGATTTTCCTGTAGCACATTTTTGATGCCATTTAAATGTCTCGATCTCCATTCTAGCCAGACCTTTTCAGCCTCTAGTCGAGAGAAGCTTCGTAGAAGTGCAATCTGGCTGCTCAGTTTTTCTCTTGCTGTCGTACCGGATTCGAAAAATCTCTTGAAAAGTGCTGGTGCAGGATTATGTGCTATTTCTTCTTCTAATTCCTTGAATAGCTCCCGCGATTTTGATATTCTGCGCAACAATTCTTTACAGCAAAATGCATATATTTCCAGAATTGGCATGTTAGCGTATAATCCATAGTACACGTCTACTACAGGCCATATTCTTTCTTTATGGGAAGACAAAAAAGACATTTTGTTTACAGGCAACAATTCTGAATTTGTTTCGCTAAGCAGTGAGCTAACGCCAACTGCGTCAAGAAAAGCTTTCAAGCTCGAATGCTGACTCGTTTTATCCAGATCTGCTCTGGGGTTATAGTTATCGAAATGTGAAGTAGCGTTCGTGTTGTCTTTTGTGATATGGGTTCTTAGACTTTCACTTAAATTGATCGAGATATCTATAGGCGACAGCCGCTCCATCATTGTTATCTCCATATCATCATCCGTTTCCGCACTCTGAGATGTTCTTGCAGTATTAGTTCCACCTTTATCAAAGTCTTGGACACCGCCAACTCGCCTCTTTTTTCGGGTTATATTTTCATCGTAAAGTTGGCCTCTTGTGTCTACACCACTACTTTTTTGCACATTAGATTTCCTTTCTTCTGTATCTCTCTGTGTTGAGGTGACAAATTGAGACGACTTCATATCTATAATATCCGGCTCCGACTGCGTGTGGACTGTAAGCGATGTAGTATGAGGCAGATTTTTTATGAAAGGAACGCTATTTGGCTCCGAAAAGCCCTCTTGGTGTGTTCTGACGACTTCGGTGGTTTCCATGTCAGATGCTTCCCCCTCGCTGTTCTTTGAGTTATTTCCTGGCCCAGTCAGCGAAGAAATATTGACAGCGCTTTGTGGTCTGAAAACCTCTGTCATTATCATTGATTCGCCATCGTCTCCATTTTGAGGGCCCGCCTTTTGTAGCTGTGTAACCTCCATATCTTCTTCGCTTGGATGAGCCGAGATCTGACGATCGCCATTAATTTCTTGAGAATTGTTTTCAGGCCCGGCGCTGTGCTTTGAGAATAACTGCGTAATTTCCATTGAAACTTCTTTATCATATGCAGGTATATAGAGAGCTTTTTGGTCCCTCCTCTCGGGACTCAAGATCGTTGAATTACCAGCGTGTGCCCTCCCATAATGTTCTGTTAGCTGCATAGATTCCTCTGCGAACATGTGGTCTTGAGAGTCTTGCACTTCTTCTTTGGCAATTTCATCAACGAGAATTTCAGAAGCTGGCTTTCTTCTTGGCTCTCTAAAAGTAGAGCGTTGCTGGGGAACAAAATCAACTCTGTGAAGTGTTACGTCCGGCGCAAATGACACTCTTCGGTCCAACTTTGACTGCAATTTTGAGGTGTTTAAGCGTGAAGTCGTGTTGTTACGACCGTCTGCATCCTCGTGTTCCTGAGAACTGCTGAAAACAGGAATATTTGAAAGCGTCAAGTTTTCGCTTCCGCCATCATTGTACAATAGTTTCTGCTTCAAAATGCTCCGCCCCGGGACCATAAACTTAGACCTTTCCCTCACTTGAGATTTTCCATTAGGAGGTATTTTTGAGGGTTCCTCAGTTTCTTGGCTCATGAAGGATTCGTCAAGCTTGCTTAAACGGCCAGACATTAGGCGCTGTTATCTTTGTTATTGTTTTCAAATTGATCCTTTATATTCGTTGATGGTGATATTGAACTGCAAATTTTAGATAATATTGTCAAACTCGGAGCCTCTCCAGCTAAGTAGAAGGGTCTACGCATCGTATCTTTGAAGAGCTAAGAAGTCTCGAGCATGTTTTCGCTCATACGCACCAGCTTTGGTAGACTGCTGCCCCAGACTGGACCAGGCCTTTTAAAGGCGCCTTTGGGTAATTCAAGCCCATTTTTAACCCGCGGATTCAAAGTGAGAACAGCTATCAAAAAGTTTTGCAGTGATTGCTACGTATGTTGAACGTAACGTTGACAATGGTTCTCGACGAACTTCCGAGATCTTATACTAACGTGAAGATAGATGGTAAGACGCAAAGGCAGAGTCTATGTCTATTGCAAGTCTAATAAGAAGCACAAGCAGCGTCAGGGATAATAGTTAATAACACAGTGACCGTGATCTTGTAAATAGAAAAAAGCTACCAAAATACAGAGGAGATGTGATTGACGTCATGTCACATAATAAAAAGGATTTATTGCTATTGGTTGTACTCAAGTGTCCAGACAGAAAGTCCAACACCTCCGATAAGTATCAGCGATCCAGCTGTGGAAGACAGGGAATCGATACAGCCTGTATCTGCATTAGTTGTGTAGAATTTGTTTTTCAAAATTAGAACTCCGGAGGAGACGTCGTAATATCTAATCACCTGGTCAACTGATGCTGTCAGTAGCGTCATGTCGTGCTGTATTAGTTTTACCGATGTGATGGTAGACGCAGCCCCAGCACCAATGAAAGAGCGAACGTGCCCTTGAATAGTCTTATTCCCTTTGTCCAATACAAACTCGGAAATAGCCACGGCATTGTCGTCACCACCTGTATAAATGAAAAAACGGTCTTCGGTGATCTTTTTGACTTCGAACGATTTGATTCCTGCAGAATGGACTGCAATTCTCTCTGAAATATCGGGCAAGTGAACCTGGGGCTGGAAAGCCTCGATCTTCTTCACCAATTTGTTATTTTGAATAACGTATGGGATGTGTTGAGTTAGGTTCCAGCTCACTAAGTGACCATCTGTTGGCGACACTACCAAAACTAGTTGAGTATCCAAGGCTACTAACGCAACATTCAAAAGGCAACATGTTTGATATTTTCCGGAAACTAGCAACTCGAAAGCATTTTCGTCGCTATTATAAAGCCAAACCTTAATGGCGGAGTCTGAATACACTGTTGTCAAGATAAAATCGTCGGTACCCTCGATTATCTCATAAGCGAAATCCATGATCCGAAGGTCAGGAATCTTTGATGAAGACGGCAGCGCGCATATGACAGTCATGTAGGGATTCGACATAAAAGTATCTGTCAGTTCCCATAAATATAGTTCTTCTCTTGCGGCGGAACTTATCATGAACTTATTGTTAATAAATTTACAACGCTGAAGGCCAGATGTATGTTTTCTAAATGTCCACACAGTTCTAATTTCGCCGTCTTTCGCGTTAAGAACATTGAGCTTAATAGTGGTGTCCTCAGACGCAGAGCAAAACACGGTCTTGTCTTGACGGTAGGGCTCTGTTCTTATGCATATATCACGAATTTCTCTCCCGTGCAAGCCATTCCTTAAGATTTCTGGATAAACAGGTTTGTGTATTTTGCGAAAGTGTATGGACGAAGCTTTAATGTAAATGAGGATAAACTCATCTAATCCAAAATTAGGAAGGTACCGCCACTGACGGTGTGCTCCCCCGCATTGCTCACTAAAAATCTCGTAGTGCTTTGTCTCATTGAAAACGTAAAATAAGTTCGATTTGAACCCATACGTAATGAAGTCCCCCTGAGCGTTATAGTGGCCCCCCTCCAAAAACCCTTTTGATATCCTGTTTTGAAGTAACATTTTATGAGTCCGTTTTGAAAAGTTGATGGAGATGAAGCAATAGAAACCATCTCTGTCAGAAACTGAAAACAAGCAGTCATTCTCCGAGTTTCTTTCGACGAAATCAATTGACGTTATTGTATCACCTGGAAGGATTTTCCTCAAGACAGTTGCTTCTTCTTTACAATCCTTAATGTTAAAAATTGCGAGAGTGCTAGTTCTAGACCCAAGAACGACGAAGTTTTCATAAAGTACAAATGAGCTCGCGGTGAAATTTTTCGGCTTGTGGAAGTGGAAACGCTTTTCATGCTGTAGAGTTGTGCCGTTCATTCGAAGACAAATAAGTGGGTCATTTGGATTGGGGGATTCCATCACCAGGAACAGATTCGAGTCATAACCCCTCACCAAACAATTCGTGGATTTGGATAACTCGTTTATGTGTAGCTGTTTGGTTTCAAGAACTTCATCGCCATCTTTGGAAAATTTTAGGATTAGCAACTCACATCTGCTATTAGAAAAGACTACCATATCAAGTTCTTGAACACCAGAAGTTGCCGAATAACTAGTGAATCTGCTGTCTGTCATGATCGATGTCCACCTCTCGGTTTTCTGGTCAAATTTAAGGACTTGACCCTCTGAAGTCATGGCAAGCAGCCCAAACCTGAGCCAATAAAACCCTTTTAAGATTTCGTTTGGCCTTAGCTCAACTCCATGCTGAGAGATATCATCAAGTGAAAAAACGCTTGATTCACTGCCGGATTTCGTCCGCAAATTGAGGTCAGTGATTTTTATACGTCCGTCATTACCAGACGTAACCGCGATCATTTTTTCGTTATTGACGTCGACGCCCCAAATGTTTTTGGTCTGATGAAGCTCGTGTATGCTTTTCTGAACCAAGACGCCCTCTTCGGAGATCTCCCAAACTCTAGAAGTGCAGTCTTCGGACACGCTTATCAATTTTGAGTCGTTATCAAAAAACTTAAGGTTCCATATTCTTGCCGTGTGGCCCCAGCCAGTGGAAACGAGGCACCCTGAATGTAAGTCCCAGAGCTTGATTGACCTGTCATCGGAACAACTTGCTGCATATCGGCCGTTGGTGCTTGCAGCAACGTAAAAAATAGATCCTTCGTGATCGGTGAAATGATGTAAAGTTTTCTCTGTTTCAAGGTCCCAAACTAAAACGCCGTCCATAACAGTTCCTGCGTTTACAAGAACCTTGTCTTGGCTAACTACATTAATGGTGCCGGAGTAAAGAATTGACCTTTCACCATAGACAGCTTTCGTACGCAATACCTTAAAAGATAGGTCACAGCACAAAACTTTGTTGTAGCTTGTAAGCAGGAAAACGGAAGAGCCGTCCATGCTATGCTCGCCGCTGATCACCCATTCGTGACATAACTTTTCGAAGCGGGTGTTATCAGCGTTTTGCCATAGAGAATCAAGGTTGAGAAGGCTTACAGATCTAGCTCCGTATATTAAAATAGATTCACCCCTGATTGCCAGCCCATGTACCTTGTTTCTATGAAAGATTCTCGATATGCTTATTAGCTCACCGCTTTCGTAATCGTAAACGTGAACAAAGACCCCGTAACCAGCCAGTACATACTTTCCATGGAATTTAACACATACTGAGGGCCCAGTATGTGAGAGCTGACGCAACTGACCCATGATGACTGTTAGCGCCTAAATCTTGTAGTCTGGAGATGATATTGAACCGCAGATTTTTCAATGCGATTCTCGTATACGGCGATAATGCATATGCACTAAATGTTCGCGATTTAATAGAATTCGGGACTATTTCATGGGGAATTGGATATACACTGTAATAAGATCTCAATTGCAAGAGTTTGAGACTTGCGAGAGAGGTTAAAGGCACCCTTTGGAAACTGGAGCTATACGCCAGCTGCTTACTCCGAAAATTTGATTCAAGGCTTCGCAAAATGAACAATTGGCAGCTGACTTTCCAGTCGCCGGTAGACTTGGCAGAACATCTAAGGAAACCATACCTACTGTATGATGAGCGAGATAAGAATGTCACAAAAACAATGTTTGATGAGCATGCAAACCTCGTATGGGCCGGGGACACATATGGTAGAATATCGTCTTATGACCCTTCATACTCGCTGTACACGAGATATGCGGGCCACATTGGGGGACTTCCGGTTGTGGATATGTTAAGCCACCCTGGTGGAGTCATGTCACTCAGTGCGGATTCAATCCATTTTGCTAGCAGACAGGGCGTGACGCGGCTTAATCTCACCAGCGCAGACATAGCCCAGCTTTGTGAAATGAAGGCCATGTGCTTTTCCTCAGTTGCAGGAAATCATGTCTATTGCGCGGGTTCGAACTCGGGAAGTGGTATCATAGATATAGACTTACAGAAGGGCGCCCTCTCTAATAACATAGACTATGCGTCGAAGGTTAAAATGATGAGGTCAGACAATAAAACCATCCTCATAGGGAAACAGACGGGTACGATAGATCTATTGGATCAAACCAGCAACCAACTCATCAGGTCGTTTGCTGCACACTCTGCTACAATATCTGACATGGATTTGCGAGACAACACGTTGGTAACGGTCGGTAAATCTAGGCGCTTCAACCAGATGTGCTCTGATCCATTCGTCAACGTTTATGATCTACGAATGATGCGGCAATTAACCCCAGTGGCTTTCTCTCACAATCAGAACATAGGCAGCTCAGGAAGCGCAGGCGCGGACTTTGTTCGACTACACCCAGTTCTCCCAACAGTCATGACGGTAGCTTCTACCTCCGGAGCATTTGATTTTATTGACCTAGCAGATCCCACTTTAAGGTCGCAATATTGCCATCCATGCCATTCAATCTCCCAATTTCAACTTTCGCCTAGCGGAGACTACATTGCTGTGTTGGAACACGATAACACAATCAGCACTTGGAGTCGATCCGGCGGTATGTCGGGGTTTACAAACTCGTCGGCAATTCTCGAGTATCCGGACTATCCAGACGATGGGCCCCCAGGAAACGTATCAGTAAATGACGAAAATTATCCTTTAAGCTCAGTTGGAATGCCTTATTATTCCGAAAAGCTTTTGTCCTCCTGGCCACACGTTATTTTCCGCAGTAGCGGTACACTTCCAAGAAAGATGCAGGATTCTAGAGGCCTAATTCAGCCACCAACATCTCGTTTGTTCCAGTTGAGTGCTCACCACACTCAAACCTATAGTTTGGTTCCCTACAATACTGCAAAATTTGGCAGGAGAAACGTTATGCGGCCTTATAAATCGTTGAGAGAACGCAAGAAAAAGCTGCTGATAACTGATGAAGATGGTGCAGATAAGAGAGAACTTATGAGGTACAAGGCTTTAAATGATTATGAGGTGCCCCCGGCTTACACGAAGCTACAGATGGTGTACGGCAAATACGGAGTAGAGGACTTCGATTTCAAAGCTTTCAACAAGACTCAGCTATCCGGACTCGAGTGCGATATTGAAAACTCATACACAAATTCCATATTACAGCTATACCGGTTTGTTCCGGAGTTCTACAACTTTGTTGTGAGTAGCCTGAAAGAAGAACCAGGCTTGGAAAACTCCATCCTAGCCGAGTTAGGATATTTGTACGATATGATGGACAAAGCCAAAGGCGTGGTGTGCCGCTCTGCAAACTTTCAAAAACTGTTGACATCATTGCCAACCGTAAAGGATCTTGGCCTTTTAAGAGATTCCCTGACTAATGATCTACCAAATTATTTTGCTGGGCTTGAAATTGATGACCGTGGAAACACAATGGAAGTTGAAAGTAAAGTTGCGATTCCGGGAACGGATGTTCCCCAGATTTTCAACAGGTTTTTGTTGTCAAAATTGATTGCCGAAGAGATGCAGAAAAAGATCAATACTACTCATAGCATTGCATTGGAGGAGTTGGTTGGTATTCGACTATCTACAGAGGCACGCTCGATATCGTCTTGTGATAGCTACGAAAGAGGGGCAAGCATAGTACCAACTCTCGATGTCACGAGCCCAGCAACTAACAACACAAAGTACTCAAACAAGAAGCTAAGCAACCAAACTGTTCTCCCATATATTGAGTCGTCGATGAACCGTATCAGGCACAAGAGAGCGCTTTGTGAAAAATGTCAAAAACTTGAAAATATAGAGCACGAGCAAACGGTTCGGAACCTTCCACCTCTCTTGTCTCTTAACATGTGCCTAACAAGCAATGAGTGGGACATTGCTAAGACAGTTAAAAATTGGCTTGCAAAAGAGTTTTATGCTACACTCTCTAAAGACAGGCCTATTTTGAAGTTGCATCCTACTGACCTAAAGACAAACACCGCCATTTTTAAGTATGACTTGAATGCGTATGTGGCACGTATAACAGATGACATGTCCGAGCCGCACCTTGTCACGTATGCTAAAGTCTTCGATTCGAAAACTAAGCAGGACAAGTGGTTCATGTTCAATGACTATCTCGTTATAGAAGTCGATGAAGACGAAGCCTTAGATATTACGCCATGGTGGAAAACGCCCGAGATCCTGATATATTCGGATGCAGAAGAATTACGGAAACCTTTCGTTCCAGTTTCTAGCTTTCGCATTGATGACAGTGTTTTGTACCGTGACTACTTTGCAAATGGTATTAGGGAGGGTGTTAAGAAAGAGTATAAACATTTGACTGCTAGTGAAGCTCCGCAGACGGGCTCGCTAGTTGCAATGGATGCTGAGTTTGTGATTCTTGAGGATGAAGAAGTTGAGATAAGCTGCAGAGGGCAGCGGACTCTCATTAAACCAAAAAAGACAGCCTTGGCGAGAATATCGGTATTGCGAGGGGATGACGGGGATGATTTTGGTGTTCCATTTATTGACGATTATGTCGTAAACACTAATCATATCGAGAATTATCTCACCAGATATAGCGGCATTGAACCCGGAGATTTGGACCCAAAAACAAGCAACAAGACTTTAGTTCCTCGCCAAATGGTGTATCGTAAAATATGGCTCCTACTCCAGATGGGGTGTGTTTTTGTTGGCCATGGACTCTACAATGACTTCCGGAACATAAGTATCTATGTTCCGCCTGAGCAGATTCGTGATACAGCGCTCTACTTTCTCCAAGGAAAAAGGTACCTTGCGCTTAGATTTCTGGCCCATGCTTTACTAGACGCGGACGTCCAGAGTGGAAATCACGATTCGATTGAAGACGCCTACACCGCACTTGTGATTTACAAGAAATACCTTCAACTAGAAAGCTCTAATTTGTTTGAAAACACTTTAAATCAACTTTATGAAGAAGGCAGAGCTTGTGGTTTCAAGGTCCCTGGTGATCGCTCTGTTGTGCCAGTATAGCATCAATTCACTAAGGGCGCAGGTCGAATGCTTTCGGTCAATTCCAAGCCCGACCAGGGCTTGGAGAGAATGCATTTTAGTGTTCTATATATCTTCGTACAGATTTATGAAGCACTTGTAACAATAACTCATTATTAATGTGACTGAGATTGGGTTCTTGTGGGTGGTAGTAGCTAACTTGAGTGAGAGTCACAGCCTTGTTCAGTGCTTTCTAATAATAAATTAACTTAAGTTTATCCACAGTCATAATCGCTGCTGTTGACTCAAAGCGCTCTCCATCCGCCGGTGGACGGCTCTCGTTGTAGGCTGCAACGAGCTTACCGTCCGCAGGTGGCTTGTATTACTAGCTGGTCCATTATTTCGAAGAGAATGGCGATTATGTGGCCGCTGCCCAGCCGGCACCGAAGATGGTCCCTCTGGCTCATTATCGCCCAATAACTCAGATTCTTTGTTGAAATCTTCACTCTCTTCATTCCAGATTTTTGCGAGCACACGATCGATATCCAGTTTCTGATTTAAGTTTTCTCTGCAGAATTCCTTGAACGTCTTTGCGTCTTTGGAAAATTCGTTTTTAAAAACTTTTGACAATTCATCTCCTTGTGAAAATGGCGAGCGATGTTTTTTAACCTCAAGCTTGCTTCGGGGAATGACTCTGTTAAGCGAGGCATTGAGTGGATTGCTAAATCTTCTGACATTTGTGTACTCTCTTGATATTCTTTCAAATTCTCTCTTCACTTCGATGTTAGAAGCGAGGAAAATAGCATCAGCACTAGTGTTAGTTGAAGACAAATCCATTATTGAGTTTTCACGCTGTAGCCAGAGTTTTTGCTGCGTACGCGATACGGCTCCGCTAGTTTCCGATTGTAGAAATTGAGAAAAGTTGTTAAAGTTCGAAAGCGGATCTGGACGATTTGCGGTAGAAGAGTGACCCTCTGATCGAGAGCCGCTCCCATTGGTAGCAGGGAGGGAAACCTGAGGGGCGCGCTGATGAAGTATACTAGTTGTGCGGTTATCGGCAGCAGCCTGTGCAGGTTTATGAAGGTGGCTGGACAAGCTCGATATTGAGGTCGAGAAGTCTGGTTTCGGGGCATTTTGTGGTTGGCGCTCTGGTATATTACTGGAAGCGTAAGATGCTGTAAAGTCGCTGTTGATGTAGTTGAAGTTGTTAGATTCAGTCCTATTTTCGGGAGCTTGTTCTTTATTATTATTATGATACCTCTGTGGGATCGAATCTTCGGTAATGTTCGCGGGTCTGTCGAATCGCTTCTCGACACCAGTCGATTGCGATAAAATCATTACAGGGCTAAATCGACCAGTACTCTGTAAACTATGATTTTGAGCATCTTCAGTAGCTGCGCCGTTACCGTAGACTAGCTCATCGCTTCTTGTTGTTGGACCATGTCGCTTCAGACTGTTGGCAATAGTTTCTATGTTGCTGTTAGCATTAATGGTGTCTTCATCTGGGTTGCCTTGATCGATGTGGTCTTCGTTATTGATGTGATCACCAGCATCTATGTGGTCTCCATTACCTATGTGATCCTCGTCCGCGTCCCTTAGGTTTGAGGGAACGCCGTAGTGCAGTTGATTGTTTCCTATAGTCTTGTTACTGTCCTCCCTGCGGAGTTCCTCATCCGTAGCCGCCTGATCCAAAGAATCTGAGACTTCCTTCAAGCTTCCTGTAAGGGTCTGGTCTTCTCGCAAGCTTCTTGATGCCAAGCGCTGTAGCTCGTCGTCCACACGGTCGCTATTAACTTTTTGCTTCTGCCTCGAACGTGATCGCAACTGCTGTCGCGCTCTAAGGCTCTGTCCGCCATGTTGCTCTTCTTGCTCCTCATCTGTGAAATACTCCACCTCTTCGTCAGTTGTAGAATGGTCCTCATACAGCTCGTCGTCTCCGCCTTGGAGGGCAAGCACCGACTTCACGCTATTTGCTCTATGCGGCCGAAGCCCAACAGTGTGCAAACCACTGATGCTACCAGGTCCTCCGTTTGCTTCGCTAGCGCTTGAATGTCCTGGGTGCGACCGCACCTTCCCCAAAGTAGTCATACTGAGCCCGCTTATCGCTCTTTTTCGAGAGAGCGAGTCGCTGCTTTTCGATTTTTTAATGAAGTCAGGCCTTTCCTTCGCATAGTTCTCAACTTCTAGAGCCCCATCGTGGCTTAGAACTCTTCTCAGCTTATTAAACCCTTTAAAGCTAGCAGCGCTCTTGCTTCGCGAATTTGTCGTGAATTGCCGCAGTTTTTTCCCGCTGTTTGAAGAAACATGTTTGTTGTTCATAGTGCTTGCAAATTCTGAGTCCGAGCGCAAACTTCTACCCCTGGACTGCGCAACCGACATCTTCAAAACTCGTCCATCCGAGAGCTTGTTAGATATTATGAAGTTTTAGTGATTATGATGGAGGTCGACATTGTTCACATGACTACCCAAAAGAACACATCGGTAGGTATTACTGTAATAGTCAAAAAGCTTTTTTAGGAAGTCACCCCCATATGTAGTAATTGTCAATTTATTACCGCTTGCAGAGAGATACCCTTTGTAGAGTAAGCATGTGACTATCATGTGATCTGATACCAACTAGCGTTCCTGTTTTGACGTCTAAGGAAAGCTCAAGGAATATGTCGCGTGCATCTATGTGGTTTAGTAAGGGAAGCCTAAATGAACCTATTCCAAGTCTCTGATTTCTATATCGACCGGATCGTGAATTCGAAGTCAAAGTCTGCTCCCAATGGCTTTCTTGATAAGCCTAGAATCAAAGCTTTGCTTCTAGACAAGGACACAACAGGCACAATTTCCATGTGCACTACACAATCAGAGCTTCTAGAACACGAAGTCTACCTAATAGATACCCTTGAAAATCAGAGCCGCGATGCGATGCGCCATCTTAAATGCCTAGTTTACGCCAAGCCTACTGATGAGACTATTGAGCATTTAGTAAAGGAGCTACAAGACCCTAAGTATGGTGAGTACCAGATATTCTTCAACAACACCGTTACCAAGACGCAGCTTGAAAGGTTAGCTGAGAGCGATGACCTGGAAGTTGTAAGCAAGGTAGAAGAAGTGTTTCAAGACTACCAGGTTTTGAATCAGGACCTGTTCTCTTTGGACGTGAGAAGCTCAAAGCTCTTCTCTCACCAGATGATATGGGATCCTTCTGGGTTGGCAGATACCACTCACAGCATTATCTCTCTTTTACTTTCCTTGAAAGTGAAACCTCTAGTACGCTACGAGGCTGGTAGCAGGCTGACATCTAAACTGGCCAAAGAAGTCATGCAGGAGATTCACAAAAACGAAAGGGCTCTTTTCGACTTTCCGGTGATCGACTCGCCTCCCCTGCTTCTAATCCTTGACCGCTACCAAGATCCTCTTACCCCACTTCTTCAACCATGGACCTATCAATCCATGATAAATGAGTATATCGGGATTAAGCGGAACGTGGTTGACCTTTCAAAGGTGCCAGATATTGATGATTCTTTGGAGCAAGTGGTCTTGTCATCGAAACAAGACCCCTTTTTCCATGACACTATGTACCTTAACTTTGGTGAACTTGGGGACAAGGTTAAGCAATACGTTTCCAGTTACAAAGACAAAACAAAATCCAACACGCAAATAAACACCATTGAAGACATCAAACGATTCATTGGCAAGTTTCCTGAATTCAAAAAGCTATCGGGTAACGTTTCCAAACACATGGCCATTGTCAGCGAGCTTGACCGCCAATTGCAGGTACAGCACGTTTGGGATGTGAGCGAAGTTGAGCAAAACATATCGGCACATACTGGTGATTCACAAGTCTATCAAGACCTAAAAAGTGTTCTTTCTGATGAAAGGATCAGCGGTTTCTACAAGCTAAAATTAGCTTGTATATACTCCTTGAGAAACGCAACCAGCCCTCATATGAACGAGGTGTCTGCGACTCTGGCAGCGAACGTCTCTCCTGAGGAGCTTAACTTCTTCCATCACTTCAACAGTGTTTTCCAAACTCGCATAAAAAACGCGAATAACGGCAAAGAGAGGGAAGACTTGATAAGTGAACTGGCCAAAAAGTTCAACCAAAAAGGACAGCATAAATCAGACAACGTGTTTATGCAGCATGTTCCAGATCTGTCTGCCATCCTCAGTGACCTATCGAAAAACAAGCTGCCTGAGGACAGGTTTCCGTTTTTAGAGAAACCTGGCGCCCGGACTTTCTGTCAGGATGTAATTATCTTCCACGTTGGCGGTACGACCTTCGAGGAGGCGCGCATTGTACATCAATTCAACAGCGACATGGCTGCTGATGCCGGAGGAAAAACGCGGGTCATTTTAGGAGGGACCACGCTTTTGAACACTCGAGAGTTTTTAAACGACTGCCGGGAGGTTGGGCAGGGGAGCGCGGAACTAACCGACCTTTTATAACTTATCTTACATATGTGGCATTAATATTATTGGTCTAGCGCGTACTTCTTCTCCCATAGAAGTAGTTTTCGCGTCAGATCGTCCATCATTCTCAGGCTCTCGTCGTAATTACTGTAGATGGAATCCACTTTTTTGATAAAGTCTTCGTTTTCTACAAACTCCGTGAGCTGCTGTTTCTCGATCTGGTCCTGAGACAATTCGACTTGGGTTCTGGAGATAAACTCTAAGATGGCGCTAACGCGCCGCCTCATTTCGTTGATTGAGGTTCTTTGAGTCGGTATTCTAGGTTTAATGGGCTTGTTGATGCCAATATCGGAGCCGTTTGAATTGTTGTCGTTGGATGAGGACGGGCGCGAGTTACTTCTGCTTTTGAGCTTACGCTGGGGCCCACGTTTGCCTCTGCGCCTGGTTTCGTCCTCAGATGACGTAGGCGGCGTGCCAGAGGGCGTATTGGGTTTGATGCGTTTCTTGGGTGGCTCTGAGGCCTCGGTTTCCACCACGGCTTCCTCCTCCGCTTCATGCTTGCTGAGGGCGTCATCCGGAAGCACCGGGACGTCAGATTCATCTCCATGTTGTGAGGTGCGCCGACTCTCTTTGAGGGCCTTTTCCAGCATCAGCTGGTATTGTTTCTCCTCGCGGGCCGAGGAGGTAGCGCGCCGCCGGTCCAACGACCGGCGGTCCTCGTTGGAGTCGCGCCTGCCGCCTTGGATGGTCGTAGGCGACCCACCTGCTGAGTCTTTGCGTCGCTGATGCCGCTTGCGGGGCTTGAGGGACTCCGCCGGTAGCGAACTCTTTGAGCTTTCAGACTTCACGGCTTCTTCGTCTTCCACTCCGCTCTCCACGGAAGGCACGTCCTCGCGCCGCAACCGGCGGTTCTGCCGCTTGTTCTGCTGCACTGGTTGATATGCGGACCGATGCTCGCCGAGATCCGTGTCGTAGAGGTGGTGCAGGTCGGGCCGACATTTTTCGCACCAGTACTTGTCCGGCGCGCTGTCCTCACCCTCAGTGATCCCAACACAGAATCCGTGCTGCCATACGCTGCACTCTTCGCACTGGATATACAGTCCTGAGTCATCGGGTGGGTCCACCTCGCCGCACACACATCTCGTCTCGCCCTCCTCCTCCTCTTCCTCTTCCTCTGCCTTCGGCACATCTTCATTCTTGAATTCCTGTGGCACTGCCACGTCGTCCTGCTTGGCCGGGTCTTGAATCTTGGTCATGCGGGCGTCTGTACGGGCGGTACGGAGCTGCGATGGGGGGGGGGGGTTGTTATGCTAAGATACTAGTACCAGAAGCTTAAACACTGAAGGATTGCTGTTACCCGGCCAGTCGAAGGTATCTGGCACCGCGCCTAGCACCGGGAGCAACCTCCTCCCCACTGCATTGACCTGCCGCTATGCTCTAAATTCGTCTTACAATGGCAGTGTCTGGTCTTTGTTTCACGATGGTTCGCCATGTGGTGTTCAGCGGCTAACGGGGCTAGCATAAAGACTGGCTTTTATTCCATGTTTGTTTCGTATTCTGTGATTTGACTGACACGTGCTTCATATCACGTGATCCGGGTGATGAACTCCGGATCAAGTCACGTGCTAATGACTCCGCTCACGTGCGGGGGTGCGGCGCCCTCCCTCCCCTGAAAGGCCTCGGCCTTCCACCTCGGCATGCTGAGTTTGGCTTCCTGAACCTCTGTGTACAGCGCGGGAAAGTTGTTTTTGGACCTCTTTTCAACATGTCCGGCCGACGAATCGTTGGATCAATATACGATGGTCGGAGATAGGCAAACGACACGAAATTAGCACACACGCCCCAGCAAAAGCAGGGGCGCGCCCTTCGAAGAATAATTTACTTGAATCAGCATATTTCCAACCGCACCCAGAACGAGAAACTTCAGGCTTGTGATTCATGGTGCGCGAGCGAAGCGAAGAGCACTGATGAATAATATGTCGTGTTCAGTGATGTTGACGTTGTATCAAATGTGCTTGAGACTGGTTATTTGAGCCCTTCTTGCAGCATAGTATGAGTATATAGGTGCTGATGCATACTATGTACCATCTTAGTGATATGATATGCGCTACGGGCGGCGAATGCGGGCTTCGCCGGACCCGTGGATCTTCAGTCGCTTTGTACGTGTGTGTCCCACAAAGCCACTTTGTCCATGACAACTTTTTTTCCAATGTGGGAACTCCCTCCTTCTTGAACACTCTTCAGCATTCTCGTATCATCAATTCCCCTCAAGATCGCAGCCTCCGCTCGAGCTTCCTCGCCTGCGAACTACCCCACGAATTTCTCACCGCACCGACAATCACACCGATTACTCTGCGCTTCAGCTCCTACACCGAATTATGGGAAACAGCCCGTCTAAATCCAACTATGCCATACCGAGTACGAAGACAGCCAGCGCTACAACACAGGGTCTAACGACCACCGGCGATGACCTCAACAGCAACGAACCTAACGACCCCGATGATAGTAGGTCTCTACCTACTCAAGTTATAAAGATCCACAAAGTGGCTCCTGGCGAGCCCAAAAACAATGCTTCCCCTCCTGCCGCGGCCAGCGGCCGCGGCCCGCGGCGCAAAAGCCCCGCCGCGTACGACCTGGAGATTGATATGTCGTTTGCAAGGGTGCTGAGTGCCACCTCGGGCTCTCAGGGCTCCAGCTCTGGCTCCAGTTCTGGCTCGAGCTCTGGCTCGCACGACAGCAACATGACTCCGCCCTCTTACTCGACCGACTCCTCGTTTCTCAACTACAGCTTCCCTGACGAGCCTCAAACGCCTGGAAGCGCCAACGGTGTGCCCGCGGCTAACTCGCTGCCGCCTATTAAGGAGGAAATGGCAGCGACTGCCTCACTCGCACGTAGAAGCCGCATCCAGCAGCGCGGACATCCACCTATTCCGCATGACCGCCATGCCGCGCCACCAGTAATCCTGAAACGGTATGCGCACGACCTCCAGTCTACGGAGCATCTCGACATTGACGACGTGATTGAAAAGCTTCTCAAGATCGGCGAAACCAGGTACTACCAAGCCAAGGAGTTTCCATTGAGCTCCTGGAAGGTGCAGCTGATCTGTGCACGCGCCCGTGAATTGTTTCTCGAGCAGCCCTCGCTGCTGCGTCTTCAGGCCCCCATCAAGATTGTCGGCGACGTGCACGGCCAATTCACGGACCTGATGCGAATTTTCAAGCTCTCCGGAGTCCCTCCAAATACCAGCTATCTTTTCCTCGGCGACTATGTTGACCGTGGTAAACAGTCCCTGGAGACCATGCTTCTGCTGCTATGCTACAAGATCAAGTTTCCAGACAGATTCTTCATGCTGCGCGGGAATCACGAATCCGCAAATGTCACTAAAATGTACGGTTTCTACGACGAGTGCAAGCGTCGGTTGTCGACCAAGTGCTGGAAAATGTTCGTGGACGTCTTCAATACCCTTCCATTGGCAGCCGTCGTTCAAGACAAGATATTTTGCGTGCACGGCGGTATTTCACCAGACCTCAAGGACCTTGGCCAGATTGAACGCATTGCGCGTCCTACTGACATCCCCGAAGAGGGGTTGTTCACCGACCTGTTATGGAGCGATCCAGACCCCCAGGTCTCTGACTGGTCCGTCAATGACCGTGGCGTGTCCGTTACTTTCGGAAAGCGGAACGTTCTTGATTTCTGCTCGCGGTTCAACTTCGACCTGATCATTCGCGGCCATATGGTTGTCGAAGACGGCTACGAATTTTTTGCCCGCAAGAAGTTTGTCACTGTGTTCTCTGCGCCAAACTACTGCGGCGAGTTTCAGAACTGGGGCGCAGTCATGAGTGTTACTACTGGTCTCATGTGCAGCTTTGAGCTTCTGAAGCCTCATGGTGCCAAGGGCGGCGCCGCACACAAGCACAAGGGCTAATGGGATCATACCCATTCGAACATTGTTTTTTTTTTTTACTCTCTACTCATTTTCATTGTTATACTCTTTTCTTCTCTCTGTTTTTTAAGATTCATTTTATTCTCACTGTTATCAAGCCGGGGTTTTGAAACACCTGTTGTTGCCCTCGTACGTATTTCTCATGCCAGGCCTGCTTTGTGGAGCCTCCTACTTTTTTAGCTATAAATATGAATATTGATGGAATCCGCTAAAAAAAAAGATGTGTGAACACCGACGCGGGGAGTCGAACCCCGTTCTTCACGGCTAATGATCGTGATGTGATGACCGTTACACTATATCGGAGAAGGAACGTAGAATTGGCGAAAAACACACAGCTAGGCACCTAAGCATGATCTAGCAAGTACCGTGACAGTAATATAATATATCTGAGGTATCGAAAGATCAACACCAGAGAAGGTTGCGAGGGCAGGATGAATAAACTCGCAACAAGCATCCAGAATTGTAGCTGTAGGTGTTGTCGAGCCCCAAGCCTAGAATGATTTTGAGAAAAAGAGGGGAAGCGAGGAGAGATATAAGGAATTACCATAACTATATAGAACCAACCTGTCGCTGGTTACATTGTTACATAGAGCGTCATAATTAGATCTAACAACGATAAGTGGGCGGCAGATCATCAAAAAGGAGACTCTGAGCTCGTGATGAATGCAGCTGTTGGGCGGTTGAAAAAATTGAAAAATAAAATTGCTCCGATACCGGGAGTTGAACCCGGGTCTCCACGGTGAAAGCGAGGTGTGATAGCCGTTACACTATATCGGATGTTTGTTGAATGTAGGGAATTCCTAGCTTAATATAAGTTCGTATCGCCGTCACGTGCCTAGATTCATAACAAACGGGTCAGAGCAGCAACAGCGACAAGGCCTCTCGAAACTAGCCCTTAATGGCTGTTGAATCCAGCTAACAGCAGCGAAACTACGACCCTCAACTGCTATGCTACTGCTACTGCTCTGCTACTACTACTGCCCCTGCGCTAGCGCAGTTCTTCTTTCCCTGGGCTCTTTACACCGCTCTTGTGTTTCTAAAAAATTAGTGAAGGAAGCTCGCCCACCATCTCAAGAAACAAGCACACAAAATACCACCTCGAAATGTCACTAGCAGAGTTCGACGAGATCAATTACGACCATTCGGCCAGCAGGCTTGATGTGCCCTCCAACTACCTGATGAAGAAGGCGCGCAGGAACCCAAACGGGCTGGAGGATCTGCGTAGGTCTATGCGGTCTGCCACCATTTACGTCGGCAACCTTTCGTTCTACACATCCGAGGAGCAGATATACGAACTGTTCAGTAAGTCCGGGGTGATAAAGCGCATAATCATGGGCCTCGACCGCTTCAAGTTCACGCCGTGCGGGTTCTGCTTTGTGATATACAACACGCCGGAGGAGGCACTCAACGCGGTCAAATACCTTTCGGACACAAAACTGGACGACCGTAACATCTCGCTGGACCTGGACCCCGGGTTCGAGGACGGACGGCAGTTTGGCCGTGGAAAGAGCGGCGGCCAGGTGAGCGACGAGCTGCGGTTCGAGTTCGACGCTTCGCGCGGCGGGTTCACAGTGCCGCTGGTGGACCGCATCGGCTTCAGCAACACGCATAACTTTGGCGCGCGTCGTGTGAGAGACACCTACGTGCCGGAAGAGCCTGAGGACGACGAAGAGGAGCCCGACACATACGTGCCGGGTGAGGACTGAGTCGACGGCACCGGTCCTTGCAAACGCGCGAGAGAAAGCGAGGAAGAGGAACCGATCGCGCACGTTCC
This sequence comes from Lachancea quebecensis, assembly GCA_030557885.1. Lineage (NCBI taxonomy): Eukaryota > Fungi > Ascomycota > Saccharomycetes > Saccharomycetales > Saccharomycetaceae > Lachancea > Lachancea quebecensis. The sequence goes on along the minus strand of JANIJM010000007.1, from coordinate 132,623 downwards.
CTGCTCCGTGCTACGCGGGCGGCGTGCAAGCCCTCCGGTCGACAGGCCCGCGCAGTACAGCACGCTGCGGGCCGATGCGCATTGTAGCGTCAACTCCATAGTGTTACGAACGTAAATACCTAGGTCGAAAAGTCTGCTCGGGTCCCTGAGCCCAGGGGACCGCCCCAAAGTCAAAATGTCGATTTTTGTTTTTCGTCTCTCTTCCAATCTCTATAAACTAGTAGAGGCCGCGGCACTGCCGCGCGCTGTCCTGCGACGCCTTTTTGAGCTCGTCGAGTCGATCGATGAGCTTCTTGCGCCGCGTCAGCGGCGCGGCCTGGAACCGCAGCTCGAGGTCCGCGTCCGTGGCGGTCGGCGCGCTCGCCGCACCCGCCGCGTCCGCCGTCTCGTCAGCCGCGCCGGCCCGCCGCGCGCGCGAAATCTGGTAGTAGTCGCTGAACACCTTACGGCGTCGCACGTTGATGAACCAGTTGCTGAGCTGAACCTTGCTGAGGCCTGTCTGCACGAGCAGCTCGCGCTTCTCCTGCGGCGAAGGGTACGGGTTGTTGAGGTGCGACGCGAGCCACGCGTTGAGGATTTCCACCGTCTCCTTGGGCAGATTGTTACGCCGTGGCGGCGCGGCCGCGCGCCGCACAGTGCCCGAAGGCTGCTGCGGCAGCGGCCGCTGCTGGCCAGGCTGTTGACTGTGTAGTTGGCTTAGCTGGAGGTTATGCTGCTGCTGCTGCTGCTGCTGCTGCTGCGGCTGTTGTTGTGGTTGTGGTTGTGGTTGTTGTTGCGGCGGCAGCGCCGGCGAGAGCGCCGCCAACGCTGGCATTCGCGTAAGTGCCGGCAGCGACAGCGCCGGCAACGTCCGCCGCGGCTCCACGCCGTCCTCCTGCTCTGCGCCGATTGAGTCCAGAAGACTGCGTATCGAGGGCAGCTTGACCTCCTGGTCCAGCTGTGCAAACCACTGCGCGTTCGAGTTCATGTCCCGGCACAGACCTCGCCTGCTGATTGTCTACAGAGCTGCCGACTCACTTCTACTCAGCTGCGCTGTCACCGCCGCCCCCACACCAGACCCATCTCGTTTACTCGATTATATACTCCCAGGCCCGTCCCGCCGTCAAATGTGTCACAACTCCCTCGCGCACATGCACCGCCTGTTGGTTGTGCTGCCACGCCTACATTTCTCACCGCGCTTCCACCGCGTGCGTCTCAAGCACCACCATGGTTCCGAAGTGCCGCCCGCTTGCCGCACCTGTTTGGTGTCGCGCACGGAAACGGGCGTTGGACGCCGCACTCACTCATCCCGGCCGCGGAAGACGTGCCGGCTAATACCGGTCCGCGAGCACTCCACACGCACCCGTACGAGAAGCGCACCGCAGCGGCCTGGCCGCGGGCCCAGCCGGCTCACCTTGCGCGCTTATCTGAAAGCCACATTACTATTGACTTGTGCCCGTACGTACGATGGGCACTAAGCGGCAGCTCCGCGCGCGCTCCGCGCGCGCTCTCGGCGTATCTCATTTGTTGAGGAAGGAGGAGGAAAAAATCTGGAAAAAAAAGGGCAAAAACGGGGCAAAAACGAGAATCACATGGACGAGAGAATTTAAATGCGCGTGCCTGTGATGACGCAGCCGCTGAAACCGGGCGACGGTTCCGCGCTCCGGTGCCTTCTGTACAGGCACCTGCGGGCTTCCAGCACGGCGCGGGCCGAGCGGCGTGCCTGTAGCGGGCCGTACGGGGTGATTCTCGTGCCCCGTGGCCGGTGATGTTATGCGGCTTCGTGTGACGTGACTGGGACCCGGCGTCCTGTGTCACGTGGGGTGTTGTTCCCGTCACGTGCCATGGCGATCTCTGTCACTCTTTCGCGGGCTGGCGCGCGCTCCGCCGTGCGGAGCGACGCTTTCTTCGCACTACTGTCGCTTTTCCGCTTCGGACACAATGGCTTGCTAGAAAAAACCAGGGCAATGACTAATAATACTGAGCTCTAAGCGCGGTGAAGATAACACGCCTGATTCGGTCCGTAGAAACATGTCTTGTCCGCGCGTATCATAGTACTGACGGCCCGGTGGCCGTCCTGACTAAAGCTAAAACCTTGTTTTTTTTCCGCGCCAGGGTCCTCAGCGCAGGTCCCATCGCGTTCTTCCGAGTTCTGTAGCAGCACCGCCGGCAGTACCTGCGCTGGCGATGAGTCTTACGCACAGCGGCGGCCCGCTTTTGTGACACTTTGCCCGGTCTATAAAGGCGGCGTGCGACGCCCATGCAGAAGACGCGGAGCAGCACGTGGAGACCCATACCAGAACGCGCTTGCCAGAAGATGACCAGCCCGTCCGCAGCGACACACACAGACACATACCTCGCACGTGACTCGGACCGCTCGCCGGCCTCGGCCCCGGCCCCGCCACCATACGCGGCCGGCGCAGGCGCGGGCGCGGGCGCGGCGTGCCGGCCCTGCCGGCTCACGCTCTCGTCTCTTGCCGCCCGCGGCACGCTGATCAAGCACCGCCGGCCCGCGCCGCCACGGTTCGTCTACAACGCCTTCGATCGCAGCGAAAACCCGTATATCACCACTCACGACTCGTCGGCATTGCACGTGACGCTTCGCCCCAGCAGCGCCTGTTTCTACATGGCCGCGCTGGACCCTCAGCTGCAATCGCCGCCGGACACCGGAGACACCACGCCCGTCTTCGAGGGCCGCGGCGTCGTCTCGGGCACGCTGCACGTGACCGTCAAGGGTCCAGATGCCCTACTGCTGGAAAACGTCCAGGTGCGCCTCAGCGGCTACTGCACGGAGTTTGCGTGCCAGACTTCCGCTGGTAGCGCCACGCACTCCATGCGGATGGTCAGCGCCGCCAACTGCAGCACCACGCCCTTCGTGCAAGATGTCATCCGGTTCGGCGCCGCCTCGGAGCAACCGCAGACTCCCGCGAACCTCATTCTGCTCCCGCCCGGCGAGCACGAGTACAGATTCGAGTTCGTAGTGGATGCTGCCACGTTCCCGGCTTCGATAGACACGTCATACGGGTCCACGCTCTACCGCCTGGAGGCGCTCGTCAGCTTGGCTAAGCACAAGCAGCGGTTCGGCAAAAGGTACGAAACCGTGTTTCTCACATCACCCCTGACGCTTAAGAAAACGCTGCGGTACTGCTACGCAGACTTGTACCAAAGCTTTACGGCACTCACGTCGTGGAGAGAAGAGATGCTAGGCTGCGATATATTTCTCAGCTCGCGCGTCGTGGAGTTCGATGCGCCGCTGCAGGTTTCCCTGCAGATGGTGAGGCGCCACGTGCAGGAGTGTCAGGTGCTGTTCGTAGACGTGCACGTGCAGCAGACGCTGACGATTCCTTGCGTAGACACGGCGACCGGGGCGCTGCAGCACAACAACTTCCGCCAGGTGCATTCCACGCGGATCGGCACCGCAGACTTCAGCGACGAGCAGCAGCAGCAGCAGCAGCAGCAGCTGTGCATTAACACCGCTTTCCCGGAGCTGCGCGTGCCGTCCTCGCTGAAAACCGCAGAGCGCAACAAGTCGTTTTACGCGTACTACAAGGAGCCCACGCTGACAGCGCGCGAGTCGGAGTTCGGGCGATACAGGTTGCAGATCGCGCACGAGCTCAAGATCGTCATCGGCGTTCGCATCAACCGGCCCCACGGGCAGCAGGAACCCAAAGACATACGGCTGACCTTGAAGGTTCCCATCGTTCTTGTAGACCAGGACATGGGCTGCTGTCTGAGCCTGCCCCGCTACGAGCCCAAGTCGCCGATCCCGCTTCCCGCTGGGTTTTGCAAATTTGAAAACGCCTCGGCGCCGTCTACGCCGCCAGAATACTCGGATGCCGAGCTTTGATCATGTTCGCACCAAGCAAGCTTCTTCGTACAACGCTATGTCCGGCGCGGCAGCGCATAAAGGTCGCTGCCGCGCCGCGTCCAAATCTTATTCCTTCACGTAATCATTAATCAAGTAACCGCTTATCTCTTAATATATATATATATAAACATCATAGCATCATCTAACATCGGTTTATTTAATTTTCTTCTTTTGTTTTTCTTTTAATTCTTGCCTTCAGTTCCATAAAATATTACAAGCACCAACATGGTCGGCGCCGCGTTCGTTTTCTCAGGCCCGCTCTACTCGGAGTCCTCCACAATGGTCGTCATGGGGTCCGCTTTCTGTCTCTCGTCAGTTCTGACAATTTGCTCGATCTGTTCGTCGTCCAGCTCCGCCATCAACTTGGCGCTGTCGTAGGGATTGACCTCCGTGGACTTGAACTTGCGCGCAGGCACGCCCTGCAGGAACAGCTCGTCGATCTCGCCGAAGGTGCGGCCCTTGGTCTCTGGCAGGTCCAGAACCGCCCACGTGAGCATGATCAGCGAGACGCCGCCCCAGAAGAGACCGGTCTTGGCGCCCCAGTTCCATTTCTCGGAGTTTAGCATGTATGGGGTCCAGATGGCGTTCACAATACCCATGAGGTTGTAGAAGTTACGCGCCAGGATAACGGTCTTGGTTCTCAGCTTGTTGCTGGGCAGCTCGGGCACAAGACAGTACGTGACAGGGCCCACGCCCACGTCGTAGACAAACACGAAGGCCAGTAGCAACGAGCCCGCGGCCCACTTGCTGCTCTCCGAGTGCGAGAATCCCGACGCGCCGATAGCAATCAGCAGTAACGTCTGCAAGGCCAGGCCGCCCGCGAAGATTGTGAAACGCCCGTATTTCTTGGAGATGAACCACGACAGCACGGTACCTCCCAGCCCGAGACAGTACTGAATGATGGAGAATGTGAAGGCGTATGACTCGCTGAGGCCGGCCTTGGTGTAGAAGTAGGTAGAGTATCCCATCATCGCGCTGCCGCAGGCGTTCTGCGTCACCCATGTGAGGCACGCGATTCTGGTTCTACGGCCGTCAGCGCCTCTGAAGCAGTCCCAGTATGTGGTGTCTCTGGTCATGGCGTCCTCCTTCTGCGTGGTGAGCTGGATCTTCTTGAGCATGGCGTCGATGACGGCGGCTTTCTCGTTCGACTTCAGGCCTGAGATCAGGCGGCTCAGACTGCGTCCAGCCTCGTTCATCCTACCCTTCTTAACAAGCCACCAGGGCGACTCGGGGGCTAGGTAGATCCCCACCGCAATTGGCAGGGGCCAGATCCACTGCAGCGCAAAGGGCAGTCTGTACGCGAGCGACGAGTCCGCGAGGTTTTCCTGTGAGTTTTTGAGCACGCCGGACGCCATGATCTGGCCCAGAATCCAGCAGATGTTAACGTAGGTGGTCAGGTAGTATCTGAGCGCCAAGGGGCACACCTCGGTGGCATACGAGACGGTCAACGTCTGGAAACAGCCCCAGGGGATACCACACAAGACCTCACCCACGGCCAGCATGGGACAGGACACGGCGAAAAACAGGATGAAAATAAAGCCAAAGACAGCGATCAAAGACACGATCAGCGTCCACCGGTACCCCACGCGGTCCGCGGCCACACCCGCGAACTGCAGCCCGATGACCTCGCCCACGTTGATGCACATGCTGAGCGCGGTCTGCCACTTGGCGTCTATCTCGTAGATCCCGTTGGCCTCGTTGTACGACCCGTAGCGCTTCGCAAACGCGGGCAGCGCGTACAGCGACGACAGAAGGGCCGTGTCGTAGCCCTCCATGATCAGCGCGGACGACAGCACCACGGACCACAGCGCGGCCTTGGGGTACTGCCTGATGGCCTGCAAGAGTGGCATCTGCTTCTCCGCGCCGTCCGCCTTGCGCGCGTCTTCGGACAGCCCGAGGAACTTCGCAATCGTCTCACTTCCGACGGTCGTAGCCGCGAAGTCCGACTCTTCCACCTCCTCGCCCGCGAACTCCAGGTGCTGCGTGTCGGTTTTCTTGGACGTCGAGAACGGGAGGTCCAGCGACGAGTCCGCCATGTTGGTCTGCGATGAAATCGCCGTCTCCACGTGCACAAGCTTGTGCTTGTCGGAGGAGTTGCTCATGGCGCTAAAAGTTGTTGCTTGTGTTTGGTTATGTGTGTAGTTCTCTTGTTATTGCTTGGTGTTTCAGCAAGGCCCTTGAATTTGAAGGCAGCTGCCAATTAATAGCGCTGAGCTTTGTGTTGTATGATGTTCTGTAAAAGCCTTTCTCTACTATCCCCTAATCGATACCTGCTGCTTTTATACCTTGCTTAGCCGCTACCAACTTCCCTTTTGCTTCAGGAACGTTACCGAACCTTACCCAACACTGCCCAACACTCATCCTTCGCCCATGTCTCCGCCTGCTACGCTACCCCGCCTTCTAGACCTCTCCGCGTCTGCGCATCTGCCACGTCCTGTTCTGTGTGATGTGATCTTGTGCATCTCCAATCGTCACCTGCGGTTGTCCGCTATGGCCCGTTACCCTGGTGTGTGAACCCTTTCCCGGGCCGCGCGGGTCCCCCAACAGCCCCGTAGACTCTGCCGCGGGCGCGCGCAGCGCGTGACCGCGAACCTCGTGTTATCAACCGATGCACTCACGCGTTTGCCTCCAAATATCATGCGGGGGAGCCAACAATGCAATCCCCTCCGGCCTTTACAGCGTCGTGGTTGGCGACGCAGCCGCATCGCCGCGCAACCACGTTCCTGTTGCACCCTTGGACCCTTTTCCCCGGACTAATGCAGAATTTTACAAAGATGTGCGCCCTCAGCCGCAGCTCCGGTTTCAGCGCCGGCGAATCCGCACCAGCATATTCGGCTGATATGCGTTTGTTTCTAAGAGTGCACTTCACATGCAAGGTTGAGACTGCGCGGAGATTGCTAAAAGCTATACACGCGGGTCCCTTCGATGTAAGATGCGGAATTCCCCATACTGTTGCATAACAACAGTCACGTTTCTATGGCGATGGGTGCTAGAAGTGCGATTTTTCCGATCATGTGGATGGCGCCGGAGACGCGGGAAACTCCTAGTGGAGATATTATGACACACGCGTCGAGGGTGCGGTTCATCGAACCCCGCACAATGCCAAGGGTCCCGGCGGTTGCCAGGGCATCGGCCGGCCGGCTGAGCGCCCGCAGCGTGGATAAATTGCGACGATTGTGGAGTGATAAATCAGCCTCGAGCGTTCGTTGGGAGCTACCACATTACAGGTCTTTTTTTTTCCTCCATATTCGAGCCCGAAAGCAGCGTACCTGCACTCGAGCTTGACCCGCCAGGAATAGACAGTTATTAAGCATCGACTATAGGTCTGTCGATCACTCTGCACGAAGAGTGAACAACGAAAGTAGCGACGTTGTCACGTAGCACGAACACACCCGCCATGAGTGCTATCGACAAGTGGTGGAAGGAAGCCACGGTGTACCAGATATACCCCGCCAGCTTCTACGACTCGAACGGCGACGGGTGGGGGGACCTCCCGGGCATCACGGCCAAGCTTCCGTACCTGAAACAGCTCGGCGTCGACGCGGTGTGGATCTGCCCGTTCTACGACTCTCCGCAGCAGGATATGGGGTACGACATCTCGGACTACGAAAAGGTGTGGCCGCGGTACGGGACGAACGAGGACTGCTTCCGGCTTATCAGCGAAGCTCATGCGGTGGGGATCCGGGTCGTGGTGGATCTCGTGATCAACCACTGTTCTAGCGAGCACGCGTGGTTCCGCGAGTCGCGCTCGTCCAAGACGAGCGCCAAGCGCGACTGGTTCATATGGCGCCCTGCCAAGGGCTTCACGGCGGACGGCAAGCCCATCCCGCCCAACAACTGGAGCTCGTTCTTCGGCGGGTCCGCGTGGGAGTGGGACGAGCATACGCAGGAGTTCTACCTGCGGCTCTTCGCGTCGGGCCAGCCCGACTTCAACTGGGAGCTGTCCGAGGTGCGCGAGGCCATCTACGAGTCCGCGGCGGGCTTCTGGCTGGACCACGGTGTGGACGGCTTCCGTATCGACACCGCGGGACTGTACTCCAAGATCGAGGGCCTACCCGACGCGGAAGTCCGCGACGCGACGAACGACCACCAGCACCCGGGCCACAACACCCAGAACGGCCCTCGCATCCACGAGTTTCACAAGGAAATGCGCGCTTTCTTCGATAAACGCACCGCGGGTCGCGCGGATGAGATCTTCACCGTCGGCGAGGTCGGCAAATGCGACATGGCGGGCCTGCTCCAGTACACCAGCGAGCAGGAGCGCGAGATGAGCCAGCTCTTCAACTTTGCCCACACCGAGTGCGGCCTGGGCACGCATTTTCGCTATCACGTCCAACCCTTCACTCTCAAGCAATGGAAGCTGGGCATCGCTGCCAGCTTCTTGTTTGCTAATCGCACCGATAGCTGGTCTACTGTCTATCTCGAGAACCACGACCAGCCCCGCAGTGTTACGCGCTTCGGCGACGACTCTCCTGAATGGCGCCAGGTCTCCGCAAAGCTGTTGGCAATCCTCGAGGTCGCCCTCACAGGCACCCTGTACGTGTACCAGGGCCAGGAGCTCGGCCAGATCAACAACCACGGCTGGACACTCGACCAATACCAGGATGTTGATATGATCACCCACCGTAATATCATCGCGAAGCGCTATGGCGAAGACTCTGTAGAGATGGCCAAGTTTGCGCAGGGCATCGCGCTTCTTTCGCGCGACCACAGCCGTACACCCTTCCCGTGGACCTCTCGCGAGCCCGACGCGGGCTTCAGCGCTGTGCGCCAAAGCGGCGTCAAGCCCTGGATATCGATGAACGACTCATTCCGTGATGGCATCAACGCTGAAGACGAGCTTAATGATCCCAACTCCGTGTTCCATTTTTGGCGCGCAGCGCTCCGGATCCGCAAGCAGCATAAGGACGTTCTCGTCTATGGCCAGGACTTTGAGTTCGTCGACCTCAACAATCCGGATTTGTTCATGTTTACCAAAAAGTCTCGCGACGGAGCCAAAACCCTTTTCGCTGCCCTCAACTTTTCTAGCGAGGATCGCGAGTTCCCTCATCCAAATGAAGACGCGACCTACAAAGCCTTCTTCGGTAACTATGACTTGGGAAGCGCGGAGGAACGTATTCTGAGGCCCTGGGAGGGCAGGCTCTTTTTTGTCGAATAATTTGGCTGAGGTCCGCGTCTGGAACGCTTTAATGGGCCACTGAACTCTCTAAGTAATATTTTATGATCGCTAATATGACCCTTTGTTCTCAACATCGTAAGGAGCAAGCTCCGTTGACTTCAAATTCTCGCCCTCATGTCTATGCAGAGCTATTTTATCTGAGCAATGACATCTTTCATAACTTACTCCTGGTTTTGTTTCTCGTCTGGCCAGCCTCTGCTGCCGAAATGCCTCTTGAGGATGTCAGCTACAGACCTCCGGCTCAAACCCACCAGAAGGTGTCATTGAATACGCGCTCGGACCGAAACATTTCTTAAGGGCTAGAACCCCTAAGCTTCTTACTCAATAGAAAGGTTCTAATTTGGTCAGCTTTCAAGTGAAGACCCTGATTCGGCGAGGCGCTCGAAGTTTTAATTACCTTGTCACAGCGTTGACACGCTAAGCACGTGCCCTTGATTTGACAACACACCACTCATTTGTTGGCGTATTGTAGCTCATAGCATGGGACTATCGATGTGCTCTTCCAGGTCGTATACGGATGGCGGCCATTGCGCTAGGAAGCCCCCCACTTCTCGTCTCTTCTCCACTCAATGTTACCTAATCGGCATATTTTGTCATATTCGAGCCCTTTCGGTAATAGAGAACTAAAAATTTGCATGAAAAAATTCAAGAGTCATTGCTGAAATTTCACCTTACGATTTGAAGTACAGTCGGATATTTAAACACAGTATTTACGCGGACGTTATTCACACTCGACTCTGTACCGCTAAACACCTCTGAACAGTTTAAGCGAGCGCGTTATTCCCTGTAGAGTTCCCCTCAAACTATAACAGAATATGTCTGGACAAGCACCATCTCCAGCCGCCCTGGAAAAGGCCGAAGACGTCAGAATTTTGGGTCTCGACCCACTGGTTTCCCCTGCGCTGTTGCAGTCTCAAATCCCAGCTACCGCTGAGTGCCTGAAAACGGTCCAGAAAGGTAGAGTAGGCGCCAGCAAAATCATCACAGGCGAGGACGACAGACTGTTGGTCATCGTCGGCCCATGCTCTATCCACGACCTGGACATTGCTCAGGAATACGCCAGACGTCTCAAGAAGCTTTCCGACGAATTGGAAGGAGAGCTTTGTATTATCATGAGAGCTTATCTGGAGAAGCCCAGAACCACTGTTGGATGGAAGGGTCTCATCAACGACCCTGATGTCGACAACTCTTTCAACATTAACAAGGGTCTGCAGTCCGCTAGACAGCTTTTCGTCAACTTGACTAGTGCCGGTGTCCCAATCGGCTCTGAAATGCTCGACACCATTTCTCCTCAGTACTTGGCCGACATGTTATCTTTCGGCGCTATTGGTGCCAGAACCACCGAGTCCCAGTTGCACAGAGAGCTGGCCTCTGGCTTGTCTTTCCCAGTCGGCTTCAAGAACGGTACCGACGGTACTTTGGGCGTGGCTATCGACGCCATGCTTGCGGCCTCCCACTCTCACCACTTCATGGGTGTTACCAAGCACGGGTTTGCTGCTATCATCACCACCAAAGGTAACGAGCACTGCTTCGTGATTCTGAGAGGCGGTAAGAAGGGTACCAACTACGACGCGAAGTCCGTAGCTGAGGCCAAGGCTCAGCTACCTCCAGGTGGTACTTTGATGATAGACTGCTCTCACGGTAATTCCAGTAAGGACTACAGAAACCAGCCTAAGGTCAACGACGCTGTTTGCGAACAGGTTGCCAACGGTGAAGACAAAATCATCGGTGTCATGATCGAGTCCCACATCAACGAGGGTAAGCAAAACATTCCTCCTGAGGGCAAAGCGGGCCTGAAATACGGTGTATCTATCACCGATGGCTGCATAGGTTGGGAGACTACCGACCAGGTTTTGCGCAAGCTGGCCGATGCCGTCAAACAAAGAAGAGCGCTCAAGAAATCGTCTGCTTAAGCTCCTAGCTCCGCATTCGGTTATTTATGAGATATGAAGAGGAATTCAGTTATATGAGTTGAGCGTCACTATCGCGGGTACCACTGAGACACGTAGCCTCGCGATTGTGCATCTCTCGAAGTATTGTGCTAAAGCATTTAGAAGAGGAAATAATTAATCTTTAGTTTTTTTGACACTTTCCAATTAGTTTCATTTTAATATCAAAGAAAGCCTCTTTAGGTTTTCAAAACCAATGTGTACTAATGGGTTTCCCGAGAGTTAGGCTCGTCCAAAGGTGCGACACACTTGAGAGTGTAAATCCTCTGCTACGGATCCTCACCCGGAAGTTTAAACCCAAGCAGAAGTCGTGTCAGCTTGTCATGAAGGCCTTATGGCCAGCTATGAACACAATTGTGCACTGCAATTAACTTAGAGTTGAAATTCAAAGGTTTGAATACTAGGCAATTCCTCTTTGGCTGCTTTCGAGAAACTAACTCATTTTGTCACAGCTTTCTTACTAGCCGCTGAGACCATATTGAATGAGATCGTTTCATATGACCTAAATGAAGAGTATTCTCAGGAGTTGGTCAAGAAGAGCATCATCGAGTTATCAGAAAGACCTACAGATTAGCCGCTCTAGAGCCCACTAGTCTCAATCCACTCACTATCGAATATTAGCCGACCTTACTCTCCACCGAGTTTTCAACCCATTGTTCTGCCTCTCAACATTTCGCTCAATTTTACTCTCAGCTACAGTTGCCACCTCTTCCTAAGAGGTTTTGGCTGTTACTGCCTCAATGGTAGCCGTAAGCCTCTATACCCTAATTCTCATAATACAATCCTTGAGAAGGCATGTGAGAGTTGAAGTAGGAATTGAATTTCGTTCGTCGGTATGTACTCGAGTACACGTGAGTCATTAGCCAAACAACTGGTAGTTGAAGAAAGGACGAATCGAAAACTTCCCATATTCGGTCTAACCATCGTCAAGCATCATGTCTACAGTTCACATAATCGACGTTGAGAGCGGGAATCTACAGTCACTCAGAAACGCTATTGAGTTTTTGGGCTTCAATGTCAAAATCGTGAAATCGGCCGATGACATAGAACTTTCGAAGGCTGAAAGGCTTATACTTCCTGGAGTCGGTAACTTTGGTCACTTCGTTGACAGCCTTGCCTTGAAAAACTTTGAAAAGCCCATTCGCGAATACATTGCATCTGGAAAACCCATTATGGGCATCTGTGTGGGTTTGCAGTGTTTGTTTCTAGGGTCAGAAGAGTCGCCTAAGAGCACTGGTCTGAAATACCTGGACTTGCAGCTCACAAAATTTGACACATCTGAGAAGCCGGTTCCAGAAATTGGTTGGAACACCTGCACGCCGCAGGACAATTTATTTGGCCTAGATCCTTGCAATAGATACTACTTTGTGCACTCGTACGCGGCTATCATTGATGCTAAAGAAAAGGCACGTCTTTCTGAGGCTGGTTGGAACGTCGCTGCCGCTCAATACGGTTCTCAAGAATATATTGCAGCTGTTGCGAGAGACAACATTTTTGCTACACAATTCCACCCTGAGAAGTCGGGTCACGCAGGCCTGGAAATATTGAAGAACTTCATCAACCAAACTCACCCAACCATCAAGCATACTGACAGAGAGAAAGCGGCGCTTCAAAATGACTACTCGAACTATGGTTTGACCAGAAGGATTATTGCTTGTTTGGATGTACGCACCAATGACCAGGGCGACCTTGTTGTTACTAAAGGTGATCAATACGATGTTCGCGAGAAGCAAGAAGGTGGAAACGTCAGAAATTTGGGTAAGCCCGTTGAACTTGCTCAAAAATACTACGAGCAGGGGGCTGATGAAGTCACATTTTTGAACATCACAAGTTTCAGAGATTGTCCGTTGAAGGACACGCCAATGCTTGAGGTTCTAAAACAGGCAGCGAAAACTGTCTTTGTACCACTCACCGTTGGAGGCGGTATCAAGGATATTGTAGATGTTGACGGAACTCAAATTCCTGCTCTACAGGTCGCTGCTCTCTATTTTGCATCAGGAGCTGATAAAATTTCTATCGGGTCGGATGCGGTCTACGCGGCTGAGAAGTATTATGAGTCAGGTGAGCGTGGTGACGGAACCTCGCCAATCGAAACCATATCCAAATCATATGGTGCACAAGCTGTCGTGATTTCTGTAGACCCAAAAAGAGTCTATGTGGATGGTCCAGAGTCCACTAAACACAAGACTTTTGAGACGAAGTTCCCCAACGAAAAAGGCCAGACATGGTGTTGGTATCAGTGCACCATAAAAGGTGGTAGAGAGTCTCGTGACATGGGCGTGTGGGAATTGACGAGAGCATGTGAAGCCCTGGGGGCCGGTGAGGTGCTGTTAAACTGTATTGATAAAGACGGATCAAACTCAGGCTATGACTTGGAGTTGATTAACCATGCCAAAGAGGCTGTTAAAATACCAGTCATTGCCTCAAGCGGTGCTGGCGAGCCAAAGCACTTCAAAGAAGCTTTCGAGTCTACTGGTGCTGATGCCTGTTTGGGCGCGGGCATGTTTCATAGAGGTGAGTACACCGTTAACGACGTTAAGCAATACCTTCTAGATAGTGGGTTCAAAGTTAGAATGGAAAGCCAATAGAGATCACCCACTCGGCCGCCTTTGTAAAGTATTAATATAAGTTGTCCTATAAACTTGATGCTATAAACTTTTGATTTTCTGTGAAGGCTTTATGAACAAGCACCCACTGTAGTGTGAGCGGTTCACAGTCCAACAAATGATCTTTTGATTAATGGTATTGATACATCTTTTTGGTAGAGAGAGTTAGACTTCTACCGAATTTTGCATATATCAGTCATCGTATTTGTCTGCTCTTTTTTCGGCTTCCTGTTCACTCAGCTTAATGCCGCCTGAAACTGAGAACTGGCCACCTCCTCCAACGAAAATAATGTCGTGATCCTGTGTTGCAGTGTTTTTGATTCTAGTAGGGACCTCGATATCATCGCCAGAAGGGCCAAGACCAACCGCGTAAGTCTCGCCAAATCCCCATGAAAATACGACACCATCCTCGGAAATGGCTAAAGAGTGGTGAGAGCCAGCAGCAATGTTTTTGAAGCGGGGCACTTCAACCAACTTGGTGGGCACTGGCACAGCACGGGGTTTTCCGTGAGCGTCAATATAAGTCTGTTCTGGGAGCTTGTCCTTAGCAATTCCTATTTCGAACATATCGAGTCTACCAAAGGTGAATAGCTCTCCTTCTTCACTAAGAACCATGGAATGATGCTCGCCCGCAGAAACCATTTTCACTCTTGTCCCTTCAGGGAGTAATACTTCAGTTGGAACTGTAACTAAAGCGCCGTCATCTACTTCTTCAGAAACGCCACACTGGCCGAATTGGTTCAAACCCCAACTATACAGCCTTCCGTCTCTCGTCAGGGCGAAAGAATGGTTCTCACCAGTGGCAATGTACTTGACTTTGTCTAGACCAAAAGCTCTGGGATCCAGCGTTCTTAAGCGAGAGCGCTCCATGATTTTTCTTCCCAACTGGTACTGCTGGCCATTCCCCCAAGCATAGACTACACCGCCCTCATCCAAAAATAAAATGTGGTCTTTCCCAGCTGCCATCTGGACAACCTTGGACGTAGTGAAGGATGGGACTTTCCATGGGGTGTTTTGAATATTGATCGTGTCTTTGTAGAAGCCAAGGATACCCTCGTTACATCTAAAAGTTCCCCAAGCGTAAACCTCACCGTTATCTAGCAAAACACAGCTCAGGTTGTCAGTAGCTGCTAGCTGAACAACTTTGTGTTCCTTCAATGGTAACGAATCATCAGGTAGCTTTGTGGGAGTACTCTCCTGATCGTTCAAGTCGCCGTCTTCGTCGTCGCTGCTGTCGTCAGCATCCATGTCTTTGAGCTGCTCCTTGGCATGCGAAGTATCGCGACCCAAAGCACCGGAGTCGTTTGTCCCCCACGACCACACGTGGTTGTCCTGGTCTAAAGCCAGAACGTGCATCCCTCCTACTGCGATAGAAACAATCTTGGCCTGGTCTCGAGGCAAGTACGGATTCAGACGGGGTCTCTTGACCTCTTTGTTTTTGGCCAAAGGACCCAGTCCCAACTCGCACATTGAACCGGTACCCCAACAAAATATATCTAGCGGCTGCAGTGATAGATACATGTACTTGTAGTCATCCTGGCTGTTAATCAGTTCATAGTGCTTGTGAATGGTAGAAACTAGGTGCTTTCTAGCCCTTTTGCCTGGTGTAAAGGGAGGACTTGCGGAACGCTTACTCATAGTGTTAATATCTCGAGGCTATGGCAAATTTGGTCTTGTGTTACTGATCACAGCAGGCTATGCGATGATCTTGTTATTGCGTGGTAAAATTTCAATGTTTACTTGAATCTTACATTCGTGTATAGTGATTCTTGATGTAAGGTCTTAGCTTAGGAAGCACGTCGAGACATTCTTAGCTGGTTCATTCTGTTTAGCCTCTCGGGTATGGGGTTCTGAGATATTCTTTATAGCTTGTTTGAGACCGTTTTCTGTTTTTTCTGTGAAATTAATATTGATTATAATGTTTTTGTGAGAATGGTTGACATTAGAAGTTGGAAGCTGACAACTTGAGCAAAAGATACAGATGAGAATTCAAACATCTTTTTGCATAGGGCTTTTGTTCGCAATTGCGACATCATCAGCATCTTTACTGGAAGGATTGGGCCAGCTCACACCTAAAAAAGCCTCTTTGTTGAAATGGGACTTTGACTTTAACAGATTAGCAAACAATTTCGGCCGCTCAGTCGGCGATACGCATTTTTTGACAGTTACTGAGACCGTGGTCCGCAACGCAGAGCGACAGATGCTTAACCTGTTTATACAGAATCCTGCAGTGGGTATCGCTGAAGAGGTGAACAGTCTTTGTCGTGAAATTGAGTCAGCCAGCGCTCGACTTATGAACAGCCTTGAGCGCCCAGCGTGGAAGCCTGCAAGGCAACAAGTTACACAATACTTAGAGGGAAGGGCGAATGAGTTCAGCTTACGTTTGGCGTCCCAAATCAAGGGAGATGCAAGGTCGCCATCTAAAGGCCTCGTTAACCTACTTACAAAATTCAGCAAAAGCCTGCAAAGCGCCGTGTTACTCGTTGAAAGTCCATCTGATCTATCAGATGCTCCTGAAGAGTTTACTTTTGCAAACCACGTAGATGACTTGACCGTTGGAAGAATAATCGGCGAGGGCATCGCTGAAAAGATTCGTGATAAAGTAGCAGGTGGCGACACACACGCGGCACTAACAGATATTGCGAACATCTTCTGTGACTTCGGAACTTTGATGACCGCATATCTCACCGGATTGGCAATTTGTTCTACTGGACTTGGCGTGGCATTATGTGGCGTATCGATAGTGATTTGTGGAGGGGGAACCATAATCTATATCTGCCGGCTACTGCAGAGCTTGCAAAAAGTATTTAAAACATTGGGAGGTGAATTTTAGCACAAGCAGCCAGCTAGGACAACTGAAATATCATGCATATTGTTTTACGTAGTCGCCTTTTTAAACTATCACTGTGGTCCATTCTGACACTCAGTTTCCTTTCTTTCTCTGGTTGACGAAAAATTTTGGTAAAAAGCTCAAATTGAGCGATGCGATGACCTTCTATCGCTGAAGAATAATCAGGTAAATAGTGATTCCAAAGGGCAGTACACACATTTAAGCCATGGGAAGAGTTGCCAGTTCCAAGAGTAGAAAGCAGAGGCATGACCCTCTCTTGAAAGATCTTGATTCTGCCCAGGGAAATTTGAGAAAAGCGTCTAAGAAGAGAGAAGATCAAAAAGCTGAGGATGACCAGGAGGAATACGTTGATGCGGCTTCCTCAAGGAGAATTCTTCAACTAGCTAAAGAACAGCAGCAAGAGCTCGAGGACGAGCAAGAAAATGAAAAGAATGGCGGCAACAACAGTTTCGCGAGATTCCGCCTCACAGGAAGCCACGACGAAGGCGACGAGGAGGACGAGGACGAAGAGCGCGAGGAAAATATTTCAGACTTTGAGCCCGACTACAATGAGGAGCAAGAAGAGGAGGAAGTGGTCGAGATCGATGAGGAGGACGCGGCGATGTTCGAGCAGTACTTCAAGCGGTCGACAGACTACAACTCGGACTTTAAGAGCTACAACTTGGCGGACAAGATCATGGCATCCATCAGGGAGAAGGAAATGGAGCTCAATGCGGGCTCTGCGTCTGCTCGTGACGAGGCCCAGCCAGAGGGTGTCGCTTTGCCACCTAAAGTTATTAAGGCTTACAGTACTGTCGGCGTGATCTTGAAGACGTGGACGCATGGTAAGCTCCCCAAGCTGTTCAAGGTAATTCCTTCACTGAACAACTGGCAAGATGTTCTTTACGTGACAAACCCAGCGGATTGGTCGCCACACGTGGTTTACGAAGCTACCAAGCTTTTTGTCTCTAACCTTCCCGCAAAGGAGGCACAGAAGTTCATTAACGCTGTACTCCTGGACCGGTTCCGGGACAACATAGAGACCGCCGAGGATCATTCTCTAAACTACCATATTTACAGGGCATTAAAGAAGTCGCTCTACAAGCCAAGTGCGTTTTTCAAGGGCTTCTTGTTCCCACTACTAGAGATGGGCTGTAATATCAGAGAGGCGACCATCGCAGGAAGTGTCCTGGCCAAGGTCTCTATTCCTGCGCTACACTCCGCAGCTGCTCTAAGTTACCTTCTAAGGCTACCTTTCTCACCAGCGACCACTGTTTTTATCAAGATCCTGCTGGAGAAGAAGTATGCGCTGCCATATCAAACTGTTGATGACTGTGTCTACTACTTCATGAGATTCAGAATTTTAACCGACGGCAGTAATGGCGAGGACAGCAATCGCACATTACCGGTTGTCTGGCACAAGGCGTTCTTGTCGTTTGCCCAGCGCTACAAAAATGATATCACCCAGGACCAAAGAGACTTTTTGCTCGAGACCGTTCGTCAAAGAGCTCATAAAGACATCGGCCCTGAGATCAGACGCGAACTAATGGCTGGCGAAAGCAGAGAATTTGTGAACAACCTCGAATCCAAAGACGACCTGATGCTGGATGTACAGTAGTTAATATATGGGCATTTATTAATGTAAATTAGACAAAATCACGCGACACAACTGGCGAGATAGTTTGTAGTTTTTACAAATGCGCTCTCGACGCAGCAACGGAAAATAACACGTCAGCGCTTCCAGCAACGCTCATTAGCTTGGCTGATTAATAGCTCACGGACTCAGCTATGCTCAGCGGCTATGTCCGTTTTCGTTAGACATTACAGAATGGATTGATAATGTGAATTATACTAAGAGATCAGCGTCGGCCGTTCCAACGTAGGCAATTTTCATAAACACCTGAAAGCTTCGGGTTCTGTAATCTTTGCAAATCTCACCTTGACGCTAAAGTCTTAAGCCATGTTTTGCACTCTTAATTCAGCTATGCCGATTACTGTGTTGGTTGCCGTTTTTTGGGCGGTACCCAATCAAGAACATATTTATCAAGCAAAGAGTGAAAAGAGACCAAGGAAATTTTGAATGCTGCGTGCACAAGGCAAATAGCGGAACATACATGAGCGAAGAAGAGTATCGAACTGGCTCGATTGAGCTCGAAGAATTTCATAGCTCGAAGCACGAGAGCACGGTGTCGAGCGTTCCCGCAACACAGGAGGAAGAAGATCTAGAAAAAGACTTTAGAGATCCCAAGACTTTCCCGTTTATTCTGCTTTCCCTATGGCTCAATACATCTATATGTGCAGTGGACGGGACGATCATCTCGACTACAATGAACGAGATCGCTTCGATCTTCCAAGAGGCGTCTAAGGTTACCTGGGTCGCAACAGCTTACATGCTCACTACTTGCGCAGTGCAGCCTCTTTATGGCAAAACCAGCGATCTTCTGGGTAGAAAGAAGTGTCTGCTCTTTGCTGAGCTAGTGTTTATTATCGGTCTCGTGATGTGCGGAATGGCCCGTACGATCGATCAGCTAATCGTAGCAAGGGCCATTTGTGGTGTTGGAGGGTCTGGCTTGGGCGCTATGTGTAACATCATACTCTCAGACCTTGCTCCACTCTCTCAGCGATCGATATATTGGGGCTGGGGCTCGGTGATATGGGGATTTTCTCAAAGTGTAGGCGGCCCCCTTGGTGGCCTGCTCTTGAACTGGTTTGGAGTTCGAGGCCTTTTTGTAGTCCAGATACCATTCTGCCTTTTCAGCCTATTCCTCACTGTTAAGTACATACACGACCTGTCGGATCAGAAAGAGGGTACATGGCGCGACATTGACTTTGCTGGTAGCTTCTGCCTCATATGCGGTATTTCGGCATTTATTTTTCTGTGCTCGTCTTCGGGAGATGTAGCGGATGACAGTGCAATATCTCTTTTCAAAGTGGGCTGCTTCCTAGTTACTTCTCTGTCCGTCGTTGGGTTTATCTACGTGGAGAAAAACGTCGCCGCCAAAAGCATCTTGCCGACTGCAGTTCTGAAAGGGTCTCTTGGGGTCATTAGCTTTATATATGGGCTTGCGTCCATGCTCAGTTACGTGGGGCTATTTGTAGTTCCGTTGTATCTACAGTTAGTCTGGGGCGTCAGCGTAGCGGGCTCTGGTGGTTACATCATGTATGCTGTGATCTCGACATCTATGGGCTCATTTGGAAGCGGCTGGCTCCTCAGAAGATATGGAACGCCAGATAAGGGCGCCACTCTCTTCAATACAGGTATGATGCTCATTGGCAGCACGCTGACAAACACGCTGGGATTTTTTGTAATGTTTAAGAGCATTCTTGAAATTAAGCCTGCCTTCAAAGATGAGGAAAGCCCGTTGCCTGGCCAAAAGCTTTGGTTTCTGTTAGGGTTCGCCGTCATGGGCCTCTCAACAGGATTTCAGAATGTCTCCGTAATGCTGTACACTGTTGCCAAAGTAGGGAGGAAGGGGCAAGCAGCTTCAACCAGTGTTACATTCCTCTTCAGGTCGTTGGGCAATGTGTTAAGTGTTTCGATATCTCTGAGCGTATTTGTCGCATCTTTGAAGCGGAAGTTGAAGGCGTACTTCCAAGAACAGCAAAGCGACCTCTACAGAAAACTTCTGAAAGAAAACGCGTTCTTGAGGAGTGGTGAAGTCCCCAGCGATCAGTTAAAGGATCTTTTGCAAGTCTTCCGAAATGCGATAACAAATGCATTTTGGCCTTCGGTTGTGTGCAGCCTCCTGAGCGTAATTTTCGCAGGTGTTTTGTTTGCAATGATTCGGAGGTCCAGACGTTTTGCCGGATTGAGCGCGTAGTCTTGGGCCTCACATCTTGGGGAATATTTTGACAATCATATAAGTTAATAACAGACTGAGGAACATAAACAGTATGCATCCCAGGTAAAAGAGTAGTCCAACCTTGGAGTTGTGATACTTTTTCAGCTTGCCTCCTAAATTTGTCAGGCTTCGAGAAGTGGCTTGCAGTCCCAATTCTGTTGCTTTAAGGACGGTAGAATCTTCTTCAAGAGCATTCTGAAACGCTTCTGCACCTATTTTCAAACCGGAGACTAGCTGCGACATATCACTAATAAGCTCTTCTTGCAAATTGTTGTGAACTTGCATCTGTTTCTCCGTGGTAGCACCTTGGTCTGCACCCGAAGAAGAGCTACCACGACGGTTTCCCAAGAGCCGGCTTCTGAGCTGCCCCAAGCTTTCCTCCCCATCATTTTCGGGCCCAGTGGTCTTCTCAATGATTTCAACGTCCTCATCATAGCGGCTGGTGTCCTCTAAATCAAAATCCACGCTATAGCGTTTAGATTTCATTGACTCCACAAGACGCTCGTGCTCTGCGCTCAACTTAGTCCTCGAGCTGTGCTTAGCCATCAAGGCTGAACACTCAAGATCTTTGAAAGCGCTTCTGTACTCGTCTAACTCTGAACCACCGTGTTCATGGGCTCGGAGTTGGCTTTCTACTGCGGACTTACGCAAAAGAGCCAAGTTCGCGAGGGCTTTGGTGCTTATAATGTCTTGAACAACGGGATCATCACTGAAACTGAGTTCCTCTACAACCACAGGCTCAAGGGCACGCTTCCACTGATCGAAAGGACCTTCGTACATTGTTCTGTGTGTCCGTAGGTGATTGATACATAATAGCGATTCTATCGATGCCGCCTACATTTCAAGTATATTAACTTCAACAATTAGAGCCTCGCAAACACGTGATCTAGAGAGTGGGCAATTCACGAAATCGGTGAGGTATGGGTTCCGCCCGGCTTCACGAGTCGCATATCGGAGCCAGCTTATACCGGCACTGCAATGATGATTTCATCGAATCCTAAAATTCAGCGAAGATGGCCCATCATTTTCAATGTTAAAAATATCTGTGTTTTGTGAAGTAGTTAAAATTGACGATGTTCACGAAATAGCGCGACTCCTATGCATTGGTATTTGTGAATAGAAAGAGGAACTAAGCGCTCTAAAAGGCGGTTTGTCAGTCCCAAGCTATAATACCGCTCGCGAAACCTTTGTCACAAGTCAATTTCTGCTGATGAAGAACACTAAAGCAAATGGCTTGGCGGAAATTCGACGGGGAGCGTCCTAACAATTGGATTTATTGTTGCTTATTACCGGCCCTTTGCATTGAAAGGTGAGGTGGACCGCCCTTCACTACCTTCAACCTAACCACGTGAGTATGAATAAATTCCGTTGTAAGTCAAAGGGGAGTGCAATTTATGAGTACATTGATAAGTCCCTTATCAGCACTATATAACCGTGGTGTCACTAAATTTCTGTCATTTAACTCAAGCGTCAGAGCCCAAGAATTGGCAAGCTTTGTTATGTCTGACTATTCACCAATTGGTGGTAGCAAGCCCCATGGATTATTTGGAAGAAGAAGGTTACTAGCGACTGTTGTGCTCGGAGCGGGCGCATTGCTAAGCGCGCTCATACTAGCTGTGCATATAGTTAACTCTTCGAACGACAAAGGCTCCATATGTTCAGATTGTGCCGGCTTCAAGTCATTGAGCCCTGCGTTTAACAAGTCGCTCGACCATATTCTTTATAACAAGGATTACAAGATGTCCGTGATTGACAAGTTGGCTGGCGCTGTCAAGATCCCAACCGAGATCTTCGACTTTACACCAAGTCCTTCAGAAAACCCGGAAGCATGGGTTCACTTCCAGGAGCTGCATGAATACCTAGAATCTCAGTTCCCATTCTTGTACGAGAAAGCGCAAGTTGAGAAAATTGACGGATTTGGGCTGCTATTTACCTGGCAAGGCTCAAAGCCTGATTTGAAGCCCTTAATACTCATGGCCCACCAGGATGTTGTTCCAGTCGAGCCAAGCACTATTGATATGTGGACCCACCCACCTTTCAGTGGCTTTTACAACAGCTCGGAAGATCTGATCTACGGCCGTGGCACTGCTGACATCAAACAGCTTGTGATCTCTCACTTGGAAGCTGTAGAAAGGCTAATGCTAGACGGCTTCAACCCTCAAAGAACGGTCATGATTTCATTTGGCTGCGACGAGGAAGCCTCTGGTTCATGCGCTGCAAAGATAGCTCAGCACATCGAAAATAGATATGGGCCAAACAGCATATACGCAATTCTTGATGAAGGCGGCCAGGTAGGAGAAATGGATGGTGTTTACTTTGCGGAACCTGTTACGTCGGAAAAAGGCTACCTTGATGCAGAGATTACTGTTTTCACACCCGGTGGGCATTCTTCAGTCCCTCCTGACCACACGTCTATTGGTATTCTGGGTGACCTTATTGTTGACCTAGAAAAAGATCCATACGACATATTAGTCGAGGAGAACAACCCAGCATTGGAAACCATCAAGTGCTTTGTTAAATTTGGTGCCATTAGAGATCAAGAAATTGCCAAACTTTTGAGCAAGAACGATTTGAAGAAGCTTGGAACCGCACTTGACGACCGACTGGCTCTAAAGTATCTTTTTAAGACATCACAAGCACTAGATATTGTATCAGGAGGCATTAAAGCTAATGCGCTCCCCGAATCTGCTACAGTCCTAGTCAACAACAGAATTGGTATGCATTCTTCTGTGAACAAGACACTGGAGCATATCATGAAGCATGTTCAGTCAAAAGCTGAATTGTACGATCTTGGCATTAAGGTCTTGACCGGTCGCTCCTCTAAAGAAGAAGCCGCAGAAGTGATCAAACCTGCTACTAAAAATGGGCGCTTTGTAATTAGGCTTCTGGATCCTCTAGAGCCTGCTCCATTCTCTCCAACCAATGGTAGCCAAGTCTGGGACATCATCTCCGGCACAACAGTTAACACTTACAAACAAAAGCTTTTCGGCGGAGAAGATGCCAAAGTGTACATCACACCAGCACTCAGCACAGGTAACACAGACACAAAGTCCTTTTGGAATCTAACAAGGAACATATACAGGTACAGCGGTAGTTTACAGTACAATGCAACCAACGAACACACTGTCGATGAAAAGAATACGGGGCTATCGCTTGTGTCAGGTATAGCGTTCATGTACCAGTACATTCCGAATGTCGACGCCTACGCCACAGATGCGTGAGCGTCCTGGCTGAGCGTCGATGCTCTCGAAGCCTCATAAACAGTTTACATTCTACGCAAGAGTGTCACGAATATACTTCGTAATTTAAAAAATTTAGCGCCCGCTACTATCAAACTACGAACTGTGGGTTTCAGTCGGTGTTAGCGAAAGGGCGCAGGGATTAACCATGTTCTAGGCTTCTTGAGCTTACTTCTTCATGCGTGGGGCGTCATTCAAACAACCCTATCTCCGAGAAGATACGCCTCCTAATGAGAAAGACTCTCAGTAGGTGACTCAGGTTGTTGAAAGACTTTGAGCATGTTGAAAAGTGTTAAAGAGCCTTGTTTTGAGAGGAGAATTAAGAGAAAAGTTGTTTTCGAGAAATGACGCTTTATATACAAGAAAAAACTGTGGCAGGGTAACACAACATAAAACCAGTCGCTAAGTTTATGAACCCCGTCATTGTTTGAGCTGATTTTGGATTGTGAGCTCACTGACATTTGATCTTGGTACGTTGGTAATGCGAAGTTTCCTGCTTACAATATATATATATATATATATATATATATATATGGTGACAAGTAGAACAAACCAAAAGCGGCAAGAACTCTCTCAGAGTAACTTATCATTATGCAGCTGCCACCGGCTTTACATGCAAGGCCTATTGGCACACTTTAGTGCTACAATGCGTCAGTAGCTGAAAGGCGAACAAATTCTACAGTAGAAAAACAATCGCAGATTTGAGTTATGAGAGTTATAGTTCCAAGCTATATTTATACTGACAGCAGCACCTTCGAGTTACCATCTTTATGATAAACGAATTGAACGGAGTCTGCTCAATGTGAATACTATCTTGTATTCATTTTGAGTAGACCTATAAGAATTACGAATGTTCCGGTTTCCAGATGCGTCTCTTAGAACTAAAAATGCTATGAATTAATCTGAGAATTTAGCCCTCGTCTTACCCTTCTTGTTTTTCTTGTTGTGTTTCTTGCCACCACTTGACTCCGCCTGTGTCTTGTGGAATGGATTTGAAAGCTGCCCTTGGACGTTGCTCATCTTGAAAAACTCGTTGTCCAAGTCCTCAGCAGCGTTGTACAGTGCCGCTTGCTTACCACCATGATTCACGGACCTAGCCTCTTTTGAGTCACCTTCTTTACCAATGTGCGCGGAGAAGGTCAGTTTGCCTAAGTCACGAGCCAAATCAAAATCTTCTAAATTTTTCGATTTTACCGCATCCGCTAGTTGTTCTTGCCTTGTTTGAGGCAGTTTATCAAATGAGTAGATATCTTGGTTGAACTCTTCGCATTCTTCTCTCGTGTAGGGCGTGTCATCTTCTAGATGAGGAGGGGGATTGATATACAGCAGCTTACCGTTGACGTAATCTTTCAGAATGTATCTGCTGGCCCTAGATTCATCTGCTGCACCAAAACCTTGAGTCATATAACCACGAGCTCTAGCATATGAAACTAAGAGCTCCTGTGCAGTTGGCTTCCCAGTTCCACCTTCATCTTCGGACTTCGTTTGTATGTGAATACCGTAGATGGCTTCCAGAAAGTACTTGGGGACCCTTTCTGCTACCAGGCTACAGGGGCCAATGTAGTCTCTCAACTGGTCAATGGGCAGGACACCATTGCACACCAATTCGCCCTTGTTGTAGGCGAAGTTTGGGAAAACCAAACCGGGGCAGTCACACAGCATTACGCGCTCGGACAATTTGATCGTTTGAAAGTGCTTGGTTTTACCGGGCGTTGAGGAGACTGAAACTTTCTTGGAGCCAACCAGCGCATTAATGGTAGACGATTTACCAACATTAGGATAGCCGACCAAACCAATTTGAATTAGCGGTTCCTGGCCTGGAAGGGGTGAGATGAGTGGATGATTAGGAGCTTTCGATAAGAACAGTTCTTCCAGTTGATCAATTTTCAAAATCTGAATTTTATCTAGAACTTCTTGATCAACCTTCTCGCCATCAATCTCCGAGATTTCCTCTTCCTCAATTTCTTTGTGGACATAGGCCTCGCCAAGTTCATTCTGCTTCTCGAGGATTTCGTTAGCTCTTGCTGCGGAAAAGAACGTAAATGAAATGTTTCTGGATATGAAATATTTCGCCCATATAATTCTCTGCTTTCTAGTCAACAAATCAGCCTTGTTAACCAAAAGCAAATTTTGCTTTTCTTGATTCAACTCCTTAACGTACAACTCAAGATCCACAGATCTGAACAATAGTGGGTCACGCGCGTCCACAATCTGGACAACAAGGTCAGACCTTTCGATAACTCTCCACAGTTGTCTCCAAACTTCAATGTTTCTTTCGAAAGGTGTTAGCAACAGGTCTTCATTGCTCTCTTGTAGAGTTGCTAGTTTACGTCTCCATTCTAGAAATGCGTCTTTCTCTTGCCTCTCGAGCTGGAACCTTGTCATGCTTTCATTCCAGGCCGGCCTTCTAGGGACGATCAGGTTGCGCGCCTGGCTCCTTTGCTTTTCGTTGAGCTGCTGTTTCTGAGCATTCGATAGAGTTACGCCCTGCGATCTCGCATCACTTCCTGCATCCATACGGATAATTTTGACATTAGAGTGTCTGTCTGCCGCAAAGTCTTTGTCAGCCAGTTCCGCAGTATTCAGAAACTCATCCAAAGCAGATTCTTGTGTCACAGATCTAAGCTTAACCCAATTTGCTTCATGTTTATCGGTAGTAAAACGCATTTCGCCATCGGGCAGGATTTGAACTTCATTTTCCTTTTGACGTGCACTTCTGATAGCCCTTCCAAGTCCAATCGTGTTTTTGTTCTTACGCTGGATAGGCTTGGGGCCCTTGGGTGCTTTCCACTTTTTAGGAGGTTCTTTAGGTGGCATTTCGATGGTCGATGAGCTATGAAGTGTCTTCTTAATGATACTCTAGAGGGCGATGAGCTTGATATTAATAAAATTTTCCGTATCCTAGAACCTTTCGTCTTATGTGATAGGCGACAGCAACGTCGACTCTAGCTGTTGTAGTCTTAGACAGGCATCTATTGGCAAAAACAAGAGCTGAGGTTTCTCTTACTCGTCCCATAGCTGAACAACTTTATCGTAGAAAGAACAAGTGGCAATGAATTTCTGGCCCCAGTCACCGCCGTAACACATCGATTCGTGATTTTTCTTAGTATAGCTTTCAATGACGAAATCATCCCCATCTACGCGCAGAATTTTGGCTCCATTGTACATGCAGCAGACTAGCAGCTTGTCTGATTCATCGCTCTGTGTGTTCTGAGGCGACTCGACGAATCTCCAAACACCTCCGCCCAAGTTGGAACTACTGGAGCTTGCGACTGGCACATTGACACCTGGATAGATAGAATCTCCCATCATGCGCAAGTCTAGAGATCTTATATGGTCGTCGTAAGAGCCTGTCACAATGCTGGTGGGCCTGTTGACTCGGAAAGTGTCTGTACTGCATTTTATAGCGACAACACCCGCTTCATGAATCCTCGAATTAGACCATACAGTTTCTAGCGTACGCAGGTCATGAGCTGCTATTGCAGAGTCATCTCCGCCTGTGAAGACAATATTTTCGAAAGGCGAAAGACAGCCATATTCGGCCGTCCAGCACTCTAGAGCATGCTGATAATCTAGTGTGACAGAGTTGACATCCAAAACAGAGACCTGTCTTCCTTGAACATCTTGGGACTTTGTTTGAAGTTTGGAATAGTGCGCAGAAAGCGCTTGCGACGCAAAAACTTCAGACTCGTGTTTAAGATCCAGGACACGCGTTTCTCCACTGGTAGCTGTTACCAGTAGGCTTTCCGGCGTTCTTGGAGAGAAATGAAGAGAAGTTATGAGAGTGTCAGCAACAAAAACCTGTAAGTTAGCGACGCGAAGCAGTTTCAAACTTCCACGAGAGCCGGCGGATTCGCATTCTATCCTCCATAGTTCCACGTTTCCTGTGGAGTGAGCAGTGGCCATTAACGTATCATCGAAGGGGGACAACTTAAGGTCTAGGACTGCACCATAGGTTTCATAAGTCTCTAGAAGGCCAAGGGTTTTGTCAAGTATATCGATTGATCCTGTTCTAGCTCCGCTAGGTTTATCGAGGTCATAAGTGCCTAAAATGATGAAATCGTCACGGAAGATACGCAAGCAACATGGCGGCTTATTAGTGTGGCTCAGGGCCTTACCATCGGCCTCTGGAGCGGTCATATTGGATGAGAAGGATAGAGCAGGTACTTCTAGGGCGACCAACTGTCTGGCTTCTGATTGAGGTCGTCTTTTATGATGCCAAAAAAATGTGAACTTTTCATGTTGATCAGTGTCGCGTACCAGAAGATCCACCAGGAATCATAAATCGCGTCTTTGGTGTCGTTTCATATTAGCAGCTTCGAGCTTAGCGTGTGCCTAAAATCAATGGACGATCAAGAGTATCTAGAAAAGCTCAAGCCCTTTCAAGAAGGGCTTCCTCCCTCGGATCCAGAATCAAACAAAAAGCGGTACCTAATAAAAGGTCAACAGAGGAATGAATTCGATCTTGAAGGCACTATAAAGCGGTTTCAGCATTTGCTCAACTTGAGTGGGCTATTTCGTCATTTTATAGAGAGGAAGGCCGCCAAAGATGAGAAATTTCAGAAAGTTTTGAATATACTCGACAACCCGTCAGGCCGGAAAGGCTCTAAAGGTTCTAGCCACCAGGACAAAAGAAGACGGAAAACCGAAACCGAAGAGGATGAGGAGCTTCTTAAGGATGAAGAGGAAGAAGAAGAAGGTCAAATTGGGTACCAGTTCCGCGAATCACCTCCCTTTGTTGATGGGCAACTGAGGCCTTATCAGATTCAAGGCTTGAACTGGTTAGTTTCTCTCCACCAAAGCAATCTCGCAGGTATTCTTGCAGATGAAATGGGACTAGGAAAAACTCTACAGACGATTTCGTTCATCGGCTACTTGCGTTACGTCGAGAAAAAACCTGGCCCATTTGTGGTTATCGCTCCCAAGTCCACTCTTAACAATTGGCTAAGAGAAATCAACAAGTGGACTCCTGAGGTCAATGCTTTCATTCTCCAAGGTGACAAAGAAGAAAGGGCAAAACTCGTGTCCAACAAGCTGATGGCCTGCGACTTTGACGTTGTGGTGGCTTCTTATGAGATCATCATCAAAGAGAAATCTTCTTTCAAGAAGATCGATTGGGAATACATCATCATCGATGAAGCTCACAGAATTAAGAACGAGGAGTCTATGCTATCACAAGTTCTGAGAGAGTTTACCTCTCGGAACAGATTGTTGATTACTGGTACGCCTTTACAAAATAACTTGCATGAACTTTGGGCATTGCTGAATTTCCTACTGCCCGACGTCTTCTCTGATTCGCAAGCTTTTGATGATTGGTTTTCGTCTGAGTCCAGCGAAGAAGATAAGGGCAAAATTGTCAAACAGCTGCATACAGTCTTGCAACCCTTTCTGTTGCGAAGACTAAAAAATGAGGTCGAAACGTCTCTTCTCCCAAAGAAAGAGCTGAACCTCTATATTGGAATGTCTGCCATGCAAAAAAGATGGTACAAGCAAATCTTAGAGAAGGACTTAGATGCCGTTAATGGGGCGAACGGTAGCAAAGAGTCGAAGACTAGACTGTTAAATATCATGATGCAATTGAGGAAGTGCTGCAATCATCCTTACTTGTTTGATGGTGCAGAGCCAGGACCTCCATACACCACTGACGAGCACCTTGTTTACAACTCTGCTAAACTCAAGGTGCTGGATAAGCTTTTAAGGAAATTCAAGCAAGAGGGATCCCGTGTTCTTATTTTCAGTCAAATGTCCCGGGTGCTCGATATACTCGAAGATTACTGCTTCTTCAGAAACTATGAGTACTGCAGGATCGACGGTTCCACTGCACATGAAGACAGAATAGAAGCAATTGACGAATACAATGCGCCTGACTCCAAAAAGTTTGTTTTCTTGCTAACAACTCGTGCCGGTGGTTTGGGCATCAACCTGACAACTGCTGATGTTGTTGTACTATACGACTCCGACTGGAACCCTCAGGCCGATTTACAAGCTATGGATAGAGCCCACCGTATAGGGCAAAAAAAACAGGTTAAGGTATTCAGGCTGGTCACGGACAATTCTGTTGAAGAGAAGATCCTCGAAAGAGCAACACAGAAGCTCCGACTCGACCAGCTGGTTATTCAGCAAAGCAGAAATGGGGTTGCTAGCAAGGAAGCTAAGAAGGGTGACTCAAAGGATGCACTTTTGTCGATGATTCAACACGGTGCGGCTGACGTTTTCAGTTCAAACAGCGGAGAATCTAGCACCAAGGGAACGCCTCAGCCAGGCTCAGCCGGCGATGTTGATGGTGACATCGACCTTGATAACTTGTTAGCGAACTCAGAAGACAAGACACAATCTCTGAACCATAAATACGAAGCTTTAGGACTGGATGACTTACAGAAGTTCAACCAGGATTCGGCTTACGAGTGGAATGGCCAAGATTTCAAGAAGCGCGTCAACAAGGATATTATCAGTACGGCCTGGATCAATCCTAGCAAACGTGAGCGTAAGGAGAACTACAATATCGATGGGTACTACAAAGACGTGCTGAATCCCGGACGGTCAACGACACCTGCGCAGCCAAAAATGCCCAGGCCCCAGCCGTTCCACAGCCACCAACTGTTGTCCCCGCAGCTGAAGGTCCTTTACGAAAAGGAAAGGATGTGGAACACCAAGAAGAATAATTACGTTCCTACCCTAGAAGACGTCAAAACAACGTACGGAGAAATAGAGAACGAGGAGGAAAAACAAGCCAAGTTGAACATGCTTCTCCTGGCGGTTGCTAACGCGCAGCCATTGACTGACGAGGAAGAAAAACAGAAGGCCCAGCTGGAATCTGAGGGATACACGAACTGGAATAAGAACGACTTCAGAAAGTTCATCGCTGCATGTGGTAAATACGGCAGAAACTCCATAAAGGCTATCGCCTTCGAATTCGCGCCACACAAGACCGAAGAGGAGGTCCGCGACTATGCTAAAGCATTTTGGACAAACATACAACGTGTTGAAGACTACGAACGGTACCTAAAGAATATCGAGGCAGAGGAAGAAAGGATCCGCCGTACAAAGCTGCAGCAAGAGGCGCTGCGCCGCAAAATCGCACAGTGCAGCAACCCGCTGTTCGACCTGACACTCAAGCATCCGCCCTCAAACAGTAATAAGCGGGTTTTCTCCGAGGAGGAAGACCGTTTCCTGCTGCTCATGTTGTTTAAGTACGGCATCGACCGAGAGAATGTTTACGAGTTGATCAGAGACGAGATCCGGGACTCGCCGCTATTCGAACTGGACTTTTTTTTCCAGAGCCGGACCCCCATTGAGCTCAACAGGAGAGCGATCACATTGTTGCAATGTCTTGAGAAGGAGTTCAACGCCGGCGTGGTGCTCGACGACGAGATGAAGCGCAGACTAGCGGAGGAGGACGAAAACGCGAAAAACCTGGCCGAAGAGGTCAGGGAGGGCGCTGCGGAAACCAACCCGGAGCCCGCCACAGGGCCGGCCAACGAGGAAGCAGCGGCCAACGAGGAAGCAGCAGCGGACGCGGCGCCTACGGCGCCTGCGACGGCGAATGGAGAGCTGAACGGCAAGAGGCCCAGAGAAGAGGACGGTACCGAGGCCGAGACGGCGGCCGGGCCTGAGCTCGCGAACGAGCCCCATATCAACGGCGACGCCAAGAAGCCGCAGCCTGCGGACCAGCACATTGTCAACGGTGACGCCAAGAAACCCAAACTCGAGCAGTAGCCGACGTGGCAAGCGCACGCCAACAACACATCGCTCTTAACAAGGAAATTCCATTTAATTAGTGAATATCAAACTTTTTACATATCATGGGTAGTACAGCGCGGACGCGTGGGCGCGTGCGAGCGGGCGCGTGCAAGCGACGGAGGGCCTTCAGTTTTATGGAATGGGGCCTCCTGTTTATAGATGGGGCCGCGAGGACCGCGTGGGCCGCGCGGGCCGCTCAGGCGTTGAGCAGCTTCAGGACTTTGGCGTCCAGATTGGCGGGCTTGGTCAGTGACGAGTACCGCTCGTGCACGTTGCCGTGCTTGTCGATGAGGAACTTCTCGAAGTTCCACTTGATGCCTCTGAAGCCCAGCATGCCGGCCTTCTCGTTCTTGAGGTACTCGTACACGGGGTCCGCGCTGTCGCCGTTCACGTTCACCTTTTTCATGACGGGAAACGTCACGCCGTAGTTGAGCTTGCAGAACTGGCCGATCTCCTCGTCGGTGCCGCTCTCCTGGTGGCCGAACTGGTTGCAGGGGAACCCGATGATCTCGAAGCCCCTGTCGTGGTAGCGCTTGTAGAGCTCCTGGAGCTCCTCGTACTGCGGCGTGAAGCCGCACTTGGACGCCACGTTGACGATGAGCACCACCTTACCCTCCAGCTGTTTGAAGGGAAAAGGCTTGCCGGTGCGGTCGAGAGGCGCTAGGTCGTAGAACTTGCTCATGATGTGGATGGCTGAGTGGGTGATTGAGCCTGCGTGTGCGAAATCTATGGGGGGCTAAGCGGAAACGATCCTGCGACGCTTACCAAATTCCTCCAATATATATATTTTTTCCCTGGTCTTTGAAAACCCTGGTCTGTTGTGACTAAAACACTCCACCTCTTGCGACGATAACTGCGAAATGATGTATCACAAACGAGCGTGCGCTGAATACAAACAATAGTAAGATACTCTAGTAGATCTAATGAAAACCCCGAATTCTATATCGCTCTTAAAAAGTGCTTTGATATGCGCTTCGATATGTCTCGTAAGAACCCCGCCCCTGGATCTTACACTCCTTTGTCCCGCCTTTATATACGCGCTTTCATCAACACCGATCCGCTGAAGATTGCTTTGGACCGCCCAGCGAAAGGGGGCTTTACAGTTGCTGCCTGTGCCTTCGTCAGAGAATGCCCTGAGACGAGAAACGGCTGGAACCGAACCTACTGGGCAAAACTTACACAGAGTGCTCTGGCGCACGAGCCGAACGCTTGAAAGTTGCGCCTACACAGGAGCGTCTGTGGGCCCTAGCCATGCGCCCCGCGGCCAGGTCCCTGGAAACGGCGCTTTCCGGCTTAGCTAAGGCCAGGAGGCGCAAAAACGACGACGCAAAAGCGGCGGCGCCCGGTCACGTGAGATGCACGTGAGAGACACGTGGAATGCACGGGTGTTTGCGGGGCCGCGGCCCTGGTATGTGGCGGTACGTACAAAGCTAGCTAGGCGATGGGTCACGTGGGCGAGCGGCTAGCCGCCGAGCGCGAAAAATAAACGCACGCGAAAACAGACGGGCGGCACGTGACAGCCGTCTACTTCTGCTGGGCGCTGATCACAGACATGCACTTGAACTCGTTCGAGTAGGAGGCCTTCCACAGGCGCACCTTGCCGTCGTCGCCTGCGGAACTCAAGATGGTGCCCGTTAGGTTCCAGGACACGGACCACACCTCGCCGTGGTGGTCGTCGCTCTCACTCACGAGCTCGACTTTCAGGTCGGGCGGAGTCTCGGAGGATGGATCGGCCGAGCCCGAGCCCGAGCCCGAGCCCGAGCCCGAGCCTACTTCCGCGTCCGCGTCCGCGTCCGCATCCACGCTCATCGCGTCGTCGCCGCCCCCGAGCGTCTCCGTCAGCTTGAATATGCGAACCTTGCCGTCCTTGCAGGCCGTGGCAATCAACTGGTACCATCTCCCCACCGACGGCGCCCAGCTCACGCTCCGGATCAGCGCCGTGTGGCCCTCCAGCTTCGCGGCCACGTAGGGCTTCCCGGCCTTGTCCTTCTGGTATATCAGTGCCTGGTCCAGGGCGCACACCAGCAGCTTCTCGGGCGAAAACCTCGACGGGCACCACGTCAGGCAGAAGTCCGACTGCAGGTGCGACGCCGGCGGCGATGGCAGCACCTTGACCTCGGAGGCCAGCGTCCAGGATCTCAGGTCCGAGGGCTCCATCGCCTCGTAAATCCGCAAGGTGCCGTCGTTGCCGATCGCGCCCAGCTTCAGGCCCAGGTGGCCCGGCGCGAACTTCACGCTGAACAGCGGGCCCGTCGCGTCGTTCAGTGTGCACAGCTTCGTCCAGCGACGGCCAGAGCACTCCTCGGCGTCGGGCTCCTCTTCCCACAGGTTCACCAGCTTGTCGTAGGACACAGACGCTATGATTCGGCCGTACTCCGGGCTGGCCCAGTCCAGGCCCACCACGGAGCTGTCGTGCGCTTTCCACGAGTCGCTCAGCTGCCACTCGTTGGTCTCACGGTCCAACCTGAAAACTTTGATGTGCTGGTCCGACGAGCACGTCGCGACGTGCCGCCCGTAGAAGTCGTAGACTACGTCATGCACCAAGTCCTCGTGTCCGGTTACGAAAGGCTTCATGACTGTATGTTCCCGTTCTTCGTCCGCTTTTACCTGTATCTGCTCACCAGGTTCTCATACCTAGATTTAAATTTCACGAATGCATTTCACTAATGCAATTCAGATACGTAAACTTTAATCCGCCAAAAAACCATCCCAACAACATAAACCCTCTGGAGTATGCACCGGGCGCTGTTACTCATTGCTGCACTCGTGGCAATTAATGTCTCCAGGTACTATTCCCCGCTGTTAGCGGCCCTGGGGTTCGCGGTCATAGGCTTTTTGGCCAGCGACGCATTAATTCCACGTGTCTCTCACTCCTTCATCAAGATTGGATGCTTCGGCAAGGACCTGAGCAAGCCGGGCCACCCTGTGATCCCCGAAAGCATCGGTGCCATTTCTGCCACTGTCTACCTGTTCATCATGTTTTTCTACATCCCCTTCCTGTTCTACAAATACCTCGTGGTAATTACCCCCGGCGGTGGCCACAGAGACGCTTCAGTCATGCAGTCGCCTGTGTCCGACGAGTACCGCTTCCCGCATGGCAAGATGTCCGAGTATCTGAGTGCGGTCTTGTGCCTGCAAAGTACAGTTCTTCTCGGCATCGCTGACGATCTGTTTGATCTGAGATGGAGACACAAGTTTTTCCTGCCAGCTGTAGCCGCTATCCCATTGCTAGTGGTGTACTACGTGGACTTTGGAGTTACTCATGTGCTGATCCCAGACGTCATCCAGCGCTGGCTTGGAACTTCAAAAACAATCTTCAACCTCGGCGCTTTGTACTACGTGTACATGGCCTCCATGGCAATTTTCTGTCCCAACTCTATCAACATTCTAGCAGGCGTCAATGGGCTAGAAGTTGGCCAAAGCATTGTTCTGGGCATCGTTTTCCTGATTAACGATTCCCTGTATCTCTTATTAGGAAACGAGGCGTCAAAAGAAGCACACCTCTTCTCGGCGATCCTCATCATTCCATTCTTAGGGGTCGCGTTCTCGCTCTGGAAGTGGAACAGGTGGCCCGCCAAGGTGTTTGTGGGCGACACTTTCTGCTATTTTGCTGGGATGATCTTTTCCGTGGTAGGCATTCTGGGGCATTTCTCAAAGACAACGCTGATTTTCTTCATTCCCCAAACCTTCAACTTTGCATACTCGTGCCCTCAGCTTTTCGGGTTCGTCCCTTGTCCTAGACATAGAATGCCCCGCTTCAATGAAGCAGACGGACTACTGTATCCGTCCCGCGCAAACCTGGTTGAAAAGCCACCCAAGAAAATGTTCGTGCCTGTTCTCAAGCTTCTTTCTTCCTTGAAGTTAATCGATCTTGAGGTCGACTCTCAATCGGGTGCTGTAAAGAGCTGTTCCAACATGACCCTGATCAACCTAGTACTAGTTTGGTTTGGACCAGCTCGTGAAGACAAGCTGTGCAATAGGATCCTCGCAATCCAGTTCACAATTGGGCTATGTGCGATTGTAGCAAGACACAGCATAGGCTCAATTATCTTTGGCCACGACAATATTCAGTTCTTATAGACTAAGGCTCGCGAGCAAGCCGCATGCTTTGTTATTTTGTAATATACAATGGGAGGCCCGCTTCAGTTCTCCTATGACAACTCTTCGCAAGTTGATTACACACGGATTCATTTCTCGAGCGAGTCATAAAACTGCTCGCGTTTCCGCAAGAGATCTTGAGCCCATCCCTTGACCTCTTCAGTTTTGATGCTGCTCATAGCGCCCCAAAACTGGTCCAGGTCACGCTTACCATTTTGCAGCTTTTCGTACTCAAAACATTGCACCAGCATCTCGAACTTGTCGATATCTTTGACGTAGCGAGCCTCGGGTGACGCGATGTTTTCATACGCGAGCCAGTCATCCATGATTTCCTGTGCTGCCTGCGCGTTGTAAGGCTTGACCAAGTCTTCACACAAATATTGAATTGTTTCCCACTCTCTGCGGTGCTTCTCCTCCTTCCCCACCGGGTCAAGTGGCGTAATGTCGCCTACAAGCGCTTCGGCAATATCGTGCACAAGCGCGATACGAACGCACTTGTCCCGATTGATTTTTGGGTCCCTAATGAGCATCGCGGTAATTCCCATCCTGTACATATGGTCTGCGATACTCTCACATGGGGAAATGTTGTGATCGAGCCATCCTGTCCTCCTTTGGACCTTTAGCAGTTGAACGATGTGCAAAAATGCTAGAACGTGATTGTCTCCTGAGCTCTGGAGCAAATCCTTAACTTCCTGCGGCACATGGTCCTGGGGCTTCCAAACAGGAGCAGTCATTGTAGTGTTTCGAGTTAAAAGCCTTCTGAAAACTGTAGAGGCGGTGAATCTGTTCATAAGTGGAACACGCGCGATGTCTTATGTATGTATATATCAAGTTTTTCAACCACAGGTAATATCGGCAAAAAAGATGTACGTAAGCAACGAATTCGCGCACGGACATTACAGCCGCCATCAGCGGTCTCTATCCAATCTATAATACAAGTTTGATGTTTTTAGAAAATGTCGATGATATTACTCTACATAAAAGCTTTGTGCTCTGATAGAAAGCAACGCTTTTTAAGCGATCAACTCAACAACACCACCAGCGGCTCTGATCTTCTCCTCGGCCAACTTGGAGACGAATCTAGCCTTGACAATGACTGGAACGTCTGGGATTCTACCCTTACCCAAGATCTTACCGTAACCGGCAGCCAAGGTGTCGATGACAGGAGCAGCAGACTTGGAAGCGGAGCTCAAGTACTCGTCTCTCTTCTCAGCTGGGACCAAAGTCCACAACTTGTCCAAGTTCAAGACTGGCTTCCAGAAACGGTTCTGCTGTCTGTGGAAGTATCTCATACCAACCTTACCGAAGTAACCAGGGTGGTACTTGTCCAAGTTGGTTCTGTGGTGGTGCTGACCACCGGCCATACCTCTACCACCGGGGTGCTTTCTGTGCTTACCGATACGACCGTGACCGGCTGTAACAATGTTAGTAACTGAAGTTGCCCATTAAAGAGCGTTGTGTCCTTCCGCGTGGCGGGACTAGTCCGGGAGGGGGAAACGTACCACTCGAGGTGGGAGGTCTATAACAGCGTAGTTACACGCTGCGGAAGAGTTTGGTAGCTACTGCAAACGACAAGTGAACTCATCGTTCGAGGACCTCATTTTCATGTTCCCTCAGTATTCTCCAAAGGCATTTGTCCCACAACACGGAAAAATCAACGTCTTGGTTCTTTCATTCCCTCTTCCAATGGAACTACATACCTGAGACGTGACCTCTGTGCTTTCTGGTCTTAGTGAATCTAGTTGGCATTGCTGAACTGGGTGATTCTTTGGGTATTTGAGAAGACAAGAACCGGCAGAGAAGACCAATCTATGTGTTTTAGTCCTGCGAACTACTGCGGAAACTTTCCAGGGCAGAGGAAGTTGCGTGAGTGGGGCTCGATGCCTCTGCCGCAGCCAAAGGAACTGCACCGCCTCACGCCCCCTGGGGTGAGGCATGGCCTCTGCCTGCAGAATCCCGCGCACTCGCTCCTAGGCAGAGAGCTAGAGCCATTCCTGCCTAGCTTCCCGTGCATTAGCTGCTAAGGTTCCTAGCATATTTTTCTAAAACGCAAAAACTCTACATTGTAAAATAAAAAGATGTATGGATGTTGGAAAATCACGTGGATAGTAACTATTCACGGAACAGTCACAAGTGCCCCCTTAAGAGCCCTAAGGGCGGGTTTCTTTAGGGTTTGAATCATGAAATTGCTAACATTAAACGCCCAAGGTGGAAGGTTTATTTGTTTATCTACTGTGAATGGCAAGTGCAGGATAGGAAGGCAAGTTTATAAGTAGGAAACTTGAGGCTCTGGCACGAGCGCTTCAAAAAAGCTATTTTGCTATTTCTGTGAGTGATTCACGGGCAGAAGCTCTTATTTCGTAGAGTTGAAAAACGGAGCTGGTAAGCTTTCCTCCTGCAATAAAGTAAACATATCCGGTTATGTCGGAGAATCAAGCCTTGCTGGGCCCGAAGCCAAAGGTCACAAGCTCACTCGTGTTTGCTACGATAGTGGTGTGCTTCGGCTCAATTCAGTACGGGTATCACATGGCTGAATTGAACGCTCCCGGTCAAGTACTGTCGTGCACGGAGTTTGTTGAGCCGTGGCCTCAAGCGGGCCCCTACGCAGACACATGGTTCGGGAAACACGGTTTCCAACAATGCTTGCCTCTCACAGAGGAGCAGATGGGGCTTGCTACGTCGGTATTTTCTATCGGAGGACTCATTGGATCGCTTTACGCGGGCCGCGTCGCGGACCGTTACGGCCGCAAAAAATACAGTTTTACAAACTGTATCATTGGGATCATTGGCTCCCTGATATTGTTTCGTGCCAACAGCTACGCCCAGCTCATCGCGGGTAGGTTTGTCGCGGGGATCTCGTGCGGTAGCTGCATTGTTGTGACGCCTTTGTTCATTAATGAAATCTCACCAAAAGAACTTCGCGGCTCGCTCGGGTCTATGAACCAGGTCTGCATCAATATCGGAATCTTGCTCACGCAGCTTCTGGCCCTCAAGTACGCAGACTCATATCGCTGGCGCTGGCTCATGCTCGCGGGTGCGGTCTTGGCTTTGATCCAGTTCCTTCTACTTTTCAAGATTGACGAGTCGCCTCTATGGCTGGCATCCAGAGGCGACCTCGACGGGGCTGAGCACGTACTACGCGGCTTACGGGGAGGCGACCGCCGCAGGTCGCGTGGTGAAGTTGACGAGTGGCTACAGTCGCGCGGGTCATCGAGACCAGCCACCAGCTCCGCCGACTACACCCAGATGAATTCGCCCGCATCGCAGCAATC
Source organism: Lachancea quebecensis (assembly GCA_030557885.1). Lineage (NCBI taxonomy): Eukaryota > Fungi > Ascomycota > Saccharomycetes > Saccharomycetales > Saccharomycetaceae > Lachancea > Lachancea quebecensis. The sequence continues at coordinate 94,021 of JANIJM010000007.1, read as the reverse complement.
CGCTTTTCCAGAGTCGGTCAGCAGTTCTTCGTCGCAGCAAGATGTTTCTATCAAAAGTTACTTCACGGATCCACGCTACTCAAAGTCGAGGTGGGCTGTCACTGTAATTCTCGTTAGTCAACAGTTCTGTGGCATCGGCTCTATCATATTTTATGGGGTAAAGCTGGTTAGCGGCCAGCTCCCCCAATACGCTGTTTTGGTCAACTTTGGCATTTCTATTCTGAATGTGGTGGTAACACTTGGCGCCTCGTCTTTGGTTGATCACTGGGGCCGCAAACCATTGTTGACAGCTTCTGCAGGTGCTATCTCCATAGCCAGTATTTTCGTCTCAACAGGAATTGTCACCAGCAACGCGGCTATGCTGGTAGTGTCAGTTTTCATGTATATTGCTGTTTTCGCAATTGGACTGGGCCCTATTCCGTTTTTGGTTATTTCTGAGCTTTCTCCACCAGAGGCCAGCGGAATAGCCCAAAGTTACGGAACTACATGCAATTGGCTTGGCACTTTCATTGTGGGATATGGTTTCCCAATTCTCAGCGAGCGGCTTCATGGTTATGCCTTCCTGGTATTTGCCGCTTATGCTGCTATGTTCACATTATATATTCACCTGAAAGTGCCTGAAACAAAGGGCAAACAGGACTACGATTTGATATGGAATCGAAGCTAAACTCTCAAAGCCCACAAATGATTGTCATCTCCAAACTTTTAATTATAGATTAAAAATTTTGCTTTAGGTTCTCTGGGTTTCGATACGGTGGCTTCAATGCATGCAAATCCATACACGCTTGTTAATGCATATAGACCTCCGTTTTCTCATATATAACTAAGCCTTAATGCTTTTTGACATTTTAGCCAAATCATTTAGCGTTCATCTTTGACGAAATTTTTCTCAGCGTTTCTTGTAATTGCATGCCAGTTTTGAATAAATAAACGCATTAAATATAAACGGTAATAACTACATCGTAAGATTCAGTATGTAAAACCATACATTTCAACGATTTGGCTATATAAATCTTAAAACCGACTGATGTCCCTTTCGGTAATTCGGCTATAAAACGTCTCATAAAAAGGTTTTAGAACCAAAGAACAGTTTCTTGGCATTGATCTAGCTCGTCGCCGTAGTTGGTCAGGATGAGTACATGCAACAAGACCAAAGCCAGAAGCTTCACCGGCTGTTGGGCCTGCCGATTCAAAAAAAGGCGGTGCGACGAAAACAAACCTTTTTGTTCCCTGTGCTTGAGGCACGGAGACCAGTGTAGTTACGACATTAGACTGGTGTGGCAGAACGAAAACATCTTCTCCGTGAATGAGAACAAGGAGCTGGTCTCCTGGAAGAAGCTCAGAAATTTGTGCAAACAGCCCAACAGAAATCGGATCTCGAGACGCAGGTTTCGGGAGATGACTCAGTTTCGCCAGATGTCACCACCTAATTCCGACGATGAGGATTCGGAGAAAAAGGATGCGTCGCAGGATGGCGAGGGTTACGATGAAGACTGCAACGAGGACGATGACAACTGCAACAAAAAAAATACATTCACAATCAGCGTACGCAGGCTCAAAATCTATGACAACGCATTAGACTGCGTTCACGGTGGATCCGACAAAAACTTTGATCAGAGGTTTGTGGATCAGAAGCTTGGACAACTTTTAACCAAGCTGGAAAGTCGAAGCCAGGTTGTCGGAAACTATCACAGCGGGCCGTTCTGTGTGTTCAAAGCAGGCAGTTTCAAGAAAAAGCATGACAGTCAGAAACCATTAATTTCTCGGAGCTCACAAGATAAGCCTATTGAGGTGGCTAACTTGCCAGATACCCCAATCTCCGAAACAAATTCTTTTTTGGCTATGCGCTTATCCACCGCGGAGGCAACATCTAAATTCTTGTCTCACCACTGGCCTAACCTGCTGCTTGCCAACGACACCAATTTTTGTCTTCAGCAGCCCGCCTACGTGAAATGGCTGACAACACATATAGGATCCATGGGTCACTTATTGCATCCTGATTTTCTGGAGGAGCTTATGAATGGCTGCGTGGACTCGTCAAAATGGCTTTCAATGATCCCTCACTTTTCAATGGAATGCCAAGCGTTATATTTGGTACTGCTAGTAATGACAGAAAGGAAAAAAGACATGGTGAACTTCGTTTCACGCTGGGTACTTTCTCAAACCCAAGTGTCATATTTATCGTTTCCGCTAATTGCGCATTCACTGAAGTCATGCAACAAAATAGCGTTTTTGTTTCACTGCCACGAACTGCTAGCTGACGCTACCCTACAAGACCTTTTCCAGTATGAACTGACGTCCATGTTAAAGATAAACACTGTACGGCTTATTTTGCAGTACTGGAGTAACTTAATGATGGACCAAATTTGCCAATGCCAAGATACCACAAATTCAGAAATGCAATTAAAGTTTTGGGAAATGCAGTTACAGTGTAATGAGGAGTTTTATAGAGATATCTGCTTGGTTTGATAGGCACGGCATTCTACATAAAATCTGACGAGATAATGATACAGTAATGATATTTTTCAGAGCTCGCTAAAAATTAAAGAACGGTATATGCAATACGTAGAGTTAACGGACGTTGGCATTGGCGATGGAAGCGACCTTGAAAGACTCCCCCTTGGCGTTGGTCAACTTTCTGGCCTTCTTTTCGTCTTCATCATTGAAGAAAACCTCTAGATCCTTGTTAGTGGAAAAGTGTGGCTGTAGTTGTTCCCAAATCTTCTTTTTAGGGTTGAGCTGCTTCGCAGGCTCCTCATCACCGAAGCCTTCGAAAAACACCTTGTCACCAGCCTTAGATCCTTCTGGTGGCTGAACAAACTCGACGTTGTTTTCATCAGAACCACACAAAACCATGGCAGTAGATTTAACACCTCTCATGTTGACAGGCTTGAGGTTGCAAACTGCAACAACGTAACGCTCTTGCATAGCTTCCAGGGGGAAGTATTTGACCAGGCCAGAGCACACAGTTCTTGGACCCTCTTCGTCACCAACATCAATGGTAGAAACATACAAAGAGTCTGCGTCTGGGTGCTTGACAGCCTTCTGAATGAAACCAACACGGAAGTCAATCACAGAAGGCTTGGGCTTCTGTGGCTGTTGGTCCTGAGGCTGAGCTTGAGCGTTGGCGGCCTTCTTGGCAGCCTTCTTAGCCTTTGCTTCCTCTCTCAGTTTCTTCAGGGTTTCCTCGTCGGGCTTGCCCCTTGGCTGCTTGCTCTTGTCAGCGCCGTCCTTGGGGGCCGCTGCTTCTTTCTTCTTACCCTCGGCGGCCTCGGCAGGCTTCTTGGCATCTTCCTTCTTCTTTTTTTCGATTACTTCGCGGGGAAGCTCTAAATCAGAGTTGATCTCCAACTGGTCGTTGTTTGGAATTTCTAGCAGCTCCTGCAAGTACGCAATCCATCTGAGAATGTGTCTAAATTTGGCGTAGTGACCCTTGACGTCTTTAGAAGACGCGATGAGGTCCTTGATCAATGGGAAAACGGATTCAAAGACGACAGTGTCGCTTTCGGTTGGGACCAATGTGCCTAGAATGAAGGAATGGTCTCTCAAACGTAAGTTAAGCTCATCGATGTGACTTTGGATTTGGCCGGATTTCACAACGGATTCCCACTGCGCGGCTTGAGCAAGCTGCTCTTTGTTTAGTTCGGTGGAGAGCGACAAGCTCTTAAACTTTTCAATAAGTACAGACATCCCAAAAGACAATGGAACCTATGTAATGGTGCCAATCTTTGATACCAACACTTGCAAATTTTTTCCAAACTCCAGCTACATTATTGAAATAGGGAAGTCAGGGATCATGAGTACTATTGTATTCAGTCAATAATGAGTACTTTAGTATTTGCGGACGTGAACTGGTTCTGAATACAAAAGGACTCATGTAATTTCTTGGCAAAACGTTTCAACGACTTAGGAAACTAAGGCTTTGGGTGAATAGAATAGTCTCTGGTAGTTTGATTGTTACCTTTATAACTCGGAGGTGCTCACTTATGAGAAACCAAAACTGTGTACGTTAACTTTTTTGAAATCAAATATATATCCTGTAATCTCGCTCATAGGACAAAGTGTTTGACCATCGGGACATAGCTCGTATTTTAATCAGTGCTCAAGATCAACCGGTCTCGTTTCGGAAATAAACGGGCTCTTGCGTTGTTCTTCTCAACGTTCCAGCGCAGTGTTTGTAATCTACTAACAGTGAATACAATGTTGATTAAAAAAGTTAAATCGAAGCGATGAGTGACTACAGTCGAAAGGGCAGATTGATTGATGAGCTCTCGCAGGCAGAAAACCAGCGTGGCTTGCATCAATTGTGCAAAGTCACACGTTACATGCCAAGCTGAGAGGCCGTGCTCCCGTTGTGTAAAGAAAGGGCTTGAGGCGACGTGCGTGGACGCGCCAAGAAAGCGCAGAAAGTACCTGGCAGATGTACCAGATGAACAGCTACCTGTGGCTATAAAACGGGGGAATGTCCACGAAGAGCAACAGCTCTCAAACGAAAACCGCCACATTGCCCACAAACCGCGGTTCATGTCGAACGCAGCGGATTTGGAGTATTCGATTCTGTCGGATATAATCCAACAAGACACTCTGCTGAGTAAAATCCCGATGGATCTGCTATATTCTCGGGAGGGCGCAAAGGATGAGGAAAGCCAATACAATACTCCAAACTCTACCTCGAGCGTGCGCTCTTTGGGGGCGCAAGGTCGACCGCCCTCCGCACGTCGTACTGACAGCCCGGTAGATTCCCAGAGAATGAAGTACGCGACATTACTGGGACCGCGTGGTCGCCAGGCACTTGACCCTGAAGTGGACCTTTTTACCACCCATTTTCCACTGCTTCCTCAAGAAGTGAGCGCCTCTCGCTTCCGGCAGCGGGCACACTTTGACGCCAATGTCAGCCAATACTACCTCAATGACAAGACCACGTTCCCTGAGATTCTGGATCAAATAGTGCCAAAACCGAAAGCTGTTTCTTTGGCACTTGATATATCGTCCCCAGATGCGAGAGCTGTGCAAAACTTCCCCGACGTACCACACTCTCTGCGGTACGCCACGCCTATGGAGATATACACTCTAATATCAAAACCGTTCTCTCACACATCAGGGTTTCACTCCCTTCTTCAGTACCTTCGAAGTCGTTTCAATCGAGAGGATATCGTCGAGATGTGCCGTTCGCTGGCAGAATTCCGTCCCACCTTTATCGCGATTGCAGTGACCCTTACAGAAGAAGACATGATATTCATGGAACAGTGCTACCAAAGGACTCTGCTGGAGTACGACCAGTTCATCTCGCAAATGGGGACCCCGACATGCGTATGGCGACGAAATGGCCAGGTGTCTTACGTGAACGACGAGTTCTCGCTGCTTACGGGCTGGACCAGAGCAGACCTGCTATTTAAAATGACGTTCATCGTGGAGCTAATGGACGACGAAAGCGTGCGGGAGTACTTCAAAACGTTTAGTCGAGTGGCGTATCGGGACTTCAAGGGTAGCGAGCGAATGAAGACCTGCAGGTTGCTAACGCCATTCCGCGGCCGCGAGGTCGAGTGTTGCTGCATCTGGACGCTCAAACGCGACGTCTTTGGGCTGCCGCTAATGATTATAGGCAACTTCATGCCCATCTTGGGCTAGGTTAAAACAGAAATGCTTAGGGTATACGCAAGCAATATAAAGTATACAGGGGCGGACGCGCACACACACTGGAGATGAAGCTGTTGCGTACAGAGGCGCTGCACGCTCACTGCCTCAAGATGTCCTCGATGAACTTGCGGTAGTCGACGCCGCCGTCAGAATCGACCTCGACGCCCTTCAGCAGCTCGTCGACCTCCGCATCTGATAGCCTCTCGCCCAGTCCGGTCAGCATGTACCGGATGTCTCCTACAGATACCTTGCCCTTGTTTTCCTTGTCGAAGACCTGGAAAGCTTTGATGAAATCGTCCACTTTGCCTTGCGTAGTTTTTTCCAACGCATCGCGATGCTGTGTGACAAGAGCCGTAGTTTCCTCAAGCGTCAGTGCATCCGCAGCGTCAGCACCCACCTCCTCTACTAGTGCGTTTGTGGGGTTGAAGCCAATGGCTCTCAGGTAGTCGCCTAGCTGTTGTTTCGAAATCGTGCCTTTGGCCTGTCTGTCGAACAGCGTGAAAATATCTTTTTGTGTTTTCTCGGACATTGTGTTGTTGGATGTGTAGTTCGCAGGCTGAGTGATGCGGCTCGCTTCTGAATGTCGTGAGGCTAGGACGCTGGTTCCCTGCAACTTCAAGTGATTCAAAAGAATGAAGTTCCAGACTGTCAACACAAACAGCAGTAATTCGTACAGAGAGACTACTAGGTTCGAGAGAGCCAATCTTGATCACGTGATACCACTAACTATCTACGAAATTAACGTCGCTATTAACGTAATAGTTACCCGGTTGTGATAAGGTATCAGCGGCTATCAAAATCACCAAACACAAAAGAGTGTTACAGAGTTCTTGCCTCGTTCAACCCACAACATAGAACGCGCCTTCTGAAATATTCAAAATGTCATAGTAAAGGACTACCGAGCAATCCTTCACCGAAGGCCAGGGTTAGTCCAAACGCTCATAGCGAGGATTCCCACACCGAACACGCCCGATAACGATTGCACCCGAGCGCGCCGCGCGTAAGTTCCCCGTTTTCAACAAAAATAGAATATGCGGTTTGTTCTTGTTACCAGATCACTAAGCCGAGTGAGCCGGTCGCCCCCTGTTGCACAAAACCCGCTTCGGCCATCGCAACTCCACCCATACAGCTCACACTAGAAGCTCCAGGACGAAAACAAGAAGCGATATCCAACACATTCTTCCGGTCTCCGAACCTTCCGGCAGACTTCTATGACTCTGGCATTCCTGCTTTTCATCTAAGAACTATTTGCTCAACCAAGGGCAACGGGACGTTGGTTCGTAAATCCGACAGAGAACGCGCTAGAGCAACTAACTCTTCACGACAGCCGCAGTCCAACAGGAGCGCTGCAACACTAGAGTCGCATGATTGATCGCTCTTTGCGAGACCCCTACGTCGACGCTCGTTCCGCTTCTCGTTTGACTAAGGAGATAACCGCTGTCGTCACGTCTCACGTGGAAGGTTTTCGATTGTGAATTTTTTTTTCTTGCTTCCTCACGCCATGCGAGAAAGGTGTGAGCATCTCAACTAACCCACGGCGTATAAAAGCTGTTCCACAACGGTCGAAGAGGCGTGCCTAAAGATCGAAGAGCTTCCTGGTGACTTGCAAGAAAGCTCATCGCCCCCAAACCAACCGCTTACTAGTTCCGAGTCTCGGAATTCCAGGTCTCTAATCAAGGATGTTAAGATTTGTCCAGCAGTCACATGTGCTGAAGAGCAGAGTTTCTAACCAGTTTGTGTCCGCGAGCGCGCGGTCGCCGTTCCACCACTCGCTGCGGTTCAACTCAGCTGTCACGATGGACCGTACGCCTTCGCAAGAGGCTGCTGCCGTGGCGCCAGCGCCCCCTAATGTTGCCAAGGCCGTGGACAAGGTGCGTGCAATGCGCAAGAACATCAAGATCAACAAACAGCTATCCGCGACCCCCGACTCACCCTGGTTCCACAAGGTGTGCGCATTTGAAGACTGCGTGGCTCAAACTCTCTACATGTCACAAACCCCTCGCAGGCGTAACAACAACAATAATAATAACAACAACAACAACGGCAGGCGTGGTCAACAGCAACCGCTAGCAGCCTCTAACACAAACCCGCTTTTCTGGGACTCAATAGGCCGCGCCATGGGCCTCTACCGTGAATTGTTGGGAACTCCGGAGCTAAACAGCGACCGTGTCTCCAAACTGGTCCACCTGCTGCATAACGGACTGCGTGCAAATCGAAACCAGCTCACACGTATGAACAAGAAGCCAGACTATGATTCGCAGTCCTTCCACAAAGAAATGACCAACTACTTATGCGAATCCCTGCGAGAAATCTCCCAGGACGTTCTTTCTGCTAAGGTCGAGCTCAACGAGTACGGCGCCATGCATCTAATCACTGCCTTCAAGGAGCTCCTTCTTTTCGAGGAAGCTGTGAGCATCTGGCGCTCTGCCATCAACGGAAACAGCAACTACACCGCAAACATATTTCTGAACCCGAGGGTTGTCGGCGTAGTACTGCCCATTCTCTATGATAACGGGGTTACGTATGCTGAAATCCAAGAGCTGTACGAGAAATCATCTGCTATGATCAACTATTTTCACCCCAACCTATCCGTTGGAATGATTCGTGCCTCTCTGAGCGCCGGAGAGAATGAAATGGCGTTGACATTATTTCAGAAGCTTTGCGAGGAGTCTAGCGAGATGAAGTATGGGTATCTGATAGAGACCCATCTCTCTTTCATCGGTGAGTGCAAAGATTTGAACATCTCCCAGGCCTTTTTCGACAAAGCCTTGAACAACGAGATGCCTTACAAAATCGATCTGCAAGTCTCATATGTCAAGTCTTTCCTGAAGAACATTTGGTCTCAAACGCATGACTTTCAGAAGGTTTACGACATATGGTACAAGTCTTCTGTCCACTACGGTCGCGACGTGAACCACGGAATTTCATCGTCGTTGAATGACACGTTTTTTGACATTTTTTTCGAGCACTATTCTCAAGACAAGATCATTGGTCTTCAGCAACTTCAAGAAATGATCAGCATTTACAACAACATCAAGCCCATTGACGAGCCGTTTTTCAATATTATCTTGACCAAATGTACGGTGTGGAGAGACCGTCAAATTATTGAATCTATTGACAAGGCCTACGATCTTTACCAAATCCCAAGAACCATCGTGGCATACCGAATCCTGCTGAAATCCATGGGTTCGGTACACGCTACTAACGAAGAAATTTTCCAGCGTTGGTGCAACTTGGTCAAAAAGTCAGATGAAATTGGTCAGTCTTTTATTGCCAACGCAGACTGGGCTGCCCTGAGAGATGCCACCGTGACATGGACTCAGGTCTACAGCCACCCAGACGACATTTACAGCGACGGTTTTAATGCCGCAATGCAAGCCGCGAATGCTTCTGGCGCCTTTGACGATATTCCTCAACAAACACAACAGCAACAACAGCCAAATGATAGACTGGAGCTTTACATGAAAATTGTTAAGCGTTACAGCCCCTTTTGCCGTGACTCTAGACAGCTTTCGCGTCTAACTTCAGGTACTGCTGTGAAATACCCAGTGTTACAACAAGCATTGTCTAAATTTAACGATTTGGACGTTAGCGACGTCTATATTCCTCAATTCCACAACTTGGTGGCTCAAAACTAAACATTTCTAAACAAGCTATTGTTTCGGATTGTTTAACGAACAATATACGCAACTATAACTATTCATTTCATTTACTATTCTAATTATGATATCTAGTTTTATTTTACGGTATGGTCCTTTTATCTTTTTTTAGCGTTTACTACCTGCAAAACGGCACAGTGAGAGCTTCATGGGCCTTTGCGCGAGTAAAGAAGACCGCTCCCAGGGTAGAGAAGCGCGCGCTTCCACTCAAAGGTCAAGACCAGAGCAGAAGGCCGGAGAGCCAGCTCGGGGCGCAGGTAAGTCTCAAGCGCCACGCTTACACAAAAAGTCGGGGGCGGGGAAGGCCCTATCAAACTCGGGCGAGACTGACAAAGACGTTTCTGCGAAGCGAGCAGCTGGAAAAGCTGCTGCTGAACGTTTTGAAAAATCACAGAAGCAGTTAAGCAAGGGCGAGCTTGGAAAGAAACTGGCCGAAGAGCGCGCGAAAACTCACCAAACGCATCTCAAAGAAACCGCAGAAACTCGCCAGTCAGAGAAAGACCAGCTTCCGGTGTATGATTGAGACGCACTCTTTATATAAATGATCCTATAATGAAAATTTGCTGCTTTTAGCCTCATTGATGCTAACTTTCTTAACTCCCTCTTTAACCTTGTCCTCGAGCAGCTCTATAGCAAGTCTCACGTCTTTTTCTTCATGAGCTTCTATCAATAGATATAGCTTAGGTTCTTCAGTTGCACTTTTAGGCCCGGAACCTTCTTGGTAAAACTTCCCTCTGTTCGTGATGCTGCATGCAGTTTCGTGCTTGATGAAAGATAACGTTGTATTTTTTGTTGCTTCCCATCTTACGAGCTGTGGAAGGTCGTTAACATTGACTTCTGCACTGTAAGTTATCCGCCCATTGGGATTCTTGTTTTGCAAAAAGACATATTCAAGTTTTGGGACTATAACCTGGTCGGCTTCGGAATGGTTATCGCCCTCATTTTCCGAATTTTTGGATTGCTTAGGGACGTTATATTGCTTTAGCTCTTGCTCATGCTTCTCCTCGTTAAGCTTCCCCATGTGCTCAAGTCCTTTGCCTCCAAAACCTTTGGTGAGTCTGTATTTGCCGGTTTTCATACCTGATTCGAATTTATTCGCCATATGCTTTAATTTCTCAACAGTTGCCTCCTCGAGTAATTCTATTTCAGTGTCGCGCAGAGACTTGTTTAATATGTAAGAAGCAGCCAATTCGTCGCTTAGCAAAAGTGACACGGCAGTTCCATGCTTGTCGCCTCTGGCAGTTCTACCAGTAGTGTGAACATACTGTGCAAAGGTTTTAACAGCATTGTAAATGACGACTAGAGAGACTTCTGGAACGTTAAGCCCTCGAGAAAGAACCTCAGTACACAACAGAATACCATTTTTGGTGCTTTTAAATTTCTCCAGACTTGAAGCTCGCTCATTATAAGGTTTGCCCGCATGTATAGCATAAGTTGTGTAATTTCGTTCCTGGAGTCTGTAGTAAATCAAATCACAAATTTGTTGACTTGATACAAACACGATGGTTTTTTCGTCTTTTTCATCGTCTTTTTCATCTTCTGTGTCCATTGAAGTTTGTGTCCTAAGAATTTCGAGTAGGCCTTCGAACTTCTCCTCGTCATTATCGTAAATCCTCAACTTCTGTTCAATATTTTCATTAATCAAACTTTTTGAGTTTATGGTTATACTCACAGGTTTGTTCAATATTCTTGATGCAAACGATTTCAATTTTGTTGGGAAAGTTGCACTAAACAGAACGCACTGTTTATCTGGCCTTATAGTCTTCATGATCTCCGTAATTTGAGGTTCAAATCCAAGATCAAATAAACGGTCTGCCTCATCCATCACTACAAAAGTAACACGCTCTGTATTTAGCAGCTTACCTGAATTTAACGTCAAAAGATCAATGAACCTTCCTGGTGTAGCGACGACAATCTCGATACCCTTTTTCAACTCGTTAATTTGCTGTTTGAGTTCAGAACCGCCTGTACAACAGATTGATCGCAGCTTGGACACGCGCCCTAGAAATTTTGCAGTTTCCTCATGGATTTGAACGGCTAGCTCTCTGGTGGGCGCGAGAATTAATCCCATAGGCCCTGTTTCCCCGCTAGCCAGCGGGCGCAGAGCCTTTATTTGTCTTAGTAAAGGAAGTAAGAACGACACTGTTTTTCCTGACCCCGTTTTAGATATTCCAATGACATCCCGTCCGGCCATTATAGCTGGTATTGCTTGCGCTTGGATCGGCGTTGGCGATACGAAGGCGAAATCTTTTGTTATCAAATCCATAATATCCGTGGTCAACCCTAATTGTGACCATTTCACGATGGGACGAGGGCACCCTTGACCTTTGATTTTGACATTATCTAAACCAAGCCGCAGTTCATCAATTTCGGTCTCACTCATATTCTTAATTTCCTCGGGTTCTATGTAAAAGTCCTTGATAAATGGCTCCAATTCTTGGACGTGGATATTCAGCCTCTTGACTTTTTTCTTCGATTTGAGCTTTTTCAGGCGCATGAACTCTGCCTCGATACCATCAAGTTCATCAACAGCCTCTTCTTCGGATAGAACATCGTCCAAAACATCCGCATTCAAAATTCCGCGATCTTTATCGTTGTTGCTGGTGTTCAATCCTCGCATAAACAGATCGAGCGGATCTTCCTCTACCGCAGTAGCTTTTGTATTCGAATTTGCAGAGCGGTCGGCATCCGAAAGTTCATCTGGCCTAAAAAGCCTGACCTTCGCCGTTTCTTCCTCCTCATCACTTTCCTCGAATGCTCGCTTCCGGTTTTTCGAAGACTTTTTACTGGCGGGTTTTGAGTTGTTCTCCCTGCGAATTAATACCTCTTGCGTGCCATTTTCATTTTTGCTAAGTGCTCCACTGCTTTCAACGCTACTCTCTTTGTTAGTTTTTTGCTGCACCTTTAAAGCATCAAACTCCGCCTTTTTCTGCTTCCACTTGTTTCTCCTTTCTAAGAGCAGCCTCTTCTTCTCTTCAGCACTTACAGTACTCATTTATTAGTCCTATAAATTGGCCTGGTGTTAAACAGGTTCTCTTCAAAGATGTTTAGTGATTATACATATTTCGAAAGATGATTTAATTAATTTGGTACATGTAAAATAGCACTGAAGCTAAACTTTAGAAGGCAACAGAGGACCATATAAAAGCCTTTGAAGATGAACGTTAGACCGGAAAAGCCGGTTTGGATGAGCCAGGAACAGTATGACAAACAATATGGCTCTCCAACTGAGACCATAGCAAAAAAATCGACACCAAAGCCGGCAGAAGAGGAGCAGCCCAAGATTGAAGAACTCGAACAAGAGGGAGATGACGCTAAAATAGAGCTGGAAAAGCCTGTGTTTAGAATCCAAAAACGCAAGCACCAAAGGTACGACAATGAAGAGCGAAGGAAGAAGCACCAATTGCACAAAATGCGTGAGGAACAAATAAAAAGACATGAGATAGATATGACTGCTAACAAAGTAGTTAACGTTGATCAAATCATTCGGAAACACTACAATGAACGGACGTTTGTCGCAAAACGTAGAAGGAGGCATCTTTCGCCGATCATCAAGCTTCGGAATTTTAATAACGCCATCAAGTACATGCTAATTGACAAATTTACTTTTCCAGGAAACGTCGTCCTCGAGATGGGTTGCGGCAAAGGTGGTGATCTGAGGAAATATGGGGCGGCTGGAATCTCACAGTTTATCGGAATAGATATCTCCAACGCTTCGATTGTCGAAGCGCAGAAACGATTTTCCTCCATGGGTAACCTAGATTACCAGGTTATCTTGATAACGGGAGACTGTTTTGGTGAATCGTTAGGCGTGGCCGTTGAGCCTTTCCCAGAATGCCGGTTTCCCTGCGATGTCGTATCTGCGCAGTTTTGCTTGCATTATGCATTTGAGTCAGAGGAAAAGGCTAGAAGAACGTTACTCAATGTGACGAAATCACTGAGGATAGGAGGATATTTCATGGGCACTATTCCGGATTCAGAATTCATAAGATACAAACTCAACAAGATTCCGAAAGAGGTTGAAAAGCCCTCTTGGGGAAATGCCATCTACAAAGTTACATTTGAAAATAGCGATTATCAAAATAACAATAACGAGTTTACCTCGCCGTTTGGCCAGATGTACACTTATTGGCTGGAGGACGCTATTGACAACGTTCCTGAATATGTTATACCATTCGAGACTTTGAGAAGTCTGGCAGACGAATACGGCTTAGAACTTGAACTTCAGATGCCCTTCAACGCTTTTTTCGTACAGGAAATACCCAAATGGATTAACAAATTCTCTCCAAAAATGCAAGAGGGCTTGCAGAGAAGTGATGGGAAATACGGTGTCGAGGGAGATGAGAAGGAAGCAGCCTCGTACTTTTACACCGTGTTTGCATTCAAGAAGGTGAAGTAAATGTAAATTTTATTGAAGTTTATAAAATCAGGTCTTAGACGCAACAGGTCTTACTTACAAAGCAGTGGTGACTGTCGTAGATTTGGAATTAATCAGCATTGTAGGCGGTAGCCCAGCCAACCATACATTAAGATTTTCCACGTATTCGAGACTACGCTCTTCGCTTTTGTGGGTGTTTAATGGTGGAATAGGCAATGTTGAAAAGATCAAGTCAGAATCTTTTGAAACCTGACTCATGACGTCGTTCAAAATCAGATGCTGAGCCCTGCTGGGAACATCATTAAAAGTCAGCCCTCGCAAATCTGCTAATAAGCTTTCGCTGGACTGGCAAGGTGAAAGCGGAGTTTGCGCCCGGTTTTTGGTTGTCCGTTTGTCAAATACAGGCTGATGGAGCTCTGCATCTTCGACTACAGGCACAAGAGAAGGCTCGTCTCCACTTGCGTCTTCAATAACCTTTGTCTTTGGGATTGCGTCGCTAGAAAATACCGGCATTAAAGACCTAACAGATCTTTCGTCAGAAAGTCGGCTTGTTTTTGGGCGTAAGTTATCCCTAGAACTGTTTGTGACTGGCCTTGCATTGTTATCTTCTCTGTTAGAGTTGATCTTTGACAATGAATCACCAAGAATCTCAGAATCCTGATCCATGTAAGTATCTTCATCATCCGAAAGATCTGTGATGCTCAAGTTGGCCTTCAAAAAGTTTGAAGTCATGGTCATTGAAACACCCAGTCTTTGTAGTTGTGAAACATTATATTTGGGCGTGCTTTTCCTTGCGTTCCTTGGAATTTCTGTCATTGGCTGCGCACCGGCGCTAAAACGTCTCCGGGTTTTGTGAGTCGCTCTTGCATCCATAAGCTCTGCCCACCAAGAATCTTCTTTCAACACTTCTGAAACTTCTTGAACTTGAATTGGGTCCCCCTTAATGATAGTGTTGTAAACTCGGAATTGATCTAATGACAACACTACTATCTCAGCCTCGATACGTAGAATTCCAAGAAGGTTCGTAATCCTCTTGTTTTCGTCATATCTTTCCGATTCGTGTTCAACAAATACCACAACTCGCAGCTGATGAGTCTTCTTCCATGAGGGAACTGTGACTAGAATAGCACCAAGCTGTAAAATTAGCGTATAAGTGTCGAAGTTAGTGGCAAGAATTCCTTCTGAGGAATTTTCTTCGAGAATAACTTTTGCAGACATTTGAATGGGATAAAGGTCTATGAATCTTTTCTTCTGTGAACGGTCGCCTTTGCTAGGCAGCGAAAGATCTTGGAATCCTCGAGCTACAGCAATATTACTGTGCATTAACGAAAGGTCTTCTACTATTTGAACCCATTGCTGAACCTTTATTTTCCTTTCGTTTTTACAATCATCAGTTGGGAGCAAACCGACATTATCCGGTATCTCGACGGCCACGCTTCCGTCATCTCTGCGGGCTGCAGTCAACCCTTGGAAACTTTTGTTGTGCTTTGCCCTTTCAAATGCGTCTGACGCTTTGTTACGAGTCTCATGGTAATTCTTTAAATCAAAAAATCCTATCACAGTGATATTAGGTTTCATACCCCCCAGTCCAGAGCCTAGAAACACATTTCTCACACCCCAAGGTAAGGTAGGCCCAGTCCCAACTTGTACAAATGCTTTAATATTTGCCATGTCCCTGATTTTGACCCATGCCTTTGTTTGCCTTCTCATTTCTTCGTATTCAACTTGGAATGTTTTACTAACAGTAACATGCCCAAGGACGTATAGCCCTCCTTTTTTGAGGTGATTGCAAAACTTGATCAAGTTCCAGCTTGTTCTAGGATTGTCGACCAATAATAGAATTTGTGGTCTCCAGTACTTCACATTATCTTGACGTAAACGTAGCAGATATTTGCGAACTTGGTGATATATTATGTTCTGAGAGACATCGCCCCAAGGTTTCGGTGGGGAGAAAAAGTGAATCACCACAAAAATTGTGGATATTGTGAGGATAACCACCGCAGCTGATATCATGTCGACGATGAACATGGCAATAAGTGACAAACTGCCACCGATAAAGGCTGTGTATCGATCAAAATAATTAAAAGAAGGCCTGAAGTTAGGAGCAGAAGAAATCTCTAACAAAAAGCAGGCCAAGTTCATTACCAAAAAAGTCATCAAAAAGGCCATGGTAATGATTGTGGCAATTTTATTCACATCTGAGAAGAGGCACAACTGAGTCAGAAACCAGGAAAACAGAACAGAGTAGAGTGGTTTCTTTTCAAAGATTGAGATGCCAGGAAAAATAGAGTCCTTTGCAATTGCCTCAAGTACGTAGGCTGCTCCCACAATGCCAACTATAATGGAGAAAATGGAAGTTGATAACTCTCCCACGAGAATTACTATCTGAGATGCACTGACGGTTTGAATGATTTGAACATCCTTGTGAAGAGAATCGCGAGGAACACAAGAACCTATCGTTATGATGACAAGGAGGTAGCACGCAAACGTTAGCGCTAGTCCCCATAGTGTACCTTTGGGAATGGATTTGGAGGGCTTCCTCAGTTCGCTACTCATTCCAGCGCCAGCAAATATACCTGCTGTTGCCGGAAAGAAGATCCCGAAAAGATCGTTGAAAGTTTCTTTACCTTTCAACAAAGAGCCCGCGGCATGCTTTGTGAATTGAGGGTACAAATTTGTTTTCAGTGTTTCTAAAGAAATGCCAGTGTAGTTGACTTCCCCGTCGCTAAATGGTGCCACCAAAAGCGCAGAAAGCGGAATTGAGAAGGTCGAAAATAGCAAAAGCCAAAACAAGATTTTGCCTGCTCGCGAGACCATTGCGGATCCTACCATAGATATGATAAGACAAATAAGTAGTATGAACGAAGCATACCCGAATTCCCACCAATATCCTCTCTTTAAAAGTGGGTATAGAGCTGGCGTTTCATTATCAATGCTAGTTCCAAAATTGTACATGATAGGCTCGATTATTCCCACAACGTTCATACCACTATTCAGCATTTGTCCCAAAAAGAAGATGAGACCTATCGAACCGCCGAACTCCGGCCCCAAGCAACGTGAAATCATGTAGTATGCGCCACCACCTCTAACAGTTCCATTCGTGGAGATCGCGGATATACTTAAGGTTGTAAGTAAATTGATGCCGTAGCTCAAAAGTAATAGGAATAGCGTTCCCAGCACGCCCATCTGCCCTATAATGAACCCAAAACGCAAAAACATCAAAATCGACAGAACGTTTAGTGTAGTCGGTACGAACACTCCATCAAATGTTCCAAGCTTGTTCTTATTCGGGTTGTCGGGGTCCAGCTTTGATGAGGTTTTAGGTAAACGCTTAGTAGAACCGTAACCGAAATAGCTTAAGCTTTCATTTTGAGGACGGCTTAGTGCTTGCTCTTCACCTTTCTTGGTGGGTATATGAGATCCAGGTATCTCGAAAAACTTCGACATTGAATCGCAGTGCCCCGACTATTAAGCCCCTTTGGTAGCGAGCTTCAGCAATGTCGCTGAGGTTCTCAACTTTGCTTATCATGATCCGATACATCATGATTATGTTTGATCACGTGATTGATAGAGAGTTTGCTTGAAAGCATGGTAAATCCAATTACCGACGCTTCGACGCTTAACCTACAATACAAATATTCATCATACTCAATCAAGCCTTTTTAGATCTTCCGTTCTCTCTTTTACTATCATTTTGTGTATTATTGCCATTGCGCAATTCAATATTAAAATATTGGATATTTCAACTTACAAAAACCAAGCAAACGAAGCGTGGCAACTGTTACAACCATGAATCTGAATCGCTACGAGAGAGTTATAGAAATTAATGGTGACGATAAAATATCGCTCCCGATTGTGAAGTTTCCTCCCTTCAAGTTGCGAGCAGCAATGGTTGAGAAAGATCCTGTGATCTGGCTGCACCTGCTTGAGACATACAACCAGTACTTCACGTATCTCATGTCAGAAGGTCATTTAGAACAACTAGAAGACTCGACCTATGAGAATTTATGCATGTTCATCAAAAGCTACCTGAGGGAGCTATCTGATGAAGAAGGCAAGCTCCTGAGCCTGGGCATGAACACGAATGTTTGTGAGCAGCTGCAGGTGCTGAGAAGTTGGGTCCTTACTGTAATTAAAACCTGCGGCTTATTGCATTTACAAATTTCATGCGATGTTTTATGGGACTTTGTGAGGCTTTATGTAAAGGAGAATCCAGGTACAGTGCGGTTGTTGGTTGATGGATCACTCAAACCCGCGATTAATACTCAGAAAGCTCAGATTAACCGGATTTACCAACTCCACCAGCATCTCAAGCAACTTATAGAATCTTCGAAGTTCACTCGAGTGGACTTGAAGGCCCTAGAGAACTTATTATCCGCTGGGGACAAACACACAAAACCATTTACCAACCAGTTTTTGACAGCAAAGTGGGCTGATATATTGGAGTCATGGTTTTCTAGTGACTTGAAACCTTTAAGAGACATCTCTAAAAAGATCGGCGTGCTGAGCTACCTCACGGCCTCGGAGGATAGGATCGTTGAACTAATACCCGAACTAAATGTTTTTGACCTCGAGTCACTACATTTTCACCCTTTTTTGGGATCTCTTTTGATCAGTGAACAATTCCAGATACACTTCAGTGGCATCAAGGCTAAGCTTCCATTTTTAAGGCCGCTGTTTGCCAAAAATGCCAACAAATCACATAGTTTGAGGGCAGAAGACGTTCAGACAATATTAGAGGTTTTCCCTCATTTGACTGTGGGACAGATTGAGAGACGCCTTCAGGCTTATGACTGCGATGTTGAACGAACCATAAACAGCTTCTTTGAGAGTCCCACGGAGGCCGATAAAGCACCATTGGTTGATGAGGTGACAAGAAACAAGCATGAGGAAATGAAAGACATTAATTTTGAAAGTGAGCTCAGAAAAGCAGACAGGCTGCCAAAGTCTGATGAAGTTTCGAACCGGGACCATGTTCCTGACGAGATCAGGAACAAGACATTAACAAGAGCTCTCGCGCTACTCTATCAGGCCGATGAAGACGAAAAGGACGACACCTATGATGACGCTGAAGTCCAACGCGATGCACTGGGTAATTTAGACTCTGAAGATCGCCAAAGTGCGAATGGAAATGCTAATGACAATATTGAAGCACATCTGTGGCAACTACTCAAAGTAAACAAAGAATTATTTGATAGGTCTAGCAGGAGTTCAAAGGCAAGAAAAGAGTTGAAATCAAAGACGTCTTGGTCTGATGAACAAATCGAGGGCTGGGCCAGAATGCTGGAACGTAGCCCAAAGCGCGCACAAATACTCGAAGAGAAGTATATGTTCAGAGGCAATATCCGTACGGGCAAGAGAGCTTTTGTGCAAAACAAAAACGAAGGTGTCGCAGCGCAAAATAAAACCGAACGTAACGATAATGCAAGAGAGGTTAGAAGTAGTAGTACAGCCCCGAAAGCAGCACATCAGAACGGTACCGCCGACAAAAAAAAGCAAAACGCGAGAAAAGAGAAACATAAGAGTGCCCGGGCAAATCATAACAGAAAGTCTGGACATGATAAAAAAATAAGCCGAGTTTTACCGTAAGTATGTAACTAATGTAATGGAATGTAACGTGTGGTTCTCCTGGCGTTTTGTTGTATAAAAGCGGTCGTAACTAACAAACTAATTTTTCTTCAGTTTTTTAGCAGATGACTCGAGGGTACTCCAAAGCTCTTCATCTTCCTCAGCTTCAGCCTTGTCATCTCCATGCTTTGGCTTTCTTTTTTTATTCTCTTTCAATTGTGGAACTTCAATCTCCTCTTCTTCAACCATCACCACAGAGCTGATCTTGGAACCAGTATAGCATTTGCAGATCATTGCGCGCGATTCGGGGTCGAAGACCCTAACATACCTGTCAAGGCCACCTTGGAGGAGGTAATTCTTTTGTATGTTTAGAAATGAGGCGTAGCCAGTAATATCTCCATTTCCATACTTTCCTAGTGGTCCGGATGCAGCAGTAAACGAAAATACGTTTTTTTTGAGATCGCTGGTGATAAATTGGAGGTTGTCAAAACTACTTGATCTTATGTTTCCTGCTGGTGTGACATCACTGTTGATAGCCTGCAGCTGAGTGGCAAACTCGTTCTTGGGAAGAAGAGCCTTGGACAGCATAGGTTTGCGGCCTGTTAGTGTGCGGTATTGCCTAAAGAACCCCAGACGGTTCATAGTGACAAATTGAAAGTTGACTTTTCCTTCATCTGCACCCGCGGATGCAGGTTCTAGAAATTTAAGTTTCGTGGGCCATACAGGAACCTTAAGATCAAGCCTGTCGTTGGAAACATTTTTAGCTTCCCATATTTGTTTTACCGTTTTGTAGCCAGAGGTGAAGTGTGCAATCTTGACAAGATTCTCTTCACCACCATATGCAAATGTGAGTTGAGAAGAGGCTCGGTGTTTTGAATTTGTCTTTTGAGCAGCAGCCAAGTCATACACCTGGGCGAATTCTAGCGGAGCCTTTACTGAATTCGAGCTGACAAGTTTGAGTTCGCCATTCTCTATGCTTAAAACATGTACGAGCCCTGACTTGGTGGCGCTGAAAATGCGATTGGAGGTTTGCGGGACCAACTCAAGCGCCACGAAACCATCTCTCGGTCTTGATCTTTTCTTAGAAGACTTGTGGATGCTGAGAAGCCTAGCTTCATCGAATAGTCCGCCAACTGTGGAGGCTTCATGCAATTCTGAGACTTGGAAAATAGGCTCTTTGGCAGGGTCGGTTTCGGAAACATCACGGTCGACACGTTTGAGTTTAATGAGATGGATGCTTCCATTGGCTCTGGCAACCAGTAGTTGTTGCGTCCCAACCATTTTGATTATTTCAACTCGGCTGTCGAAACCTTCAGGAAGGTGAGTGCCTACATGGAAAGGTTGCGGGGCAGTTTGCACAGAAGTGTTGGTATTTTTATTGCATATTAACTCCTTGATACTTCCACTATCGTCACAGGCTATTAGTAACCTCATTGAGCTCTAATTTCAGCGTCTTTTTGAGAAATGACGACCGATGCGATCCAACGAGCTGCGATGAGATGAGATGCGATGAGCTATTTGCATAGGTACAGAAAATTTTCTAAATCTTTTTGAACGAAATGATATTTCAAGCTAATCAGCGCCTAAATACAAAGCTAGAGCAATGTCTCGAGCGCTTCAAAAGGTTCTGCGCGCACACAAATCAACGTTTAAAGACTTTGAGCTCGAGCGGTTCTGCTCGCTTCATTCAAGTTCAGAATTTCAAATGTCAGCTGCCATTTCTCAAAGCACGTAAAATACGCTTGTGCCTGAGAGCAGAGCACAGAACCGTGCTAAACAAGCTCTTCTTGTGTAAGAAACAGCTAAAGCATAGTCAAAACATAGTCCTCTGTCCGACAATGTTTTACTTTCTTGCTGTAGTCCAAGATAAATCACTTTAAAGTGAAAACGTCATGTGACTAGGACCTTTGAGTAGGAGATAAGGCGGTAACGAAAGTCCGTTTCAGGCGCTCTTCCATGTCCTCCTATGCGCGAGTACTGAAGCGCCTTTGTACTCGTGGCACTGTAATATAAGTGTAGACGTGTATAATGATGTAGTATCGTGGAATCCTGTAGGATTACTTTATAGGAGGTAAAACAGAGCCAAGCCATAGGGAATAATTGAATCAAGCGTAACTTTTGTAAAAGAAAGATCATAAAAACCTAGACGTTAGTCGAGAGTCTCCTAATGTCAAGCTCCATCGTTGCCAACCTCAAACTCGCGAAGGCTCCCATCTACTCCCATTGCTTCTCGCAAGACCGGTCTCTTGTTGCAATAACTCTCAACACTGACTGCCTTGTATTCAGACTAACGCCTGGGGGCAAGCCTGCACTGGTGGCTACCTTGCCTGACCATGATAAGACTGTGACCGCTGTAGACATCTCAATTCACGGCCGCATTGTAACCTGTTCGCAGGACAGAAACGCAATTGTATGGGAGCCTTTGAGCGACGGGTCTTATAAACCCACCTTGGTGCTTCTGCGTATCAATAGAGCTGCCACATGTGTGCAGTGGGCTCCCAGCGGTTACAAGTTTGCGGTGGGCTCGTCAGCCCGTATCATCGCGGTGTGCTACTACGAGCAGGAAAACGATTGGTGGGTGTCGAAGCACATCAAAAAACCTATCAAGTCTACCATCAATTGCGTCTCGTGGCACGAAAACGGTGTAATGCTTGCGTGCGGTGGGACAGATGGTTACGTCCGTGCCTTTTCAGGGTTTGTGAAAGGCTTGGATACGCGCGACCAAGTCGCGAACTCCCCTTGGGCTGAGAAATTTCCCTTCGGTGCTCTTATCCGTGAGTGGTACCACGGCGCGTGGATCCATGACGTGCAATGGAGAAGTTCTCAGGAAAAGCTGGCTTACGTGGCTCATGACGGCTCTTTCAATGTCGTTGACCCCTCCGACAACGTGTCTACCACGTTTTCTCCTGAGGGTCTGCCACTCATGGCATTGGTATGGATAAACGACCACGAGGCTCTATGTGGTGGGTTTTCATGCCACCCAGTGTTGTTCGGAGAAGGTGCGTCAGGGTGGCAGTTTTCGAAGAACATTGATAAAGACATTGCCCCAAGCACCCCCGTATCCGCTACCAGCGGAGAAGAGGATGAAGAAGGAAATGCGCCCTTCGGTATGTCAGCGCTCAAGAAGTTCAAGGAACTCGATCTCAAAGGGAAAGTTTCGGCCCAGGTGCAAGAGTCTACGCACGAAAACGCCATCGTCGAGCTCGCACCCTACTCTGTGACGGCCGGCAATGTGACTGAGGTCTCTTCCTGCGGCCTAGATGGCAAGATTGTCATTTATCGTGTTTAAACAGGATGCTTCCAGTTTTCTTTCATAGACTGTCGTACGTACCAACATTACAATCCTTCTTATTGGGCTTCCCCCTGCTTCAAGCCTCGCCTTTGTAGTACCAAGGAATAGACGCTTCCTTTAAGCAAGGTCCCCACCAGGGCTATCTTTATCTCAATCTCGCGAAGTTGTCGCAGCACCTCTTCTGGTGATTCAGGAGCATCCCGTCCGCTCAACTCTTTTATTGTTTCATCCAGCTTGTGGAGTGAGTCTGCCAGCGTCTCATATTTACTCAGAATGCCTCTTTGAAGCGGTGTTAGCTCCTCCATCACTGCTTTTCAGTTAGTGTGATTAAATAAAAATGTTTGTTGTATTGATGTTCATGAAACATTATATTTACTTTGCGCTCTAAAATAACGACACAGCACCACACCAAGATGGCCAGTCAGCAACAGTCGTATACTATCTGGTCTCCTCAAGACACAGTAAAGGATGTGGCCGACTCGCTTGGGATAACAAACATCAGTGATGACGTTTTGAGGTCACTTGCGATGGATGTGGAGTACCGTATACTCGAAATTGTGGAACAAGCCGTGAAATTTAAGAGACACGCTAAAAGGGAGGTCCTGACTACAGAAGACATTGCTAGAGCTTTGAGAGTACTCAACGTTGAACCACTCTATGGATACCAAGATGGGTCAGCCAGAGCTAAAGATGCATCCTTCTCAAAAGTGAATGCTCCTGGGGGCCAGACATTATATTACTTGAATGACGAGGAAGTCGATTTTGATAAGCTAATCAATGAACCACTACCCAAGGTCCCCCGCTTGCCTACCTTTACCACGCATTGGCTAGCCATCGAGGGAGTGCAACCAACAATACCTCAGAACCCAAGTCTGAACGATATTCGAATGTCTCAGCCTCCGATAGTTCGCGGAGCCATTGTCACAACTATCAACGATACAAGCTTTCAAACTTCTGCTTCCGATGAGAAAGAAACTCAACACATTTCATTAATCAAGCCGGGCCAGGCCAACGAAGTAAAGCCTTTGGTCAAGCATGTGTTGTCGAAAGAGCTACAAATATATTTCGATAAAGTGGTTGGGGCCCTCATTTCCAAGGAAAAAGATGACAAAGCTCACCACTTAAGAGCGGCGGCTCTAACTTCCTTGCGCTCGGATACGGGCCTACATCAGTTGGTTCCTTACTTCATACAGTTTATCGCGGAACAGATAACTCACAACTTGTCAGATCTGGATCTTCTTACTACAATGCTCGAAATGATTTACTCTCTTTTGAGCAACACGCACGTCTTTCTGGACCCCTACATCCACTCGTTGATGCCCTCGATTTTGACTCTACTACTGGCCAAAAAACTAGGAGATAGTCCACCACCAAACACTTCCAAAGAACAGCAGGAAGCTTCTGAAAAGGGTTCAAAAGATAGTGGAACAGAGTTTTTGGAAAAAACAAATGCCTTGAGAGACTTCGCAGCTTCTTTGTTAGATCATGTTTTGAGAAAGTTCCCTCAAGTTTACAAGTCACTCAAGCCCAGGGTCATGCGGACACTTTTAAAAACATTTTTGGATACTAACAGATCATTTGGTACTTACTATGGGTGCATAAAGGGAGTAGCTGTTCTCGGGCCTGAATCAGTCCGCTTCTTTTTGGGAAACTTACAAAGCTGGGCGAATTTGGTTTTTGAAGAACACACTACCAAAGAAAATAGCAACGACGAGGACGCTCATACGGGCAGATTTACAGAGCAAGAAACAAAACTACTCTGTGACGTGATTATTGAATCACTTGTCGTACTTAAGTCAGACTTGCCTCCAGGCCAAAAATATGATGAGGAGATAACCCAGGGCCAAAAAGAGAAGTTGGTCAAGCGCTGCGGATCCACCATTTCTGGCAGACTACTCGAGAGACCGGATGCGAGCGAATTAGTTGCTGCAATCTTCTTTGGCGAGTAGAGCGCGCGCTGACAGATACACCTCGGAAGTCCAGCTTCATAGTCATTGACATTAGGCTATACACAGGTTAATCTGGAGCAAACAGGCGGCGTCTCACGCGCCGAGTCTTTACAATTTGTGGAGAAGCTATAACATCTGTTGTATTGGCAAGCTCCTTAGCATTACTTGCTGGAACTTGTACGTCCCCTGTAGGTGAGCCAAACTGTCTAGATGGAGTGCGGATTGAAGCCGCGGCTTTTAACGGCACCCCTCCTGGATGCGAAGGCTGTTCGGTGGCCGCCAGTGGCGACTCTATTATTGTGGAATCAAACCCTGGTAAAGCAGCACTATCGCTTTTTTTGCCGTGAGGTGTTGCCTCCACTTGTACATTTAAGAAATTTGCAGTTTCCAAAGATGCTCTCTTTTGTTCCTTCAACCGCTTCCCCACACGTTGGAACATGATACTGGAAGACGTTCTAGTACTATGCATCTGTTTTTGCATAAAAGAGCTTTCCCTTGTTAGTGAAGTTGTATTTTGTACAGAAAATTCCGTAGCAGGCATTTGACGCTTTTGTAACTTGTCAAGCAAAAGATCAGAATTCGCACGCGTTGCGGATGTTAATTTCTTTGAAAGCCCAGATTCTAGCTCCAAAAACTCACTTAGCTGTGATTTGCTTCGTACGTTGGACGGCAAAAGCTTGTTGGGAAATGAAACTCGCTTGAAAACCTTTGGTGGCTGCTGCATAGGAGGAGAGGTGATATTAGTGCAGACAGAAGAAGTTTTAGAACTGTCTTCTGATGGTGGGGAACTCGGCACCTCGGCATTCACCCGCTCATTTGCAGCTTCAACTGAATGCGTGAGATGTGCAGATGTGCTCAGTTTATCAGGTCGTATGCTGTTATTTAAACGCAGGCCTTTGAATTTTCTTGAAATAAACCTCACTGCATGGGGTGTTTTTCTGGTGAAGTAAGGGATTAGCACGTATGTCATGAATCCTATTGTTGAGCTTTCTTTGCCGGAATTTGTTAAATTCTTTTTGTATTCTGATAATCTTGCCATTGAAGGTGTGCAGCTCGCGTTTTCAACCTCTGGATTCTTTTGAGGGGAAACATTTGATAACAGCATTGTATCAATAATGCATAGTTTATCTGCGTAGATGTCCAGCTTTTCACAGAAGTCGAGAGAAGAGTACACTGGTTCAATTTTTGGTCTTTTGGGGGCAGATCTTGAGAACATATTTTTCCTGGCCACGCGCTTGGCACGCTTCTTGAGCTTTGCTTTGTACTTTTCCTCGAAGTTCTTGAGTTTTATGTCCATCTGATTAATAGCTATGAGCTCAAGAAGCAGCATCATTTGTAGCTTTATCTCACGAATCTTGATAAGGAGTCGCAGGTCCCCTAAGCATTGCGCCGAGTATCGTCTCTTTAAGTCATCGAAATGGCCTAAGCAACTGTCGCGAATGTCTGAAACATCGCCTGGGTTTAAATCGTGATTTAAGATCCCACTTCCATTACCATCATGTCTCTGATCAAAATCATGAATTTCCAGTAGCAAGTCTGCAATGTGCATTTGGTAAGTGACATTGTTGTTCGCGTTGGCATTCCCGCTCATGTTTCTGGCCCTCGCCAAATTCGACTTCGCAAAGTATGCAAGTGGTATTTTGAAAGTGAACAGGGCCTCATAGTATTTTCTGCGAAGGTATGTTCCTGGGTCGATTGTTGGGTGTATTTGTTGGAGAGAGCCGGTTAGCGTACCCTCGCTGGAATGAGGCAGTGGAGGTTTCATTTCTAAAGACATGGTGGTTTTTTTCTCGTCGCTTCCAGGAATGAGGATACGCTCTTCCTTCCAGAGATCCAATAAATTTGTGAGGTCCGTCTCTGCCCATTTTTTTGTACTCACTATGCGAGATTTCGACGATGGCCGCCTTGACTGTGAGATCCTGCTATTTGGCTGAAGGCTCGGTGAGAGTTGATCAATAGGATGAAGGTGCCAACGCACCCATGACTTGTCGAAATACTTCTCGAAGACGAATGTCTCCGCGTAGCCGCTTTCACAAAGCTCAAAGACATGCTTCTCGTGGTCACCGCTCTGCCGAAGAAAGTATGAGATTTCTTTTTTGAGATCTGTCTCCACAAACAATGTGGGTTCTTGTGAGTAATCTAACCACGACGCTGGGACGGCACTGTATGTTCCAATGTATTTGATGCTTTGTTTCTCATTGTCTTGGAATGAAAACCCGTTAACATTCAGGTTGTTAGCGGGATATCCACCTCCAACACCTTCTTCATCTTCTCCATTAACGCTCATGAAGAGCCAGTGTCATAAGGAGCTTGTGAAGAAAGCGCTCGATGCCTACTCTATCGCGGAAAGTAACGAATCTGCCTTATTCAATGCAAACCATTAAGTAGATCGAAACCTTGGAACAAAGTTATGTCTCTTTAAACGTCTTAAGAGGAAACGGGTTGAGGGAATGTCAATGAAAGGTTCATTCTACGGGTACTTAGCTACCTAAGAACTTAACGGATTTTCTAATTTATCCCCTACACTCTGTTTGTTCCTCTTGTCCATCTCAATTTTGTTGTTGATCAAAAGAATAGCAGTTTGGCTTCCTATTGGAGTTCCTCTGATCAAAATTTTGCGCTCGCTGCAGCCTTCGACATGGTCGTCAATCTGGATTGAGCACCCAGTTGTTTCTTTGATCGAATTAATATGCTTCCCACCCTTCCCAATAACATTACCCACATAGTTGTCGTCAATGTAAACTTCTTGCTGTATAAGACTTAGCTGAGGGGCAAGGGCAGGGGGTATAGTCGCGGCGGCAAGTGTGTCGGCCACACGTACGTTGTGTACAGCCATGAGCGGGGCGCTAGGAACACCCGGGTACGCATACCCAAAGTCGGGACTTGCGGAATACCGATGAAGCCTTTTCTTTCCGTTTTCTCCTGGTCTGTATTGGTGTTGTTGTTGGTGCTGGAGACTCACGCCATAGCTGTTCACTAAGACAGAGTGCAGGAGGCTGGGAAGGTAAAATATGCACTTTTTACTGGCGAATGTCGCCTTGTGATTCAATATCGTTTGACCAATGTAGTATGTGGCGATATGAATAGCGTCTGCAACTCCAGAGACGCACAAAATGCGGTCATTTGACATGGGCAGCGTCTGTGGACCCGCCATAAGCTTCGCGGCGCTCAGCTCTTCTATCTCTCGCAGTCGGGAACCTTGTCGCCCTATCACACATCCCATCATATGGTGCGGTATAAGAATATTGAGGGTTAGGGCCGTCGACTGTTCGGTGGATTCGCCATCCTTCTCCCCGTTTATGGCCCGTACAACCATTCCAAATACCTTTGCCACATCCTCGCACCGACCTCTAATAAAAATGACACGTTCGGGAACCCCTCTGATGTTATCAGAAACATTGATTCTCGTGTTAGTTTCTTCCTTCATCCTTGATATCTTTTCGCCTCCTGGGCCCACAATCATCGATGCCTGTTTTACCAGACAGAGCATCCTGAGATGAATGTAATCTTTGTTTGCATCGTTGCCAGGATCGTTGGGTTCCTCGGTATCATTCAAGGCGACCCTTTTTATCTCAGCTTCGAGTAGCTCTTCTTGGCAATCTTCTTTCTTGCGCTTCAGCACATTCGGAGAGTTTGTGAGCTCTTCATTCTTTTCAGAAATGCCCATTTCCTCGATGAAAGATTACTCCTATGAGCTAACTTATCAATTAGTGTTTTGAAGTATTTCAAACATGATTTGATTGTTAATTCCAAATCTCTGTAAGTGTCAACAGGCGAATAGTACGAAATACATCGTAGAGCGCAAGATTTGGAATTCGCAAGCCGATCGAGTTCAATTATTAGTTGTCATTCGACGCCAGGGCGCACGTATCGTGAGCTAATTAGCGAGACTTATTGGTGAAACATTGCAAGATTAAGCTTTACTATATAGACAACTCCCTTTAAACGCCCTAACGGGTAGAGAGATGTTTCTTTCATCTACGAAGTTGGCTTGTCTAGCAGACTGCACCTTGATTGGACTCTGTACGCATGCTGTAGGGAAACGATCGTAAAACTTCAGCTGTAAGCGCCAACGAGACCCCGATTAGAACCCAAATAGACAGCAAGCTATATCTCGTCATTTGGGGGGGTGAGGGGTATTAAAGACATTTTCTCAGGCGCTTCGCAGTTCTCGTTGTCTTCCCGCTGTTTGTTGTAGCGAGGCAGATAAAATGAGTATATCAATAAATTCCAATGCCAAATTAACTTTCTTAGAGACTTCATCGCCCCATAGACATGACTAAAGATAATGAAAAGGATCAGGACACGGAGGTCGTCCTGTTCAATGAGGAAGAGGACTATAATGAGGAAGATGACTTAGACTTTGATCCATCTAAGGAGGAAAATGTGGTACTAAACGAAAGCGATGATGCTCACGAAGGCGGCGGGAATGATGACAAAAACTACGAAGAGACTAGCCCCGACTACTCTGGGATTGAAAGTGGACACGGCGGTCTTGTCAGGACTAGACGTGCTAGAGAGCTTGAAGCTGAACTCGCGCGCCGCCAGAAGTATGAGCACATTAAGCAAGAAGGTATATCGCAGGAGGCGAAGTCGGTCTGGGATGAGCTCCAGCAGGAGAGCGCTAAAAGGCTTCACGAGAGTACGTCTATTATGAGTCAAACTAAGAACTCACTGAGTAACGGTTTGACTGAAGAACTGATTCTAATTGACCGCAAATATGAATTCGCTGGCGAAGTCATGCATGAGAAAAAATGGGTACCGAAGTCCAGCGCGGAAGCGCAAGAGTTTCTCCAAAGCACCAAATTCACCAAAAATCCAGATCCTTCAGCAAAAACTAAAGCTGCGGTGAATGACCAGGGTGTCAAGCTAAGACGTCCTTTAAAGAGACCACCGATTTTGGAACAAATCATCGCGGGAGCCTTAAAACCAAAGTTGACCACACTTGAAAAGTCAAAACTTGATTGGGCAACATATGTTGACAAAGAGGGTCTCAATGAGGAACTCATACTACATAATAAGGACGGATATTTGGCAAAACAAGACTTCCTGAATCGTGTTGAAACCTTTAAAGATGATAAATACAGAGAAATGAGGAAAATACAACTGCAACAGCAAATTGCGGATACATAATATCTTTATAGGTGTGGTACGTTATAACTGGTAAAAACCATGTTGAAAATACTGCAGATTCCCTCCCCTAAAACAAGCCCCGAACTGAAAACTATCATGCAAGTCTTCGCACTACTGTCACTCCCATGTGTACGAAGCCAGTACTGTGCTGTGCAGCCTCCGATGAATCTAGCTAACGTGAAGCTTGGAGCATTATAGATGCCCACACCCACTGCAACTCCGGAAGGTATCCATAGTAGCCATTTGTAACCGCGGTCGCGATAAAGATTTTTAACTAGAGACAAAATGGCAAACACGCTTCCCAGTATTATAGTGCATTCCAGTGCTTTGTTAGGGAGGCCCTTTCCGGTTACTAATCGGGCACAATCAATCCATATCACTGCAGTTGGTACTCTGAACTGGCTGCTTGGAATCTCGTAGATCTTGTTGTAAAATATGTGCATAACACTTGAGAAGACGATAGACCAGGAGGCACCTATCAATTGAGCAAAAAATTGGGCCTTGGGTGAAGCTCCAAGTAAGTGGCCTGTTTTTAAATCCTGCATCAGATCGCCAGCTTGCTGAGCACCTGCTTCGGCAATACCCCCTGCCACGAGATTCAGAAGAATAGCTCCTTTCTTATGTGGCATCATTAACGCAAATATCAGCTGTGACAGTTTGCCAATACCACTAACGGGGTTAAGATCGGTCTCACCCAAAGCTCGAACTGCTAATATGGATAGAAATAAGGCAACGAAAAGCGCGATAATAACTGATGACAAGGGCACAACCTCAGTACCAAACAGATAAAGTGTGCATACAACACAGATTATCGAAGACACAATAAGTCCGCTAACAACTGTTGTGAATTTGACTAGTTGGCGATGGTCAACTTCATGATCCATGTCTGTCCTTACAAGTTTGACGGTGCTCACTCGCCTGCGTCCCGCGCCGTTACCCTTATTTATTATCCTTTCTTCTTCAAGTAGCATGGATTGTACGGAATCGTCGATCATTGACTCTATCAAATGCCTTTTGTCGTTACGAAGGCAAAACCTTACTAAAGACTTCGTGGTGAACACGATGAAACCCACAACCGAATCAACCACCATTACAGCGAGAGAGGACCATAAAATCCAGCCCTGCACACCGTTTTCCCAATCGTTAATGTCCGCGTCAGGATCCACCCACTTTTTGTGACGTGCCAGAGGAGCAAGGACTGCCCAGCCCAGCACACAACCAAGGAGCATGTAGCTTACGGTAGGAAGCCCCATTATGATTCCCTGCCCTATATATGCGGGAGAGGGCTGTAAATTCCAAAGATAATTCCTAGAGAGATGTTGCCCAAAGACCGGAATAGCTTTAATGAATGGCAAGAAATATGATAGTATTGTGTATGACGACGATACCAGGAATGTCTTTGACAAGATGGAAATGTTCCGTTCGTATGAAGTACAGTGCGCAGCAGGCATGGGATCTGGCGTTGCCTCATAAACAGGTGACCCAGAGCCTTGGCAAGTTCTTGATGAGCTTCCGATACTTTCTTCGGGTTCTTCAACAGCGCTGTTGCCCACACGTTCCTCTACTAATGGAGACTGCTCATCATTGGCAAGAACATCGCTATATTCGCGGAGCCTACGAGCTCTCATTTCCTCTAGTTCTTTAGGCGAAATTTCCTGCAGGATCTCGGATCCATTTAAAACAGCTATGAGGGTTGCGGTAGCACTTCCACTAGGAAATGGTAGCTTTTCTCGAACTATGACTTGCTTCCTTAAGGGTACGGCAAAGAATATCCCAAAAAAGGCGAGAGCCAAAGACCACAGGAGCAGTTGTCGAAACGAAAACCGTTGTCCCAGTTCTCTAGTATACCCTGATTCTTCCGCCGTCAGAAAGTTTTCAATAGCCGGTATTACTCCGACGAACCCGTAAGCTAGGGGACCAGTCCCGACGGCCACTGCTAAGGATTGCACGTACACATTTTCAACGTCCGTGAAAACTGCTCCGTTTGGAAAGAACAGCGGCACAACTTGCTTGAAAATCGCACAGGCTAGCAGTGCCGATGGTAGCGACATCATGGAAACCCATCCTGTCTGAAGTCCGAACTGAAAATTCGATATTAAAACCAGGGAGCCTATTGCCAGGCCCGCGATGGTAGCTCGCAGAGAAACTTGCCGGGTGAGAGCTTTATGCTCAAAAGGCACGTCGCTCATTGATTGAGAGCAAGATGGCTAGCTTATAGGAGCCTATCAAGTTTGGTAAAAGTCTTCCCTGCAAAGTTTTGATGCCTTAATCCGTTTCTTTGAGCAAGAAGACGATTCAACGCAGCCCTAACCAAAAATGTAGTACCAGCACGAGGATATTTCCTTCACACAGTCAACGACTATAGCCTAGCGAGGAGCGGGTCTCAAACTTATGGTTCGCAATTTGTTTATATGAGTTTTATCAGTTGCTTTGTCGCTGATGATTTTATTAATAATGCTTATCGAAAATAGTAAAGCCATGAACGACTGTTTAACGGCGGAATATACAAGAAACGCAAGTATAGTTGTTGCACAGCAAGCGAAGTCGAGGTTAGTCCTCAGTTTGATACTTTTAAAGCACGAATGGTAAGATGCGCCACATATGCAGAAGCATCTTGTGTGCCTAAACGTGTACGATATTCATTAGTTCTCCTCAAAGAGTATGTATTTTAGTATGTCACTCAGCGTCAGGACGCCTGTTAGAAGGCCTTGCTCGTCGACGACGAAGAAGCGATGTACCCTGGATTTTCTAATCGTGTCCATAATGGTGAAAAGCTTATCGTTCTTTGTGCAAGTGTACACGCCTTCAAAATCGTCAGGTCTTCTCATTAAGGCCTCGCCTACGCTGAGAGATAGATCGTTGTACATGCCCCCTTTGATGAGTCCGAGCACATCGACAGCTTCGTAAACATTTACCAGGCGACATTGCTCGTCGACGATAGGAACGCTAGATACTCCGCCCTGGGTAAGCAGCTGAATCACGTCAATGACGGGCGTATGCATATTGCAACTTAGCAATTTGCCCTCAGTAATAATACCGAGTTCGCCAATGGGCCTTCTTAAGTGCCGCGTTTCCCTGCAGTTCAATGCGACAAATTTCAGGATCCGGTATTGTGTCAGAACACTGACAACGATCTCGCGGTGCGTCTCCTCGTCCTGATCAATCAGGGGGATTCTGCGGCTCCGCGACTCTATCATTTTACAGCATGCGTCGTAAAGAGGCTTAAAGGGGTGAATAGATCCGGTGTCCAACGGTCTGACGCCTATGGCACGCTCAATGTCTTTAAGCCCGTCCAACTGCAACTTGTCCACAAGCTCAAATTTATCTGGATTTGAGAAGTAATACTGGATGACGTTGATGAAATCTGACGACGTTAGCAGACCCGCAAACTTTGAGGTATTAGAGTCCCACAGCGGTGCGGACACAATATTGTTCTGCAGCAGAATGTTAAGCGACTTTTTGACCAGCAGTGAAGTGTCCATAACAATCAACCTGTAAGAAACTGGAAGAACGTCGTAGGACGTCTTTGACTTGAGAAATCGTCTAATGGACTGGACGGCAAGTTGTTGCTCGATTAGCACGGAGTCAGTCGCGGCTGTAGACATTGCGTGAGGATTTATGTGCTCTGCACTCAACTTTCTTGGTGGCCGGCCTTCAATCTATGCGTGCTGCCTATGTACGCTGTCCTTGAGGGCAGTAAATGAAGGGCTCTGGGGAAGTTCCTTAATTGGTCGGCCTCACACGCAACATGCCTTCGTTTATAGTGATGTTCTTGTTTTGAAACCTCTTGCAATTGGGAAGTTTAGGCTAGGACTTTGAGAGCAATCGTAACGCCGGCCCATCGCCCAGACTGCAACCTTTTCGGACCATTTATCTTCACGTGCATTAGTTATGTCTATTTGTACGGCACAGTCCGGGTATCCCTAGCTTAAAAATGTATAAAAGGCGAGTATCTTTTAAGTTTTTTCCCATCTAAGACTTACGCACCTTTCTCTTTCTTAAAAAATCAAATCTCTTTGCCTTTTGGCTTAGATCAAGTGTAGTATCTGTTCTTTTCAGTGTAACAACTGGAATGTCCTCAATGAGGATGTTTAATATGTTACAAATCATATTTTTGGAACGTCAAAAGGGAGGGGAGGGACGCTTGGCCACTAAGGTTCCAAGGGAAAGAAGCTTTTACGCAGTTAAGTCATGAGTGTCGCCACGGAACTGGTCGCACCTTGGTGCTGTAATATGATGGGCTTGCTCATCTCCCGGTTTTGTGCGGTGCTTCTCGGTTTGCTGCGTCTCGCAAGCTTTTTTCCCGTTTTAAAGGTTCTTTAGGGCATGAGCTTCTCAGAGGTGCTGTGGCTATTGCACTCTACTACCGGCTACGTGCGCCTCTCGTTCGGTCCCCTCTCGCCTTTTTTTTTTTTAAAAAAACCCCCACGGCTGTGCCGGATGAGTTCATCTGGAGTCTGTAGAGGTTTTTGTTGAAATTGTAGATTTCTGTACTTGATGTGTGCTGTATTTGGGTGTTTTAAGTGAGTGGATGCACTCAATAACTAGCTGTTGCGTGAAGCTCTGCTCCCAGACCGTGATAATGCTATTTTTTATATTTTTGGATCTCGATTATGTAGTGTTTGTTCGTCGCGTGCAAGAGATTACGCAGACGTGCTTATCTGATCAAAAACTCAGAGGTTTTCCGCCGGCTTGGAGACCGCGTGGGGTCATCATCGCATGCCTCCCCGACATTGAGAAGGCCAAGAAGGCTTTCTCCGTCGCATACACCTTGGGGGCGCTTTCTCCTGGGCTCGAAAACTTTGTAGAACTTGAGGTTCTCGTCTCCCCCCACAGTTGCCAGCACTGTGCCATCAGGAGAGAGCTGGCTTGAGCAGATGCGCGCCTCATGTGCATGCACTATTTCAGCCACTTTGAACTTTGTTTCGTAGTTATAGATGGCTACCGCGTTTTCGGGATTACCACCTGTTGCAACTATTTCACGCTGAATAGTGTTTGCGTTATAACTCTGCCCCCAATGCAGAGAACTGACTTGGGACCCCGTATTGATGCTGCCGGTGCGCGCACCGGTTGTTGTGTTCCAGAAGTGAATATGCTTGTCTGTTTGGCCACCGCCGGTCGCTAACAAATTGTTGATGTCAGGACTCCATGCTAGGGCTTTTACGGCGGCCGTATGCTGTCTTTTGATATGCTGAGGGAGTGACGTTCTAGTATCCCAAATCACCACAGTGTTGTCGTTGCTCCCTGATGCCAGCTGCAGCCCATCAGGACGGTAGCTTATGCCACAAACCTCTCCCTTGTGCTCTTCCCAAGAAGAGACTATGTGATTTTTAATTCGGACGTCATTGATATGGATTTCACCACTTTTGGCGCCCGTGGCAATTAAGGTTTCCAGCCAAGACTGTGAGCCAATGCGGACCCCAAGCCCTGATCTCATGGTTCGTACATGTGACATTGTTTCGATGTCCCAGATTTCAGTGTTTCCCTCCAATTTACCAATTGAAATGTGACAGTCATCATCGGACCAGGTAACGCTTGTTATAGAGCCAGGTTGCTCAAAGTCGACTAGTAGCGAAACATCGCCCGAAGACCCGTTCCACAAATATAAAGCCGAATCTAAGGCAATTGCAAGAACATTCTTGTTCGACCAGCTTACTAGATTCAGATAGAAATCGTCTTGAAAACCTGGCGCGTCCAGAATTCTTTCTGGGTTCGAGTTGATTTTTCGTAATTTTGCCAGCTCTTGACTGGATCCCGAGTTTTGGATAGCAGAGTATGAGTAGTGTGATCGGCTCCCCATCGAATAGGTTTGCTTTCTGTGAGAAGACGCAGGTGGTTTCGGTAGATATTGCAATATCCGCTGATTCATCTCAAGGCCGCAGGCTTCCGCCACATTTTGCTTGAATACGCGCTTTGTTTGAGCCTTGAGATGTGTCGAAGGCGACGCGTTTGGTGGCGGAATCTCTTCCTCGAGGTTCATTGGGTCAATCTTGGAGTGAGAGAATGAATTTTCCTTGCGTAATGGAATGAACCGATCTGTGTTTAAAAACCCCTCGTCTGAATCTTGGGACTTGAGGGTCTTGCGCTCCCCGCTCTCCAGGTCCTCCTTGAAAAGTGACGAAGACCTTCTTAATAAGGGCGGCACATACTGTAGCGTAGGTCGCGAACCTGAACTCTTTGAGTTTGTGGGAATATTGGTGACATTAGAAAGTGTAGCACTGCTTGGCGCCTGGCGTTTGGAGATCTTACCCGATGGCCTCTTCACGGTCATTTTTGACCAGTCGGACGATACAACGTTCAACTTCGCTGGTGATGTGAGCGACAGCACAGATTTGCTAGCATTGTTAGCGAAATCGAGCTTATTCCTGCGATTATCTGCCATCCTAGAGCCTCAACTGGGTTTTGAAAGGTCAATTCCTAGCCAGATAGTTCAAACCCAACTCTAGGAAGTGCTCCACAACTTCTGGTTCAGCGCGATGTGAACGCAAAGTCTGTCTTTCGGTCTGTTCTCGCCGTCTGTGCGCTCTACTCAAAGTTTTGACGGTTGATGTTTACCTTTTTCCTGTTCCAGTGGTCAAACAGTATGCTTGGTCACATGATGATGACCTCTGAATGTCATAGGCAGGGCGTCATCTTCGTACTCCATTAGGCAAATTTAGCGCATGGGGCCTTTAAGATCATTTTGGCTTTGTATTTCAGCTCCCTCACGCGCTGTTATATCTGTATCAATGTAATAATCACTTGGAGCATTTTCCTACTACTTGGAGTTATTTTGTCAGGTACTGTATTGTTGAGTTCTTGACAGCGAAAAGCGAGGTTTTTGCAGTCTTGTACGCGACATGATAGTAGCTAATATTTTGCTTGACGATTACCAGGAAACTTCTCCTCTGGGCTGGAGACTATGGCACACGCACATCCTAAACCTCTAACGTTCGTCTACCCGTATATCCTTGCACTTTTGAATCAGCTAGCTCTGGCCCACGCGTTGTTCCTGTGGTACCAACTTTGTAATATTTCGTCTTGAATCTATAACCAGATGTGTTGTTCGCACATATTGGGATGCTGTTTAACGTTTTCGAATGACTAACGTCATTTTTTTAATTTAGCTTGTGCAGAAAGGTGATACAATCAGTCAGGTCTGCGCAAAGTTTTGCGAAGGTCATTAGTAACCTTTGAAGGAGCTGTTTCAAGAATCAAAAGGATCCGGGGGGTCAACTGAATGATGCTTTGCCCTGTATTTTCATCCTTAACAGAAAGCACACTGGAGGCTGGACATGTAGCATTCGCCACATATGGTGTATTTACGTTCATAAAATAATCATTTTGTGCCGATTTGGGCCTTCGTGAACAGCTTAGCCTAGAGTTAAATGCGCTGCTTGCTTTCTGACTTTTTCTGTTCGAAGTGTTATACACAGTCAAATATAGTTGGCGCTTTTTGCACAATTGGCCCACACGCAGATTGAAAAATAAGGGTTTCTTCCTGAAAAGTCTTCAACTTCCGTTCATTGGTGTGTTATTTGTCGTGAAGTTTTGAGTGGCCTGATAGGCCTTATTCGATTTACAGTGGAGCTGCAGTATAATGCCATGGCCTTTGCGCGCTGCGTTTAACGCAATCTAAGACTTCACCCAAATTGAGAAAAATAGCCGCTGATGTATTTCATGACATTATGTACGAAATTTCGATATATATGATGACAGTAATCATTAAGAGCCAAATTTTGGTAGGTGCTTCAAGTAGCAAAACAGCTGTGTCTGTTAGTGGCCTGCTATTGTTAAGGAGCTCTCATGACCATGGGAATTAGATAATCGAATAAATAAAACCAAAGTAGAAATGTTTACTCCATACAGCATTATATATGTTGAACTTAATGTCTGAAAAAATCATCATAATATGAAATAGAGATGAAAAACTGAAGGATATTCACTACAGCTTTCAGAGCCAATAGACCACTCTTCGCAATGTCCGCCGTCGTATCATAGTCTATCATACATAATCAAGGTAAGGAAGGCGTACTTGTTACTCATAAAGCGCGAAGTGTTCTTGAAATAGCTTCGCCATAGGAACCTTAGCCCTCATTCTAGCACACAGCAGGAAAACGCCGCTAAACTTTCTATGTAACGAGTAGGTTTCTTCCGGAGGTGGGCAGAGTCTTTCCTTAAGCATTAAGCCGATGTTTCCTCTTATCCTGTCTGTTACAGTTTGCTCGGAAAAGTCAAAGTATGTTTCAGGGTCACCACAAAAAGGTTCTGCCAGCACCATGACAGAGTCTACGTGCGCGTCGACCATTGCTTTGGATTCAAGTCCTGTCAGGTAGCCAAGTTCTCTAGAAAAGTGAGCCACTTTTTCGCGGTCTCTCTGTGTCCCAGCAGTCAACATACGGCGATATTTGTAGATGAACTCTTCAGGAAAGTCTCTGGAGGCACCAAAGTCCAAGAGCTCGAGCTTTTGGGTTGAATCATTATATAGAAAGTTAGCCCAGTTAGGATCAGTTTGCATGAACTGAAACTCGGCAATCTCCCTCAAACAAAGCCGCATTATTGTCTCCGAAATAAAATTCCTTGTTTCTTGAGGAACAGTCGAGGGTAGTTTCATAATCTCCTTACCGTGCATTTTGCTCATCGTAATTATGCTATCTGTGGTAAGATCTTCATACACGCGAGGGGTCACTAGGGTAGGTTCCCCTTTTAGTAATTGCTCGAATTTTCGAAGCGCGGCTGCTTCTCTATTATAGTCGCATTCCCACCTCAGCTCTGTTCTTGCGTTTGCTACGGTTTTGTCTAGAAACAGACCGCGAGGCAACAGTCGCGAGGCAGTCAAAAACATAAGAACGTTGTTTAAGTCGGAATCAATTGAGTCTTTGACACCTGGGTACTGAACTTTAACCACAACTTCTTCGCCAGATGGTAGCACTGCATCATGCACCTGGCCAATTGATGCGGCAGCCATGGGGATTAAATCAAAGCGGGCGAATTTATCCTTCCAATCTTTACCCAGTTCACGGGTCATCAGACGGTCCAACTGTCTTTGAGGCATATAGTTGGCTCCGTTCTGGACCCTAGAGAGAACAATATAAAGTTCTTTGGGCAATACGTTCTCATCCTGAAATGACATCATCTGGCCGATCTTAAGAGCTGCACCGCGCATCTTCGAGAATTTTTTGACAATCCGCTCAATGTTAGCGTCTGATAGCAACAACGACTTGAAGTCAGGAGACTGACCGCGAACCGCTTGACTGAGGCCATCAGTTGCAGCTGAAAAGCCAACACCAGCGGCCAGCGAGCCGTAATGGAAGAGTCTAGAGATTCGCGATGACGGAATGCTCGAACTTTGTAGTTTTTGAGGCGCATCTTCGCTGGTCTGCAGATAAGAAACCATAGATTAGTAAACATAGCCAAACATTAAATCACAAGTACAAAGAACTTCAACATACTTCATGAGTATTCTGTACAGCAGCATCTGGCTTTGCAGACTGTCCGGGTCGTGACGAATGCAGGGGCTGCTTGGCACGAGTTGAATAATGTCTTACAGTCTTTTTTGGACCTGATGCTTTGGTTCGGGAACCTTGTTTCGTCGTGTGCTCGCACTTCTCATGATCGGATCTAACCCTTTCCGACAGCTTTCTAGCTGCTTCCCACTCTTTGTCGTAGAACCATTGGTAGTTTGAGAGCACTGGTCTAGTTATCGAGGAAGTCTCAAACCAAGAGCGCAGTGACTCTTTGCTGATTGAAAGACTCCCTTTAGCAACTTCTTTGAGGGACGATGCGACGCAAACTGCATGATATAGCGCTTTTCGAGAACTCATTTGAGATTGAGGCCTATTTTTGCTTGAAGCTCGCGCTTAATTTCACCAATTGAGCTCTATTAACAGGGCAGGCTCATGAACTCTCCCTGTTGTCTTTACGAGCTACGTTACTTGCTCACGTCGCCGTTAGTTTTGCAGGAAATAGCACTTTACTTTTAATTACCCGGCCCCATTACATACGATAATAAAATTTTAGAGCTCATCTTCATAGAAAGCGATGCGATGAGCTAAGTGTTGGCCATTTGCATCTTGAGTAAAACGTCGAAGCGCCATATCATGACATCCAAGAGACGGCACTCAAGCCATAGCGAGCACAAGTCAACTGTAGAAAGCTCCGTTCCTGAACACGCTGCGGAAGTGGCGGAGGAGCTCAGCAAAAAACAGCGCATGCCCTCTGAGGAACCCCTCACGCATCATGATGCTGGCGAGTTCCACAACCTAGTTCGTCATAAAACTACCGCAGCCCAAGCCGCAGAACTAGAGAGCGGGGCAAAAAATCCATTCACTGGCCAAGCTTTCAGCCCTCGCTATTTCGACATCTTGAAGGTTAGGAGAGACCTACCGGTGCACGCCCAGAGAGACGAGTTCCTCAAGATTTACCAAAAAAACCAGGTGATGGTCTTCGTTGGTGAGACTGGTTCTGGTAAGACAACGCAAATCCCACAGTTTGTGCTATTCGATGAAATGCCTCATTTGTTGAACACGCAGGTGGCGTGTACCCAGCCTCGTCGTGTGGCTGCGATGTCCGTTGCACAAAGAGTTGCAGAGGAAATGGATGTGAAGCTTGGCGAGGAAGTCGGTTACTCTATTCGTTTCGAAAACAAAACTTCCAATAAGACCATTCTCAAGTACATGACCGATGGTATGCTACTGAGAGAGGCTATGGAGGATCATGACATGAAACGGTACTCCTGTATCATCTTGGATGAAGCGCACGAAAGGACTCTAGCCACCGATATTTTAATGGGTCTTCTTAAACAAGTGGTTGCTCGTAGACCGGACCTGAAGATTATCATTATGTCTGCTACATTGGATGCCGAGAAGTTCCAAAAGTACTTCTCAGATGCGCCACTGCTGGCTGTACCAGGTAGAACCTTCCCAGTGGAGCTGTATTACACACCCGAGTTCCAAAGGGACTACTTAGACTCAGCAATCCGCACCGTTCTACAAATTCACGCTACAGAGGAGCCAGGCGACATATTGTTGTTTTTGACTGGTGAAGATGAGATTGAGGACGCGGTCAGAAAGATATCCCTAGAGGGCGATCAGCTAATTCGGGAACAAAACTGTGGCCCCTTGAGTGTTTATCCCCTTTACGGTTCCTTGCCACCCCATCAACAGCAGCGTATTTTCGAACCTGCTCCTGAGCCTTTTAATGGAAGACCGGGTAGAAAGGTCGTGGTTTCCACCAACATTGCAGAAACTTCTTTAACAATTGATGGTATCGTTTACGTGGTGGATCCTGGTTTCTCTAAGCAAAAGGTGTACAACCCAAGAATCAGAGTCGAATCTCTGTTGGTGTCTCCAATTTCCAAGGCCTCCGCTCAGCAAAGAGCTGGTCGTGCTGGTCGTACAAGACCTGGTAAGTGTTTCAGGTTGTACACTGAAGAAGCATTTAAGAAGGAACTGATCGAGCAAAGCTACCCAGAAATTCTGCGTTCGAACTTGTCATCTACCGTTCTTGAACTAAAGAAGCTGGGCGTTGACGACCTGGTGCATTTCGATTTCATGGACCCTCCCGCACCTGAAACAATGATGAGAGCACTGGAGGAATTGAACTACCTTGCTTGCCTCGATGACGACGGCAATTTGACACCCTTGGGAAGGTTAGCCTCTCAGTTCCCACTGGATCCAATGCTTGCTGTAATGCTGATTGGCTCTCCTGAGTTCCACTGTGCGCAGGAAATATTAAGTATCGTGGCTATGCTTTCGGTCCCCAGTGTTTTCATCCGTCCAGTTAAAGACAAGAAGAGAGCCGATGACGCAAAGGCTATTTTTGCTCATCCAGATGGGGACCACATAACGCTTTTGAACGTTTATCACGCATTCAAGTCTGATGAGGCCTACGAATATGGAATCAACAAGTGGTGCCGCGACAACTTCTTGAACTACAGAGCACTCTCCGCTGCTGATAACATCCGCTCACAGTTGGAGAGGCTGATGGTGCGTTACAATCTAGTACTGAACTCTACCGAATACGAGGACCCTCGCTACTTTGATAACATCCGCAAGGCGTTAGCAGCCGGTTTCTTCATGCAGGTCGCAAAGAAGAGATCAGGTGGAAAGGGCTACATCACGGTTAAAGACGACCAGGACGTGCTCATCCACCCTAGCACTGTTCTAGGACACGACGCAGAATGGGTTATATACAACGAGTTTGTCCTGACTTCCAAAAACTACATTCGCACAGTAACATCAGTCAGACCCGAGTGGCTAATTGAGTTAGCACCCGCGTACTATGAGTTAGACAATTTTAGGAAGGGTGATGTCAAACTCTCACTCGAACGCGTGAAACAAAAAGTTGACCTTGCCAAAGAACTGAATGAAGAGAAGTCGAAGAAGAAGAAGAAGAGCAAAAAGGAAAAGAGTTAGGCCGGCTCGCAGAATATAAACTGTATAATATAAAGGGATTGTTTTTCATCCAGTGTCTTAGTACTCACGGTATTCACATAGGTGCAACAACAGGAAAGCTAGTGTTGTTTCTACTTGATTTACGTATCTCCCCTATGGTGACAGCCGCGGCTTGGCAGCAGTCCCCGGTGTTTACCACGAGTCCATAATGCCAGCGAGTTGCTGGCACCTATTCTAAGGCTAAAGCATCAACCACGTGATACCATATTACCCTACTTAAGATCAAATATTTTCGAGACTTAATCTTGATAGTTTCCGCAATGACTTTAAGCACTAGCCTATACTTATTTGTCAGTACAAGAAACCTCACGCGGAAGAGTAACGATAGGTTAACAAGAGCTCAGCAACCATGTCGGACCCTAAGGAAGAGATCTTCAACAACCTGAAAGCTGTTATCGCAGAGAACTTGAAAACTTTGCCAAACTTCAATGAGGATGTCAACTACGTTGCGGAATACATTGTGCTTTTGATGTCGAATGGAGGAAACTTGGAATCCGTGGTACAAGAGTTGACGTCGCTGTTTGACACTGTGCCCCCTGAGGCGTTCCATAATGTGGTTCAAAACGCTTACAAGGTCCTAGAATATCTTCAATCAGGCGATTCTCTCGAAGTTGCTGTGTCAAAATTGACAAGTGGGGGCAACGCACAAGCCGGCCAAGAACAGCAAAATCAGCAAGCGATGCTTTCTCAACAGCAACAACAACAGCAACAACCGCAGCAACAGCAGCAACCACAACAGCAGGAGCCACATCAACCCTATCAACAACAACCGCAACCGCAACCGCAGCAACAAGCCGTGGCTCCCTCGATTTTCCAGACGGCCCCACCAGGAACTGCTGCGCAACCGCAGTCCGCGTTCGCGGGGCTCGTAGAGTTCTCTCCAGCTCCCTCTGGCGGTGTCTCGAAAAGTGGGGGAGCCCAGCGTGGTGGTGGTGTAGGCAAAGCTAGTACTCGTGGAGGTCGCAATGAAAGACCAGGCCGGGGTGGCAAAGTAGGCGTTGGTAAGAGAAGCACCTACCAAAACAACAACGCACTTGCGATGGCGCTTGGAATGGATGACCCCAATACCAATATTGTGCAGAAGAAACAGGGTCGCTGCAAGCTTTTTCCTCGCTGTCCGCTTGGGAGACAATGTCCACACGCGCATCCTACACAGGCATGCAGAGAATATCCAAACTGCCCTAATCCACCAGGGACATGCAACTACTTGCACCCCAACGAGGATGTTGAACTGATGAAGGAAATAGAAAAGACCAGAGAAGAGTTCCGCGAAAAAAGAGCCGCCGTTGCTGCGTCGAGAGCCAAGCCCATTAACACTGGCATCGTGCTATGCAAATTTGGTAATTTGTGCTCAAATCCTCAATGCCCATTCGGGCACCCAACACCTGCGAACGAGGACGCTAAGGTAATCACTTTTGCCTGGTGTCCCGAAAACTTGAAGTGTGAGAACCCAACATGCGACAGAGCGCATAGCTCACACTCTAAAATCAAGGAGGTGGCTCCAATCGCGGCGCGCAAGCCCTCGCGCCCCCCAGTTGAGAAGTCTCTGGAACAGTGTAAATTTGGCCAAAACTGCACAAACAAGAGATGCAAGTTCAGACATGCCAGGTCTCATATTATGTGCCGTGAAGGTGCCAACTGTACAAGGATAGACTGTCTATTTGGACACCCTATCAATGAAGACTGCAAATTCGGAGTTGAATGTCGCAATATTTATTGTCTGTACAGGCACCCTGAGGGTAGGCAGCTACCCGACAAGTCGCAGCAGAGCCAAAGCAATAACAATAACAATAACAATAACACATGGATCAACCCCAACCTGGGCAGTGGAAATAGCTCTTCAAATGAGAGGCCATTTGCTGTTCCTGAAAACCAAGTCATCGAAACTGCACCTCCTCAAGAACAAGATACGATGATGAACTGAGTTAAGGCCTAGAACGATTTTGAGTTCTGTTTTATTATATCTAGTTTACAATAAAAAAAAAAGTCAAAAAGATTAAGATAGAGAACCTCTTCTAAAGACACGAAGGGGTTGTTTGTAGATCTTGGTAATATTACTTGAAACGTAGATCTCCCTGGATTTCTATCTGCGAAGTATTTGAGGCTGGGCTCAAAAGAATTTGTGTTAACTTCAAAATACTATCGCACTTGAGTATAGGGCGCGTACGAATAGAGCCTTTGGAGTGTTAGGGGGTACGACTGCGACCAAACAAACGCCTCGTGTAGACAGTAACCAACGCTGGCGCGTACTGGCGCCCATGAAGAAAGCCCGCGCCGCACAAGCGAAGTGCGTATTCATGTTTTTGGAAAGTGAAACCTCAGATATAAACTAAAAAACTATGGTTATATAATTTAGTATCTCTTCTTCTCGGCGGAAGCCTCGTCGGAGTAGATGTCCAAAGGAGAGACTGGTAGAGGCTGAGCGGCCCACAAGTTTGGAGTCAAGAAACCGTAAGTGTTACCGATGGCAACGAAGGTAGCCTTCAAGGTGTTCTCCAAAGTTCTGGTGGAACCGTTGGAAGAGGTGTAGACATCCTCAATACCGGCCAACTCCAACAA
Organism: Lachancea quebecensis; assembly: GCA_030557885.1. NCBI lineage: Eukaryota > Fungi > Ascomycota > Saccharomycetes > Saccharomycetales > Saccharomycetaceae > Lachancea > Lachancea quebecensis. The sequence goes on along the minus strand of JANIJM010000007.1, from coordinate 49,412 downwards.
CTTCTTAACAGCTGGGGAGGCGACGATACCCTTACCTCTTGGGGCTGGGATCAATCTAACGGTGACGGAACCACACTTACCAGAGGTCTTGGTGGCCAAAGAGTGGGGTTGACCCAGGTTGTTACCCCAGTAACCTCTTCTGATTGGAATGACAGAAAGCTTGGCAATGATAATACCGGCTCTGATGGCACCAGCGACTTCCTTGGCAGTCTTGATACCTAGACCGACGTGACCGTTGGAGTCACCGACGACGACGACAGCCTTGAATCTGGTTCTTTGACCGGCTCTGGTCTGCTTCTGGACAGGCTTGATGTTCATGACCTCGTCCTTCAAGGTTGGCAACAAGGTGTCGACGATCTGGAACTCCTTGACTGGCAGGGAGTGCAAGAAGATCTCCTCGACGGAGGTGATCTTACCGGCCTTCACCAGTCTACCCAACTTGGTGACTGGAGTCCATCCCTTCTCCTCCTGGTCTCTTCTACCTCTTCTTTGTTGACGGCCCTTGTTACGGCCACCGAAACCGCCTCTTCTTTGGTCACCCTGAGCTGGAGCTGGAGCTGGAGCAGACATTGTTAATTGATTTGTCTCTTGTCGGAATGGATCACGGAAAGTTGATGTAGGTAACTTTCAATCGACAGTGAGTGGTGAGGGAAAGAAGCCTAGCGCGAGTCTGCACGCTCGGGAAGCGATGAGTTAAAACTTTTACTGGCGATGCTCGCCTGCCATCCCGCTCGCTGTGCGCACATCACCGTGTACGTACAGACTGAAAAAGTTCCATGCCCACAACACTTGCGTGGGTACGTCTCAGAGTTACTGGAAAACCGAGGGCTAGATGTGAAAAAATTTCCGAGAACAATGTATGGGTGTAACATATGAGGTACGGATGTACACAGTCACGTAAATACACATCACGTGGACGTTCGGCTTTTGGCACGAAAGCCCAGAGTCTCTGGATCAGCGGCAAGCCGGACCCGGACGTGGCATACTCGGACCCGATAACACGTGACTTACTTTTGTAGCTTGTCGCGGCACAAGGAGCAGGCTGCCATGGTATCGCCCCATGAAAGGCCGGAACCGAGACCAGCAGTGCTCCAAAATGAAGCACATGGTGCTGCTCTTCAATGGTTCAATTGGGCCGGCGGTCGCCAAGCGGCTGGCTCGTCTATCCACTAGCTTGGAGATCCACGTGATTGGAACTCAGTGGGCTAACTCGAAGTTCCCGTTCTCCCCGCCTTCCTTTGCTCTTCCTCTCCACGCGCGACGCCGTCTAGCGTACCAACCCGCAATCGCGATCGGTGTTCCGCATTTTTGCTGCCCCTGAAAACCAGGGGCGAAAAAGTATATAAAGAGCAGGCCGCGGCGGTTGGAGGAAAAGTCGCGTGTATCGGCTGAAAGGTAACTATTGGAAAAGACCGCACACCAGCCTGGATTTTTCGAGTTTCCCACCCATTGCACCGCTATGCCTAAGTATGTCTGAGCTTTCACACAGCGACGATAGCGCAGCCGCGCAGCCGCGCTGCCGTCGCTGCCGCCTGCAGCCTTTCGACCGGCACTAACTCCGTGACAGTCACGTGAAACAATCTAAAGAAGCCGCCAGTGGCCAGAACGAGGTCGACTCGTCTAACATCCCAGACGCTGCCAAGAGGGCCGCGCAGGAGCTGCGCGAAGAGGCGCAAGACCTCAGAGAGGAGGCCAACAAGGAATTCGAAGAGCTTGAGAGAAACGGCACGATCGACAAGTACAAAGACAACGCCGCCGGGATCCTTAAAAACGTTGCGGACCGTGCGTCCGCCGCTGCGTCCTACGTTGCGACCCGTGTCAAGAGTGTGTCTCAGCGCGTCGCGTACGAGCTGCGCAACCCTGTGGTCATCGTGAACGCCGCTTTCGGTGTTGGCCTTGTCTCCACGCTTCTGAAGGGCTACGCGAAGAACCAGCGGTACCTCAAGGGCAAGTCCGATTCCGTCATTCTCTCTACCGTCGTTGGTGCCACTGCTGCTGTTGCGCTTGATGTGTACTTGTCCGGCAAGTACTACCAGAAGTTTGACCAGAAGTCCAACAAGAAGAGATTATGAGCTGTGAGCATTTCGCCACCTCTTTCTACACAGCCGTTCGTCTCACACACCCCGCGCATGAATCATTATAGCCATCACCGCCCCCCACAACCATCATCATTATCATATTCACTATGTTTTATATAACTTTAATGAAACCACGTATTTGTCACTCCGCACGCACACACCCTTCCCTAAGTTGGATCACAAGAAATGGCATCAACGCTCCCCGAAATACCTTATTTAGCCGAGTTCTAACTCAGGCAAATGGTAGGAGACCCCCACGAGGACTATCTCGATGTTTCGAGATCCAGAGCCAAGTCTCCGGTGCCAGCCCGGCTGAGCCCTTTTGCAAGCGGGGTCACAGAGCCCACTACTTCTGTTGATTTCGCATCGTCCTTTCCTGCTCCTCCGCGCCCTTTCTTCGAGGAGCCGCGGCCTTCCAGCTCCAGCATCTATCTTGATTTGGCTTCAGAGCGGCAATCTGTCCGCACCGCCCACCAAGACTTGGAGCGTGAGCTCCTACAGTCTATGCGCTCACTAGATCTGATGCCCAAAAAGCACGCTGTCAGCAACGAGATCCCGTCCATTTTCGAAAGTTGCACATCTGAGATGGAGCCCCTGCCTCTGCACCATGACAAGCAGTTTTTCATAATGTCATCAGCTGGGAAACCTATATACACCATGCATGGCCAGGATGAGCTTGTAATGGGTCTCATGGGTATTATCCACACCGTTATCAATTATTTTAAAATCCATGGCACCAAAGTGCACTCAATCGTCAACTCATCGGGTAATTCTGTCAAGCAGAGATTTGTGTTCTTAGATAAATCACCGATCATTCTCATGGCGATGTCCGGGCGAGAAGAGTCCACAAACGATTTACTGCAGCAGCTTGACTTCCTATACTCTTATCTCGTTTCAACATTAAGTAGGAAACAGCTTACACGCTTGTTTTCTAGGCGCGAGAACTTCGACCTGCGGCGCTTCCTCACCGACTCCGACTTCCAGAATCTAAACCATATATGCGACTCTATTTCGAGAGGGTTTAATCCCGACTTTTTGCTTGGAGCACTACGGTGTCTCCCACTACGAAGGTCAACACGCCAAATCATTGATAATACAATGCTTGCCCAGATTCAAGGCCCGGAGACACACGCTGGAAGGGGTACGCTACTTTACGGGCTCATTGTGGCTCCAGGCGGACAATTGTGCTCAGTTTTAAGACCAAGAGGCCACACTTTGCATACCACTGATTTGCACTTATTATTTTCGCTGGTTTTCAACCAATTCCAAGGGCTGCAAGATGACCAAGAACTTTGGTTACCCATCTGCTTCCCCAAGTTTAACTCTAGTGGTTTTCTTCATTGTTACATACGACTTCTTCCCCATCATGCCTCGGAGCCAAGACCAACCGACGCATTTAGCGCTACTTCTCATTCTCAGAAGCCATTCGATTCTCTGAGCCAAATTCAGAACCGCACAGATGTCTCCTCCACCCGACTTAGACCAGCTTTAGTGTTGATAAGCGCCCAAAAAGAGAGCTTTTTTGCGCTGAAGAAGATCGGTCAAGGTATTATAAACGAGCTTGATAAACAGGGCATTACAAATCAGATATCCATGGCCTCGGATTTTGGATTCACCATGGCCGACATTCCTGCAAAGTTTGTTCACCACTTCATTTACAAATCAAAAAAACATGTCCAATATGTGATGCCACATCTCGGATCACTGGCTGACTTGAGTTTCCCTATGATTGATGATGACTCGAAAAGTGTTTTTTCCGCTGAAGGAAACTTGGCCGACAGCTCCGAAGATGATGGCCCAGGAGTTAAATCTTCCAACAACAGAACACGTCAAAAACTTTACCTTCAAAAACTCATGAGCTATTACACCCACATAAAGAATAATGCGATTAGTGACAATGGCAAATCTTTCAATAAATCGACTCTATCTTTCATTAAATGGTCGAATGATCAGCCTTTGCTAGAAGGCCTTCCATCAGGTGAGCCGATTAATATGCTCTGTTTAGCTTGGTTGACTCCAACTTTTGAGTTGCTCTTGATTTGCAACAATGGCGTAAGCGATCGGAACACGGCTCTAAAGAGCGCCAAAAACATAGTCGACTGGTGCAGAAAAAATGAGCATAGATTGTTTGTCAGTAACGGAGCAATCTTTTGAATTTCTCGCCTTTCAAACTAATGGCATTTATGTCTTGAAGAAGAACAGAGTCGCGATGCCTGACATCTAAAGCTTTTTTTGAAGCTGGTCTTCGAAAGGCTGATTTCACACAAGATCATGTGGAACATCGAATACATGCGGCACTTTGCGGTTCTTGCTTGAAATACTCTTTCTGTGTTTCATAATCAGAGAAGCCTGCCCGTCTCCAAACTTTCTTACCAGCTTTTTATAAAATAAGCCGCACGCATTGCAGAGGCTTCTTCTGCCACAAGGACCTTTTCTCCATTCTGGGGTTTTGGTTGATGAACAGTGCGCACATTGATGCCCGTTTTTTATAACCCTTTCCTTTGGTTCACTGATCGCCTTTGTATCCAGCGGGGTATTATTCGTTTGGTGCCTTATGTTATTCGATACTGCTCCCTCAGAGGATGCTGCAGCTTTTCCTCTGTAGGATTGAATAACGCCTGTCCCCAATCCACAGGACTTTTTTCGAAATTGATCTTTGTTAAGTTTCACACATAGGTCCTTTATTGGAAAACTTGCACCATCAATTAAGCCCTTGTCAGAATTTACTAAAGTATGCTCAAAGCGTCTGTTCGTTTTTAACTCAACGTGTTTGGACTTCCATTGCTTGATAGCTAAGAGAGATTCATAGACTTTTTTTGCCATGGATACAGTTATATCCAGACTATCCATTGTAATAAACTCTGTCAAAAAGTGCATTTCATCATCCTCGGACGTGTCTTGGCTATGCACTGAAAGAGGCCACTCCTGCAAGTTTTCAAAAACGCATCTTGAGCTTGTCAGAATTTCAGCTACCTTCAGTTGATACATCCCATTTGAACTTCTTATTTCATCTTTTATCGAATTTCCTGTAATATGGATGTCGCGCATTTTGGGCGATGCTTCCACTAAATTCGCCAGCCGAAGTAGGTCGCCGCTTGGCTTTTGTATTCTACCCACCCGAAGGAGTTGTCGAGATGCGGTATCGTCGCTGTAACATTTCATGAGCTGAGGGTGTTCTAAGCGCCCAGAGGGTGTATGGAATGTTTCTTTCCCATGATACCGGGCACTGTTGGACTGGTGCGGAGGGTCGAATTGACCAATTTTGCGATTAAAATCTCGTTCACTATTCACCAAAAAGGAACCCGGCTGTGCCCCCACTTCCCTATTTGTGAAATCATTAATAACTGTAGTGCGCCTTTCAATTGTATGGGCACAAATGTTATGCAGCAATTGCCGAATTCCTGGCAAACTTGGGGTTGCTTTGGGGGATTTTTGAAGCACTTTAATTGTTGGCGAATCAGTGGCAGATCTTAATTCTTGAAACCTATCGTTTCGGAAAAGCGCGTCTGTCTGCATTAGAGCCGTGATTATGACTATCTCTGGGTCCGTATTTCTTAGTGCAGCGAATTTTCGTTGGGCGTTGTTCGAAGGATTGTCAAAATGAGACTGCCAATACAAGTGAATAATTAGTAGATTTCAACAATTGAATGAGAAGTCTCATCTGAAGTACGTGGCTAATCTTATACTGCAAGTTAACTCTGAAGTTTCGCTCGCCGCCAATGTAAGATCGATTTGTTTCGCTGTTCCCTGTGTAATGCTATCTTTAGATTTAAATGCTATTTTGTGTTTTCTTAAGTCTTGGGAAGACCTGACCTTGTGCACACTATTGCATTATGTTTGTGACAGCACTTTGGGCCCTTGGCGAAACTTTTCTAGTGCTATTGGCGAAGTAAAAAGTTTCATTCCATTTTACAAAGGAAGGCAAGCACTACCTCCAAAACAAATGCCGTTCCGAGATACACGTACATCATTGTTCTGGAACGTCTCACTACTGATATCTGCAGAAATGAAATAAAACTGGAAAAAGGCTTTGTATATCTTTGCAATTGCACGTTGTTCTGAACCGGCTCGAACAAAATGTTGTTTAAAGTTCGGTCAAATAAGTGAACAAAGCATTGTTTGCTAGCGATGGGCGGCTGCGTAAAACATATTCATTTTGAATGCGAAAGACTCTTCCATTGACATCAATCCTACTTATGGGGCATCTGAAGCACGTGATCAATGCATAGATGTCAGCGTTATCTTATCGCGATGAAACTCATTAATAAGACACTCCGCTGAATATCCAGCGAGAAAATATCATCAGATCATAAGTAATCTTAAATTCCAAGCCGATTTTCCAAAAAGGATGGCTGGATAATCGCATCGCGCTTCCCAATCGAAAAGACAACAATCGAGAACCAACCTAAACTCTATTGTTAGTTTTGAAGGCCACAGAGGGCCAGCACTAAACTTTAGCACGGAGAAGATTCAACTATTGATGGAAGAAACAGTTAAACAAGCAAAAATAGTACGTCCCACATACAAATACCATTTTTGAGGGTTTCGAACTCGAGGCTATAAATGAAGATTTCAAAATATCACGTGCGGGATGACTTCGCAAAGACAGTTTTAAGGTCCCCTGTAACATGAGGAATTCCTACTAGAGAAGACCAACAAACTATTGAAGATGCCTCGTGTTTGTTGGATATTGCAATCAGCACTGGTGCTAATATCGCTCGGGCGGGTCTTGGGTTTCACTGACTATCTTCTAAAGTCATGTTCTCAGTCCGGTTTCTGCCAAAGAAACAGGTATTACGCTTCAGAGATCCAAAGGACCCAGGAAAGCCCGTATAGCCTAGACCCTGCTAGTATACAAATCAAAAACTCGGACCACACTTTCCAAGCTACGATCCAGAAGAGTATCGCAGATCCACTTGGCTTCAATGAGACCATAGCAGTAGAGCTTCCACTTTCTGTTGACGTCCTTGATGGAGGAAAAGTTCGTTTTAGGATAGACGAAATGAGACAAACTAACAACACGTATGCCCCCGAAATTTTGAACCCCAAGCGTTACGACGAAGCTTCTCTCTGGGCGTTTCATAAGGATGCCAAGACTCAGCCCATCGATGTGAGTATCGAGAAATCTTTTTGGTCCCGAAAGGAATACGTTACGTTCGTCACCCCAGAATCGCAAGTGAAAATAAGAGTTTACCTGAAGAAATTTAGAATTGAGTTCTACTACGATGAAAAGCTGGTCTTGGCAGTGAATGATAGGCTACTGCTGAACGTCGAGCACCTGAGAGCTCGAGAAGATAACGCTCTGCAGAAATTGCCAGAAGAATTGACTTTCAACGACTTCGAAGACAACTTTGAGTACTCTAAAGATGACACCCTACCGTTTGGTCCAGAGTCAGTGGCACTGGACTTCACGTTTGTTGGAGTTACTGATGTTTTCGGGATTCCAGAGCACGCTGATAGCCTGAAGCTCAAAGACACGCGAGATGGCGAGCCTTATCGGCTTTTCAATGCAGACGTTTTCGAGTACAGCTTAGGTGCTAGAACGCCCATGTATGGCGCCATTCCTTTCATGATCGGTAGTACCCCGGATTTTTCTGCAGGTGTTTTTTGGATAAATGCTGCGGATACTTGGGTGGATATAAATTACAGCGGGTCAAATACGGAAACCCACTGGATTTCTGAAGCTGGAATTATAGACGTGATCATTTTTCTTGCAAAAACTCCCCAGGAAGTCACATCTGCCTACACAGAAGTCACGGGGAGACCACAGTTGCCGCTTATCTCTTCCATTGGCTACCACCAATGCAGGTGGAACTACAACGATGAACGAGACGTTCTAACTGTTGACTCTCAAATGGACAAGGCTGGTATCCCATATGACTACATTTGGCTGGACTTGGAATACACAGATGACAAAAAGTTCTTCACTTGGAAGCCAGATGCTTTCCCCAACCCAAGAAGAATGCTTGACAAGCTTCATAAGCTGGGCAGAAATCTAGTAACTCTGATTGATCCTCACCTAAAAGTTGATTATAATGCTAGCAACACGGTTGAGAAGAGTGGCGCTTCCGTGCGCAATAATCTCGGCGCTAGCTACCACGGGCACTGCTGGCCAGGTGAATCAATTTGGATTGATACAATTGGCAAGAACGCTCGCAAGGTGTGGGGAAAACTCATGTCAAACTTCCTGCAGGATTATGACAATTTACACATATGGAACGACATGAACGAGCCATCTGTTTTTAGTGGGCCTGAAACTACTGCTCCCAAAGATCTGATACATGATGGTGGATTTGAAGAGCGTTCAATTCACAATCTTTACGGGCTGACAGTTCACGAGGCTACTTACAATGCGATGAGGAAGAACTATGGAGAAAAAAACAGAAGGCCTTTCATTCTTTCTAGGTCTTTTTTCGCGGGATCGCAACGCACAGCTGCCACATGGACGGGCGACAATGTTGCGAATTGGGAATATTTGAAGATTTCCATTCCAATGTGCTTATCCAACAACATTGCAGGATATCCTTTCATTGGCGCTGACATTGCAGGGTTTTCCGGAAATCCTTCGACTGAGTTGCTTGCAAGATGGTACCAAGCAGGCATGTGGTACCCCTTTTTCAGAGGCCATGCCCATATTGATGCTGCTCGCAGAGAGCCATATTTATTCAAAGAACCGTTGAAGTCTATTGTAAGGGACGCTATTCTTTTGAGATATTCGTTGATGCCAACTTTCTACACCTCATTTCATGAGTCAAACAAGGAAGGCACCCCTATTATGAACCCTGTTTTTTATGTTCATCCAGAAGTGCTTGAATGCTACGGAATTGATGACCAGTTTTATCTTGGAAGGAGCGGTATTCTTGTAAAGCCGGTCACAGAGCAAGGTGCTACCGAGGCCCAGGTTTTCTTCCCAACCGGACAATTTTACGAGTTTGAAAGCCTTAAGGCATTCTCCGTTCAAGAGCCATCGTACTTGACAATAGAGGCACCCATTGACAAACAACCTATTTTCATAGAAGGGGGCCACATAGTTTTCAAAAAGGAAAGATACCGGAGATCGTCTAAATTGATGGAGAATGATCCTTTTACTTTGGTTATTGCCCCTGATGTGGATGGAAAAGCAGTAGGGAGTTTGTATCTGGATGATGGTGAAACATTTGCTTTCGAAAATGGCGAGTACATGAAGGTCGCAGTAGGTTTCGAGAACGGTGTGCTAAAATCAGCCGTCACCCACACGCCTACAAAACTTTCAAATTTATCAACTCACATTGAGAGAGTTATAATCGGAGGACATCAATACTGTACTGGTACAAGTCGGGTCACATTTAAGCAGGAAGGAATGGAATGGACTCAAGAAACAAAAGTTTCAGAGAATGGCTATTATGCGGTCATCGAAAACCCACGCCTTGATCTATCAAAACAATGGTCTTTAGAACTGCACCTTTAACTTTGACTGTGTGCCAATGAAACCTTTTCTGGATCACTTACTTCTCGCAACCGCGTCGAATACCTAACAATCGTGGCCCAGCTGATTTCTTCATCACAAGAAGGGCACGATCCTGAATGCGGCAACAGTTTCCTCACACCCGTGAGCGCTTGTTCATCGTCCACAAATATGCGATGCAGGCAGCTTAAATGAGAAAGGAACCGGCAGTTATCCGATGGGCAGAAAGCCACTAGAGGCTTCCGGTCATATTCGTCGCTCATGTAGTTAAAATCTTTATGACAGATCGGGCAGGTGATGCAGCCATGGTAAAGCGCTTCCTGGTAAACACGTATGCGCTCGTCATCAGTTTTCAGAACAATTTTATATAGCTTTTCGACTGAAGCCTGATTCATGAAAACAACATCACCATCCTCTTCGTTTGCAAGTCCTTCTTTATTGGTTGGTAGTTCCATGCTCTCTTCCACGTTTGGAATATCGCAATCTACCAAGAACTTATTTTGAGCCCATGCACCTGCTGCTTCAGCACAGAAAAGGTGAACTTTCAGATTCATATAGCTAAAATACTCATTCTTGATCAAAAGTCGAACATTGCCCAGTTTGTGGTGGATTGTTCTTCCACCAGTTTTTTTAGTCACTATTCTTTGATCGTCGCTAATAAAATGGGTATGGTAACTATGCTGCCAGGCATGCTCAAATTGCAGGGCAGCAATTTTGCTTGTGAAGCCATAGACACATGCAATCATTCTCCAAGGCCTAAATCCTGTTTTTTTTGTTCTATATGCAGAGCCATTTGCAAGCGTTCCATTATGTTGCCGAAGTCTTCGCACGGGATTTGGCGTGGAACCGATGTAAAAAGATTGCTTCTTTGGCACTGATCGAAGCAAGTAGCAGCAATAAAATTCTGGGACAGTGTGCTGTTTATCCTCTGTCCTGGTTCTCATTATTGTGAAGAGTGCTCTTTTGACATCGTACAGGATTAAAGATCTAAAGGAATAATTCTTCTCCAAGCTCCGCGTTTAAGAGTCATGAAGAAATCAATGATCAAAACGGGCTTGAAAAGCTTCCAAAGTTTTAGGGGGCTGGGCTCTCTGACCGGGAAGATCCAGGAGAACCAATTGAGAAATCTTCCTTCTCCTAAAGAGTTAAGAGGGTTCTTGGATAACTATGTTGTGGGCCAAACTACAGGAAAGAAGGTGTTGAGCGTGGCAGTATATAATCACTATTTGAGGGTTAATGACAAGCAGAAGCGTATCGATGCGAAGCTGCAGCGTGAGCTGTTGGAAAAGCAACAACAAGAAGATGACAAGGATGAGCCTATATACGCCGGCAGCAACGAGGCCAAAGTTGGTTTGCAAAATTTACAAGCCCAGTTAGCGCGAGGAATGGACTCAAAGGATGAGGACTTGGAGCTTTCTAAGAGTAATGTGCTCGTAGTAGGACCCTCAGGTTCAGGAAAAACGCTTTTAGCTTCTACCTTAGCTCGCGTTTTAGACGTTCCCATCGCCATCACTGACTGTACACAACTGACTCAAGCCGGTTACATTGGAGAAGATGTTGAGGTTTGTATTGAGCGTCTACTTATAAACGCCGATTATGATGTCTCGAAAGCAGAGCGCGGTATCATAGTGTTGGATGAATTAGATAAGCTTGCGAAACCGGCGGCAAGCATAGGAACAAAAGATGTTTCAGGCGAAGGTGTCCAGCAGGCCCTTCTTAAAATTCTTGAGGGGCACTCGATTGAGGTTACAGTAAAAAAGCCTATCAATAAGAAGAAGGACGGCCAAAACAATAATCAGATTAGTGCTAAAAAGGATGAGACATTCGTGGTGGATACATCTAACATTCTATTCATGCTAATGGGTGCCTTTGTTGGCCTAGATAAACATGTTGTTAAGAGAATTAACAGGCTGAAGGCTAATTCCCAAGGAGAAACAACTGAGGACAAAAATGAAGATTCTAAACAGCTAAGATTTAGTAACACTATAGAGAAAGTTACACTCTCTAATGGAAAAAAAGTATCAGCACTTAACTTGGCGACTCCGACTGATTTAGTCGCTTACGGTTTGATTCCGGAGCTTATTGGAAGAGTTCCCATCATAACAGCTTTGGAGCCTTTAGAACGAACTGATCTATACCACATTCTGAGAGAACCTAAAAACGCGCTTTTAAACCAGTACGAATACATTTTCAAGCAGTTTGGTGTAAAGTTGTGCGTGACAGAAAAAGCGCTCATGAAGGTCGCTCACTTTGCGTTAGATGAAGGAACTGGTGCAAGAGGGCTTCGTGGAATCATGGAACGCTTGCTCTTAAATGTCAACTACGAGTGTCCTGGGTCTGGCATTTCGTATGTTCTCGTAAATGAAGATACTGTGAAGTCCCTACAACTATCCGAGCACTCTCTATCCACACATGTAAATGCAAAATATTACTCCCGGGGCGAAAGAGACAAGTTCGTCGAGGACGTTCATCGAGAAGACCCAAAGCAAGGGGAAGAGCTCGACCGCCTTTACGGAAGAACAGCCACTCTAGTGCGGAAGAGAGAGGTAGATCAAAGTCTAAAATAGAAATTTAAAACATTAATGAATATAAATTATTAGATTGCCTATTTTACGGCTTTTGAGCTGTTATCAGAACAATACGGACAACTCCTGCATCCTCGTCAGCCTTGCCCATGTGTTCTTCAATATAGCGCAGTGGAAAACTGGCTGGATTGGTACCTGGGGGTTTGATATCTGAACTCAAAAGATCGTTTCTTAATTGGTAGTCATAGTTACGAATCGCCAAAAATTCGAATAAGAAGCCCATATTGTGTCGCAGGTCGCCTCTTTTCAAGCTAAGGACCGTGTGCTTTATGTTAACAAAGCCCGCGGCTTTCAATGCTCCAACCAGATGCCTCATGGGAAACACCTGAAGACCCGCCTTCACAGCCTCCATAGAGATCGCGTCTGTCAGGGCTTTCATTTCTACCAACGTAGGAAACTCTTTTGAGCTCTTTTCAAGATCATAACAATCATTAACGTTTGTGAGATTGCAGGCTGATGTTTCTAAAAAACCCCCGGGACGTATGCATCGGAAAAGCTCATTTATGAGTCCCTTCCACTTTTTAAATTCCAAAGAAAACCATACATCAGGGCATACTATGACCGGAATGGATTCGTCCTTTAGAGGAAGTTTTACTTGTAAAAATTCCTTTTGATAAGACTTCGCCTCCTGCTTTTTGGAGGTAGCACTATCCCTTTTGGAAGATTTCGGTGTCCCCCTTCGAGAGAACATGCAGTGTGAGGGAAGAACCAACTTCCTAAAGTTCGCAAGAGTCGACGCATAGTAGTCATCCAAATAACTGTTCTGAATAGTTAAGTTCATCTTGATAGAATCACTTTGTGGGGCACGCTTAGACGACAGCGGATTGTCACCTTTATCACCGCTTGCGTGTGAATTTTTGCGCCTAAAAAAGTTGCTGATTCCTAATCCCGTGGACCCCTTCAATGACTTGGCGGGTTGGTCCTTTTTGCTAGTCTGGCTTTGTTTTTGAGAAGAAATGCTCTCTTCGCTCGAATTCTGAGATATGCTGGGCCTACGAGACTCACTCAAGCTCCTGGCTCTCATCTCGGTAGCAAGTTTGTCAAGGTCGCGACCAACGCAGTCTTGAACTATGACGTGGCACGCTTTCGCACAACTAGAATTTGGAACTTCTGTTTGCGGATCAACAAAGATGTCGTTCCCCGACCTCACAGGCTCTCGCATGATGCTTTCTGAAACTTTTCCATATGAGATGTCGGAAGACGATGTCGTCGCTGATGTGGAAGGAGAAGACGTGACCGATGAAGGTGGTGATAAAGTGGTGTCTCCATCCGCATCAACAGTGACCGAAGTTGCATTTCCACTGCTTTCTTCCCTCTCGTTTTCCGTAGTCAGCTTGCCTAGAAACGAGAGGTCGACGAATAGATCAACAATGTTCCAATTCGGTTCGTCTAAGGCCAACTGCCAGCCCAACTCCTCCTCGAAGGTACATCGTATCAACAATATGTCGGCCCTACTGATGGTTTCCTGCAATGCGCTTAGAGGAGATCCCGAGCCAGACAACTCTTTTTTTATGTTTGCGTTCTTGTGAGGCTCATAATTCACCAAGTAATCCACTATTTCGTTTGAAAACAAAAACGAGTTGTTGTCCAGCATGAACTTGAGGGATTGCAGATACCACAGCTGAACTATCTCACCGATCTCGCGGTAGTCGATACCTGCGGTATAGGACGGGTAGCCACCGGAAGTGGCATTCGCAGCAACGCTAACATTGAAGGGTAGACACGCAGACGCATATTGTCTAGAAGAGTGGTAAACATCCAAGAACTTCACAAAAGATTCAAGCCGAGTTTTAGCGTGTGTGTAGCAGTCTGACAATGGGGTTTGCGCGTTGAACATGTAGAAGATCTCCAGCTTCGAGAAAAAAGGGTTATAGCGCGGGTCGTAAATTATCTCGCGCGGTGTGCCGTTTACGTTAAGGACTACCACGTTAAGTGAATGCTTATGACTGTGGACAGTCTCGCCAATCTTCGGCAGCGTGTTCCACCAGCGCGCCCGCGTCGGGCAGGGCTTGACGTCGGGCTCTTCCGGCACAGACGAGCAATAGGGGTAGGATATCGCGCTAGCGGCAGATGGAACCCTTGTCATCGCTTCCGACACCCTCGGTGCCGGCAGCTCCTCTGTTATTGTCGAAATCGACGACGTCCAAGACGGCGGTTTAGTGTTTTTTAGGCTGTCGCTCACGCCCAGCGTCTTGCCAGCGCCCGGTACCAATCCGCTATTTCGCCGCGAGCCATCAATGCACTCTACCTCGCTTTTCGAGTGTTGTTTTTTCTTTCCTTCCATATACTATTTTTGTCTTCGCTCTAGTATTCTGCTAATGCTGATATGCCCTTCAAAAACGCCACTGAACCAACCTTGAAACTTCGAAATGCCTGAAACCTTAAAACCCTATATCACCCGTTGAGTAAAACTGTAATCTGAGCTCCCTAAACTCCCTAATGCCTCTTATGCTCCTTGCTGTTTTTAGATATTCTAGCAACTCTTTTTCAACTGTTTAGTTTTTTCGCCTCCTGCAGAGAAACTGCAAATTGCGACGAAAAGAGAACTGCATGAGGAAGTAAAGAATAGACACTAGTGCTGTGAAAGCATGCTCGGGTAGAAAAGTTTGCTTGTTAAAGCTTTCCTGCTAGCAGGATCATATAAATACCAACTGAGGGCTGAAACCGGTTCCCACAGCTCATTGAATAATGTGCTCTGTAAACAATGCCATTGTGGGGAACGCATTAAGATATGATGATTGATCTGAAAAAAAAAGCGTTTAATTAAAGCCTGTAGACCAACGCATTTGATTTGAGAGAGTGAATCTCTCGCGGATAACTTCAACCGGAACTCTGCCCTCGTCGTATATGTTAAAGATGCGTCTTAAGCCATCAATTGTAGAGTTCTGCTAGTAGCAACGGTTCCTTTCCGGTTTCCCTACGAGACCACTGAGAGGACCCTGCAGACAATCGAATATTTCAGAAAAGGCGACAGGCATTGTTAGTATGGCAAAGAGAAGGTAGTTTGCGTGCGATCGAGCACCGTATAGCGTTGTATTAACAGGAGCCGTGATTACTGGTCGTGGTAAGGAGCAACAGAGGTTGCTTTTCGTAGTAGGTTCTGCAGAGTGCCTCAGTGTTTTGGCGTGGAAAATCGACACACAGTCGTGCTTGCCACCAGAAACCAATCCTGGACGCAAAAAAAGGATGGCTCACGCGTGCAAGCTCGCGCTATGTACTTTCTGTACTACATAGCAGGAATCAGGGTTTTCGATAATGGCCCAAGCAGCATGCTTGGCAAAACCGAATACGCGTACGCCGCATGGTTGGAATGAAGATGCCACTAGCTTTTATCTGTATTCGTCTGGGCTTTGAACGGGTAGTTGGTTTGCGTGCTCACTTGGGTTAAAGCTTTATCGTCCTTTCGCCGTTTGAGTAAGAGTGTCGTTTAAAAAACAAAACTGATGGCGTGAAGACCTCGCATTTAGAAGATTGCAACTGACCAAAGAACTCGGGCTTATTACAGTGACATCTTGATTGTTATAGTAATCACAGTGCGAGAGAGCTGCCGGCGTGTGTGTTTTGAAACGTGATTTGAAGCTTGCTTTAGCTTGGTTAAACTCCAAGGCGAAGCCGCGAACGGGGTCTGAAAGTAAGCTGCGCAGGAATCAAGAAGTCAGAATATTCTGCTCTCAAGATGTGGTCGCCTCCGAGACCTGTAGGTTGGGCGTGCTATGCTGTGACAATGAGGGTGCACTTTCAACTCAGAGAAACCTTGCGCTCTTCGGGAAATTAGCACAGCTTTTACTAAAGAGGTGTGACCCGACGATTGCACGCATAGACTACTTATTATTTCCTAACTGCCTGTAGCTTAGCGTGCTGTTCTAACAGCTAGTTGAAGCATCTTTTTGTTTTTTTTGCGACGTCACTCAAATATAACTTTGATCCTGTAGTTCTGGTCAAATCAATGATACCAGAGCGGTCTGGACAAACCATCAAGAATTGTGGTATTCATGAACTTCTTGGGTTCACTTTTATCCCCGACAAGTTCCCAGGTTAACACCAAAATGAATACGTTTGGCAGCTCAACAAGATGCACAGTTTTAGAATTCAGTCAGGATTGTGATAGTGCGGCTCAAAGTTGTTCATTTTGAATAAGCGATAGTCAAGATGTGCTTATTCAAACGACAGGTCTGTTAACTTGTTCGGTTAGCAACTCAATAGTAATTTTGGACAGAAATTAGGGACTGGGTTGCTATTTAGACTAGCTATACCAAAAGACGTTCGGATACGCAGAATACCCGCTCACAGAATCGCAGTCTCAGAACAATATATTTGAGAAGTTCAGAAGGCATAATAGCTTGTGCACGATTCGGTTTCCGATATCCGCCTCTATTAGATATTCTTATATGCGTAAGAAATCACATATTTCATAAACGATGGAGATTATGGTGCTCGTTCACATCAAGCCCATAAGTTGCAACACCAATGTCCTGTCAGTATGGCGTTCAAGCCCACCATAAACCCTTTTATGGCAATACAATAATCTTAAAGGCGGCAAACCCGGCTTTTTTTGACCTCATAGGAGCCAACACGCTCTTAGAATGAAATCACTTGAGCCGGAGGCTGTACAATTTGTTCACAAGTATTTAGCCGCGGAGCTTGATCTGAGAAGGTTTTGAATTTGCCCTAAATCTATATTATTCAATACGAATATATCACTTGACAAGACATGAGGGTATTCGTCGAGAATGCTGCATGTTTATTAGTTTGAACGGCGTGTAATTAAACGCGCTTTTTGTCGGCGGTTGTTGAAAAGGCGACCTGGAGGTTTGAGGAGAATCTAGTAAGAACTCTGGTCTATGTGCTCATCTGGCAGAGCTTGTCCAACGTAATCTGGTGTTGCCAGAGTAGTTTTCGGAACTTACGTGAGGCCACTGGAGGGGAGCAACTAGGCTTTTAGCTCAGAAAAAAATTGTGGCTCGAAAAATACTGTGGTATACGCTGTGCAAGTCTTGATAATCTTGATGAAACCGATAGCCATCAGAGGCCTGATATTACAATGAAATGCAAGGCTTAGAACATTTGGTGGTCAGGTCTGAGTTAGAATCCCACTCGGCTTTCCATGAAAACCCAGTGTACTGTATATTGCAAACCATGCAGGTCTTATTCTGCTATAAAAATCTGGCGTAATGAGATTAAAGTTCAGATGTATTGGTTACAAATTACTGTGCTGCGTCACACTAAGATGCGCCCCAAGACAGCTAGCCAACGCGCGTATGCTTGAATGTAGACTACGCTATTCATTTGATGCGAAGAGACCACGGCTGGCAGTACACAAAAAAAGACGCGCGCCAGATACATCGAGCGCCGCAGAATATGAGGTGAAGCTCTGCCTTTATGCTATATGTTTATATACAAGACCGTTGAAAGGCTTGCGCAGGCACGCTCTAGTCGTAAAAACCGAATTCCCAAGTTGAAATGCAGAGCGCCGGGCAAGTTGAGTTGCCACAGCAATGCAGAGTTTAAGTTGTCCCGTCCACTAGTGCTCAGTACAGACGCTGGAGCATGTCGTAGATACGGTCACCGTCGGAAACATAGTCGTTGTCGACTATGTTCACTAGCAAGTAATCGCCTATGATAGAATCGAGGAGTGCGACACTTTCCGAGTGGTTGTTTTCGCCCATGATGCGCTTCCACTCATCCAAGATGTCAAAGAACTCCTCTTTCCAAGCCAAAAACGAGACTTTTTCGACGATTGTAGGTTGAAGAACCTCGCGACCCGGGAAGATACCCCACGTGACCGCATTTGCGGCGGTGTCGTCGGGGTGGTTGGAGTGCAGCTCGTCGGCAGAGTCGACAGCAAAGTAGGTCAAACTTGGCATGTCGTTGACAAAGTCTCTGAGCTGCGAGAGTTTGCTTTTTGGAAGCAGGAACTCAAGGTATTGCTTTTGGTAAACATAGCCATTGTTAGGACCCCAGCCAACGATTTTGTCGGCAGAACTTGCGCCGTTAACACGAGGCTGTGAGTTCAGTGTGAGAATCATGTGCTTGTTCAAGTCGAGAAGTTGAGGCATGGTCGTGTCAACTTCGTGATTTAGAGCCACATCGCACCATGGCAGGCACTTCAGCTTACCGTGTAAGTAGTCGATAACAAGGTCAGCGATGTCCGAAAACTTGGTTGGCGTAGACCACAGTTCTAAAGCACGCTGAGGGGACTGTCTAATGGAGGTGGATCCCAGCAAGTCCAGATCTCCAAAGGCGGGCGACGATGAATCACCGAACCTACCGTTGGGGAACTCGTCAGCAGTCCACTGAGACGTACGCGCAACATAAGAGTAAGGTCTCTTTTGCCAGAAAATCGGACGAACCGATTCATTGCGACGCTGAGGGTGCAGCGACTTTCTCCAGGGCATTGGCATGACTTCATCTCTGAAGATTTCCTCATCCTCAGTCAAAAGGCCAAGTCTGTCCAGAACCATAATACAGGCTTTTTCCAAGTTCATAGTATACATGTGCAAATGCGTCACGTAGCCACTGTCCAGAAGTTTTTGGCACATCTGTGCCACCAGTTCCGTTCCGACCTCGCGAACAGCTTGGTCGTCATCCTTCACAGGGTCCAGCTGCGCCATGAACGCCTCTGGAACATTGATTTGGCACCAGCTTGATCTCCTCAAGAACGCGGCATACGTCGTGATGGGCATGATACCGGGGATGATCGGAACCTCGATTCCCGCAGCGCGGACCTGGCGGCACCACTCGATGAAGTTTTCAGCATCGTAGAACATTTGTGTGATGATGAAGTCGGCCCCCGCATCAACCTTCTCCTTCAAGTACTGAATCAACTTAGGTGATGCCTCTTCTTCTGGGTGTCCTTCAGGGTAGCCTGCAACTCCGATATCAAAGTGATCTCCGTATTTTTCACGAATGTAGCGAACCAGATCCTTGGCATACGTGAACCCGCCCTCACAAGGCTTCCATTCACTTGATGTGATCGGAGCGTCGCCTCTCAGTGCTAAGATGTTTTGGCACCCTGACTCGTACGCCTTCTGCAGCGCATCGTCAATCAACTGCCGAGGCATATTGGTACACGTGAGGTGCATACAAGTTTCCAAGCCCAGCACGGACTGCGAT
The DNA here is from genome assembly GCA_030557885.1 of Lachancea quebecensis. NCBI lineage: Eukaryota > Fungi > Ascomycota > Saccharomycetes > Saccharomycetales > Saccharomycetaceae > Lachancea > Lachancea quebecensis. The sequence continues at coordinate 30,192 of JANIJM010000007.1, read as the reverse complement.
GTCGACACTAGCTCGGTGGAGAGCTGTGACAATCTGCCGCCTGCGTTCCAGGTTATGTCGATGAACTGAGGGTGCGTCTGGTACATCCGGTCCATTCTGTCGTATAAGTTCTGGACACCCTGCGATGTCTTAGGGACGAAAAACTCGAAGGAGAACGTCGCCTTCGAATTACCGTTGGCCTCGCGATTTTTCTGTAGCTTCTCAGATACTCTCATGGTGCTTAGGCCTATACTCTATAGGAGGAACTTTCCTGAGATTCGTGTCCGCTGTGTATTCTGAAGTCCGAAGAGAAACTTTCGGAATTCCTTCTGTAGGGTCTAAAAGAACTCTTCAAAGTCTTCAGCTTTCGTTTGACTATAGTCCTTAAGTATGTTCAAGCCTGCTAGATCTTAGACAGTACTCTACCACGCCCACCTCACAGCTTAGTGTATCGACCTTCGATGTGCTTCGTTTAAATATACCCCATGTGAATGTGGCAGATAAGTATTTTAAAAATCTCGATGGCATCTGAGCAGCGGTGTTATACAAGACCGAGAAGCCACTGCTGCGAACCAGGAAGCGTTCCAAACAGAGAAAAAAAGCGTAAAAACAAGCAGAAACGGCGTTTCCGGAAGCGGTTCTGGACTGAATAGTTAACAGAGTAATTCGCGCACAATAGAGCGGTTGCGTTAGCAGAAATCACAAGTTTTAAGATCCAATTTTCAGGATCACCTTCTCACGTGACTATCACATAGTGGTTTCGGCATCACAGTATCACGGGAAACAGACAAGCTTTGAATGAATCACCGCTTTGGGCTCGCGTCTAGGGCCAACAGGGTGTAGCGCCGAACTGGACCGGCGTTTGTGAGTGTGAAAAATGTCGACTTCGAGGCCGGTTTTTGTACTAGATTTTGCACGCGGATCTTACCTAAACTGGACCATATCCGAAGCCATGCAAGGATTGTCTCTGCACAGGGAAAGGCGCCAAAGCCACCATTCTTTGACCTTCGAGCGCGGTTAGCGTCGCTCACACGCAACGCTTTGTAAAAATATTCGAGTCGCCAGAAATGCCCAAGTCGCGGCAGCTGGCCGCTTTCGGAGTGTGCCCGGGTTTAACCGCTGCCTGTGCATACCGCCATACGTATCCATGCACATACTCAGTAGAGACGGGCTCTAGTTTATAGGGTCTGGCATCCTTCGCGTGATGAAGAAATTTGGAGTAAAGGCGCTGGAGGTCGTCGGGGCCCGAGGCGGCTCAGGTTTAAGCGTTAACGTAAACATGTAACATGCTTGAAGTCAGTTATAGGTAAAAGGCTCGTTCCTGTGTCGTTGGTGCGAATAGCTTTAGAGTAGTTTGGGTTCTGCGCGGCACAAATTCCTTGTGTGCGTTTGCCCATGTTAAAACGACAATAATAAAGATGGGGATTTAGTACACCTCTCGAAGTGATCAATGGAATACGGCAGCAATGAGCAGCGAGGAAGCAGAATCAGCCGCTAGAAAGAGGGTTAGGGAGCGCTGGAGCCAGGTGGAGTACAACAGTAAGGCGGAGGAGCGGATCGACGAAAGAGCGCCGAAAAGGGCAAGGGTAGATAATAATTCAGAAGTAATAGATCTCACAAGCGACCAGGAGGACACAACATTATGGGAGGCCTCAGACACGGACGCTTCTCTACCGAAGGAAGCCGCAGCAGATGTGGGAGCTTCATCCTGCGTCGCGCGCGCCCGTGAAATCGCGATGAAATATCCCTTCAAACTCGTACGCTCAGAGTATTATGACGAAGGCCATGATTCTGACCATTTCATAACCCTTCAGGGGATTTTCTTGAACAGCAATTTGGTCAAGACATGGCTCTTTAGCTTTCAATATGAACTGGACTTCATTCTACCCATGTTCAATGAATTCACTCAAATTACTATCGTTGCCCAAAAAGGCACGATCTTGCCTCTGACACGCCTGAGCTCGAAAAGCTCCAAGCTTTTGTCCAAGATGAAAACGCTAGAGCTTCAAATGCCCCCATTTGCTTGCCATCACTCTAAGATGATAGTCAATGAGTACCGCGATGGAAGCTGCCGCATCTACATCCCTTCTAACAATTTTACTCATGCAGAAACAAACTTACCCCAGCAGATAGTTTGGTGCAGTCCTCATTTACAAAGATGTTGCGAAGCTCCCAAAGTTTCAGGGTTTCGGGACAGCCTCGTGGAATACCTGAGCGCCTACCCGGTGTCGCTCAAGGCCGTAATAGAGTTCCTCGGCACCTTAGACTTTACACCCCTCGACCAAATGGGAGCGGAGTTCATTTTTTCGTGCCCTAAACCGTTTGACAGCGTTGTGTCAGGCATTCCCTTGCTTCACAAGGCGCTTCTCGACCAGCAGCACGCCTCGGACAGGTACCCCGGATCTAAAACACACCGATATCTAAGCCAAGTTTCAACGATAGGCGCACCCTTGAAAACTGGCTTGGAAGCACCAGGAAATCTCTTCTCGCATCTCATGGTCCCGCTGTTGTCTGGACTACTGGCCGGCCCTCGCGATCGGAAGAAACCCTACGAGATCCCGAACCTTAATAGAGTCTTCGAAGATCATCATATCAAGCCTTATATCATGTATCCCACACCCGAAGAAATACAACAGTCCCCGGTGGGCTACCTGGCGGGAGGTTGGTTTCATTTCCACTGGCTGAGAAATCAGGCTACGAAAAGTGTCTATAATACCTTGAAGCGGTGGGGGATTCTACATAAGCAGTCGCCCCAAGGCTGCCCCACGAGAGGCCGCACCCCTTCACATACTAAGTTTTACATGAAGTCAACAACTCTCCCCGACAATAAGGCGCCTTTCAGCGATGTGGATTGGTTCCTATTCACGACTGCGAATTTGAGCCTCAATGCATGGGGTACCACAACGCGTAAACCGCAGAACTATGAAGTTGGTGTGTTACTCAAATCTCAGGAAGCTCGACGTATCACTGTCAAAAGTGCGTCCGATCTTGTCTACAGCAAATACCGCAGCGCAGGACAGGTCCTAGGTTCCTCAAAAGCTCACACCGATGAAAGCATCTGTACCATGGTTCCTTTCGATATCCGTCCTGTGCCTTACCAACCGAGGGATGACGCTTTTTGCATTTCAAGAAGCTACGAAGCTGCTGACATAAATGGTAAACTTCATCAGGCTCAGAATTGAGTTTGGACCTCACGTGAACGGAGTTACTCCTCCGTTATGTCTTGATTACATGATTTTTCAAGTTTGCTCGATGTAATCATTTAAAAAGGGGAAAGGATCAATTCCCTCAACTGTCTTTCAAAAGCCAATCCTTATTGATTTTCATCAACGCAATGACCCAAGATACCAGAGGAGTTGCCTCGTTCAACGAGAGTTTTAAAGTTACTGACAATGTCGCCCTGGTAGTGCCAGAGATAGGTGTTCAGGTAACCTACCGTGATTTGTCGCATATGACCGGTCACTTTCAAACTCTTTTTCAATCTCCAGATTCCCCCTTGTACGAGCTGATCGGAAGACAGTCTGCGATCGCCATTTCCATGGCCAATGGGTTGGAGTTTGTCACGGCATTCCTGGGTGTTACCACTGATTCCAAGATAGCCGCTCCTTTAAATCCTAACTACAAAGCCGAAGAATTTAACTTTTATCTCAATGACCTAAAAACTAAAGTTATATGCGTTCCGCAAGGAACAGTCCAGGCGGGGTCAAAATCGGAAATCTTGAAATCGGCCTCGAAGTTCGGGTGCTACATTGTGGAGTTGTACTTCGACAAAGAGAGATTCCGCGTGGAATACGATGTTTACTCACCGCAGGAGAGCTATAGGAGAAAGGTGTATTCCTCAATCAATCGGTCTGTGTTTCTCAACCACAGCGACAAATTTCCCGGCTTTGCTCGCTCTTCGGATGTTGCGCTTATTTTGCACACTAGTGGTACAACCTCTGCGCCAAAGACTGTGCCCCTGCTACACCTAAACATTGCCAGGAGTATGCGGAACATCGCTGCGACCTACAAGCTGTCTCCCGCAGACCGTTCTTATGTAGTCATGCCACTCTTTCATGTCCACGGCCTAATCGGTGTGCTACTGTCCACGTTCTGGGCACAAGGCTCGATTGTTGTGCCCCCACGGTTCAGTGCCAAGAAGTTCTGGGATGACTTTATCACGTGGAACTGTAACTGGTTTAGCTGCGTGCCCACGATCAGCATGATTATGCTAAACTCCCCCAAACCTAACCCTCTTCCCCACATTCGCTTCATAAGATCCTGCTCGTCTGCACTTGCGCCATCAACATTTGCTAAGCTGGAAAGCGAATTTCAGGCCCCTGTTTTGGAAGCCTACGCGATGACCGAGGCGTCGCACCAGATGACCTCCAACAATCTGCCACCAGGAAAGAGAAAGCCTGGTACTGTTGGTCAGCCTCAAGGTGTTGAGGTCTTCATCCTTGACGACAAAGACAACGTTCTGCCACAAGGGCAACAAGGTGAGGTCTCGATTCGGGGTGAAAATGTGACGTTGGGATACGCACACAACGAGAAGGCCAACCGTGAGAACTTTACTAAGCGGGAAAACTACTTCCGCACAGGCGACCAGGGCTACTTCGACTCAGAAGGCTTCTTGGTGCTAACCGGTCGTATCAAGGAGCTTATCAATCGTGGAGGTGAGAAGATCTCTCCTATTGAACTAGACAGTGTTATGCTGTCCCACCCTAAAGTTGATGAAGCTGTGGCCTTCGGCGTTGCAGATGAAAAGTATGGGCAGATAGTCAATGCTGCCGTGGTGCTCAAGACCGGGCAGAAACTTGACTATAAAGAGCTTGCCGACTACATGCGCAACAAAGTGGCATCTTTCAAAGTTCCAACAAAGATCTTCTTTGTGGATAAACTCCCCAAGACTGCTACTGGTAAGATCCAGCGTCGTATAATTGCAGAAGTATTTGCCGGAAAGAGCAAGCTCTAAAAAACGTCAATACAGACTATCTTTTTTCAACATCGGGTCCGGTTCCGTATGCTCAAGCACACGAGCGGCTAACGACTTCATAACCCTCTGCGTGCGGAGATTGACATCTGTTTAATCTCGGTGTTGACCAATCCCGACGCTTTCTTGACTCGTAGCGCGTGACTGATTCGTTTTTTTCAGATTTTTAGTTATATAAAGTAGGTCCCACTCGACAAGGGTGGTGCTCCTGAGGACAATCATAAGTTAGTAACCAAAGGAAAGGAGGTGCAAAACAAACGAGATCTCTCTTAATCGAAAGTTAGAATGGCTTTCAGACTCTCTACAGGTGTACTCGGCGGTGTGAGACAGGCTTTTCTAAGCGGTCGCGTTGGGGCCTCCGCGCCATTGGCCAGAAGAATGGCGTCAACCAAGACTATGACAGTCAGAGACGCCTTAAACAGTGCCATGGCTGAGGAAATGGACCGCGATGATGATGTGTTCATTATCGGTGAGGAGGTTGCGCAGTACAACGGTGCGTACAAGGTTACCAAGGGTCTTCTTGACCGCTTCGGCGAACGCCGTGTTGTCGACACTCCAATTACAGAAATGGGTTTTACAGGTCTTTCTGTGGGTGCCGCTTTGAAGGGCCTCAAGCCTATTGTTGAGTTTATGTCCTTCAACTTTTCCATGCAAGCCATCGACCAGGTTGTTAACTCCGCTGCTAAGACTTACTACATGTCCGGTGGTACTCAGAAGTGCCAAATCGTGTTTAGAGGTCCTAACGGTGCTGCCGTCGGTGTGGGCGCCCAGCACTCCCAAGATTTTTCTGCTTGGTACGGTTCTATTCCCGGTATGAAGGTGCTGGTCCCTTACTCTGCCGAGGACGCCAGAGGTTTGTTAAAGGCTGCCATCAGAGACCCTAACCCAGTGGTGTTCTTGGAAAACGAATTGCTGTATGGTGAGTCCTTCGAAGTTTCCGAGGAGGCCTTATCCACTGATTTCACCTTGCCTTACACTGCTAAGGTTGAAAGGGAGGGGTCAGATATTTCGATCATCACCTACACCAGAAATGTTCTGTATTCTCTACAGGCTGCTGAAATTCTTGAAAAGCAGTACGGTGTCTCTGCCGAAGTTGTCAACCTGCGTGCCATCAGACCTATGGATATCAACGCTATCATCAAGACCGTCAAGAAGACTAACCATGTTATCACTGTCGAGTCTACTTTTCCTAGCTTTGGTGTTGGTTCAGAGATCGTTGCTCAGATCATGGAATCTGAGGCCTTCGACTACCTAGACGCTCCAGTTAAGAGAGTTACTGGTGCTGATGTCCCAACCCCTTACGCCAAGGAGCTGGAGGACTTTGCCTTCCCAGACCCTGATGTTATCGTCAATGCTGTCAAGAGCGTGCTATCGATTGAGTAAATGGCGTAGTCTTTTTGACCGCTCTGTGCTATTTTTTTTTGACGCCATTTTATCATCAACTAGTTTTTTGTCCTATGCCTATTGTCCAAAACACCGAAACTCGTCTGGATGCTGATATCACATCACTTTTCAGAAGAGAGATCCCAGAACCGCTCCTTTCCCTTTTCCTTTGAGTTCACGCGCCGAGTCATCTGTCCCTATATTCACCTCATCGTTTTGGAGAGAGCGATGAGATGCTGGTAGAGGGTCGATGTCTCGGGAACCACAGCACCTCAGCCAACTTCACACGATTCAAGGAGAGAGGGATCGTGTGCAGTTTGCTGAATAACAATGTTGCCCACTTCACGTTCACAGATTCATTCTTCTGATAGAGAGAATCTAAGATTGTAACAGTGTACGGGATACCTTGCTCGATCGATTGTTTTCGCGAAAACAATTTAGAGCGATGGGGCTACATTGCATATATATTTTATGTGTAATCACTTACGATGTTAATACAACGTTTGAGTTGATTGTTCAACTAGAGAAGTTCGATACAGGTAAGAAGAAATTGCTGACCTTGTGAGGACATCGTCTTCGACAATGAGTGAGGTACCGCATCAGCTAGCGAGACATGACTACAAAGCTTTTTTTCTTTTGGTTGTTCTCTACTTCTTGCAAGGCATACCTGTTGGGTTAGCTTTCGGCACGGTGCCGTTTTTGCTAAAGTCGGGAGCAAGAGAGACGACTTTCACTCAGCTGGGTGTCTTTGCACTGGCCACATACCCTTACTCACTCAAAATTATCTGGTCCCCAATCGTGGACTCTATTTACAGCAAAAAGACTGGGCGCCGACGTTCATGGATTATACCTGTTCAGCTTGCTAGTGGGATCATCTTGTGGGCCATAGGGTTTTGCGTGTCCAACGATCTCGTATTTGCAGGCATTGACGAGTCTTATAGCACGAGCGCGGTGCCGATCAAACAAGGCGTGCGGCCCACAGACATCACCACATTAACTGTTTGCTTTCTTCTATTGGTATTCTTATGTGCTACGCAAGACATTGCAGTTGACGGTTGGGCGCTGGAAATACTTTCAAAGCAATCCTTGTCTTACGCGTCCACTGCGCAGACTGTGGGGCTGAATACGGGTTACTTTCTATCATTCACAATATTCTTGACATTCAATTCAAGTGACTTCATGAATAGGTATGTCAGGGAAGAGCCACTAGAATATGGTTTGATTAGCTTTGGAGGCTACCTAAAGTTCGCAGGAACAGTTTATCTAATGGTTACCTTTTACGTTATGCTGTTTACCAAAGAGCGCCCCAGCGATTGTACGATACTCCCTTCCACAATAAAAAAGAGTGACGAAAAACAGGTTGTCGATTATAAAGGAGAAACGGACGCTTCTAGTACAAGCTTGAGGAATGTTTACCTGCTTTTCTTCAAGGTGCTGAAATTGCCAAGTGTCCGCTCACTCATGCTCATTCACCTTGTCTCAAAATTCGCCTTTCAATGTAACGAGGGCGCCACAAACCTTAAACTGCTTGAAAGAGGATTCAAAAGAGAAGACTTGGCCGTCACAGTTCTTGTTGATTTCCCATTCGAAATCATCTTCGGCTATTATGTAGCAAAATGGAGCAGCAGTGCAACATTTGGTCCAAGGAAATTCAACCGCTCAAATCTTTTTGCTAGAGTGCTAGTCGGCGAGGCTGGTATTCTCACACCATGGCTTTGGGGGTTCTTAGGCCGGCTTCTTTCTGCTTTTCTAGCGGGTATATTAGTAGCCAAGTTTCCTTCCGACGGGATAGTTACGACGAGTTATTTTTTGATGGTCATATTTCAGCACCTTCTAGGCTCATTCATGACAACCGTGCAATTTGTCGCAATATGCGCGTTCCATACAAGAATTGCAGATCCGACAATAGGGGGAACATACATGACACTACTGAATACTTTCAGCAATTTGGGAGGAACATGGCCCAGACTCTTGGTTATGACGATGATTGACCGTCTTACCAAATATGAATGCGTAGGAACTGGCGCGTACTCACTAGGCGCCACTGATGAAGGGTTATGTAAAGCCGCTGGCGGAACTTGGGTCATAGTTCGAGATGGGTATTTTGTCTCGAATTTCTGCTGTATCGCGATAGGAGTTGTGCTTTACTTTTCCGTTATTAGGAAACGGGCACAAAGACTTCAACTACTGCCTGAGAGTGCATGGCACTGTTCTTAATATTCACAAGTACTTAAACTAATTTCCAGTATACGAAACCCGCTACAACGTATGCGCAAAGCAGCCCGCTTAGCTGCTCCCATAACGTGTGAAATGCAATTGTGGTTATCAGTAAGCTCCACCACCACAAGAAGGTGAATAAAACTAGTAGGACTACTGGGTTATCCCAGACAATAAACCTTGCCGTTGAGCCAATCAGCTGAATAAGCTGTAGGCCGATATTGGGCGGTATCAAGCCTAGTTGTTTGAAAAACTGCTTCTTTGTTGCCGGCGGGTGTGCAACGAGATTCCAGAACCCTCCCATTGTTAAAACGTTAGTACCATGCTCTCTGAGCTGCTGCCAGTATCTGTTATGGGTCTTCAGCACCCGGAGCGCTCTTTTGCCAATGGCTTGAAGTTCCCCAAGAAGAAACATGCACATCAGAGTAATGAGAAATATATGGCCGCTGGGGTCGTGTCCACCAATCCAGTAGCCTCCTAAGGACCTGCACAGGTAGGATGAGTTTATTTTCTTCCACGAGTGGAGAGCAGAGTCGATGAGGCTGTTTAGCTGGCTTGGTGTCACGTCTTCCCCGCGTAAATGACCTTTACCCTCAGAGATCCAATACCCGATCTCCGAGACTGCGTTTTGAAGTAGCGTAGGGGGATTTTGCGCGCCTTTCTTCAACGCAGCGTACAGCTTCTGGAGACTGCTTTGGCGCCTGGAAAATGTGTCGTGAAATTTCTCATTGATACTCCAGGTGGGCGAGTCTGATGAGTCAAAGACCTCGAAGCTGCACCGTCCGCCTGTCGCTGTGAATACCATGTCCATGAGAGGCGCCGCCTCCGACCATAGAGACTGCGTGAACACGAACCACCACACCGTCAGAATCGCGTAGCGCAGTAGCGTCCGCTTCCATGTCCCGCGGGGCCCGAATCCGCCGTATCGGATCATGCACCACCACCCGACCAAGCTAGTCCAGAACCAGCCTTGCTTGACAAAATACGTATTGAGCCAACCATCCTTATCAACCTCCAAGTGCACCCTGAAAGATACTAATTGTCCCACTAGTAACGTTAAGGGGCATAACGAGAACAGAAATATCTTATACAGAGAAAGCTCCATTGGTTCTCAAACGCATTGCTCGAAGGTCAAGAAGTGTCCTTAAGATTCCATGATGACAGCGATGCCGCCTTCGCTACGATCACTATGTACGGATATTCGATTTAACGACTTGTTGAGTTCTTGGAAAACAGTAAGAGAAGAGCCGAAGAACTCGATCCACGCGAACTGAACAGCAGGATCTCCCTGATTAGACTTGCTATCCAGAGTACATGCCTGTGGTTAAGAGGCACTGGTACATTTGAAAAGAACGGGTTTATCAAGCATGGAAGACGGTGGCGTTCCGGAGAACAATGGCGTAGAACAACCTGTGCCCGAAGACATCCCGCCCACGCGGTTTGAAGTGGAGCTGGAGTTCGTGCAGTGCCTTGCAAACGTGCCGTATGTAATCTTCCTGCTAAGTCAGCAGCATATATGGAGAGACCCAAAGTTCAGGGCCTATCTCAAGTACCTTGAATACTGGTGCAAACCGCCGTACGCACAGTGCATCGTGTACCCCAACTGCCTCTTCATGCTAAAACTGCTCAACGGGTTCATGGAGACCGCAGAGGTCAACGAGGACGGGCTGCTGGAAGGCCTTGAGGACCTGCCGAAGGTGCTGCAGAGCCAAGGCGCACAGTGGATGAACGAGATGGTCGAGCGGTGGAGCTCGTGACCTGGCACAGGATGCCAAGTTTGAGTAGCGGCGCTCGCGATGCGATGCGCTGCCCCGCGCCGACCGCCCATCTTTCGGCAGCCTACACCCTACGTAACTATATTTTCAAGAAAAAACCCTTTATACACTACCGTGCCATCTCGTCCCCGTTTTCGCCGCTCGCTTCCCGCTAGCAATTCTAGTACGAGAGCCAGCTTCGCGACTAGCAGATTGCTTGTCCGGCGATCAATGGCACATACGACTACTTCGATTGATTTCGCGGGACAGCTTCTCCATCGTACGTGTTGGCTATCTTATCGACGAGCTAATACCAAAGCGCGGACTTCCAGTCCCGCAGTTCAAAAGGCCCATCGACCTGTCTTTCTTCTCATGTTGGCCTTACTATACGTTGCATCATGTGACTTGAAAAAACTCACAAGACTCAAGAGATTAGCCGACTGTATGTGACCTCAGCGTGAGTCATGTTGGCATGACCATGGTCATATAGATCCAGAGATATCATTGGCTGGTTCAAAATATCATTTTGTACGAAAATACAACGCAAGAGGTATATAAGGAACGGGGGTTGAGAACAAGGGAACGGCGTTTTCTCGCTTTTCTTATGAAAGATGGGCGCCTAAAAGTTCATAGAGCAGTTATAGTACGAGACCAGCCGTCTTTCAAGAGGGTCCAAACAGTTCTTTAAGGCTCGTCTCCGGAAACAAATTAACACGAAGCCATTAACGCTCGCAATACACTAGCACAATGTCTAAACTGGCAGGCTTGAGAGACAGCTCGAACCTATTGGGCGAGAAGAACAAGCTTCTAGTTGCCAACAGAGGTGAGATTCCCATCAGAATCTTCCGTTCGGCGCATGAATTGTCAATGAAAACAGTCGCAATTTACTCGCACGAGGACAGGCTGTCGATGCACAGACTCAAGGCGGACGAGGCGTACATGATCGGCAAAGAAGGCAAGTACACGCCTGTGGGCGCGTACCTGGCTATTGACGAGATCTTGAAGATCGCTAAAGAGCACAATGTGGACTTCATCCACCCAGGGTACGGGTTCCTGTCCGAAAACTCAGAGTTTGCCAAGAAGGTCGAGGAAGCGGGAATCACGTGGATCGGCCCTTCTGCGGAGGTGATTGACTCTGTGGGCGACAAGGTTTCTGCGAGGAACCTCGCCGCCAAGGCCGATGTGCCTGTCGTGCCTGGTACGCCAGGACCTATTGAAACCGTGGAGGAGGCGCAGGCCTTCGTCAACGAGTACGGATACCCGGTCATTATCAAGGCAGCTTACGGTGGTGGTGGTAGAGGTATGAGAGTTGTCCGCGAGGGCGACGACATCGCCGACGCGTTCCAGCGTGCCACCTCCGAGGCCAAGACCTCCTTCGGCAACGGTACCTGTTTCATCGAGAGATTCCTCAACAAGCCCAAGCATATTGAGGTCCAGCTCCTCGCGGACGGGTACGGAAATGTCGTGCATTTGTTCGAGAGAGACTGTTCCGTACAGAGAAGACATCAGAAGGTTGTGGAAGTTGCTCCTGCCAAGACCCTGCCCAAGGATGTTCGTGACGCTATTCTAACCGACGCTGTTAAGCTGGCTAAGGTCGCAGGTTACAAGAACGCTGGTACCGCTGAGTTCTTGGTCGACGACAAGAACAGACACTACTTTATTGAAATCAACCCAAGAATCCAGGTTGAGCACACCATCACAGAAGAGATCACTGGTATCGATATTGTTGCTGCTCAAATCCAGATTGCCGCTGGTGCTTCGCTGCAGGAGCTAGGTCTTCTGCAGGACAAAATCATTACCCGTGGTTTCGCCATCCAGTGTAGAATCACCACTGAGGACCCTGCCAAGAACTTTCAGCCAGATACTGGCCGTATCGAGGTCTACCGTTCTGCAGGTGGTAACGGTGTCAGATTGGACGGTGGCAATGCTTACGCCGGCTCCATTATCTCACCTCACTACGATTCCATGTTGGTCAAGTGTTCCTGCTCTGGATCCACCTACGAGATTGTCCGCCGCAAGATGTTGCGTGCCTTGATCGAGTTCAGAATCAGAGGTGTGAAGACAAACATTCCATTTTTGTTGACTCTGTTGACCAACCCCGTATTTATTGACGGTTCTTATTGGACCACTTTCATCGACGACACTCCTGAGTTGTTCAAAATGGTCTCTTCCCAGAACCGTGCTCAGAAGCTGCTGCACTACCTTGCAGACTTGGCTGTCAACGGCTCCTCCATTAAGGGCCAAATGGGTCTTCCTAAGTTGCACACGCAACCATCAGTTCCAGCCCTGCACGACTCTAACGGAGACGTCATCGACGTCCTCGCTACTCCTCCACCTTCCGGATGGAGACAGGTTTTGCTGGAACAAGGCCCAGTCGAGTTTGCCAAGGCTGTTCGTCACTACAAGGGTACTTTGCTGATGGACACCACATGGAGAGATGCCCATCAATCGTTGTTGGCTACCAGAGTTCGTACCTACGACCTCGCAGCCATCGCCCCAACCACTGCCTACGCCTTATCTGGCGCTTTCGCGCTTGAGTGTTGGGGAGGTGCCACTTTCGACGTCGCTATGAGATTTTTGCATGAAGATCCATGGGAACGTCTAAGAATTCTAAGAAAGCTTGTTCCAAACATTCCATTCCAAATGCTGCTGCGTGGTGCCAACGGTGTTGCTTATTCTTCGCTACCTGACAATGCCATCGACCACTTTGTTGAGCAAGCTCAGGAGAACGGTGTTGACATTTTCAGAGTGTTTGACGCTTTGAATGACCTCGAGCAGCTCAAGGTCGGTGTCGATGCTGTCAAGAAGGCAAATGGTGTTGTGGAAGCCACTATCTGTTACTCCGGTGACATGCTACAGCCTGGAAAGAAATACAACTTGGACTACTACCTCGAGATCACCGACAAGGTTGTTCAAATGGGTACTCACATTTTGGGTATCAAAGACATGGCTGGTACATTGAAGCCATCTGCAGCTAAATTGTTGATTGGCTCTATTAGAGCTAAGTACCCAGACCTTCCAATCCACGTTCACACCCACGACTCCGCCGGTACTGCGGTCGCGTCCATGGCTGCTTGTGCCTTTGCCGGCGCCGATGTTGTTGATGTGGCCACCAACTCTATGTCTGGTATGACCTCTCAGCCATCTATCAACGCTTTGCTTGCGTCTCTAGACGGTGAAATTGATACCGGTGTGAATGTCAACATGGTGCGCGAACTCGACGCTTACTGGGCGCAAATGAGATTGCTTTACTCTTGCTTCGAAGCAGACTTGAAGGGTCCAGACCCAGAAGTTTACGAGCACGAAATTCCAGGAGGACAGCTCACCAACCTGCTTTTCCAGGCCCAGCAATTGGGATTGGGAGAGAAATGGGTCGAGACTAAGAGGGCTTACAAAGATGCCAACTATTTGCTTGGTGACTTGGTGAAGGTCACACCAACATCCAAGGTTGTTGGTGACTTGGCCCAGTTTATGGTGTCCAACAAATTGACTCCAGATGATGTCAGACGCTTGGCTTCTTCTTTGGACTTCCCAGACTCTGTAATGGACTTTTTTGAGGGTTTAATCGGGCAGCCATACGGTGGCTTCCCTGAGCCATTGAGAACTGATGTTCTAAAGAACAAGAGAAGAAAGCTGACTTGCCGTCCTGGCCTTGAATTGGCTCCTTTCGATCTGGCTGGAATCAAGGAGGATCTTCAAGATAGATTCGGCGACATCGATGAGTGTGATGTTGCGTCATACAACATGTATCCAAAGGTTTACGAAGACTTCCGTAAGGTCAGAGAAACCTACGGTGATTTGTCGGTTCTACCAACCAAGAACTTCTTGTCTCCACCAACCGTTGGTGAGGAAATTGTTGTGACCATCGAGAAGGGTAAGACTCTAATCATCAAGCCCCAGGCAATTGGTGAGCTAAACAAGGAAACCGGTTTGAGAGAAGTTTACTTCGACTTGAACGGTGAATTGAGAAAGGTCTCTGTCGTCGACAAGTCGCAAAAGATTGACACTCTAGCAAAGCCAAAGGCTGATGCTCACGACCCCTTCCAGATTGGTGCTCCAATGGCGGGTGTCATCATTGAAGTCAAGGTTCACAAGGGCTCCTTGATTAAGAAGGGTCAACCTATTGCCGTTTTGAGTGCCATGAAAATGGAAATGGTTATCTCCTCCCCTACAGACGGGCAGGTGAAGGATGTACTAGTCAAGGATGGTGAAAATGTGGATGCGTCCGACCTACTGGTGTTTTTGGAAGAGTCCGTCCCTCCAAAGGAATAATTGAGTTGGTCTATCACCCCGAGATCCGACATACCCTTATGTAAAATAGTTCTCCTACTATGGATTTTTTATACTTAATTAATGTTACAGCAACACTTTCTTTATGACCCGCGCAGCCTAGCGAGCAGGTTTTATTCCCTCCCATAAACGCCGTAGCGTTTTCTGTTGAATATGTCTGCTAATGGATTCAGCAGGCGCCTTACCGACTAGGCCTCTTGACCGAAGAACGTGTAGCCCTAGAAAGCGGTGGTTTGGAAACGCGAGTGCTGCTTCTAGGAATCCCTGTTGGTTTCTTCATGCCCCCTCTGGCATCCTTCTTTGAGTCAAATACCCGTCTTCCCCTTTGCGAGGAGGGAACATCGCTTGAGCCTCTAACTTCTTGTTCTTTCTTGGCAGACTCACGTAACTGCTGTTTCTCTTCGAGCGTGCGTTTCAAACTAGCCACTTGGGTTTCTTTTCGCTGCACAAATACTTCCGCCGTCAGCGCTTCATTTTCTTGAGCGGCTGAGACATATTCCAGGTAACTTTGGTCACTCATAAGCTCGTGAATATACCCAGCCTGCGACTGGATTTTGATCCAAGCATCGAGGATCTTATTACTTGATTCGCACGTTTCCTTGATTCTTTTCAAATGCTGCGGCCCCGAAGAGCTGAGAGAACTGTTGAGTTTTTGGATAACAGGAATGATTTTATCGAGACACTTACTCTCTTCAAGGAGTGACTGTGTAGCTAAACTTGATGAGCTCTTAGAAGAAACAAAAGGTTTGAAACCACCAGCAGTGGACGCTAAGCTCAGATTTGAACGCATCTGGTCGAAGATCTCAGGAATGAGCTTATTGATATTTGAGTCTTCATTAACATTATCGGACATGGCATACTATTACTGAGTATTTAATGTCAATGGGTGGGTTTGCCCATTGATATTGGCTGCGATCATCGGCTTATGCTTGTCGATCAACATCCAATTGATTAAAGGGTATGATTCGTTGCTAATGATATATCCATGCCCAACGTCAGGTTTGATGGCATGAGCGCTATATCCTAACTTGATAAGGCATTCTTAAGTTCTTGGCTTTTTAAAAAAACCACCGGTGCAGTATTAGTATAATTTTTGAATGTTGACCCTATGATTCTCTTGTTCTGCGACACTAGGACAGGTTCCTTAGCCTTTTTGTTGTCTTCCATAGACAACAGTGCCTACCAATTAAAATCGCGTTCTTCGAGCAGTTTGTAATGTGGTAAGCGTATGGCTGAATGTTTCCTCACACTGGGGCTCATCCAAATGCGACACCGCCGCAGTAGCTCACAATCAGCTCATCGTTCACTCGAAAGTGTCTCCATAAATCGCCCACAGACTGCTGAGGCGCAGGAGAAAAGGAGTTGTTGACATAGCAGTAAATACTATTCATCTTGAGCTTTTTTCGTAGGAAGGTCACTAAAACTGAAAAGGGTTGCGAAGCAGAGATACGAGCCGACTGCGGAAGAACCTGTGGGACAGACCCTATCGGTTGAAATTTAATTTGGACTTTAGAAGGTAGTGTACTCTCTTTCTCAGCGAACTTCTTGATGGCTTGGTCACCGGCCGGGGTAAGGTGAGTCAAAACAGCCGAAGTACTCACCGGAGCAGGGCGCATTGGTGCGGACTCTGTCTTGATGTTCCCGCTGCTGGCCTCAGTGCCACTGGAGCTGTCTTCCGGTGGTGGCACGTCACCGCTGCTTTCGAGTCCCAAAAAACTCAGCCGTTTAGAGTACTGTTCAAGCCCATCCTGAACGCTGTAAGAAGCTTTTCCAAATCTCGAGCTTTCGCCAGTACTAGAAGTTGATGCAGCGTCACTTTCGCTTTCTAAAAGCTGGCTCATCTCTGAAGGCCATCCGTAGCAGTTCCATGTAAAGAGATGATAAAACTATTCTCGTTCAAAAAGTCTTGATATACATTTAAGGTACACAATCAATTTGCAGGCTAGCCTTAGACAGCCAGCTCAGGACATGAAAACAGTACCCGAAAAAGCTACTGTGGGATGGTATCATTGTGCAATAAACAACGCCTTAAAGCCATAGCACTACAATCAGAGCCATGTGTAACTATCACGTGAACACCCCTAACTTCGCGGCTCTAGTGACACAATTTGACAATTCATGATAACTTGAAAAGGCACATGGGCTTCAAATATATCTTGAATTCCTCTACTGCTGATTTCATTGCCACTTAATGTCTTGTGGTTTTTCCTTTCTTCATGCGACGCTCGTTGAATTGTTGAAATTGCGTCCTCTGATCAGCACCACAAAGCACCCGCAGGTTATATGAACAGGTTGTTTTTCTGAGCTGGAACATTGGGTCTCTGCTCCAAATTGCAAGATAAACTCCTTGTCCAGGCGGAGAACCAGGCATCTCTTTCGTAATTCAATTGATCTTGGGGAAATGTGACATATACCCCCTCTCGGGGGAAGAGCTCAAACACGAGCAATTCGTTATATCGGTAATAAGCTAAGAGCCATTTCTGATGAGAAGCATCTATCCTTAATGAATGGCTTTATTGGCAGAACGCTTCCTTGATTGCACTTTCGATCACGTGAACAAATGGCTTTCCGTTATTAATAAATGTAGGGTAGGGGCCTTCAAGAACTTTACTGCATAGCATATAGAATATAGAACTGAATTGACAAACACAATACAATGGCAGAAACACCTGTATTCCATGAGAAACTCAAGCAGGCATTTGAAGATTGCAAAGATGATAGTCTATCGCTAGTTACAATTATAGACATGTATGCAATGCAAGTCAATAAAGAAGGAACACCTGAGGATCAAGCGATGTTTTTAGAGACAATTTTGACAAACATAAAGAGTGACAAACATCTCTTGGATCAAATAGGGTGGGACTTACCCAAAATACTGATCCGATTTGTCTTAGTTCAAAATTTTGACCCACAGGTACCACTGCTACAGAATCGCATTGTGGCCACTGCCCTTAAGTGCTTCAACGAAATCGCTCTTTTCGGCAACAGCAAGGAATGCTTCTTGACTGGATGTGAGCTCCTTGGAAGCCTCAAACTATGCCCAGTTGAATTAGCTGACGGTGAAGAAGATGGAGAAAGCGACGATGTTGAATTGCCCAAAGCTGAAACAAATACGCCCGAAATTCCCTTGAAAGTACAAGAAGTGCAAATTGAACCTCAAGCGTCAGTAAGCAGCAGTTTTAATCACAATAGAAGTCCAGAAGAAGTGCCTCTAGAAATTAAGTTCCACGCACTGCTGGAGCTTGTCGGGACTACTCTGAGAAGGATTGATACCTGTTATCCTTCCAAGTTTTTGGCAATGGCTGTAAGCGCTATATTCAGCTTCGTGCGGCTGAATGCCTCTTTTGTTGACGACAGTGTGTTTGTTTTACGTCGAGTTTATGCATTTGCGCGAAACTACATGCCACCGGAGCCAAGTCCCCAGAGTCATAAGGGAATGTCAAGTGAAGAATTAGAGAAAAACTTAGATGACGAAAACGCGCTGCAGCGCAAGCTTCTGAGGTGTCTACTAACTTTCTCTTTGGGACAGATGACTCGGCCTAAAAACATGAACATAGCTATCGAGTATTTTTTCAAGTTGAAGGGTGACTTTTCACAGCGGTTAGACTACGAGCAGCGCGTATTCCTAAAAAATGTTATCAGTCGGTTCTACCAGCTTGCTTTGTCGTTCGATATAGACATAAAGGAAAGCTTTCTAGATTTGTGCGTTAAGGAATCGAGAGCTATTTACAAATCACTACCGCCGGACTCTGAAATAGTGAATGAAGCCGCTAAGAATGGTATTACGCAACTAGTCTACCGCTTGGCTTACTCTTATGAGCTCCAAAAAAAGATCAACGAAAAAAATCTGTCACTCGACCCTAACGGGCTTCTTGTCTTGGCAACTTACCATTACCAAGAGACGGGAAAAATTCTTTGTCCCGAGTTAAAGATAGATGATGCAATTTACATGTTTCTTAGATTCATCACCCCAGAAATGTGTGGCCTGTCTCCAAAAAATTTGTACACCGCCGACTGCTGCAACTTTTGGCTTTGGTCTGCAGTTACAAATTCTTCATGCAAAGATAACAAACTGATGCTCCAAAAGATACCTTCCTACTTGAATATGACCTTCCTTCAAATCCTGCTTTTAAGGTCATTCCATGAGCCACAAGAACAAGTGAGAATGATATCTTTTACGCTATTGACTAGAGTTCTATGTTTGATGCCAGAAAACACATCTTTTGAATTTGCTAAAGACACCTTGTTAAGCTGCCCATTTAATGACTTAAAATGTTGCATCTTGGGGATATTAAAAGACCTCATGCTGAACAACAGTTCTAGAGAAGATATCACAACAAAACTGTCTAACTTGAACATTTCAAACGCATCAGAAAAAAAACCTGCGCCGCCGCTCCCGGCTAGATCTTTCATTAATATCAACGATGACAGGATGGCAGCAATTCACAGTTTAGCAATGATGAGTTTTGAGGATTCAAAAGTTAATGCAGATAAAAGTTGTCTTAGATTGCTGCTTACCTACTTGAATTTCTTCACTGGTCTACGGTTTAAATGGGATAGGTACTTGCTTGAAGAATTCAATAAGCAGGTTTCTGAATTCTTATCTTCCGTGAAATCAGAGGACACGCCAGAATATGGGTTCATAGAGATTGCGCATGGAAATTTGACATCGTTTCTATCACAGTGACTGCACTACGGAAAACATCGAACAATTTGAATATCGTTATTTAGAATACTTAATTCCTCCCCTTTTCATAGTTCCATTAACTCGTTCAAAACTTGCATATTGACCTTTTTCGATCAGGGGTCCGAAATAGACAAAGAACCCGTCTTTCGTGGCCACGCGTTGCTCTTCCCAAAGAAGTTCAGAGTCGTCAATGAAAGGATCCTCGATATCATATTTTCCTATCAGGCTCCTGCCTTTCATGGGGTGAGACTTTTTCTTTGGCGAAGCCGCAGAGGCGGCAGATGGAGGCGCTTTGTCATCCAAGTCCATTTCATCATCGTCGTCTTCTTCGACACCATCATCGTCTTCAACTTCAATTGCATCGTCATCTTCCTCATCACCGCCTTGAAGCTCTGAAGTGAGGCTTCGCTTAGCTTTGTTTGGCTGACCAAATTTGTCATGCACTAATTTACAGAAATTGAAAATAACCTGTCCGTTTTCATCCATGTAATTGTTTGACTCTACAGAGTAAAGGGGCACATCTATCAAAATGACAGGCTCTTCTTGATTATCTGGACTTTTTCCTTTATCGAGCGGATCGAGCACAGATGGTGATTTTAGGGGAGGCGGAGGCAGCAGAATCTTGGGGGTGTTCTGTGAGGCTTTTGCGTCGTTAGCTTTCTTCTGTGGTTGGGGCGTTGAGTCTTTTTTTTTTGATGCAGCCGTGCCTCTTTTAGATGGTTTTGCTTCCTTTTTGGTCTCGTCTTTGGCATTAGGCTTGTTGTCTTTCGACTTGGTGTCCTTTGGTGGTTCTTTTGCATCTCCTTCCTTTTTAGCTTCGCTCGCCTTTGTCTCCTTTTTGGGTTCAGAAGGCTTTGATGGCTTCTTTGATTCGGCTGATTTTATATCCTTCTTCGACTCAGTTGTTTTTATATCCTTTTTTGATTCAGTTGATTTTATTTCCTTCTTTGACGCGGCTGACTTTATTTCCTTTGTCACTTCTGAAGCCTCCTCCTCTTTTTGTGTATCACCGGCTTGTGTATTGCTCCCTTGCTCTGCCATTCTATTGTCCTTACCTGCTTCGGGTGTCGTATTCAGCTTCTGCATATCTTCGATAATAATATTGTTAGGTTTTGCTTCTTTTTCGTTCGTCTTAGATTTGGGCTCTTTAGGTTTACTTGATTTTCTGGCAGGGGCTGCTTTTTGTTGTTTTCCCCCAGAAGATGTGTTCTTCTTATCGTCGGCGTCTACCTTCGCCTTTTTCGTAGATTCTGTGCTCCTCTTAGACGCCGGTTTCTTAGTCGCACTTTTCGAGGTGGTTGCCGGGAGAGAAGCAGTTTTCACCGCGACTGGTGCGGGTTTCGACGGCGTCGAAGAACCAAGTGTGCTTTGGCTTCTGTTTAACGATGTGTTCGAAAGCTTTAATAATCCGGCGACGGGGGAGCTCGTTCTGGCGAAAAGGAACCCTGGCATATCCGGTTCAGTAGTAGCACTTGTCGCAGCTTTTTGTGTCGGAAGAATAATTTTTGGAGCGGTTATCCGGTCTTGTTCATTTGAGTTGTCTGAGGATAGTAAGGAAGACACCCTAACGCGTGCACTATTTAACAGTGCCGACTGACGGGTATCAGGATCTGACTTTACTATCGCAGAATCAGCAGATAGAAGCGACAATAACGGAATCGATGAATTTCCATGTGGAGAAGGAGAATGGTTTCTCACAGACGTTCTGTTTTTAGCTAGCTCCATTGCAATGTTAGGCACACGGCGCTCCTCTGTCTTGAGAGCCTTTTTTGGCTTTGAACTATCATTCGCGTCGGAGTCGTCAGCATCTCGCTTTCTCCCGTTCTCTTCTTCTTCTGCAGTGGAAGGTGATAAGTCCTTCAATCCAGTTTCCTCTTTGTCAGGAACCACTGAAAATTGTATAGAAGTTAGTATGAAATGTTTCGTCGGTATTAGTTCCTGAATTCTTAAGAACGTACTGTCCCCACTCATTTGTCTCTCTCTTTTAAAACTCCTTCGCTTTGAAACAGGAGGTATATCAATGGTATTTATTGATTTTTAATTCGATGCGAACTTCATTCTGTATAACAATTGAAACTCGCCCCGAAAATCAAAATGTACAGGGTACAGCGGAGGGCGACTTCTAAACTCAAAATAAGCTCAGCATGTCGCCGAAAGTCGCAGTCTCAGTCCAAGTCGAGTCACATATCACAAATCCCGGAGTTCAGCAAATACTCACCAACCAAGTCTATAAGCGAACTGGCACCTTACGTATCTCCGACACTGTGTGCCTACCCCCTACGGTCTAAATACGTGAATCAACAACACTACTACCAAAACCAAAACATTTTGGAGAAGCACTACTTGACCAAGAAGCCACATCCCGTTTCGCTGTCGCAACTTGCACAATATTTTGATGACTCCACAGCCCTTACCAAACAGAAGATCGTGAATAGTGGCAATTTCGTGAAGCAAGAACTGGTCACTCGGATAGCGCACAAAATTCATATGTTGCAAATGTTGCCTTTCGATGTAGTGAACAATTTCCATTTCTGCCAAGTCTACGAGTCATACTATAACATTTTCGAGAGGTTTAGACGTTATCCTGCTATCAGAACCTTAGAGGACAACGAGAAGTTTGCGGAATTTTTGCATACAATCCTTTCAGACTTCAACTCACTGAACTTGCCGCACCTGATAATGGGGGCCCTCGAGTGCAGGATACTCGACTTGTACCCCCCCGAAAAAATGGACCAAGTCATTTCAAGTTTACTTCGTGCTCGTATATCGAGAAGGCTCATTGTGGAGGAGCACTTGAGCATAACCTCAAACTACCATAGCGGCAAGAAGGAAAATACGTTGGTGTTGGGCGACATTTTCCAAGAATGCAGTGCTAAAGAATTTCTTCTGGGAGCCAAGAATATGTGCGAACGCTTTATCCAAGATATGTACTTCCAGGGAATCAAACTCCCCACGTTCAACATTGACGGCAACACAGACCTGAAGTTTTACTTCTTACCATTACATTTAAAATATTTATTGGGTGAAGTGCTAAGGAATAGTTACGAGGCAACGATGTTAGAATACATTCGTCTTGGCCTTCAGGAACCTGAGCCAATAACTGTTACTATTGTGTCAAATGAACGCTCTTTCATATTCCGCATCTCCGACCGTGCGGGCGGGATCCCACACGACGAGAAGACAATATGGTCATTTGGTAAGTCCAAGGAACTGGCGCGCCAGTCACTTAGCAACTTCCACAAACTGCCCGGATTGCAGACTGTTTCGCTTTACGATAGTGTTAATGGCAGAGGACCAACACGCTCTGTTGACCATCCATACAAGTACACATCCTTAGAGCCCATCAATGCTTCTAATCTACCAAGTGGACTTCACAAATTTGAAAAGCCCTTGTTGGGCCTTCTAGAAAGATCCTCGCGGTATAAGTTGGGTATAGGCTTAGCAATGTGCAAGGTTTACGCAGAATACTGGAACGGCAATTTGACGGTTCATTCAATTCCAGGCTATGGCACAGACACTATTCTGAAGTTGGGTAACCTCATGTATCACACCGACAGACTGCAATTGGATAAAGTCTAGCTCTCCAACTATTTTCTAACCACCTTCCGAGGTCTGTTAGGGAGAGAAGAGCGCAAAGGCTCAATTCCTCTTATCGACGATATTCCTAGTCCGGCCTCCATGGTGTGTGCCTGAGATATCTACAGTCACTATTGACGTTTAATTTAAGTTTTGGCTATTGTAGTATCGAATTGTGTTCATAGATCTCGCCACTGACCGGGACAAGCAAAGAGACACTATTCATAGGAGGAGCCGCTTCAATATAAAATGTCGACGCCGGCTAGAAGAAGACTAATGAGAGATTTTAAGGTATGCTAAGGATTTGTAAATCGAAATTTAAAATATTTCGAATTGGTACAATATACTCACCGTGTTTGGACAGCGCATGAAGGAGGACGCCCCACCTGGCGTGTCAGCTTCTCCGCTACCAGACAACGTCATGGTGTGGAACGCAATGATTATCGGACCCGCGGAAACTCCTTATGAAGACGGGACATTTCGCTTACTATTAGAGTTCGATGAAGAATACCCTAATAAGCCTCCACACGTTAAATTTCTGAGCGAAATGTTTCACCCAAATGTTTATGCAAACGGAGAGATTTGCTTGGATATTTTACAGAATAGATGGACACCAACGTACGACGTTGCGTCGATTCTCACCTCAATTCAGAGTTTGTTCAATGATCCTAACCCTGCATCCCCAGCGAATGTGGAAGCTGCAACGCTCTTCAAGGACCACAAGTCACAGTACATCAAAAGAGTGAAAGAGACAGTTGAGAAGTCCTGGGAAGACGACTTGGAGGACATGGACGACGAGGATGAGGATGATGAATGAGCGTTTTATTGTACGACGCGGTGCATTTTTACGTACGTGTAATTTCTTCTGCATAGCTTTTTTTCATATTGTTTAACATTTAGAACTATTTACAACGGCGGTAGAGGGTTGGGGCATTAGCGTTTCCAAAATTGGTACCAGCTTTTAGGTGGCTTGGATAACAAAGGCGCGCCCTGTTGTGGCTCTTGTGGACTAGGTGCCTCTTGCTCGATAAATTCAGAAACACTCACAGTAGCCTCGGTATCCTGCCGCTGCTTGTAGTCTCTGAGGCTCGCAATCATGACAATAAGAATTCCCAACCAAGCTACTATTCTAGTACCTGGATCGAGGCCCTTCTTCATACGCTCAAGATTAGCTTTTCTAGATGGAATGCAGGCCCACGTGTTTGTCATGTCGTGCTTTGAAAGCCTTTTAACAGTTTGATGTGGAGGCAGACGCTTGGAAGTCTTGCGCCATATAAAGTCTTCTGGCTTCGAACCCAAAAAAGATATGCCTTCCCTGGGACCATAAGACCCAAATGAAATGTAGAATTGTAGCTGCTTTGATATTAGTGGTATATTGCTCCAGTTCATGGAAGGAGGCACCAAACTCTGAAATGTTTCGATTAATTCTAGCTCTTGTTTAGTTAACTTGTGAAAAGCTTGACTAATATTTTGGGAAGGTATCCGAAGATCTTCGATAGAGTTTTCGGCCTCGGCAGTGCCTGGAATTCTGCTTGCTCCAAACTTGCGAAGAAGCAATTCCCTGAGCTCGCCATTTTCTAGCCTTTGTATGACCTCCTCCTTATGCTTAGCCGCTTCAAGGTCATCGTCTTCTTGAGTGAATCCAGAGGGCTGAAACGTTGAGAATATATCCTTTAATGATGTGACAATGAGCTGCGAAGGCGCAACTGCCTCGACCTCCCCGCGTCTCTTAGCTTGACGCTGAAGCAGTGATCTTGGAGGGGGCCTGTTTTGCGAAGCGCGCCGCAGGATCTGGTGCCTTTGTAGTACCATAGGTTGCCTTCTAAGACACTGGGAGATCATCTCGAGTACTTGGCGGAAGCAAGAGGTACAAGCTGTTGGACATCAGTGCATCTGATCGCCAGTTCATTGGCTTTTGCCCTTTCATTTATTAAGATCAACACCCGTCTAATGTGATCAGTCAAAATAACGGGTGCAAGCTGCTCAAGACACCAGCCGTACGTGAGTTTTAAAAACTGAAATAGCTAGCTTCTTAGCTTGTCACACTTTACACTTCCGTAAACATGGTTCCCAGTATTTTGATATGTAAAATTAGGCTTCCTGGAAATTGGAGTTCATGCCTCATTTCATGAGGGTCTTGGGTGGCTAAGCTGCGGTGTATTTGAAGGTTCGCGCCTGCGATACATGCACAGTTCCTGAGCCAGCCCTGATTTCATGCTCGATTTAAAGTGTCGTTGTCAACAGATGCTAGGAAAACTGTCGAAAGTTCGAAAAATGAACTTAAAGGGCAATTCTTATGTAAGCGCACAGGGTCTGAAATAATCGGGTGTTGATAAAATTGTAAATACGGCGAAGATGCAGAGATCGATTGCAATGACAATTCATTTTGAGATATTACACACCAACACTCCCTCTCTGCCTCCTAGCCGCCTGTGGGTCCACTTGTGTGTGCTCAGTCTGCCTCCTGGCCAGCAGCCCCAGGATGTCGGTTAGGGAGACCACGCCAATCAGCTTTCCGGTACGGTATTCTTTTTCAAACAGCGGTGTGCTTGTAGTAGGGGAAGACTCCTCTAAACTTTTAACACTTATAGGAGAGCCGGATCTACCGGGGTTTTCATGATCACTACTACTGACCTGTGTGTTGATTGGGATGGGCTGAGGCGAAGGCGCCGTTAGAGAAGAGGAAGAGTTTGAGGAGCCAGAGTTTTCGGGCTGGACTATCCATAGCCTATGCGCTTTAGTCGCGACCAGTTTTGCTAAGGTCCTTGCTAGAGAGCTGGAAGGGTACACGTGGAAAATTGGGAATGAGTCCTTGCCCATTTCCAGACCACGAGAGTTGAGGATTACTGAAATGAAATGGCGACAGGTGTTGTGAAGCAGAGGATACTGGGAGGTTCTGGTTACGTGCTTTACGTCGGTGACGCTAATATTGCCCAGAAGGTTCCCCTGATGATCTACGACTGCAATGGACGAAATACGCTCAGTATGCATCTTGAAGAGGGCCATTATAAGCTGCTCCTCGCCTTGGATAGAGATCACGCGAGACTGCCTGCTGGTGGGAGCGGTGTGGGAGTTGAGGACGCCGATGCCCAGCTCCTTCAAACTGGAGTTGAGCAGCGGTTGCAGGTTGCTGAATTGGCGGGCGTTGTCCCACAGGTATTTCGTCAGGCGTCTTTGAGAAAGCACGCCTCTGATTTGAGTCGAGGCCGTGTCGGTGATGGCCACACGATGTACCCCGGACCCCAATAAGCTCATGGCGGTGGTAAGATTGTCGACCTCCCGCAGCTTGTGAAATTGATTTTTCGGCGTCAACTTCACTATTTTCCCTACAGGCACTGGCTTGCCCATTTGGCAATCGCGCGCGACCTGGGGATCGTTCACCTGGATCTTGTTGAGTACGAGAAGCAGGTAGGAGTTCAAGTCATTGTAGTCGAAAGTAAAACAGTTCATGTCGCCCGGGAACTGTTCGACCGGCACAGATGTAAGGTTGTGGCGCACAAGGGTGTTGAAGGCTTCTTCCACAGATATCGACGCGTCGACGAAGGTCAGCTTGTTTTGCTCGATAAGCTGGGAGAGCGGGATGTGCTGCCACTTCTGCGTGTGCACTTTGGTGAGACAAGATGTGGTTGCGCTCATCTGCGAGTCCAGGGACGCGCTGCTGCCAGTACGCGAGAGGGAAATGGCCTCGAGTTCGACGTTTGAGGGAGGCTGCTGCGGGATGGCCGGGGGCGTGGACAGCATCTCCACGATCGACGCGTGTCTGGAGTTGTTGCTGTTGCTCGGGGGCTGGGAGGAAATGTCCTTCATGTCTCTGGCGAGGGGTTGTTCTTTGCGCGGAGCGTACTCCTTTAAAGGAGTTGACAGAGTCGTTGATCATTCATTGTGCAATATAACGCAAATTTTCAGAGCATAGGGGAAACGAAGCGATGAGCTGAGATGATCACGTTCTTGTCACGTGACCCTGGTAGTTAGGACAAGAACCGCTACGGAATGGGCGTGGGGTATATTGTAGCAGCACGGAGCGCGTAGACCTTGCGGTCTGTGTGACCGGTTCCGAAACATGCCTTCTGTCCGATCTCGCGCCATGTGTTGGGGCACTTTTCTGTTTTCAACACCCGTAACGAATACCAAACGTTGGGATTGCGGAGAAAAATATAATAATTGTGGGGGGAACGAAGGCTGTTAACAGGCGGTTCTAAAAAAAGTCTACAACTAACAAAGCACTACCAGAATACGTTGGATTCCACCCGACAAACGAATCACGCTCCTTCACGCAGTCGCATAGCCCGTAAAGTCCGCGAGGTCCACATGCACACTGACACCACGGACCTTATGATCACGTGACCAAAAGTGGCTCCGAATCGGGACTTATCATACTCCGTACGTAGTCACACACCATGTGACTCAAGGGGCCCGCGGTTGCGCCTCGCAACCGCGGTTGGCATGGAACCCATAACCCGGTGACACATAGGTCACATGTACTGAGCCTCTATAACACCCATACATACGAATACCCCTCATTCCCCTTTCCCCACACACCCACACACCCACACACCTTACACCATTGCTCCCGCCTCACACATCCGTACACCATTGCTCCCATGTATCCACACCCGTACACCCTGCTCCCGCGTATCCACGCCCGTACACCCCATGGCGCTGTTATCCACGCCACCGCTTTGGCTTTTTCTTGGCTCATGCACGTCCATAGTGACTAGATCGCTCCCCTTACCCAACAAGAAAAAGCAACGGGTAAAAGAACTGCGCCCGACCACGCCCAGTTGTCGCGGTGGCGCAGAAAATGCCGCAGGCCGCGGCCCAACGATTCGGCGCTTGTACCTCATCTAAAGCCCAACGAGAAAGGGTTGAGGCTGGCAGAGTCCGTTCTGGCCCTTTAGAGCTGATATCGGTATATATGAGTCGTACATTTATCGGGCAAGAGGTTAATTGTCTAGTTTGTTGGAAGCGTTGTGTGTAGCTAAAAAGTGGTATTATTTTAGGTTGCGTGAAACATACGAGCTAGGCAGGTACGACAAGAATATAAGAAGGACGACAGAGCACTCAGGATCTGACAGAAACTCTTAGCAAGAAATCACTCAGTACCTTACAACATCGGAGGTTTTCACACATACAGCAGCCATTCGCAATACACTATGGCTGACACAAAAGCAGACAAGATGGAGCAGGTGGACCTGGTAAAGGCCAACATCCTGGCTGCGGGCGCGAACAAGGAGTCCGTGCGCGTGGTCAACGGGCTGGGGTCGCTGATGGGCTCCAAGAACATGGTGAACGTGGACTTCGACAAGGACTCCAACATGGACTACCTGCTGCGCAAGGACCAGGAGGAGAAGGACCGGTACAAGAACTCTAAGCACATTTCGGAACAGCCCTGGACTGTCCACAACTGGCACCAGCACCTCAACTGGCTGAACATGGTGCTTGTGGTGGGTATCCCGCTGGTCGGCTGGTACTTCGCCCTGTCGGGCAAGGTGCCCCTGCATATGAACGTGTTGCTGTTCTCGATTGCTTACTACGTTTTGGGCGGTGTGTCTATCACCGCTGGCTACCATCGTCTATGGTCGCATCGTGCCTACTCCGCACGCTGGCCTCTGCGGTTGTTCTTTGCCGTTTTCGGCGCCGCATCTGTCGAGGGTTCCATCAAGTGGTGGGGCCACTCTCACAGAATCCACCATCGTTACACAGACACCGTGAGAGACCCTTACGACGCCCGTCGCGGTTTGTGGTACTCGCACATGGGATGGATGCTGTTGCAGCCCAACCCTAAGTACCGTGCTAGAGCTGACATTGCTGACTTGACCGACGACTGGATTGTCAGATTCCAACACAGACACTACATCCCAATCATGGCTTTCAGCGCTTTCATCCTGCCAGCTCTTCTCTGCAAGTACCTGTTCAACGACTTCACCGGTGGCCTCATCTACTGTGGTATCCTCAGAGTGTTTGCTATTCAACAGGCCACATTCTGCATCAACTCTCTGGCTCACTACTTGGGTGACCAGCCATTTGACGACAGGAGAACTCCTCGTGACAACTGGATCACCGCTTTGGTCACTTTCGGTGAGGGTTACCACAACTTCCACCACGAGTTCCCTACCGACTACAGAAACGCTATCAAGTGGTACCAATACGACCCTACCAAGGTCTTCATCTTCCTCAGTTCCCTGGTCGGATTGTCCTTCAACCTTAAGAAGTTCTCCCAGAACGCTATTCAGCAAGGTCTGGTTCAGCAACAGCAGAAGAAGATTGACCGCCAACGCTCTCACCTGAACTGGGGTACTCCTTTGACCCAGCTTCCAGTCTGGGACAAGCAGCAGTTCATGGAAAACATTAAGACCAACCCAGGCTTGGTCATCATCTCCGGTATCGTGCACGATGTGTCCAACTACATTACCGAGCACCCAGGTGGTGAGACTTTGATCCAGGCCGCTTTGGGTAAGGATGCCACCAAGGCTTTCAACGGTGGTGTCTACTTGCACTCCAACGCCGCCCACAACGTTCTCGCTACCATGAGAGTTGCCGTTGTTAAGGAGGGTGTTGACGCTGCTGCTAAGTTTGCTGCTAGAAGAGGTGAGTCCCTGGAAGGAAAGAAACTGATATAAAGCTAGGGAGGGATTATCTAAAACACATTTTTTGATTTTCGTTTTTTGTCTCTAGACTTCTTATGGAAAACTATCAAGGCTCCACTCACTCGTTTGAAACTTTATATACGCTCAGGGTTGCCTATTGTCATTTATTATCATAGAATTTACACAAATATATTTGCTCTTCAGTTCTTACTCGAGGTATTCTCTCATGTACGTCTCATTGTCAGGTTGCTCAAGGCTCAAGTCCGCAAACATCTCCTCAAACAGCGTGACGGTTTTGTCTACGTTCATTTCATGGCAGTGCGACACTCCAAACGAGTCAGTGCAGTTACGTATCCATTCCATCCTATACTTGATAAGCTCTGGCTTGCTCAGGGTCGCAGGACAATTCTCCTCTGAGATCTTACGAACACGCGCCCGAAGTTGCCCGAGTTTCGCGACGCTCTCGCCGATGGGCAGGTCCCCAAACTGGCGTTCAATTTCATTTTTCAACAGAGCTGTAAACCGCGGGGAGTTACCGTTAGATGAAAGCATAATCTGGATTGGTTTGCCGCCTTTGCCGAGAGTCACGTTACTACCGAAGTAGAAGTCACAGAGCGGCGGGTTGTCCGCAACATTGCATAGGACATGTTGGCCAAGAACTAATTTTGCACCGCGGTAAATTCTCTCACTTATTACTGGGTCTGGTATGCACGTTAGAATCATGTGCCATCCACTTGCTTTACTGTG